>OZ057414.1:121148897-121836645 GCA_964056705.1 Troilus luridus
TATGTCCCAAGAGAGATTTCTATGTCCCTAGAGGGATTTCTATGTCCCAAGAGGGATTTCTAGGTCCCTAGAGGGATAGATTTCTAGGTCCCTAGAGGGATTTCTATGTCCCAAGAGGGATTTCTATGTCCCTAGAGGGATAGATTTCTATGTCCCTAGAGGGATTTCTATGTCCCTAGAGGGATTTCTATGTCCCAAGAGGGATTTCTATGTCCCAAGAGGGATTTCTATGTCCCTAGAGGGATAGATTTCTATGTCCCTAGAGGGATTTCAATGTCCCTAGAGGGATTTCTATGTCCCAAGAGGGATTTCTATGTCCCAAGAGGGATTTCTATGTCCCTAGAGGGATAGATTTCTATGTCCCTAGAGGGATTTCAATGTCCCTAGAGGGATTTCTATGTCCCAAGAGGGATTTCTATGTCCCAAGAGGGATTTCTATGTCCCTAGAGGGATTTCTATGTCCCTAGAGGGATAGATTTCTATGTCCCTAGAGGGATTTCAATGTCCCTAGAGGGATTTCTATGTCCCTAGAGGGATTTCTATGTCCCTAGAGGGATTTCTAGGTCCCTAGAGGGATTTCTATGTCCCTAGAGGGATTTCTATGTCCGTTGAGGGATAGATTTCTATGTCCCTAGAGGGATTTCTATGTCCCTAGAGGGATAGATTTCTATGTCCCTAGAGGGATTTCTATGTCCCAAGAGGGATTTCTATGTCCCAAGAGGGATTTCTATGTCCCTAGAGGGATAGATTTCTATGTCCCTAGAGGGATTTCAATGTCCCTAGAGGGATTTCTATGTCCCAAGAGGGATTTCTATGTCCCAAGAGGGATTCCTATGTCCCTAGAGGGATTTCTATGTCCCTAGAGGGATAGATTTCTATGTCCCTAGAGGGATTTCTATGTCCCAAGAGGGATTTCTATGTCCCAAGAGGGATTTCTATGTCCCTAGAGGGATTTCTATGTCCCTAGAGGGATAGATTTCTATGTCCCAAGAGGGATTTCTATGTCCCTAGAGGGATTTCTATGTCGCTAGAGGGATTTCTAGGTCGCTAGAGGGATTTCTATGTCCCTAGAGGGATTTCTAGGTCCCTAGAGGGATAGATTTCTATGTCCCTAGAGGGATTTCTATGTCCCAAGAGGGATTTCTATGTCCCAAGAGGGATTTCTATGTCCCTAGAGGGATAGATTTCTATGTCCCTAGAGGGATTTCAATGTCCCTAGAGGGATTTCTATGTCCCAAGAGGGATTTCTATGTCCCTAGAGGGATTTCTATGTCCCTAGAGGGATAGATTTCTATGTCCCTAGAGGGATTTCTATGTCCCAAGAGGGATAGATTTCTATGTCCCTAGAGGGATTTCTATGTCCCTAGAGGGATTTCTATGTCCCAAGAGGGATTTCTATGTCCCAAGAGGGATTTCTAGGTCCCTAGAGGGATTTCTAGGTCCCTAGAGAGAGAGATTTCTATGTCCCTAGAGGGATTTCTATGTCCCAAGAGGGATTTCTAGGTCCCTAGAGGGATAGATTTCTAGGTCCCTAGAGGGATTTCTATGTCCCAAGAGGGATTTCTATGTCCCTAGAGGGATAGATTTCTATGTCCCTAGAGGGATTTCTATGTCCCTAGAGGGATTTCTATGTCCCAAGAGCGATTTCTATGTCCCAAGAGGGATTTCTATGTCCCTAGAGGGATAGATTTCTATGTCCCTAGAGGGATTTCAATGTCCCTAGAGGGATTTCTATGTCCCAAGAGGGATTTCTATGTCCCAAGAGGGATTTCTATGTCCCTAGAGGGATAGATTTCTATGTCCCTAGAGGGATTTCAATGTCCCTAGAGGGATTTTTATGTCCCAAGAGGGATTTCTATGTCCCAAGAGGGATTTCTATGTCCCTAGAGGGATTTCTATGTCCCTAGAGGGATAGATTTCTATGTCCCTAGAGGGATTTCAATGTCCCTAGAGGGATTTCTATGTCCCTAGAGGGATTTCTATGTCCCTAGAGGGATTTCTAGGTCCCTAGAGGGATTTCTATGTCCCTAGAGGGATTTCTATGTCCGTTGAGGGATAGATTTCTATGTCCCTAGAGGGATTTCTATGTCCCTAGAGGGATTTCTAGGTCCCTAGAGAGAGAGATTTCTATGTCCCTAGAGGGATTTCTATGTCGCTAGAGGGATTTCTATGTCCCAAGAGGGATTTCTATGTCCCTAGAGGGATAGATTTCTATGTCCCCAGAGGGATTTCTATGTCGCTAGAGGGATTTCTAGGTCCCTAGAGGGATTTCTAGGTCCCTAGAGGGATTTCTATGTCCCAAGAGGGATTTCTATGTCCCAAGAGGGATTTCTAGGTCCCTAGAGGGATTTCTATGTCCCTAGAGGGATAGATTTCTATGTCCCTAGAGGGATTTCTATGTCCCTAGAGGGATTTCTATGTCCCAAGAGGGATTTCTATGTCCCTAGAGGGATAGATTTCTATGTCCCTAGAGGGATTTCTATGTCCCTAGAGGGATTTCTATGTCCCAAGAGGGATTTCTATGTCCCTAGAGGGATTTCTATGTCCCTAGAGGGATAGATTTCTATGTCCCTAGAGGGATTTCTATGTCCCAAGAGGGATAGATTTCTATGTCCCTAGAGGGATTTCTATGTCCCTAGAGGGATTTCTATGTCCCAAGAGGGATTTCTATGTCCCAAGAGGGATTTCTAGGTCCCTAGAGGGATTTCTAGGTCCCTAGAGAGAGAGATTTCTATGTCCCTAGAGGGATTTCTATGTCCCAAGAGGGATTTCTAGGTCCCTAGAGGGATAGATTTCTAGGTCCCTAGAGGGATTTCTATGTCCCAAGAGGGATTTCTATGTCCCTAGAGGGATAGATTTCTATGTCCCTAGAGGGATTTCTATGTCCCTAGAGGGATTTCTATGTCCCAAGAGGGATTTCTATGTCCCAAGAGGGATTTCTATGTCCCTAGAGGGATAGATTTCTATGTCCCTAGAGGGATTTCAATGTCCCTAGAGGGATTTCTATGTCCCAAGAGGGATTTCTATGTCCCAAGAGGGATTTCTATGTCCCTAGAGGGATAGATTTCTATGTCCCTAGAGGGATTTCAATGTCCCTAGAGGGATTTCTATGTCCCAAGAGGGATTTCTATGTCCCAAGAGGGATTTCTATGTCCCTAGAGGGATTTCTATGTCCCTAGAGGGATAGATTTCTATGTCCCTAGAGGGATTTCAATGTCCCTAGAGGGATTTCTATGTCCCTAGAGGGATTTCTATGTCCCTAGAGGGATTTCTAGGTCCCTAGAGGGATTTCTATGTCCCTAGAGGGATTTCTATGTCCGTTGAGGGATAGATTTCTATGTCCCTAGAGGGATTTCTATGTCCCTAGAGGGATTTCTAGGTCCCTAGAGAGAGAGATTTCTATGTCCCTAGAGGGATTTCTATGTCGCTAGAGGGATTTCTATGTCCCAAGAGGGATTTCTATGTCCCTAGAGGGATAGATTTCTATGTCCCCAGAGGGATTTCTATGTCGCTAGAGGGATTTCTAGGTCCCTAGAGGGATTTCTAGGTCCCTAGAGGGATTTCTAGGTCCCTAGAGGGATTTCTAGGTCCCTAGAGAGAGAGATTTCTATGTCCCTAGAGGGATTTCTAGGTCCCTAGAGGGATTTCTAGGTCCCTAGAGAGAGAGATTTCTATGTCCCTAGAGGGATTTCTATGTCCCAAGAGGGATTTCTATGTCCCTAGAGGGATTTCTATGTCCCTAGAGGGATAGATTTCTATGTCCCTAGAGGGATTTCTATGTCCCTAGAGGGATTTCTAGGTCCCTAGAGAGAGAGATTTCTATGTCCCTAGAGGGATTTCTATGTCGCTAGAGGGATTTCTATGTCCCAAGAGGGATTTCTATGTCCCTAGAGGGATAGATTTCTATGTCCCTAGAGGGATTTCTATGTCGCTAGAGGGATTTCTATGTCCCTAGAGGGATAGATTTCTATGTCCCTAGAGGGATTTCTATGTCCCTAGAGGGATTTCTAGGTCCCTAGAGGGATTTCTATGTCCCTAGAGGGATTTCTATGTCCCTAGAGGGATAGATTTCTATGTCCCTAGAGGGATTTCTATGTCCCTAGAGGGATTTCTAGGTCCCTAGAGAGAGAGATTTCTATGTCCCTAGAGGGATTTCTATGTCGCTAGAGGGATTTCTATGTCCCAAGAGGGATTTCTATGTCCCTAGAGGGATAGATTTCTATGTCCCTAGAGGGATTTCTATGTCCCTAGAGGGATTTCTAGGTCCCTAGAGGGATTTCTAGGTCCCTAGAGGGATTTCTAGGTCCCTAGAGGGATTTCTAGGTCCCTAGAGGGATTTCTATGTCCCTAGAGGGATAGATTTCTATGTCCCTAGAGGGATTTCTATGTCCCTAGAGGGATTTCTATGTCCCAAGAGGGATTTCTATGTCCCTAGAGGGATTTCTATGTCCCTAGAGGGATAGATTTCTATGTCCCTAGAGGGATTTCTATGTCCCAAGAGGGATAGATTTCTATGTCCCTAGAGGGATTTCTATGTCCCTAGAGGGATTTCTATGTCCCAAGAGGGATTTCTATGTCCCTAGAGGGATTTCTATGTCCCTAGAGGGATAGATTTCTATGTCCCTAGAGGGATTTCTATGTCCCAAGAGGGATTTCTATGTCCCAAGAGGGATTTCTATGTCCCTAGAGGGATAGATTTCTATGTCCCTAGAGGGATTTCAATGTCCCTAGAGGGATTTCTATGTCCCAAGAGGGATTTCTATGTCCCAAGAGGGATTTCTATGTCCCTAGAGGGATAGATTTCTATGTCCCTAGAGGGATTTCAATGTCCCTAGAGGGATTTCTATGTCCCAAGAGGGATTTCTATGTCCCAAGAGGGATTTCTATGTCCCTAGAGGGATTTCTATGTCCCTAGAGGGATAGATTTCTATGTCCCTAGAGGGATTTCTAGGTCCCTAGAGGGATTTCTATGTCCCTAGAGGGATTTCTATGTCCCTAGAGGGATAGATTTCTATGTCCCTAGAGGGATTTCTATGTCCCTAGAGGGATTTCTAGGTCCCTAGAGAGAGAGATTTCTATGTCCCTAGAGGGATTTCTAGGTCCCTAGAGGGATAGATTTCTATGTCCCTAGAGGGATTTCTATGTCCCAAGAGGGATTTCTATGTCCCTAGAGGGATAGATTTCTATGTCCCTAGAGGGATTTCTATGTCGCTAGAGGGATTTCTAGGTCGCTAGAGGGATTTCTATGTCCCTAGAGGGATTTCTAGGTCCCTAGAGGGATAGATTTCTATGTGCCTAGAGGGATTTCTATGTCCCAAGAGGGATTTCTATGTCCCAAGAGGGATTTCTATGTCCCTAGAGGGATAGATTTCTATGTCCCTAGAGGGATTTCAATGTCCCTAGAGGGATTTCTATGTCCCAAGAGGGATTTCTATGTCCCAAGAGGGATTTCTAGGTCCCTAGAGGGATTTCTATGTCCCTAGAGGGATAGATTTCTATGTCCCTAGAGGGATTTCTATGTCCCTAGAGGGATTTCTATGTCCCAAGAGGGATTTCTATGTCCCTAGAGGGATAGATTTCTATGTCCCTAGAGAGATTTCTATGTCCCTAGAGGGATTTCTATGTCCCAAGAGGGATTTCTATGTCCCTAGAGGGATTTCTATGTCCCTAGAGGGATAGATTTCTATGTCCCTAGAGGGATTTCTATGTCCCAAGAGGGATAGATTTCTATGTCCCTAGAGGGATTTCTATGTCCCTAGAGGGATTTCTATGTCCCAAGAGGGATTTCTATGTCCCTAGAGGGATTTCTATGTCCCTAGAGGGATAGATTTCTATGTCCCTAGAGGGATTTCTATGTCCCAAGAGGGATTTCTATGTCCCAAGAGGGATTTCTATGTCCCTAGAGGGATAGATTTCTATGTCCCTAGAGGGATTTCAATGTCCCTAGAGGGATTTCTATGTCCCTAGAGGGATTTCTAGGTCCCTAGAGGGATTTCTATGTCCCTAGAGGGATAGATTTCTATGTCCCTAGAGGGATTTCAATGTCCCCAGAGGGATTTCTATGTCCCAAGAGGGATTTCTATGTCCCAAGAGGGATTTCTATGTCCCTAGAGGGATTTCTATGTCCCTAGAGGGATAGATTTCTATGTCCCTAGAGGGATTTCTATGTCCCTAGAGGGATTTCTATGTCCCAAGAGGGATTTCTATGTCCCAAGAGGGATTTCTATGTCCCTAGAGGGATAGATTTCTATGTCCCTAGAGGGATTTCAATGTCCCTAGAGGGATTTCTATGTCCCAAGAGGGATTTCTATGTCCCAAGAGGGATTTCTATGTCCCTAGAGGGATTTCTATGTCCCTAGAGGGATAGATTTCTATGTCCCTAGAGGGATTTCTAGGTCCCTAGAGGGATTTCTATGTCCCTAGAGGGATAGATTTCTATGTCCCTAGAGGGATTTCTATGTCCCTAGAGGGATTTCTATGTCCCTAGAGGGATTTCTATGTCCCTAGAGGGATTTCTATGTCCCTAGAGGGATTTCTATGTCCCTAGAGGGATTTCTATGTCGCTAGAGGGATTTCTAGGTCGCTAGAGGGGGTTTTCTATGTCCCAAGAGGGATTTCTATGTCCCTAGAGGGATAGATTTCTATGTCCCAAGAGGGATTTCTATGTCCCTAGAGGGATTTCTATGTCGCTAGAGGGATTTCTAGGTCGCTAGAGGGATTTCTATGTCCCTAGAGGGATTTCTAGGTCCCTAGAGGGATAGATTTCTATGTCCCTAGAGGGATTTCTATGTCCCAAGAGGGATTTCTATGTCCCAAGAGGGATTTCTATGTCCCTAGAGGGATAGATTTCTATGTCCCTAGAGGGATTTCAATGTCCCTAGAGGGATTTCTATGTCCCAAGAGGGATTTCTATGTCCCAAGAGGGATTTCTAGGTCCCTAGAGGGATTTCTATGTCCCTAGAGGGATAGATTTCTATGTCCCTAGAGGGATTTCTATGTCCCTAGAGGGATTTCTATGTCCCAAGAGGGATTTCTATGTCCCTAGAGGGATAGATTTCTATGTCCCTAGAGGGATTTCTATGTCCCTAGAGGGATTTCTATGTCCCAAGAGGGATTTCTATGTCCCTAGAGGGATTTCTATGTCCCTAGAGGGATAGATTTCTATGTCCCTAGAGGGATTTCTATGTCCCAAGAGGGATAGATTTCTATGTCCCTAGAGGGATTTCTATGTCTCTAGAGGGATTTCTATGTCCCAAGAGGGATTACTATGTCCCTAGAGGGATTTCTATGTCCCTAGAGGGATAGATTTCTATGTCCCTAGAGGGATTTCTATGTCCCAAGAGGGATTTCTATGTCCCAAGAGGGATTTCTATGTCCCTAGAGGGATAGATTTCTATGTCCCTAGAGGGATTTCAATGTCCCTAGAGGGATAGATTTCTATGTCCCTAGAGGGATTTCTAGGTCCCTAGAGGGATTTCTATGTCCCTAGAGGGATTTCTATGTCCCAAGAGGGATAGATTTCTATGTCCCTAGAGGGATTTCTATGTCCCTAGAGGGATTTCTATGTCCCTAGAGGGATAGATTTCTATGTCCCTAGAGGGATTTCTATGTCCCAAGAGGGATAGATTTCTATGTCCCTAGAGGGATTTCTATGTCCCTAGAGGGATTTCTATGTCCCAAGAGGGATTTCTATGTCCCTAGAGGGATTTCTATGTCCCTAGAGGGATAGATTTCTATGTCCCTAGAGGGATTTCTATGTCCCAAGAGGGATTTCTATGTCCCAAGAGGGATTTCTATGTCCCTAGAGGGATAGATTTCTATGTCCCTAGAGGGATTTCTATGTCCCTAGAGGGATTTCTATGTCCCAAGAGGGATTTCTATGTCCCAAGAGGGATTTCTATGTCCCTAGAGGGATTTCTATGTCCCTAGAGGGATAGATTTCTATGTCCCTAGAGGGATTTCTATGTCCCAAGAGGGATTTCTATGTCCCAAGAGGGATTTCTATGTCCCTAGAGGGATAGATTTCTATGTCCCTAGAGGGATTTCAATGTCCCGAGAGGGATTTCTATGTCCCAAGAGGGATTTCTATGTCCCAAGAGGGATTTCTATGTCCCTAGAGGGATTTCTATGTCCCTAGAGGGATAGATTTCTATGTCCCTAGAGGGATTTCTATGTCCCTAGAGGGATTTCTATGTCCCAAGAGGGATTTCTATGTCCCAAGAGGGATTTCTATGTCCCTAGAGGGATAGATTTCTATGTCCCTAGAGGGATTTCAATGTCCCTAGAGGGATTTCTATGTCCCAAGAGGGATTTCTATGTCCCAAGAGGGATTTCTATGTCCCTAGAGGGATAGATTTCTATGTCCCTAGAGGGATTTCTATGTCCCTAGAGGGATTTCTTTGTCCCAAGAGGGATAGATTTCTATGTCCCTAGAGGGATTTCTAGGTCCCTAGAGGGATTTCTAGGTCCCTAGAGGGATTTCTATGTCCCTAGAGGGATAGATTTCTATGTCCCTAGAGGGATTTCTATGTCCCTAGAGGGATTTCTATGTCCCAAGAGGGATTTCTATGTCCCTAGAGGGATAGATTTCTATGTCCCTAGAGGGATTTCTATGTCCCTAGAGGGATTTCTAGGTCCCTAGAGAGAGAGATTTCTATGTCCTTAGAGGGATTTCTATGTCGCTAGAGGGATTTCTAGGTCCCTAGAGGGATTTCTATGTCCCAGAGGGATTTCTAGGTCCCTAGAGGGATTTCTATGTCCCTAGAGGGATAGATTTCTATGTCCCTAGAGGGATTTCTATGTCCCTAGAGGGATTTCTATGTCCCAAGAGGGATTTCTATGTCCCTAGAGGGATAGATTTCTATGTCCCTAGAGGGATTTCTATGTCCCAAGAGGGATTTCTATGTCCCAAGAGGGATTTCTATGTCCCTAGAGGGATAGATTTCTATGTCCCTAGAGGGATTTCAATGTCCCTAGAGGGATTTCTATGTCCCTAGAGGGATTTCTAGGTCCCTAGAGGGATTTCTATGTCCCTAGAGGGATAGATTTCTATGTCCCTAGAGGGATTTCAATGTCCCTAGAGGGATTTCTATGTCCCAAGAGGGATTTCTATGTCCCAAGAGGGATTTCTATGTCCCTAGAGGGATTTCTATGTCCCTAGAGGGATAGATTTCTATGTCCCTAGAGGGATTTCTATGTCCCTAGAGGGATTTCTATGTCCCAAGAGGGATTTCTATGTCCCAAGAGGGATTTCTAGGTCGCTAGAGGGATTTCTATGTCCCAAGAGGGATTTCTATGTCCCTAGAGGGATAGATTTCTATGTCCCAAGAGGGATTTCTATGTCCCTAGAGGGATTTCTATGTCGCTAGAGGGATTTCTAGGTCGCTAGAGGGATTTCTATGTCCCTAGAGGGATTTCTAGGTCCCTAGAGGGATAGATTTCTATGTCCCTAGAGGGATTTCTATGTCCCAAGAGGGATTTCTATGTCCCAAGAGGGATTTCTATGTCCCTAGAGGGATAGATTTCTATGTCCCTAGAGGGATTTCAATGTCCCTAGAGGGATTTCTATGTCCCAAGAGGGATTTCTATGTCGCTAGAGGGATTTCTAGGTCGCTAGAGGGATTTCTATGTCCCTAGAGGGATTTCTAGGTCCCTAGAGGGATAGATTTCTATGTCCCTAGAGGGATATTTATGTCCCAAGAGGGATTTCTATGTCCCAAGAGGGATTTCTATGTCCCTAGAGGGATAGATTTCTATGTCCCTAGAGGGATTTCAATGTCCCTAGAGGGATTTCTATGTCCCAAGAGGGATTTCTATGTCCCAAGAGGGATTTATAGGTCCCTAGAGGGATTTCTATGTCCCTAGAGGGATAGATTTCTATGTCCCTAGAGGGATTTCTATGTCCCTAGAGGGATTTCTATGTCCCAAGAGGGATTTCTATGTCCCTAGAGGGATAGATTTCTATGTCCCTAGAGGGATTTCTATGTCCCTACAGGGATTTCTATGTCCCAAGAGGGATTTCTATGTCCCTAGAGGGATTTCTATGTCCCTAGAGGGATAGATTTCTATGTCCCTAGAGGGATTTCTATGTCCCAAGAGGGATAGATTTCTATGTCCTTAGAGGGATTTCTATGTCCCTAGAGGGATTTCTATGTCCCAAGAGGGATTTCTATGTCCCAAGAGGGATTTCTAGGTCCCTAGAGGGATTTCTAGGTCCCTAGAGAGAGAGATTTCTATGTCCCTAGAGGGATTTCTATGTCCCAAGAGGGATTTCTAGGTCCCTAGAGGGATAGATTTCTAGGTCCCTAGAGGGATTTCTATGTCCCAAGAGGGATTTCTATGTCCCTAGAGGGATAGATTTCTATGTCCCTAGAGGGATTTCTATGTCCCTAGAGGGATTTCTATGTCCCAAGAGGGATTTCTATGTCCCAAGAGGGATTTCTATGTCCCTAGAGGGATAGATTTCTATGTCCCTAGAGGGATTTCAATGTCCCTAGAGGGATTTCTATGTCCCAAGAGGGATTTCTATGTCCCAAGAGGGATTTCTATGTCCCTAGAGGGATTTCAATGTCCCTAGAGGGATTTCTATGTCCCAAGAGGGATTTCTATGTCCCAAGAGGGATTTCTATGTCCCTAGAGGGATTTCTATGTCCCTAGAGGAATAGATTTCTATGTCCCTACAGGGATTTCAATGTCCCTAGAGGGATTTCTATGTCCCTAGAGGGATTTCTATGTCCCTAGAGGGATTTCTAGGTCCCTAGAGGGATTTCTATGTCCCTAGAGGGATTTCTATGTCCGTTGAGGGATAGATTTCTATGTCCCTAGAGGGATTTCTATGTCCCTAGAGGGATTTCTAGGTCCCTAGAGAGAGAGATTTCTATGTCCCTAGAGGGATTTCTATGTCGCTAGAGGGATTTCTATGTCCCAAGAGGGATTTCTATGTCCCTAGAGGGATAGATTTCTATGTCCCCAGAGGGATTTCTATGTCGCTAGAGGGATTTCTAGGTCCCTAGAGGGATTTCTATGTCCCTAGAGGGATTTCTATGTCCCTAGAGGGATTTCTATGTCCCTAGAGGGATTTCTATGTCCCTAGAGGGATTTCTATGTCGCTAGAGGGATTTCTAGGTCGCTAGAGGGGGTTTTCTATGTCCCAAGAGGGATTTCTATGTCCCTAGAGGGATAGATTTCTATGTCCCAAGAGGGATTTCTATGTCCCTAGAGGGATTTCTATGTCGCTAGAGGGATTTCTAGGTCGCTAGAGGGATTTCTATGTCCCTAGAGGGATTTCTAGGTCCCTAGAGGGATAGATTTCTATGTCCCTAGAGGGATTTCTATGTCCCAAGAGGGATTTCTATGTCCCAAGAGGGATTTCTATGTCCCTAGAGGGATAGATTTCTATGTCCCTAGAGGGATTTCAATGTCCCTAGAGGGATTTCTATGTCCCAAGAGGGATTTCTATGTCCCAAGAGGGATTTCTAGGTCCCTAGAGGGATTTCTATGTCCCTAGAGGGATAGATTTCTATGTCCCTAGAGGGATTTCTATGTCCCTAGAGGGATTTCTATGTCCCAAGAGGGATTTCTATGTCCCTAGAGGGATTTCTATGTCCCTAGAGGGATAGATTTCTATGTCCCTAGAGGGATTTCTATGTCCCAAGAGGGATAGATTTCTATGTCCCTAGAGGGATTTCTATGTCCCTAGAGGGATTTCTATGTCCCAAGAGGGATTACTATGTCCCTAGAGGGATTTCTATGTCCCTAGAGGGATAGATTTCTATGTCCCTAGAGGGATTTCTATGTCCCAAGAGGGATTTCTATGTCCCAAGAGGGATTTCTATGTCCCTAGAGGGATAGATTTCTATGTCCCTAGAGGGATTTCAATGTCCCTAGAGGGATAGATTTCTATGTCCCTAGAGGGATTTCTAGGTCCCTAGAGGGATTTCTATGTCCCTAGAGGGATTTCTATGTCCCAAGAGGGATAGATTTCTATGTCCCTAGAGGGATTTCTATGTCCCTAGAGGGATAGATTTCTATGTCCCTAGAGGGATTTCTATGTCCCAAGAGGGATAGATTTCTATGTCCCTAGAGGGATTTCTATGTCCCTAGAGGGATTTCTATGTCCCAAGAGGGATTTCTATGTCCCTAGAGGGATTTCTATGTCCCTAGAGGGATAGATTTCTATGTTCCTGGAGGGATTTCTATGTCCCAAGAGGGATTTCTATGTCCCAAGAGGGATTTCTATGTCCCTAGAGGGATTTCTATGTCCCTAGAGGGATAGATTTCTATGTCCCTAGAGGGATTTCTATGTCCCAAGAGGGATAGATTTCTATGTCCCTAGAGGGATTTCTATGTCCCTAGAGGGATAGATTTCTATGTCCCTAGAGGGATTTCAATGTCCCTAGAGGGATTTCTATGTCCCAAGAGGGATTTCTATGTCCCAAGAGGGATTTCTATGTCCCTAGAGGGATTTCTATGTCCCTAGAGGGATAGATTTCTATGTCCCTAGAGGGATTTCTAGGTCCCTAGAGGGATTTCTATGTCCCTAGAGGGATAGATTTCTATGTCCCTAGAGGGATTTCTATGTCCCTAGAGGGATTTCTATGTCCCTAGAGGGATTTCTATGTCCCTAGAGGGATTTCTATGTCCCTAGAGGGATTTCTATGTCCCTAGAGGGATTTCTATGTCGCTAGAGGGATTTCTAGGTCGCTAGAGGGGGTTTTCTATGTCCCAAGAGGGATTTCTATGTCCCTAGAGGGATAGATTTCTATGTCCCAAGAGGGATTTCTATGTCCCTAGAGGGATTTCTATGTCGCTAGAGGGATTTCTAGGTCGCTAGAGGGATTTCTATGTCCCTAGAGGGATTTCTAGGTCCCTAGAGGGATAGATTTCTATGTCCCTAGAGGGATTTCTATGTCCCAAGAGGGATTTCTATGTCCCAAGAGGGATTTCTATGTCCCTAGAGGGATAGATTTCTATGTCCCTAGAGGGATTTCAATGTCCCTAGAGGGATTTCTATGTCCCAAGAGGGATTTCTATGTCCCAAGAGGGATTTCTAGGTCCCTAGAGGGATTTCTATGTCCCTAGAGGGATAGATTTCTATGTCCCTAGAGGGATTTCTATGTCCCTAGAGGGATTTCTATGTCCCAAGAGGGATTTCTATGTCCCTAGAGGGATAGATTTCTATGTCCCTAGAGGGATTTCTATGTCCCTAGAGGGATTTCTATGTCCCAAGAGGGATTTCTATGTCCCTAGAGGGATTTCTATGTCCCTAGAGGGATAGATTTCTATGTCCCTAGAGGGATTTCTATGTCCCAAGAGGGATAGATTTCTATGTCCCTAGAGGGATTTCTATGTCCCTAGAGGGATTTCTATGTCCCAAGAGGGATTACTATGTCCCTAGAGGGATTTCTATGTCCCTAGAGGGATAGATTTCTATGTCCCTAGAGGGATTTCTATGTCCCAAGAGGGATTTCTATGTCCCAAGAGGGATTTCTATGTCCCTAGAGGGATAGATTTCTATGTCCCTAGAGGGATTTCAATGTCCCTAGAGGGATAGATTTCTATGTCCCTAGAGGGATTTCTAGGTCCCTAGAGGGATTTCTATGTCCCTAGAGGGATTTCTATGTCCCAAGAGGGATAGATTTCTATGTCCCTAGAGGGATTTCTATGTCCCTAGAGGGATTTCTATGTCCCTAGAGGGATAGATTTCTATGTCCCTAGAGGGATTTCTATGTCCCAAGAGGGATAGATTTCTATGTCCCTAGAGGGATTTCTATGTCCCTAGAGGGATTTCTATGTCCCAAGAGGGATTTCTATGTCCCTAGAGGGATTTCTATGTCCCTAGAGGGATAGATTTCTATGTCCCTAGAGGGATTTCTATGTCCCAAGAGGGATTTCTATGTCCCAAGAGGGATTTCTATGTCCCTAGAGGGATAGATTTCTATGTCCCTAGAGGGATTTCTATGTCCCTAGAGGGATTTCTATGTCCCAAGAGGGATTTCTATGTCCCAAGAGGGATTTCTATGTCCCTAGAGGGATTTCTATGTCCCTAGAGGGATAGATTTCTATGTCCCTAGAGGGATTTCTATGTCCCAAGAGGGATTTCTATGTCCCAAGAGGGATTTCTATGTCCCTAGAGGGATAGATTTCTATGTCCCTAGAGGGATTTCAATGTCCCGAGAGGGATTTCTATGTCCCAAGAGGGATTTCTATGTCCCAAGAGGGATTTCTATGTCCCTAGAGGGATTTCTATGTCCCTAGAGGGATAGATTTCTATGTCCCTAGAGGGATTTCTATGTCCCTAGAGGGATTTCTATGTCCCAAGAGGGATTTCTATGTCCCAAGAGGGATTTCTATGTCCCTAGAGGGATAGATTTCTATGTCCCTAGAGGGATTTCAATGTCCCTAGAGGGATTTCTATGTCCCAAGAGGGATTTCTATGTCCCAAGAGGGATTTCTATGTCCCTAGAGGGATAGATTTCTATGTCCCTAGAGGGATTTCTATGTCCCTAGAGGGATTTCTTTGTCCCAAGAGGGATAGATTTCTATGTCCCTAGAGGGATTTCTAGGTCCCTAGAGGGATTTCTAGGTCCCTAGAGGGATTTCTATGTCCCTAGAGGGATAGATTTCTATGTCCCTAGAGGGATTTCTATGTCCCTAGAGGGATTTCTATGTCCCAAGAGGGATTTCTATGTCCCTAGAGGGATAGATTTCTATGTCCCTAGAGGGATTTCTATGTCCCTAGAGGGATTTCTAGGTCCCTAGAGAGAGAGATTTCTATGTCCTTAGAGGGATTTCTATGTCGCTAGAGGGATTTCTAGGTCCCTAGAGGGATTTCTATGTCCCAGAGGGATTTCTAGGTCCCTAGAGGGATTTCTATGTCCCTAGAGGGATAGATTTCTATGTCCCTAGAGGGATTTCTATGTCCCTAGAGGGATTTCTATGTCCCAAGAGGGATTTCTATGTCCCTAGAGGGATAGATTTCTATGTCCCTAGAGGGATTTCTATGTCCCAAGAGGGATTTCTATGTCCCAAGAGGGATTTCTATGTCCCTAGAGGGATAGATTTCTATGTCCCTAGAGGGATTTCAATGTCCCTAGAGGGATTTCTATGTCCCTAGAGGGATTTCTAGGTCCCTAGAGGGATTTCTATGTCCCTAGAGGGATAGATTTCTATGTCCCTAGAGGGATTTCAATGTCCCTAGAGGGATTTCTATGTCCCAAGAGGGATTTCTATGTCCCAAGAGGGATTTCTATGTCCCTAGAGGGATTTCTATGTCCCTAGAGGGATAGATTTCTATGTCCCTAGAGGGATTTCTATGTCCCTAGAGGGATTTCTATGTCCCAAGAGGGATTTCTATGTCCCAAGAGGGATTTCTAGGTCGCTAGAGGGATTTCTATGTCCCAAGAGGGATTTCTATGTCCCTAGAGGGATAGATTTCTATGTCCCAAGAGGGATTTCTATGTCCCTAGAGGGATTTCTATGTCGCTAGAGGGATTTCTAGGTCGCTAGAGGGATTTCTATGTCCCTAGAGGGATTTCTAGGTCCCTAGAGGGATAGATTTCTATGTCCCTAGAGGGATTTCTATGTCCCAAGAGGGATTTCTATGTCCCAAGAGGGATTTCTATGTCCCTAGAGGGATAGATTTCTATGTCCCTAGAGGGATTTCAATGTCCCTAGAGGGATTTCTATGTCCCAAGAGGGATTTCTATGTCGCTAGAGGGATTTCTAGGTCGCTAGAGGGATTTCTATGTCCCTAGAGGGATTTCTAGGTCCCTAGAGGGATAGATTTCTATGTCCCTAGAGGGATATTTATGTCCCAAGAGGGATTTCTATGTCCCAAGAGGGATTTCTATGTCCCTAGAGGGATAGATTTCTATGTCCCTAGAGGGATTTCAATGTCCCTAGAGGGATTTCTATGTCCCAAGAGGGATTTCTATGTCCCAAGAGGGATTTATAGGTCCCTAGAGGGATTTCTATGTCCCTAGAGGGATAGATTTCTATGTCCCTAGAGGGATTTCTATGTCCCTAGAGGGATTTCTATGTCCCAAGAGGGATTTCTATGTCCCTAGAGGGATAGATTTCTATGTCCCTAGAGGGATTTCTATGTCCCTACAGGGATTTCTATGTCCCAAGAGGGATTTCTATGTCCCTAGAGGGATTTCTATGTCCCTAGAGGGATAGATTTCTATGTCCCTAGAGGGATTTCTATGTCCCAAGAGGGATAGATTTCTATGTCCTTAGAGGGATTTCTATGTCCCTAGAGGGATTTCAATGTCCCTAGAGGGATTTCTATGTCCCAAGAGGGATTTCTATGTCCCAAGAGGGATTTATAGGTCCCTAGAGGGATTTCTATGTCCCTAGAGGGATAGATTTCTATGTCCCAAGAGGGATTTCTATGTCCCAAGAGGGATTTCTAGGTCCCTAGAGGGATTTCTAGGTCCCTAGAGAGAGAGATTTCTATGTCCCTAGAGGGATTTCTATGTCCCAAGAGGGATTTCTAGGTCCCTAGAGGGATAGATTTCTAGGTCCCTAGAGGGATTTCTATGTCCCAAGAGGGATTTCTATGTCCCTAGAGGGATAGATTTCTATGTCCCTAGAGGGATTTCTATGTCCCTAGAGGGATTTCTATGTCCCAAGAGGGATTTCTATGTCCCAAGAGGGATTTCTATGTCCCTAGAGGGATAGATTTCTATGTCCCTAGAGGGATTTCAATGTCCCTAGAGGGATTTCTATGTCCCAAGAGGGATTTCTATGTCCCAAGAGGGATTTCTATGTCCCTAGAGGGATTTCAATGTCCCTAGAGGGATTTCTATGTCCCAAGAGGGATTTCTATGTCCCAAGAGGGATTTCTATGTCCCTAGAGGGATTTCTATGTCCCTAGAGGAATAGATTTCTATGTCCCTACAGGGATTTCAATGTCCCTAGAGGGATTTCTATGTCCCTAGAGGGATTTCTATGTCCCTAGAGGGATTTCTAGGTCCCTAGAGGGATTTCTATGTCCCTAGAGGGATTTCTATGTCCGTTGAGGGATAGATTTCTATGTCCCTAGAGGGATTTCTATGTCCCTAGAGGGATTTCTAGGTCCCTAGAGAGAGAGATTTCTATGTCCCTAGAGGGATTTCTATGTCGCTAGAGGGATTTCTATGTCCCAAGAGGGATTTCTATGTCCCTAGAGGGATAGATTTCTATGTCCCCAGAGGGATTTCTATGTCGCTAGAGGGATTTCTAGGTCCCTAGAGGGATTTCTATGTCCCTAGAGGGATTTCTATGTCCCTAGAGGGATTTCTATGTCCCTAGAGGGATTTCTATGTCCCTAGAGGGATTTCTATGTCGCTAGAGGGATTTCTAGGTCGCTAGAGGGGGTTTTCTATGTCCCAAGAGGGATTTCTATGTCCCTAGAGGGATAGATTTCTATGTCCCAAGAGGGATTTCTATGTCCCTAGAGGGATTTCTATGTCGCTAGAGGGATTTCTAGGTCGCTAGAGGGATTTCTATGTCCCTAGAGGGATTTCTAGGTCCCTAGAGGGATAGATTTCTATGTCCCTAGAGGGATTTCTATGTCCCAAGAGGGATTTCTATGTCCCAAGAGGGATTTCTATGTCCCTAGAGGGATAGATTTCTATGTCCCTAGAGGGATTTCAATGTCCCTAGAGGGATTTCTATGTCCCAAGAGGGATTTCTATGTCCCAAGAGGGATTTCTAGGTCCCTAGAGGGATTTCTATGTCCCTAGAGGGATAGATTTCTATGTCCCTAGAGGGATTTCTATGTCCCTAGAGGGATTTCTATGTCCCAAGAGGGATTTCTATGTCCCTAGAGGGATTTCTATGTCCCTAGAGGGATAGATTTCTATGTCCCTAGAGGGATTTCTATGTCCCAAGAGGGATAGATTTCTATGTCCCTAGAGGGATTTCTATGTCCCTAGAGGGATTTCTATGTCCCAAGAGGGATTACTATGTCCCTAGAGGGATTTCTATGTCCCTAGAGGGATAGATTTCTATGTCCCTAGAGGGATTTCTATGTCCCAAGAGGGATTTCTATGTCCCAAGAGGGATTTCTATGTCCCTAGAGGGATAGATTTCTATGTCCCTAGAGGGATTTCAATGTCCCTAGAGGGATAGATTTCTATGTCCCTAGAGGGATTTCTAGGTCCCTAGAGGGATTTCTATGTCCCTAGAGGGATTTCTATGTCCCAAGAGGGATAGATTTCTATGTCCCTAGAGGGATTTCTATGTCCCTAGAGGGATAGATTTCTATGTCCCTAGAGGGATTTCTATGTCCCAAGAGGGATAGATTTCTATGTCCCTAGAGGGATTTCTATGTCCCTAGAGGGATTTCTATGTCCCAAGAGGGATTTCTATGTCCCTAGAGGGATTTCTATGTCCCTAGAGGGATAGATTTCTATGTTCCTGGAGGGATTTCTATGTCCCAAGAGGGATTTCTATGTCCCAAGAGGGATTTCTATGTCCCTAGAGGGATTTCTATGTCCCTAGAGGGATAGATTTCTATGTCCCTAGAGGGATTTCTATGTCCCAAGAGGGATAGATTTCTATGTCCCTAGAGGGATTTCTATGTCCCTAGAGGGATTTCTATGTCCCAAGAGGGATTTCTATGTCCCTAGAGGGATTTCTATGTCCCTAGAGGGATAGATTTCTATGTCCCTAGAGGGATTTCTATGTCCCAAGAGGGATTTCTATGTCCCAAGAGGGATTTCTATGTCCCTAGAGGGATTTCTATGTCCCTAGAGGGATAGATTTCTATGTCCCTAGAGGGATTTCTATGTCCCTAGAGGGATTTCTATGTCCCAAGAGGGATTTCTATGTCCCAAGAGGGATTTCTATGTCCCTAGAGGGATTTCTATGTCCCTAGAGGGATAGATTTCTATGTCCCTAGAGGGATTTCTATGTCCCAAGAGGGATTTCTATGTCCCAAGAGGGATTTCTATGTCCCTAGAGGGATAGATTTCTATGTCCCTAGAGGGATTTCAATGTCCCGAGAGGGATTTCTATGTCCCTAGAGGGATTTCTATGTCCCAAGAGGGATTTCTATGTCCCTAGAGGGATTTCTATGTCCCTAGAGGGATAGATTTCTATGTCCCTAGAGGGATTTCTATGTCCCTAGAGGGATTTCTATGTCCCAAGAGGGATTTCTATGTCCCAAGAGGGATTTCTATGTCCCTAGAGGGATAGATTTCTATGTCCCTAGAGGGATTTCAATGTCCCTAGAGGGATTTCTATGTCCCAAGAGGGATTTCTATGTCCCAAGAGGGATTTCTATGTCCCTAGAGGGATAGATTTCTATGTCCCTAGAGGGATTTCTATGTCCCTAGAGGGATTTCTTTGTCCCAAGAGGGATAGATTTCTATGTCCCTAGAGGGATTTCTAGGTCCCTAGAGGGATTTCTAGGTCCCTAGAGGGATTTCTATGTCCCTAGAGGGATAGATTTCTATGTCCCTAGAGGGATTTCTATGTCCCCAGAGGGATTTCTATGTCCCAAGAGGGATTTCTATGTCCCTAGAGGGATAGATTTCTATGTCCCTAGAGGGATTTCTATGTCCCTAGAGGGATTTCTAGGTCCCTAGAGAGAGAGATTTCTATGTCCTTAGAGGGATTTCTATGTCGCTAGAGGGATTTCTAGGTCCCTAGAGGGATTTCTATGTCCCAGAGGGATTTCTAGGTCCCTAGAGGGATTTCTATGTCCCTAGAGGGATAGATTTCTATGTCCCTAGAGGGATTTCTATGTCCCTAGAGGGATTTCTATGTCCCAAGAGGGATTTCTATGTCCCTAGAGGGATAGATTTCTATGTCCCTAGAGGGATTTCTATGTCCCAAGAGGGATTTCTATGTCCCAAGAGGGATTTCTATGTCCCTAGAGGGATAGATTTCTATGTCCCTAGAGGGATTTCAATGTCCCTAGAGGGATTTCTATGTCCCTAGAGGGATTTCTAGGTCCCTAGAGGGATTTCTATGTCCCTAGAGGGATAGATTTCTATGTCCCTAGAGGGATTTCAATGTCCCTAGAGGGATTTCTATGTCCCAAGAGGGATTTCTATGTCCCTAGAGGGATTTCTATGTCCCTAGAGGGATAGATTTCTATGTCCCTAGAGGGATTTCTATGTCCCTAGAGGGATAGATTTCTATGTCCCTAGAGGGATTTCTATGTCCCTAGAGGGATTTCTATGTCCCAAGAGGGATTTCTATGTCCCAAGAGGGATTTCTATGTCCCTAGAGGGATAGATTTCTATGTCCCTAGAGGGGTTTCAATGTCCCTAGAGGGATTTCTATGTCCCAAGAGGGATTTCTATGTCCCAAGAGGGATTTCTATGTCCCTAGAGGGATTTCTATGTCCCTAGAGGGATAGATTCCTATGTCCCTAGAGGGATTTCTAGGTCCCTAGAGGGATTTCTAGGTCCCTAGAGAGTTTCTATGTCCCTAGAGGGATAGATTTCTATGTCCCTAGAGGGATTTCTATGTCCCTAGAGGGATTTCTATGTCCCTAGAGGGATTTCTATGTCCCTAGAGGGATTTCTATGTCGCTAGAGGGATTTCTAGGTCGCTAGAGGAATTTCTATGTCCCAAGAGGGATTTCTATGTCCCTAGAGGGATAGATTTCTATGTCCCAAGAGGGATTTCTATGTCCCTAGAGGGATTTCTATGTCGCTAGAGGGATTTCTAGGTCGCTAGAGGGATTTCTATGTCCCTAGAGGGATTTCTAGGTCCCTAGAGGGATAGATTTCTATGTCCCTAGAGGGATTTCTATGTCCCAAGAGGGATTTCTATGTCCCAAGAGGGATTTCTATGTCCCTAGAGGGATAGATTTCTATGTCCCTAGAGGGATTTCAATGTCCCTAGAGGGATTTCTATGTCCCAAGAGGGATTTCTATGTCCCAAGAGGGATTTCTAGGTCCCTAGAGGGATTTCTATGTCCCTAGAGGGATAGATTTCTATGTCCCTAGAGGGATTTCTATGTCCCTAGAGGGATTTCTATGTCCCAAGAGGGATTTCTATGTCCCTAGAGGGATAGATTTCTATGTCCCTAGAGGGATTTCTATGTCCCTAGAGGGATTTCTATGTCCCAAGAGGGATTTCTATGTCCCTAGAGGGATTTCTATGTCCCTAGAGGGATAGATTTCTATGTCCCTAGAGGGATTTCTATGTCCCAAGAGGGATAGATTTCTATGTCCCTAGAGGGATTTCTATGTCCCTAGAGGGATTTCTATGTCCCAAGAGGGATTTCTATGTCCCAAGAGGGATTTCTATGTCCCTAGAGGGATAGATTTCTATGTCCCTAGAGGGATTTCTATGTCCCTAGAGGGATTTCTAGGTCCCTAGAGAGAGAGATTTCTATGTCCTTAGAGGGATTTCTATGTCGCTAGAGGGATTTCTAGGTCCCTAGAGGGATTTCTATGTCCCAGAGGGATTTCTAGGTCCCTAGAGGGATTTCTATGTCCCTAGAGGGATAGATTTCTATGTCCCTAGAGGGATTTCTATGTCCCTAGAGGGATTTCTATGTCCCAAGAGGGATTTCTATGTCCCTAGAGGGATAGATTTCTATGTCCCTAGAGGGATTTCAATGTCCCTAGAGGGATTTCTATGTCCCAAGAGGGATTTCTATGTCCCAAGAGGGATTTCTATGTCCCTAGAGGGATTTCTATGTCCCTAGAGGGATAGATTTCTATGTCCCTAGAGGGATTTCTAGGTCCCTAGAGGGATTTCTATGTCCCTAGAGGGATAGATTTCTATGTCCCTAGAGGGATTTCAATGTCCCTAGAGGGATTTCTATGTCCCAAGAGGGATTTCTATGTCCCAAGAGGGATTTCTATGTCCCTAGAGGGATTTCTATGTCCCTAGAGGGATAGATTTCTATGTCCCTAGAGGGATTTCTATGTCCCTAGAGGGATTTCTATGTCCCAAGAGGGATTTCTTTGTCCCTAGAGGGATAGATTTCTATGTCCCTAGAGGGATTTCAATGTCCCTAGAGGGATTTCTATGTCCCAAGAGGGATTTCTATGTCCCAAGAGGGATTTCTATGTCCCTAGAGGGATTTCTATGTCCCTAGAGGGATAGATTTCTATGTCCCTAGAGGGATTTCTAGGTCCCTAGAGGGATTTCTATGTCCCTAGAGGGATTTCTATGTCCCTAGAGGGATAGATTTCTATGTCCCTAGAGGGATTTCTATGTCCCTAGAGGGATTTCTATGTCCCTAGAGGAATTTCTATGTCCCTAGAGGGATTTCTATGTCCCTAGAGGGATTTCTATGTCGCTAGAGGGATTTCTAGGTCGCTAGAGGGATTTCTATGTCCCAAGAGGGATTTCTATGTCCCTAGAGGGATAGATTTCTATGTCCCAAGAGGGATTTCTATGTCCCTAGAGGGATTTCTATGTCGCTAGAGGGATTTCTAGGTCGCTAGAGGGATTTCTATGTCCCTAGAGGGATTTCTAGGTCCCTAGAGGGATAGATTTCTATGTCCCTAGAGGGATATTTATGTCCCAAGAGGGATTTCTATGTCCCAAGAGGGATTTCTATGTCCCTAGAGGGATTTCAATGTCCCTAGAGGGATTTCTATGTCCCAAGAGGGATTTCTATGTCCCAAGAGGGATTTCTAGGTCCCTAGAGGGATTTCTATGTCCCTAGAGGGATAGATTTCTATGTCCCTAGAGGGATTTCTATGTCCCTAGAGGGATTTCTATGTCCCAAGAGGGATTTCTATGTCTCTAGAGGGATAGATTTCTATGTCCCTAGAGGGATTTCTATGTCCCTAGAGGGATTTCTATGTCCCAAGAGGGATTTCTATGTCCCTAGAGGGATTTCTATGTCCCTAGAGGGATAGATTTCTATGTCCCTAGAGGGATTTCTATGTCCCAAGAGGGATAGATTTCTATGTCCCTAGAGGGATTTCTATGTCCCTAGAGGGATTTCTATGTCCCAAGAGGGATTTCTATGTCCCTAGAGGGATTTCTATGTCCCTAGAGGGATAGATTTCTATGTCCCTAGAGGGATTTCTATGTCCCAAGAGGGATTTCTATGTCCCAAGAGGGATTTCTATGTCCCTAGAGGGATAGATTTCTATGTCCCTAGAGGGATTTCAATGTCCCTAGAGGGATAGATTTCTATGTCCCTAGAGGGATTTCTAGGTCCCTAGAGGGATTTCTATGTCCCTAGAGGGATTTCTATGTCCCAAGAGGGATAGATTTCTATGTCCCTAGAGGGATTTCTATGTCCCTAGAGGGATTTCTATGTCCCTAGAGGGATAGATTTCTATGTCCCTAGAGGGATTTCTATGTCCCAAGAGGGATAGATTTCTATGTCCCTAGAGGGATTTCTATGTCCCTAGAGGGATTTCTATGTCCCAAGAGGGATTTCTATGTCCCTAGAGGGATTTCTATGTCCCTAGAGGGATAGATTTCTATGTCCCTAGAGGGATTTCTATGTCCCAAGAGGGATTTCTATGTCCCAAGAGGGATTTCTATGTCCCTAGAGGGATAGATTTCTATGTCCCTAGAGGGATTTCAATGTCCCTAGAGGGATTTCTATGTTCCAAGAGGGATTTCTATGTCCCAAGAGGGATTTCTATGTCCCTAGAGGGATTTCTATGTCCCTAGAGGGATAGATTTCTATGTCCCTAGAGGGATTTCTATGTCCCTAGAGGGATTTCTATGTCCCAAGAGGGATTTCTATGTCCCAAGAGGGATTTCTATGTCCCTAGAGGGATTTCTATGTCCCTAGAGGGATAGATTTCTATGTCCCAAGAGGGATTTCTATGTCCCTAGAGGGATTTCTATGTCGCTAGAGGGATTTCTAGGTCGCTAGAGGGATTTCTATGTCCCTAGAGGGATTTCTAGGTCCCTAGAGGGATAGATTTCTATGTCCCTAGAGGGATTTCTATGTCCCAAGAGGGATTTCTATGTCCCAAGAGGGATTTCTATGTCCCTAGAGGGATAGATTTCTATGTCCCTAGAGGGATTTCAATGTCCCTAGAGGGATTTCTATGTCCCAAGAGGGATTTCTATGTCCCTAGAGGGATTTCTATGTCCCTAGAGGGATAGATTTCTATGTCCCTAGAGGGATTTCTATGTCCCAAGAGGGATAGATTTCTATGTCCCTAGAGGGATTTCTATGTCCCTAGAGGGATTTCTATGTCCCAAGAGGGATTTCTATGTCCCAAGAGGGATTTCTAGGTCCCTAGAGGGATTTCTAGGTCCCTAGAGAGAGAGATTTCTATGTCCCTAGAGGGATTTCTATGTCCCAAGAGGGATTTCTAGGTCCCTAGAGGGATAGATTTCTAGGTCCCTAGAGGGATTTCTATGTCCCAAGAGGGATTTCTATGTCCCTAGAGGGATAGATTTCTATGTCCCAAGAGGGATTTCTATGTCCCTAGAGGGATAGATTTCTATGTCCCTAGAGGGATTTCAATGTCCCTAGAGGGATTTCTATGTCCCAAGAGGGATTTCTATGTCCCAAGAGGGATTTCTATGTCCCTAGAGGGATTTCTATGTCCCTAGAGGGATAGATTTCTATGTCCCTAGAGGGATTTCAATGTCCCTAGAGGGATTTCTATGTCCCTAGAGGGATTTCTATGTCCCTAGAGGGATTTCTAGGTCCCTAGAGGGATTTCTATGTCCCTAGAGGGATTTCTATGTCCGTTGAGGGATAGATTTCTATGTCCCTAGAGGGATTTCTATGTCCCTAGAGGGATTTCTAGGTCCCTAGAGAGAGAGATTTCTATGTCCCTAGAGGGATTTCTATGTCGCTAGAGGGATTTCTATGTCCCAAGAGGGATTTCTATGTCCCTAGAGGGATAGATTTCTATGTCCCCAGAGGGATTTCTATGTCGCTAGAGGGATTTCTAGGTCCCTAGAGGGATTTCTAGGTCCCTAGAGGGATTTCTAGGTCCCTAGAGGGATTTCTATGTCCCAAGAGGGATTTCTATGTCCCAAGAGGGATTTCTAGGTCCCTAGAGGGATTTCTATGTCCCTAGAGGGATAGATTTCTATGTCCCTAGAGGGATTTCTATGTCCCTAGAGGGATTTCTATGTCCCAAGAGGGATTTCTATGTCCCTAGAGGGATTTCTAGGTCCCTAGAGGGATTTCTAGGTCCCTAGAGGGATTTCTATGTCCCTAGAGGGATAGATTTCTATGTCCCTAGAGGGATTTCTATGTCCCTAGAGGGATTTCTATGTCCCAAGAGGGATTTCTATGTCCCTAGAGGGATTTCTATGTCCCTAGAGGGATAGATTTCTATGTCCCTAGAGGGATTTCTATGTCCCAAGAGGGATAGATTTCTATGTCCCTAGAGGGATTTCTATGTCCCTAGAGGGATTTCTATGTCCCAAGAGGGATTTCTATGTCCCTAGAGGGATTTCTATGTCCCAAGAGGGATTTCTATGTCCCAAGAGGGATTTCTATGTCCCTAGAGGGATAGATTTCTATGTCCCTAGAGGGATAGATTTCTATGTCCCTAGAGGGATTTCAATGTCCCTAGAGGGATTTCTATGTCCCAAGAGGGATTTCTATGTCCCAAGAGGGATTTCTATGTCCCTAGAGGGATTTCTATGCCCCTAGAGGGATAGATTTCTATGTCCCTAGAGGGATTTCTAGGTCCCTAGAGGGATTTCTAGGTCCCTAGAGGGATTTCTATGTCCCTAGAGGGATAGATTTCTATGTCCCTAGAGGGATTTCTATGTCCCTAGAGGGATTTCTATGTCCCTAGAGGGATTTCTATGTCCCTAGAGGGATTTCTATGTCCCTAGAGGGATTTCTATGTCGCTAGAGGGATTTCTAGGTCGCTAGAGGGATTTCTATGTCCCAAGAGGGATTTCTATGTCCCTAGAGGGATAGATTTCTATGTCCCAAGAGGGATTTCTATGTCCCTAGAGGGATTTCTATGTCGCTAGAGGGATTTCTAGGTCGCTAGAGGGATTTCTATGTCCCTAGAGGGATTTCTAGGTCCCTAGAGGGATAGATTTCTATGTCCCTAGAGGGATTTCTATGTCCCAAGAGGGATTTCTATGTCCCAAGAGGGATTTCTATGTCCCTAGAGGGATAGATTTCTATGTCCCTAGAGGGATTTCAATGTCCCTAGAGGGATTTCTATGTCCCAAGAGGGATTTCTATGTCCCAAGAGGGATTTCTAGGTCCTTAGAGGGATTTCTATGTCCCTAGAGGGATAGATTTCTATGTCCCTAGAGGGATTTCTATGTCCCTAGAGGGATTTCTATGTCCCAAGAGGGATAGATTTCTATGTCCCTAGAGGGATTTCTATGTCCCTAGAGGGATTTCTATGTCCCAAGAGGGATTTCTATGTCCCTAGAGGGATTTCTATGTCCCTAGAGGGATAGATTTCTATGTCCCTAGAGGGATTTCTATGTCCCTAGAGGGATAGATTTCTATGTCCCAAGAGGGATTTCTATGTCCCTAGAGGGATTTCTATGTCGCTAGAGGGATTTCTAGGTCGCTAGAGGGATTTCTATGTCCCTAGAGGGATTTCTAGGTCCCTAGAGGGATAGATTTCTATGTCCCTAGAGGGATTTCTATGTCCCAAGAGGGATTTCTATGTCCCAAGAGGGATTTCTATGTCCCTAGAGGGATAGATTTCTATGTCCCTAGAGGGATAGATTTCTATGTCCCTAGAGGGATTTCAATGTCCCTAGAGGGATTTCTATGTCCCAAGAGGGATTTCTATGTCCCAAGAGGGATTTCTAGGTCCCTAGAGGGATTTCTATGTCCCTAGAGGGATAGATTTCTATGTCCCTAGAGGGATTTCTATGTCCCTAGAGGGATTTCTATGTCCCAAGAGGGATGTCTATGTCCCTAGAGGGATAGATTTCTATGTCCCTAGAAGGATTTCTATGTCCCTAGAGGGATTTCTATGTCCCAAGAGGGATTTCTATGTCCCTAGAGGGATTTCTATGTCCCTAGAGGGATAGATTTCTATGTCCCTAGAGGGATTTCTATGTCCCAAGAGGGATAGATTTCTATGTCCCTAGAGGGATTTCTATGTCCCTAGAGGGATTTCTATGTCCCAAGAGGGATTTCTATGTCCCTAGAGAAATAGATTTCTATGTCCCTAGAGGGATTTCTATGTCCCTAGAGGGATTTCTATGTCCCAAGAGGGATTTCTATGTCCCTAGAGGGATAGATTTCTATGTCCCTAGAGGGATTTCTATGTCCCTAGAGGGATTTCTATGTCCCAAGAGGGATTTCTATGTCCCTAGAGGGATTTCTATGTCCCTAGAGGGATAGATTTCTATGTCCCTAGAGGGATTTCTATGTCCCAAGAGGGATAGATTTCTATGTCCCTAGAGGGATTTCTATGTCCCTAGAGGGATTTCTATGTCCCAAGAGGGATTTCTATGTCCCTAGAGGGATTTCTATGTCCCAAGAGGGATTTCTATGTCCCAAGAGGGATTTCTATGTCCCTAGAGGGATAGATTTCTATGTCCCTAGAGGGATAGATTTCTATGTCCCTAGAGGGATTTCAATGTCCCTAGAGGGATTTCTATGTCCCAAGAGGGATTTCTATGTCCCAAGAGGGATTTCTATGTCCCTAGAGGGATTTCTATGTCCCTAGAGGGATAGATTTCTATGTCCCTAGAGGGATTTCTAGGTCCCTAGAGGGATTTCTAGGTCCCTAGAGGGATTTCTATGTCCCTAGAGGGATAGATTTCTATGTCCCTAGAGGGATTTCTATGTCCCTAGAGGGATTTCTATGTCCCTAGAGGGATTTCTATGTCCCTAGAGGGATTTCTATGTCCCTAGAGGGATTTCTAGGTCGCTAGAGGGATTTCTATGTCCCAAGAGGGATTTCTATGTCCCTAGAGGGATTTCTATGTCCCTAGAGGGATAGATTTCTATGTCCCCAGAGGGATTTCTATGTCGCTAGAGGGATTTCTAGGTCCCTAGAGGGATTTCTAGGTCCCTAGAGGGATTTCTAGGTCCCTAGAGGGATTTCTATGTCCCAAGAGGGATTTCTATGTCCCAAGAGGGATTTCTAGGTCCCTAGAGGGATTTCTATGTCCCTAGAGGGATAGATTTCTATGTCCCTAGAGGGATTTCTATGTCCCTAGAGGGATTTCTATGTCCCAAGAGGGATTTCTATGTCCCTAGAGGGATTTCTAGGTCCCTAGAGGGATTTCTAGGTCCCTAGAGGGATTTCTATGTCCCTAGAGGGATAGATTTCTATGTCCCTAGAGGGATTTCTATGTCCCTAGAGGGATTTCTATGTCCCAAGAGGGATTTCTATGTCCCTAGAGGGATTTCTATGTCCCTAGAGGGATAGATTTCTATGTCCCTAGAGGGATTTCTATGTCCCAAGAGGGATAGATTTCTATGTCCCTAGAGGGATTTCTATGTCCCTAGAGGGATTTCTATGTCCCAAGAGGGATTTCTATGTCCCTAGAGGGATTTCTATGTCCCAAGAGGGATTTCTATGTCCCAAGAGGGATTTCTATGTCCCTAGAGGGATAGATTTCTATGTCCCTAGAGGGATAGATTTCTATGTCCCTAGAGGGATTTCAATGTCCCTAGAGGGATTTCTATGTCCCAAGAGGGATTTCTATGTCCCAAGAGGGATTTCTATGTCCCTAGAGGGATTTCTATGCCCCTAGAGGGATAGATTTCTATGTCCCTAGAGGGATTTCTAGGTCCCTAGAGGGATTTCTAGGTCCCTAGAGGGATTTCTATGTCCCTAGAGGGATAGATTTCTATGTCCCTAGAGGGATTTCTATGTCCCTAGAGGGATTTCTATGTCCCTAGAGGGATTTCTATGTCCCTAGAGGGATTTCTATGTCCCTAGAGGGATTTCTATGTCGCTAGAGGGATTTCTAGGTCGCTAGAGGGATTTCTATGTCCCAAGAGGGATTTCTATGTCCCTAGAGGGATAGATTTCTATGTCCCAAGAGGGATTTCTATGTCCCTAGAGGGATTTCTATGTCGCTAGAGGGATTTCTAGGTCGCTAGAGGGATTTCTATGTCCCTAGAGGGATTTCTAGGTCCCTAGAGGGATAGATTTCTATGTCCCTAGAGGGATTTCTATGTCCCAAGAGGGATTTCTATGTCCCAAGAGGGATTTCTATGTCCCTAGAGGGATAGATTTCTATGTCCCTAGAGGGATTTCAATGTCCCTAGAGGGATTTCTATGTCCCAAGAGGGATTTCTATGTCCCAAGAGGGATTTCTAGGTCCTTAGAGGGATTTCTATGTCCCTAGAGGGATAGATTTCTATGTCCCTAGAGGGATTTCTATGTCCCTAGAGGGATTTCTATGTCCCAAGAGGGATAGATTTCTATGTCCCTAGAGGGATTTCTATGTCCCTAGAGGGATTTCTATGTCCCAAGAGGGATTTCTATGTCCCTAGAGGGATTTCTATGTCCCTAGAGGGATAGATTTCTATGTCCCTAGAGGGATTTCTATGTCCCTAGAGGGATAGATTTCTATGTCCCAAGAGGGATTTCTATGTCCCTAGAGGGATTTCTATGTCGCTAGAGGGATTTCTAGGTCGCTAGAGGGATTTCTATGTCCCTAGAGGGATTTCTAGGTCCCTAGAGGGATAGATTTCTATGTCCCTAGAGGGATTTCTATGTCCCAAGAGGGATTTCTATGTCCCAAGAGGGATTTCTATGTCCCTAGAGGGATAGATTTCTATGTCCCTAGAGGGATAGATTTCTATGTCCCTAGAGGGATTTCAATGTCCCTAGAGGGATTTCTATGTCCCAAGAGGGATTTCTATGTCCCAAGAGGGATTTCTAGGTCCCTAGAGGGATTTCTATGTCCCTAGAGGGATAGATTTCTATGTCCCTAGAGGGATTTCTATGTCCCTAGAGGGATTTCTATGTCCCAAGAGGGATGTCTATGTCCCTAGAGGGATAGATTTCTATGTCCCTAGAAGGATTTCTATGTCCCTAGAGGGATTTCTATGTCCCAAGAGGGATTTCTATGTCCCTAGAGGGATTTCTATGTCCCTAGAGGGATAGATTTCTATGTCCCTAGAGGGATTTCTATGTCCCAAGAGGGATAGATTTCTATGTCCCTAGAGGGATTTCTATGTCCCTAGAGGGATTTCTATGTCCCAAGAGGGATTTCTATGTCCCTAGAGAAATAGATTTCTATGTCCCTAGAGGGATTTCTATGTCCCTAGAGGGATTTCTATGTCCCAAGAGGGATTTCTATGTCCCTAGAGGGATAGATTTCTATGTCCCTAGAGGGATTTCTATGTCCCTAGAGGGATTTCTATGTCCCAAGAGGGATTTCTATGTCCCTAGAGGGATTTCTATGTCCCTAGAGGGATAGATTTCTATGTCCCTAGAGGGATTTCTATGTCCCAAGAGGGATAGATTTCTATGTCCCTAGAGGGATTTCTATGTCCCTAGAGGGATTTCTATGTCCCAAGAGGGATTTCTATGTCCCTAGAGGGATTTCTATGTCCCAAGAGGGATTTCTATGTCCCAAGAGGGATTTCTATGTCCCTAGAGGGATAGATTTCTATGTCCCTAGAGGGATAGATTTCTATGTCCCTAGAGGGATTTCAATGTCCCTAGAGGGATTTCTATGTCCCAAGAGGGATTTCTATGTCCCAAGAGGGATTTCTATGTCCCTAGAGGGATTTCTATGTCCCTAGAGGGATAGATTTCTATGTCCCTAGAGGGATTTCTAGGTCCCTAGAGGGATTTCTAGGTCCCTAGAGGGATTTCTATGTCCCTAGAGGGATAGATTTCTATGTCCCTAGAGGGATTTCTATGTCCCTAGAGGGATTTCTATGTCCCTAGAGGGATTTCTATGTCCCTAGAGGGATTTCTATGTCCCTAGAGGGATTTCTAGGTCGCTAGAGGGATTTCTATGTCCCAAGAGGGATTTCTATGTCCCTAGAGGGATAGATTTCTATGTCCCAAGAGGGATTTCTATGTCCCTAGAGGGATTTCTATGTCGCTAGAGGGATTTCTAGGTCGCTAGAGGGATTTCTATGTCCCTAGAGGGATTTCTAGGTCCCTAGAGGGCTAGATTTCTATGTCCCTAGAGGGATTTCTATGTCCCAAGAGGGATTTCTATGTCCCAAGAGGGATTTCTATGTCCCTAGAGGGATAGATTTCTATGTCCCTAGAGGGATTTCAATGTCCCTAGAGGGATTTCTATGTCCCAAGAGGGATTTCTATGTCCCAAGAGGGATTTCTAGGTCCCTAGAGGGATTTCTATGTCCCTAGAGGGATAGATTTCTATGTCCCTAGAGGGATTTCTATGTCCCTAGAGGGATTTCGATGTCCCAAGAGGGATTTCTATGTCCCTAGAGGGATAGATTTCTATGTCCCTAGAGGGATTTCTATGTCCCTAGAGGGATTTCTATGTCCCAAGAGGGATTTCTATGTCCCTAGAGGGATTTCTATGTCCCAAGAGGGATTTCTATGTCCCAAGAGGGATTTCTATGTCCCTAGAGGGATAGATTTCTATGTCCCTAGAGGGATAGATTTCTATGTCCCTAGAGGGATTTCAATGTCCCTAGAGGGATTTCTATGTCCCAAGAGGGATTTCTATGTCCCAAGAGGGATTTCTATGTCCCTAGAGGGATTTCTATGTCCCTAGAGGGATAGATTTCTATGTCCCTAGAGGGATTTCTAGGTCCCTAGAGGGATTTCTAGGTCCCTAGAGGGATTTCTATGTCCCTAGAGGGATAGATTTCTATGTCCCTAGAGGGATTTCTATGTCCCTAGAGGGATTTCTATGTCCCTAGAGGGATTTCTATGTCCCTAGAGGGATTTCTATGTCCCTAGAGGGATTTCTAGGTCGCTAGAGGGATTTCTATGTCCCAAGAGGGATTTCTATGTCCCTAGAGGGATAGATTTCTATGTCCCAAGAGGGATTTCTATGTCCCTAGAGGGATTTCTATGTCGCTAGAGGGATTTCTAGGTCGCTAGAGGGATTTCTATGTCCCTAGAGGGATTTCTAGGTCCCTAGAGGTCTAGATTTCTATGTCCCTAGAGGGATTTCTATGTCCCAAGAGGGATTTCTATGTCCCAAGAGGGATTTCTATGTCCCTAGAGGGATAGATTTCTATGTCCCTAGAGGGATTTCAATGTCCCTAGAGGGATTTCTATGTCCCAAGAGGGATTTCTATGTCCCAAGAGGGATTTCTAGGTCCCTAGAGGGATTTCTATGTCCCTAGAGGGATAGATTTCTATGTCCCTAGAGGGATTTCTATGTCCCTAGAGGGATTTCGATGTCCCAAGAGGGATTTCTATGTCCCTAGAGGGATAGATTTCTATGTCCCTAGAGGGATTTCTATGTCCCTAGAGGGATTTCTATGTCCCAAGAGGGATTTCTATGTCCCTAGAGGGATTTCTATGTCCCTAGAGGGATAGATTTCTATGTCCCTAGAGGGATTTCTATGTCCCTAGAGGGATAGATTTCTATGTCCCAAGAGGGATTTCTATGTCCCTAGAGGGATTTCTATGTCGCTAGAGGGATTTCTAGGTCGCTAGAGGGATTTCTATGTCCCTAGAGGGATTTCTAGGTCCCTAGAGGGATAGATTTCTATGTCCCTAGAGGGATTTCTATGTCCCAAGAGGGATTTCTATGTCCCAAGAGGGATTTCTATGTCCCTAGAGGGATAGATTTCTATGTCCCTAGAGGGATAGATTTCTATGTCCCTAGAGGGATTTCAATGTCCCTAGAGGGATTTCTATGTCCCAAGAGGGATTTCTATGTCCCAAGAGGGATTTCTAGGTCCCTAGAGGGATTTCTATGTCCCTAGAGGGATAGATTTCTATGTCCCTAGAGGGATTTCTATGTCCCTAGAGGGATTTCTATGTCCCAAGAGGGATTTCTATGTCCCTAGAGGGATAGATTTCTATGTCCCTAGAGGGATTTCTATGTCCCTAGAGGGATTTCTATGTCCCAAGAGGGATTTCTATGTCCCTAGAGGGATAGATTTCTATGTCCCTAGAGGGATTTCTATGTCCCTAGAGGGATTTCTATGTCCCAAGAGGGATTTCTATGTCCCTAGAGGGATTTCTATGTCCCTAGAGGGATTTCTATGTCCCTAGAGGGATTTCTATGTCCCTAGAGGGATTTCTATGTCGCTAGAGGGATTTCTAGGTCGCTAGAGGGATTTCTATGTCCCAAGAGGGATTTCTATGTCCCTAGAGGGATAGATTTCTATGTCCCAAGAGGGATTTCTATGTCCCTAGAGGGATTTCTATGTCGCTAGAGGGATTTCTAGGTCGCTAGAGGGATTTCTATGTCCCTAGAGGGATTTCTAGGTCCCTAGAGGGATAGATTTCTATGTCCCTAGAGGGATTTCTATGTCCCAAGAGGGATTTCTATGTCCCAAGAGGGATTTCTATGTCCCTAGAGGGATAGATTTCTATGTCCCTAGAGGGATTTCAATGTCCCTAGAGGGATTTCTATGTCCCAAGAGGGATTTCTATGTCCCAAGAGGGATTTCTATGTCCCTAGAGGGATTTCTATGTCCCAAGAGGGATTTCTATGTCCCTAGAGGGATTTCTATGTCCCTAGAGGGATAGATTTCTATGTCCCTAGAGGGATTTCTATGTCCCTAGAGGGATAGATTTCTATGTCCCAAGAGGGATTTCTATGTCCCTAGAGGGATTTCTATGTCGCTAGAGGGATTTCTAGGTCGCTAGAGGGATTTCTATGTCCCTAGAGGGATTTCTAGGTCCCTAGAGGGATAGATTTCTATGTCCCTAGAGGGATTTCTATGTCCCAAGAGGGATTTCTATGTCCCAAGAGGGATTTCTATGTCCCTAGAGGGATAGATTTCTATGTCCCTAGAGGGATAGATTTCTATGTCCCTAGAGGGATTTCAATGTCCCTAGAGGGATTTCTATGTCCCAAGAGGGATTTCTATGTCCCAAGAGGGATTTCTAGGTCCCTAGAGGGATTTCTATGTCCCTAGAGGGATAGATTTCTATGTCCCTAGAGGGATTTCTATGTCCCTAGAGGGATTTCTATGTCCCAAGAGGGATTTCTATGTCCCTAGAGGGATAGATTTCTATGTCCCTAGAGGGATTTCTATGTCCCTAGAGGGATTTCTATGTCCCAAGAGGGATTTCTATGTCCCTAGAGGGATAGATTTCTATGTCCCTAGAGGGATTTCTATGTCCCTAGAGGGATTTCTATGTCCCAAGAGGGATTTCTATGTCCCTAGAGGGATTTCTATGTCCCTAGAGGGATTTCTATGTCCCTAGAGGGATTTCTATGTCCCTAGAGGGATTTCTATGTCGCTAGAGGGATTTCTAGGTCGCTAGAGGGATTTCTATGTCCCAAGAGGGATTTCTATGTCCCTAGAGGGATAGATTTCTATGTCCCAAGAGGGATTTCTATGTCCCTAGAGGGATTTCTATGTCGCTAGAGGGATTTCTAGGTCGCTAGAGGGATTTCTATGTCCCTAGAGGGATTTCTAGGTCCCTAGAGGGATAGATTTCTATGTCCCTAGAGGGATTTCTATGTCCCAAGAGGGATTTCTATGTCCCAAGAGGGATTTCTATGTCCCTAGAGGGATAGATTTCTATGTCCCTAGAGGGATTTCAATGTCCCTAGAGGGATTTCTATGTCCCAAGAGGGATTTCTATGTCCCAAGAGGGATTTCTAGGTCCCTAGAGGGATTTCTATGTCCCTAGAGGGATAGATTTCTATGTCCCTAGAGGGATTTCTATGTCCCTAGAGGGATTTCTATGTCCCAAGAGGGATTTCTATGTCCCTAGAGGGATAGATTTCTATGTCCCTAGAGGGATTTCTATGTCCCTAGAGGGATTTCTATGTCCCAAGAGGGATTTCTATGTCCCTAGAGGGATTTCTATGTCCCTAGAGGGATAGATTTCTATGTCCCTAGAGGGATTTCTATGTCCCTAGAGGGATAGATTTCTATGTCCCAAGAGGGATTTCTATGTCCCTAGAGGGATTTCTATGTCGCTAGAGGGATTTCTAGGTCGCTAGAGGGATTTCTATGTCCCTAGAGGGATTTCTAGGTCCCTAGAGGGATAGATTTCTATGTCCCTAGAGGGATTTCTATGTCCCAAGAGGGATTTCTATGTCCCAAGAGGGATTTCTATGTCCCTAGAGGGATAGATTTCTATGTCCCTAGAGGGATAGATTTCTATGTCCCTAGAGGGATTTCAATGTCCCTAGAGGGATTTCTATGTCCCAAGAGGGATTTCTATGTCCCAAGAGGGATTTCTAGGTCCCTAGAGGGATTTCTATGTCCCTAGAGGGATAGATTTCTATGTCCCTAGAGGGATTTCTATGTCCCTAGAGGGATTTCTATGTCCCAAGAGGGATGTCTATGTCCCTAGAGGGATAGATTTCTATGTCCCTAGAGGGATTTCTATGTCCCTAGAGGGATTTCTATGTCCCAAGAGGGATTTCTATGTCCCTAGAGGGATTTCTAGGTCCCTAGAGGGATAGATTTCTATGTCCCTAGAGGGATTTCTATGTCCCAAGAGGGATTTCTATGTCCCAAGAGGGATTTCTATGTCCCTAGAGGGATAGATTTCTATGTCCCTAGAGGGATAGATTTCTATGTCCCTAGAGGGATTTCAATGTCCCTAGAGGGATTTCTATGTCCCAAGAGGGATTTCTATGTCCCAAGAGGGATTTCTAGGTCCCTAGAGGGATTTCTATGTCCCTAGAGGGATAGATTTCTATGTCCCTAGAGGGATTTCTATGTCCCTAGAGGGATTTCTATGTCCCAAGAGGGATTTCTATGTCCCTAGAGGGATAGATTTCTATGTCCCTAGAGGGATTTCTATGTCCCTAGAGGGATTTCTATGTCCCAAGAGGGATTTCTATGTCCCTAGAGGGATAGATTTCTATGTCCCTAGAGGGATTTCTATGTCCCTAGAGGGATTTCTATGTCCCAAGAGGGATTTCTATGTCCCTAGAGGGATTTCTATGTCCCTAGAGGGATTTCTATGTCCCTAGAGGGATTTCTATGTCCCTAGAGGGATTTCTATGTCGCTAGAGGGATTTCTAGGTCGCTAGAGGGATTTCTATGTCCCTAGAGGGATTTCTATGTCCCTAGAGGGATAGATTTCTATGTCCCTAGAGGGATTTCAATGTCCCTAGAGGGATTTCTATGTCCCTAGAGGGATTTCTATGTCCCTGGAGGGATTTCTAGGTCCCTAGAGGGATTTCTATGTCCCTAGAGGGATTTCTATGTCCGTTGAGGGATAGATTTCTATGTCCCTAGAGGGATTTCTATGTCCCTAGAGGGATTTCTAGGTCCCTAGAGAGAGAGATTTCTATGTCCCTAGAGGGATTTCTATGTCGCTAGAGGGATTTCTATGTCCCAAGAGGGATTTCTATGTCCCTAGAGGGATAGATTTCTATGTCCCCAGAGGGATTTCTATGTCGCTAGAGGGATTTCTAGGTCCCTAGAGGGATTTCTAGGTCCCTAGAGGGATTTCTAGGTCCCTAGAGGGATTTCTATGTCCCAAGAGGGATTTCTATGTCCCAAGAGGGATTTCTAGGTCCCTAGAGGGATTTCTATGTCCCTAGAGGGATAGATTTCTATGTCCCTAGAGGGATTTCTATGTCCCTAGAGGGATTTCTATGTCCCAAGAGGGATTTCTATGTCCCTAGAGGGATTTCTAGGTCCCTAGAGGGATTTCTATGTCCCTAGAGGGATAGATTTCTATGTCCCTAGAGGGATTTCTATGTCCCTAGAGGGATTTCTATGTCCCAAGAGGGATTTCTATGTCCCTAGAGGGATAGATTTCTATGTCCCTAGAGGGATTTCTATGTCCCTAGAGGGATAGATTTCTATGTCCCTAGAGGGATTTCTATGTCCCTAGAGGGATTTCTATGTCCCAAGAGGGATTTCTATGTCCCAAGAGGGATTTCTATGTCCCTAGAGGGATTTCTAGGTCGCTAGAGGGATTTCTATGTCCCTAGAGGGATTTCTAGGTCCCTAGAGGGATAGATTTCTATGTCCCTAGAGGGATTTCTATGTCCCAAGAGGGATTTCTATGTCCCAAGAGGGATTTCTATGTCCCTAGAGGGATAGATTTCTATGTCCCTAGAGGGATTTCAATGTCCCTAGAGGGATTTCTATGTCCCAAGAGGGATTTCTATGTCCCAAGAGGGATTTCTAGGTCCCTAGAGGGATTTCTATGTCCCTAGAGGGATAGATTTCTATGTCCCTAGAGGGATTTCTATGTCCCTAGAGGGATTTCTATGTCCCAAGAGGGATTTCTATGTCCCTAGAGGGATAGATTTCTATGTCCCTAGAGGGATTTCTATGTCCCTAGAGGGATTTCTATGTCCCAAGAGGGATTTCTATGTCCCTAGAGGGATTTCTATGTCCCTAGAGGGATAGATTTCTATGTCCCTAGAGGGATTTCTATGTCCCTAGAGGGATAGATTTCTATGTCCCAAGAGGGATTTCTATGTCCCTAGAGGGATTTCTATGTCGCTAGAGGGATTTCTAGGTCGCTAGAGGGATTTCTATGTCCCTAGAGGGATTTCTAGGTCCCTAGAGGGATAGATTTCTATGTCCCTAGAGGGATTTCTATGTCCCAAGAGGGATTTCTATGTCCCAAGAGGGATTTCTATGTCCCTAGAGGGATAGATTTCTATGTCCCTAGAGGGATAGATTTCTATGTCCCTAGAGGGATTTCAATGTCCCTAGAGGGATTTCTATGTCCCAAGAGGGATTTCTATGTCCCAAGAGGGATTTCTAGGTCCCTAGAGGGATTTCTATGTCCCTAGAGGGATAGATTTCTATGTCCCTAGAGGGATTTCTATGTCCCTAGAGGGATTTCTATGTCCCAAGAGGGATTTCTATGTCCCTAGAGGGATAGATTTCTATGTCCCTAGAGGGATTTCTATGTCCCTAGAGGGATTTCTATGTCCCAAGAGGGATTTCTATGTCCCTAGAGGGATAGATTTCTATGTCCCTAGAGGGATTTCTATGTCCCTAGAGGGATTTCTATGTCCCAAGAGGGATTTCTATGTCCCTAGAGGGATTTCTATGTCCCTAGAGGGATAGATTTCTATGTCCCTAGAGGGATTTCTATGTCCCTAGAGGGATAGATTTCTATGTCCCAAGAGGGATTTCTATGTCCCTAGAGGGATTTCTATGTCGCTAGAGGGATTTCTAGGTCGCTAGAGGGATTTCTATGTCCCTAGAGGGATTTCTAGGTCCCTAGAGGGATAGATTTCTATGTCCCTAGAGGGATTTCTATGTCCCAAGAGGGATTTCTATGTCCCAAGAGGGATTTCTATGTCCCTAGAGGGATAGATTTCTATGTCCCTAGAGGGATAGATTTCTATGTCCCTAGAGGGATTTCAATGTCCCTAGAGGGATTTCTATGTCCCAAGAGGGATTTCTATGTCCCAAGAGGGATTTCTAGGTCCCTAGAGGGATTTCTATGTCCCTAGAGGGATAGATTTCTATGTCCCTAGAGGGATTTCTATGTCCCTAGAGGGATTTCTATGTCCCAAGAGGGATTTCTATGTCCCTAGAGGGATAGATTTCTATGTCCCTAGAGGGATTTCTATGTCCCTAGAGGGATTTCTATGTCCCAAGAGGGATTTCTATGTCCCTAGAGGGATTTCTATGTCCCTAGAGGGATAGATTTCTATGTCCCTAGAGGGATTTCTATGTCCCAAGAGGGATAGATTTCTATGTCCCTAGAGGGATTTCTATGTCCCTAGAGGGATTTCTATGTCCCAAGAGGGATTTCTATGTCCCTAGAGAGATAGATTTCTATGTCCCTAGAGGGATTTCTATGTCCCTAGAGGGATTTCTATGTCCCAAGAGGGATTTCTATGTCCCTAGAGGGATAGATTTCTATGTCCCTAGAGGGATTTCTATGTCCCTAGAGGGATTTCTATGTCCCAAGAGGGATTTCTATGTCCCTAGAGGGATTTCTATGTCCCTAGAGGGATAGATTTCTATGTCCCTAGAGGGATTTCTATGTCCCAAGAGGGATAGATTTCTATGTCCCTAGAGGGATTTCTATGTCCCTAGAGGGATTTCTATGTCCCAAGAGGGATTTCTATGTCCCTAGAGGGATTTCTATGTCCCAAGAGGGATTTCTATGTCCCAAGAGGGATTTCTATGTCCCTAGAGGGATAGATTTCTATGTCCCTAGAGGGATAGATTTCTATGTCCCTAGAGGGATTTCAATGTCCCTAGAGGGATTTCTATGTCCCAAGAGGGATTTCTATGTCCCAAGAGGGATTTCTATGTCCCTAGAGGGATTTCTATGTCCCTAGAGGGATAGATTTCTATGTCCCTAGAGGGATTTCTAGGTCCCTAGAGGGATTTCTAGGTCCCTAGAGGGATTTCTATGTCCCTAGAGGGATAGATTTCTATGTCCCTAGAGGGATTTCTATGTCCCTAGAGGGATTTCTATGTCCCTAGAGGGATTTCTATGTCCCTAGAGGGATTTCTATGTCCCTAGAGGGATTTCTATGTCGCTAGAGGGATTTCTAGGTCGCTAGAGGGATTTCTATGTCCCAAGAGGGATTTCTATGTCCCTATAGGGATAGATTTCTATGTCCCAAGAGGGATTTCTATGTCCCTAGAGGGATTTCTATGTCGCTAGAGGGATTTCTAGGTCGCTAGAGGGATTTCTATGTCCCTAGAGGGATTTCTAGGTCCCTAGAGGGATAGATTTCTATGTCCCTAGAGGGATTTCTATGTCCCAAGAGGGATTTCTATGTCCCAAGAGGGATTTCTATGTCCCTAGAGGGATAGATTTCTATGTCCCTAGAGGGATTTCAATGTCCCTAGAGGGATTTCTATGTCCCAAGAGGGATTTCTATGTCCCAAGAGGGATTTCTAGGTCCCTAGAGGGATTTCTATGTCCCTAGAGGGATAGATTTCTATGTCCCTAGAGGGATTTCTATGTCCCTAGAGGGATTTCTATGTCCCAAGAGGGATTTCTATGTCCCTAGAGGGATAGATTTCTATGTCCCTAGAGGGATTTCTATGTCCCTAGAGGGATTTCTATGTGCCAAGAGGGATTTCTATGTCCCTAGAGGGATTTCTATGTCCCTAGAGGGATAGATTTCTATGTCCCTAGAGGGATTTCTATGTCCCTAGAGGGATTTCTATGTCCCTAGAGGGATAGATTTCTATGTCCCAAGAGGGATTTCTATGTCCCTAGAGGGATTTCTATGTCGCTAGAGGGATTTCTAGGTCGCTAGAGGGATTTCTATGTCCCTAGAGGGATTTCTAGGTCCCTAGAGGGATAGATTTCTATGTCCCTAGAGGGATTTCTATGTTCAAGAGGGATTTCTATGTCCCAAGAGGGATTTCTATGTCCCTAGAGGGATAGATTTCTATGTCCCTAGAGGGATAGATTTCTATGTCCCTAGAGGGATTTCAATGTCCCTAGAGGGATTTCTATGTCCCAAGAGGGATTTCTATGTCCCAAGAGGGATTTCTAGGTCCCTAGAGGGATTTCTATGTCCCTAGAGGGATAGATTTCTATGTCCCTAGAGGGATTTCTATGTCCCTAGAGGGATTTCTATGTCCCAAGAGGGATTTCTATGTCCCTAGAGGGATAGATTTCTATGTCCCTAGAGGGATTTCTATGTCCCTAGAGGGATTTCTATGTCCCAAGAGGGATTTCTATGTCCCTAGAGAGATAGATTTCTATGTCCCTAGAGGGATTTCTATGTCCCTAGAGGGATTTCTATGTCCCAAGAGGGATTTCTATGTCCCTAGAGGGATAGATTTCTATGTCCCTAGAGGGATTTCTATGTCCCTAGAGGGATTTCTATGTCCCAAGAGGGATTTCTATGTCCCTAGAGGGATTTCTATGTCCCTAGAGGGATAGATTTCTATGTCCCTAGAGGGATTTCTATGTCCCAAGAGGGATAGATTTCTATGTCCCTAGAGGGATTTCTATGTCCCTAGAGGGATTTCTATGTCCCAAGAGGGATTTCTATGTCCCTAGAGGGATTTCTATGTCCCTAGAGGGATAGATTTCTATGTCCCTAGAGGGATTTCTATGTCCCAAGAGGGATTTCTATGTCCCAAGAGGGATTTCTATGTCCCAAGAGGGATTTCTATGTCCCTAGAGGGATAGATTTCTATGTCCCTAGAGGGATAGATTTCTATGTCCCTAGAGGGATTTCAATGTCCCTAGAGGGATTTCTATGTCCCAAGAGGGATTTCTATGTCCCAAGAGGGATTTCTATGTCCCTAGAGGGATTTCTATGTCCCTAGAGGGATAGATTTCTATGTCCCTAGAGGGATTTCTAGGTCCCTAGAGGGATTTCTAGGTCCCTAGAGGGATTTCTATGTCCCTAGAGGGATAGATTTCTATGTCCCTAGAGGGATTTCTATGTCCCTAGAGGGATTTCTATGTCCCTAGAGGGATTTCTATGTCCCTAGAGGGATTTCTATGTCCCTAGAGGGATTTCTATGTCGCTAGAGGGATTTCTAGGTCGCTAGAGGGATTTCTATGTCCCAAGAGGGATTTCTATGTCCCTAGAGGGATAGATTTCTATGTCCCAAGAGGGATTTCTATGTCCCTAGAGGGATTTCTATGTCGCTAGAGGGATTTCTAGGTCGCTAGAGGGATTTCTATGTCCCTAGAGGGATTTCTAGGTCCCTAGAGGGATAGATTTCTATGTCCCTAGAGGGATTTCTATGTCCCAAGAGGGATTTCTATGTCCCAAGAGGGATTTCTATGTCCCTAGAGGGATAGATTTCTATGTCCCTAGAGGGATTTCAATGTCCCTAGAGGGATTTCTATGTCCCAAGAGGGATTTCTATGTCCCAAGAGGGATTTCTAGGTCCCTAGAGGGATTTCTATGTCCCTAGAGGGATAGATTTCTATGTCCCTAGAGGGATTTCTATGTCCCTAGAGGGATTTCTATGTCCCAAGAGGGATTTCTATGTCCCTAGAGGGATAGATTTCTATGTCCCTAGAGGGATTTCTATGTCCCTAGAGGGATTTCTATGTGCCAAGAGGGATTTCTATGTCCCTAGAGGGATTTCTATGTCCCTAGAGGGATAGATTTCTATGTCCCTAGAGGGATTTCTATGTCCCTAGAGGGATTTCTATGTCCCTAGAGGGATAGATTTCTATGTCCCAAGAGGGATTTCTATGTCCCTAGAGGGATTTCTATGTCGCTAGAGGGATTTCTAGGTCGCTAGAGGGATTTCTATGTCCCTAGAGGGATTTCTAGGTCCCTAGAGGGATAGATTTCTATGTCCCTAGAGGGATTTCTATGTCCCAAGAGGGATTTCTATGTCCCAAGAGGGATTTCTATGTCCCTAGAGGGATAGATTTCTATGTCCCTAGAGGGATAGATTTCTATGTCCCTAGAGGGATTTCAATGTCCCTAGAGGGATTTCTATGTCCCAAGAGGGATTTCTATGTCCCAAGAGGGATTTCTAGGTCCCTAGAGGGATTTCTATGTCCCTAGAGGGATAGATTTCTATGTCCCTAGAGGGATTTCTATGTCCCTAGAGGGATTTCTATGTCCCAAGAGGGATTTCTATGTCCCTAGAGGGATAGATTTCTATGTCCCTAGAGGGATTTCTATGTCCCTAGAGGGATTTCTATGTCCCAAGAGGGATTTCTATGTCCCTAGAGGGATTTCTATGTCCCTAGAGGGATAGATTTCTATGTCCCTAGAGGGATTTCTATGTCCCAAGAGGGATAGATTTCTATGTCCCTAGAGGGATTTCTATGTCCCTAGAGGGATTTCTATGTCCCAAGAGGGATTTCTATGTCCCTAGAGGGATTTCTATGTCCCTAGAGGGATAGATTTCTATGTCCCTAGAGGGATTTCTATGTCCCAAGAGGGATTTCTATGTCCCAAGAGGGATTTCTATGTCCCTAGAGGGATAGATTTCTATGTCCCAAGAGGGATTTCTATGTCCCTAGAGGGATAGATTTCTATGTCCCTAGAGGGATTTCAATGTCCCTAGAGGGATAGATTTCTATGTCCCTAGAGGGATTTCTAGGTCCCTAGAGGGATTTCTATGTCCCTAGAGGGATTTCTATGTCCCAAGAGGGATAGATTTCTATGTCCCTAGAGGGATTTCTATGTCCCTAGAGGGATTTCTATGTCCCTAGAGGGATAGATTTCTATGTCCCTAGAGGGATTTCTATGTCCCAAGAGGGATAGATTTCTATGTCCCTAGAGGGATTTCTATGTCCCAAGAGGGATTTCTATGTCCCTAGAGGGATTTCTATGTCCCTAGAGGGATAGATTTCTATGTCCCTAGAGGGATTTCTATGTCCCAAGAGGGATTTCTATGTCCCAAGAGGGATTTCTATGTCCCTAGAGGGATAGATTTCAATGTCCCTAGAGGGATTTCTATGTCCCAAGAGGGATTTCTATGTCCCAAGAGGGATTTCTATGTCCCTAGAGGGATTTCTATGTCCCTAGAGGGATAGATTTCTATGTCCCTAGAGGGATTTCTATGTCCCTAGAGGGATTTCTATGTCCCAAGAGGGATTTCTATGTCCCAAGAGGGATTTCTATGTCCCTAGAGGGATTTCTATGTCCCTAGAGGGATAGATTTCTATGTCCCAAGAGGGATTTCTATGTCCCTAGAGGGATTTCTATGTCGCTAGAGGGATTTCTAGGTCGCTAGAGGGATTTCTATGTCCCTAGAGGGATTTCTAGGTCCCTAGAGGGATAGATTTCTATGTCCCTAGAGGGATTTCTATGTCCCAAGAGGGATTTCTATGTCCCAAGAGGGATTTCTATGTCCCTAGAGGGATAGATTTCTATGTCCCTAGAGGGATTTCAATGTCCCTAGAGGGATTTCTATGTCCCAAGAGGGATTTCTATGTCCCTAGAGGGATTTCTATGTCCCTAGAGGGATAGATTTCTATGTCCCTAGAGGGATTTCTATGTCCCAAGAGGGATAGATTTCTATGTCCCTAGAGGGATTTCTATGTCCCTAGAGGGATTTCTATGTCCCAAGAGGGATTTCTATGTCCCAAGAGGGATTTCTAGGTCCCTAGAGGGATTTCTAGGTCCCTAGAGAGAGAGATTTCTATGTCCCTAGAGGGATTTCTATGTCCCAAGAGGGATTTCTAGGTCCCTAGAGGGATAGATTTCTAGGTCCCTAGAGGGATTTCTATGTCCCAAGAGGGATTTCTATGTCCCTAGAGGGATAGATTTCTATGTCCCTAGAGGGATTTCTATGTCCCAAGAGGGATTTCTATGTCCCAAGAGGGATTTCTATGTCCCTAGAGGGATAGATTTCTATGTCCCTAGAGGGATTTCAATGTCCCTAGAGGGATTTCTATGTCCCAAGAGGGATTTCTATGTCCCTAGAGGGATAGATTTCTATGTCCCTAGAGGGATTTCAATGTCCCTAGAGGGATAGATTTCTATGTCCCTAGAGGGATTTCTAGGTCCCTAGAGGGATTTCTATGTCCCTAGAGGGATTTCTATGTCCCAAGAGGGATAGATTTCTATGTCCCTAGAGGGATTTCTATGTCCCTAGAGGGATTTCTATGTCCCTAGAGGGATAGATTTCTATGTCCCTAGAGGGATTTCTATGTCCCAAGAGGGATAGATTTCTATGTCCCTAGAGGGATTTCTATGTCCCTAGAGGGATTTCTATATCCCAAGAGGGATTTCTATGTCCCTAGAGGGATTTCTATGTCCCTAGAGGGATAGATTTCTATGTCCCTAGAGGGATTTCTATGTCCCAAGAGGGATTTCTATGTCCCAAGAGGGATTTCTATGTCCCTAGAGGGATAGATTTCTATGTCCCTAGAGGGATTTCAATGTCCCTAGAGGGATTTCTATGTCCCAAGAGGGATTTCTATGTCCCAAGAGGGATTTCTATGTCCCTAGAGGGATTTCTATGTCCCTAGAGGGATAGATTTCTATGTCCCTAGAGGGATTTCTATGTCCCTAGAGGGATTTCTATGTCCCAAGAGGGATTTCTATGTCCCTAGAGGGATTTCTATGTCCCTAGAGGGATAGATTTCTATGTCCCTAGAGGGATTTCTATGTCCCAAGAGGGATTTCTATGTCCCAAGAGGGATTTCTATGTCCCTAGAGGGATAGATTTCTATGTCCCAAGAGGGATTTCTATGTCCCTAGAGGGATAGATTTCTATGTCCCTAGAGGGATTTCAATGTCCCCAGAGGGATTTCTATGTCCCAAGAGGGATTTCTATGTCCCAAGAGGGATTTCTATGTCCCTAGAGGGATTTCTATGTCCCTAGAGGGATAGATTTCTATGTCCCTAGAGGGATTTCTATGTCCCTAGAGGGATTTCTATGTCCCTAGAGGGATAGATTTCTATGTCCCTAGAGGGATTTCTATGTCCCAAGAGGGATAGATTTCTATGTCCCTAGAGGGATTTCTATGTCCCTAGAGGGATTTCTATGTCCCAAGAGGGATTTCTATGTCCCAAGAGGGATTTCTAGGTCCCTAGAGGGATTTCTAGGTCCCTAGAGAGAGAGATTTCTATGTCCCTAGAGGGATTTCTATGTCCCAAGAGGGATTTCTAGGTCCCTAGAGGGATAGATTTCTAGGTCCCTAGAGGGATTTCTATGTCCCAAGAGGGATTTCTATGTCCCTAGAGGGATAGATTTCTATGTCCCTAGAGGGATTTCTATGTCCCTAGAGGGATTTCTATGTCCCAAGAGGGATTTCTATGTCCCTAGAGGGATAGATTTCTATGTCCCTAGAGGGATTTCAATGTCCCTAGAGGGATTTCTATGTCCCAAGAGGGATTTCTATGTCCCAAGAGGGATTTCTATGTCCCTAGAGGGATAGATTTCTATGTCCCTAGAGGGATTTCAATGTCCCTAGAGGGATTTCTATGTCCCAAGAGGGATTTCTATGTCCCAAGAGGGATTTCTATGTCCCTAGAGGGATTTCTATGTCCCTAGAGGGATAGATTTCTATGTCCCTAGAGGGATTTCAATGTCCCTAGAGGGATTTCTATGTCCCTAGAGGGATTTCTATGTCCCTGGAGGGATTTCTAGGTCCCTAGAGGGATTTCTATGTCCCTAGATGGATTTCTATGTCCGTTGAGGGATAGATTTCTATGTCCCTAGAGGGATTTCTATGTCCCTAGAGGGATTTCTAGGTCCCTAGAGAGAGAGATTTCTATGTCCCTAGAGGGATTTCTATGTCGCTAGAGGGATTTCTATGTCCCAAGAGGGATTTCTATGTCCCTAGAGGGATAGATTTCTATGTCCCCAGAGGGATTTCTATGTCGCTAGAGGGATTTCTAGGTCCCTAGAGGGATTTCTAGGTCCCTAGAGGGATTTCTAGGTCCCTAGAGGGATTTCTATGTCCCAAGAGGGATTTCTATGTCCCAAGAGGGATTTCTAGGTCCCTAGAGGGATTTCTATGTCCCTAGAGGGATAGATTTCTATGTCCCTAGAGGGATTTCTATGTCCCTAGAGGGATTTCTATGTCCCAAGAGGGATTTCTATGTCCCTAGAGGGATTTCTAGGTCCCTAGAGGGATTTCTATGTCCCTAGAGGGATAGATTTCTATGTCCCTAGAGGGATTTCTATGTCCCTAGAGGGATTTCTATGTCCCAAGAGGGATTTCTATGTCCCTAGAGGGATAGATTTCTATGTCCCTAGAGGGATTTCTATGTCCCTAGAGGGATTTCTATGTCCCAAGAGGGATTTCTATGTCCCTAGAGGGATTTCTATGTCCCTAGAGGGATAGATTTCTATGTCCCTAGAGGGATTTCTATGTCCCAAGAGGGATAGATTTCTATGTCCCTAGAGGGATTTCTATGTCCCTAGAGGGATTTCTATGTCCCAAGAGGGATTTCTATGTCCCAAGAGGGATTTCTATGTCCCTAGAGGGATAGATTTCTATGTCCCTAGAGGGATTTCTATGTCCCTAGAGGGATTTCTAGGTCCCTAGAGAGAGAGATTTCTATGTCCTTAGAGGGATTTCTATGTCGCTAGAGGGATTTCTAGGTCCCTAGAGGGATTTCTATGTCCCAGAGGGATTTCTAGGTCCCTAGAGGGATTTCTATGTCCCTAGAGGGATAGATTTCTATGTCCCTAGAGGGATTTCTATGTCCCTAGAGGGATTTCTATGTCCCAAGAGGGATAGATTTCTATGTCCCTAGAGGGATTTCTATGTCCCTAGAGGGATTTCTATGTCCCTAGAGGGATAGATTTCTATGTCCCTAGAGGGATTTCTATGTCCCAAGAGGGATAGATTTCTATGTCCCTAGAGGGATTTCTATGTCCCTAGAGGGATTTCTATATCCCAAGAGGGATTTCTATGTCCCTAGAGGGATTTCTATGTCCCTAGAGGGATAGATTTCTATGTCCCTAGAGGGATTTCTATGTCCCAAGAGGGATTTCTATGTCCCAAGAGGGATTTCTATGTCCCTAGAGGGATAGATTTCTATGTCCCTAGAGGGATTTCAATGTCCCTAGAGGGATTTCTATGTCCCAAGAGGGATTTCTATGTCCCAAGAGGGATTTCTATGTCCCTAGAGGGATTTCTATGTCCCTAGAGGGATAGATTTCTATGTCCCTAGAGGGATTTCTATGTCCCTAGAGGGATTTCTATGTCCCAAGAGGGATTTCTATGTCCCAAGAGGGATTTCTATGTCCCTAGAGGGATTTCTATGTCCCTAGAGGGATAGATTTCTATGTCCCAAGAGGGATTTCTATGTCCCTAGAGGGATTTCTATGTCGCTAGAGGGATTTCTAGGTCGCTAGAGGGATTTCTATGTCCCTAGAGGGATTTCTAGGTCCCTAGAGGGATAGATTTCTATGTCCCTAGAGGGATTTCTATGTCCCAAGAGGGATTTCTATGTCCCAAGAGGGATTTCTATGTCCCTAGAGGGATAGATTTCTATGTCCCTAGAGGGATTTCAATGTCCCTAGAGGGATTTCTATGTCCCAAGAGGGATTTCTATGTCCCTAGAGGGATTTCTATGTCCCTAGAGGGATAGATTTCTATGTCCCTAGAGGGATTTCTATGTCCCAAGAGGGATAGATTTCTATGTCCCTAGAGGGATTTCTATGTCCCTAGAGGGATTTCTATGTCCCAAGAGGGATTTCTATGTCCCAAGAGGGATTTCTAGGTCCCTAGAGGGATTTCTAGGTCCCTAGAGAGAGAGATTTCTATGTCCCTAGAGGGATTTCTATGTCCCAAGAGGGATTTCTAGGTCCCTAGAGGGATAGATTTCTAGGTCCCTAGAGGGATTTCTATGTCCCAAGAGGGATTTCTATGTCCCTAGAGGGATAGATTTCTATGTCCCTAGAGGGATTTCTATGTCCCTAGAGGGATTTCTATGTCCCAAGAGGGATTTCTATGTCCCAAGAGGGATTTCTATGTCCCTAGAGGGATAGATTTCTATGTCCCTAGAGGGATTTCAATGTCCCTAGAGGGATTTCTATGTCCCAAGAGGGATTTCTATGTCCCAAGAGGGATTTCTATGTCCCTAGAGGGATAGATTTCTATGTCCCTAGAGGGATTTCAATGTCCCTAGAGGGATTTCTATGTCCCAAGAGGGATTTCTATGTCCCAAGAGGGATTTCTATGTCCCTAGAGGGATTTCTATGTCCCTAGAGGGATAGATTTCTATGTCCCTAGAGGGATTTCAATGTCCCTAGAGGGATTTCTATGTCCCTAGAGGGATTTCTATGTCCCTGGAGGGATTTCTAGGTCCCTAGAGGGATTTCTATGTCCCTAGATGGATTTCTATGTCCGTTGAGGGATAGATTTCTATGTCCCTAGAGGGATTTCTATGTCCCTAGAGGGATTTCTAGGTCCCTAGAGAGAGAGATTTCTATGTCCCTAGAGGGATTTCTATGTCGCTAGAGGGATTTCTATGTCCCAAGAGGGATTTCTATGTCCCTAGAGGGATAGATTTCTATGTCCCCAGAGGGATTTCTATGTCGCTAGAGGGATTTCTAGGTCCCTAGAGGGATTTCTAGGTCCCTAGAGGGATTTCTAGGTCCCTAGAGGGATTTCTATGTCCCAAGAGGGATTTCTATGACCCAAGAGGGATTTCTAGGTCCCTAGAGGGATTTCTATGTCCCTAGAGGGATAGATTTCTATGTCCCAAGAGGGATTTCTATGTCCCTAGAGGGATTTCTATGTCCCTAGAGGGATAGATTTCTATGTCCCTAGAGGGATTTCTATGTCCCAAGAGGGATAGATTTCTATGTCCCTAGAGGGATTTCTATGTCCCTAGAGGGATTTCTATGTCCCAAGAGGGATTTCTATGTCCCAAGAGGGATTTCTATGTCCCTAGAGGGATAGATTTCTATGTCCCTAGAGGGATTTCTATGTCCCTAGAGGGATTTCTAGGTCCCTAGAGAGAGAGATTTCTATGTCCTTAGAGGGATTTCTATGTCGCTAGAGGGATTTCTAGGTCCCTAGAGGGATTTCTATGTCCCAGAGGGATTTCTAGGTCCCTAGAGGGATTTCTATGTCCCTAGAGGGATAGATTTCTATGTCCCTAGAGGGATTTCTATGTCCCTAGAGGGATTTCTATGTCCCAAGAGGGATAGATTTCTATGTCCCTAGAGGGATTTCTATGTCCCTAGAGGGATTTCTATGTCCCTAGAGGGATAGATTTCTATGTCCCTAGAGGGATTTCTATGTCCCAAGAGGGATAGATTTCTATGTCCCTAGAGGGATTTCTATGTCCCTAGAGGGATTTCTATATCCCAAGAGGGATTTCTATGTCCCTAGAGGGATTTCTATGTCCCTAGAGGGATAGATTTCTATGTCCCTAGAGGGATTTCTATGTCCCAAGAGGGATTTCTATGTCCCAAGAGGGATTTCTATGTCCCTAGAGGGATAGATTTCTATGTCCCTAGAGGGATTTCAATGTCCCTAGAGGGATTTCTATGTCCCAAGAGGGATTTCTATGTCCCAAGAGGGATTTCTATGTCCCTAGAGGGATTTCTATGTCCCTAGAGGGATAGATTTCTATGTCCCTAGAGGGATTTCTATGTCCCTAGAGGGATTTCTATGTCCCAAGAGGGATTTCTATGTCCCAAGAGGGATTTCTATGTCCCTAGAGGGATTTCTATGTCCCTAGAGGGATAGATTTCTATGTCCCAAGAGGGATTTCTATGTCCCTAGAGGGATTTCTATGTCGCTAGAGGGATTTCTAGGTCGCTAGAGGGATTTCTATGTCCCTAGAGGGATTTCTAGGTCCCTAGAGGGATAGATTTCTATGTCCCTAGAGGGATTTCTATGTCCCAAGAGGGATTTCTATGTCCCAAGAGGGATTTCTATGTCCCTAGAGGGATAGATTTCTATGTCCCTAGAGGGATTTCAATGTCCCTAGAGGGATTTCTATGTCCCAAGAGGGATTTCTATGTCCCTAGAGGGATTTCTATGTCCCTAGAGGGATAGATTTCTATGTCCCTAGAGGGATTTCTATGTCCCAAGAGGGATAGATTTCTATGTCCCTAGAGGGATTTCTATGTCCCTAGAGGGATTTCTATGTCCCAAGAGGGATTTCTATGTCCCAAGAGGGATTTCTAGGTCCCTAGAGGGATTTCTAGGTCCCTAGAGAGAGAGATTTCTATGTCCCTAGAGGGATTTCTATGTCCCAAGAGGGATTTCTAGGTCCCTAGAGGGATAGATTTCTAGGTCCCTAGAGGGATTTCTATGTCCCAAGAGGGATTTCTATGTCCCTAGAGGGATAGATTTCTATGTCCCTAGAGGGATTTCTATGTCCCTAGAGGGATTTCTATGTCCCAAGAGGGATTTCTATGTCCCAAGAGGGATTTCTATGTCCCTAGAGGGATAGATTTCTATGTCCCTAGAGGGATTTCAATGTCCCTAGAGGGATTTCTATGTCCCAAGAGGGATTTCTATGTCCCAAGAGGGATTTCTATGTCCCTAGAGGGATAGATTTCTATGTCCCTAGAGGGATTTCAATGTCCCTAGAGGGATTTCTATGTCCCAAGAGGGATTTCTATGTCCCAAGAGGGATTTCTATGTCCCTAGAGGGATTTCTATGTCCCTAGAGGGATAGATTTCTATGTCCCTAGAGGGATTTCAATGTCCCTAGAGGGATTTCTATGTCCCTAGAGGGATTTCTATGTCCCTGGAGGGATTTCTAGGTCCCTAGAGGGATTTCTATGTCCCTAGATGGATTTCTATGTCCGTTGAGGGATAGATTTCTATGTCCCTAGAGGGATTTCTATGTCCCTAGAGGGATTTCTAGGTCCCTAGAGAGAGAGATTTCTATGTCCCTAGAGGGATTTCTATGTCGCTAGAGGGATTTCTATGTCCCAAGAGGGATTTCTATGTCCCTAGAGGGATAGATTTCTATGTCCCCAGAGGGATTTCTATGTCGCTAGAGGGATTTCTAGGTCCCTAGAGGGATTTCTAGGTCCCTAGAGGGATTTCTAGGTCCCTAGAGGGATTTCTATGTCCCAAGAGGGATTTCTATGTCCCAAGAGGGATTTCTAGGTCCCTAGAGGGATTTCTATGTCCCTAGAGGGATAGATTTCTATGTCCCAAGAGGGATTTCTATGTCCCTAGAGGGATTTCTATGTCCCTAGAGGGATAGATTTCTATGTCCCTAGAGGGATTTCTATGTCCCAAGAGGGATAGATTTCTATGTCCCTAGAGGGATTTCTATGTCCCTAGAGGGATTTCTATGTCCCAAGAGGGATTTCTATGTCCCAAGAGGGATTTCTATGTCCCTAGAGGGATTTCTATGTCCCAAGAGGGATTTCTATGTCCCAAGAGGGATTTCTATGTCCCTAGAGGGATTTCTATGTCCCAAGAGGGATTTCTATGTCCCTAGAGGGATTTCTATGTCCCTAGAGGGATTTCTATGTCCCAAGAGGGATTTCTATGTCCCAAGAGGGATTTCTATGTCCCTAGAGGGATAGATTTCTATGTCCCTAGAGGGATTTCTATGTCCCTAGAGGGATTTCTAGGTCCCTAGAGAGAGAGATTTCTATGTCCTTAGAGGGATTTCTATGTCGCTAGAGGGATTTCTAGGTCCCTAGAGGGATTTCTATGTCCCAGAGGGATTTCTAGGTCCCTAGAGGGATTTCTATGTCCCTAGAGGGATAGATTTCTATGTCCCTAGAGGGATTTCTATGTCCCTAGAGGGATTTCTATGTCCCAAGAGGGATAGATTTCTATGTCCCTAGAGGGATTTCTATGTCCCTAGAGGGATTTCTATGTCCCTAGAGGGATAGATTTCTATGTCCCTAGAGGGATTTCTATGTCCCAAGAGGGATAGATTTCTATGTCCCTAGAGGGATTTCTATGTCCCTAGAGGGATTTCTATATCCCAAGAGGGATTTCTATGTCCCTAGAGGGATTTCTATGTCCCTAGAGGGATAGATTTCTATGTCCCTAGAGGGATTTCTATGTCCCAAGAGGGATTTCTATGTCCCAAGAGGGATTTCTATGTCCCTAGAGGGATAGATTTCTATGTCCCTAGAGGGATTTCAATGTCCCTAGAGGGATTTCTATGTCCCAAGAGGGATTTCTATGTCCCAAGAGGGATTTCTATGTCCCTAGAGGGATTTCTATGTCCCTAGAGGGATAGATTTCTATGTCCCTAGAGGGATTTCTATGTCCCTAGAGGGATTTCTATGTCCCAAGAGGGATTTCTATGTCCCAAGAGGGATTTCTATGTCCCTAGAGGGATTTCTATGTCCCTAGAGGGATAGATTTCTATGTCCCAAGAGGGATTTCTATGTCCCTAGAGGGATTTCTATGTCGCTAGAGGGATTTCTAGGTCGCTAGAGGGATTTCTATGTCCCTAGAGGGATTTCTAGGTCCCTAGAGGGATAGATTTCTATGTCCCTAGAGGGATTTCTATGTCCCAAGAGGGATTTCTATGTCCCAAGAGGGATTTCTATGTCCCTAGAGGGATAGATTTCTATGTCCCTAGAGGGATTTCAATGTCCCTAGAGGGATTTCTATGTCCCAAGAGGGATTTCTATGTCCCTAGAGGGATTTCTATGTCCCTAGAGGGATAGATTTCTATGTCCCTAGAGGGATTTCTATGTCCCAAGAGGGATAGATTTCTATGTCCCTAGAGGGATTTCTATGTCCCTAGAGGGATTTCTATGTCCCAAGAGGGATTTCTATGTCCCAAGAGGGATTTCTAGGTCCCTAGAGGGATTTCTAGGTCCCTAGAGAGAGAGATTTCTATGTCCCTAGAGGGATTTCTATGTCCCAAGAGGGATTTCTAGGTCCCTAGAGGGATAGATTTCTAGGTCCCTAGAGGGATTTCTATGTCCCAAGAGGGATTTCTATGTCCCTAGAGGGATAGATTTCTATGTCCCTAGAGGGATTTCTATGTCCCTAGAGGGATTTCTATGTCCCAAGAGGGATTTCTATGTCCCAAGAGGGATTTCTATGTCCCTAGAGGGATAGATTTCTATGTCCCTAGAGGGATTTCAATGTCCCTAGAGGGATTTCTATGTCCCAAGAGGGATTTCTATGTCCCAAGAGGGATTTCTATGTCCCTAGAGGGATAGATTTCTATGTCCCTAGAGGGATTTCAATGTCCCTAGAGGGATTTCTATGTCCCAAGAGGGATTTCTATGTCCCAAGAGGGATTTCTATGTCCCTAGAGGGATTTCTATGTCCCTAGAGGGATAGATTTCTATGTCCCTAGAGGGATTTCAATGTCCCTAGAGGGATTTCTATGTCCCTAGAGGGATTTCTATGTCCCTGGAGGGATTTCTAGGTCCCTAGAGGGATTTCTATGTCCCTAGATGGATTTCTATGTCCGTTGAGGGATAGATTTCTATGTCCCTAGAGGGATTTCTATGTCCCTAGAGGGATTTCTAGGTCCCTAGAGAGAGAGATTTCTATGTCCCTAGAGGGATTTCTATGTCGCTAGAGGGATTTCTATGTCCCAAGAGGGATTTCTATGTCCCTAGAGGGATAGATTTCTATGTCCCCAGAGGGATTTCTATGTCGCTAGAGGGATTTCTAGGTCCCTAGAGGGATTTCTAGGTCCCTAGAGGGATTTCTAGGTCCCTAGAGGGATTTCTATGTCCCAAGAGGGATTTCTATGTCCCAAGAGGGATTTCTAGGTCCCTAGAGGGATTTCTATGTCCCTAGAGGGATAGATTTCTATGTCCCAAGAGGGATTTCTATGTCCCTAGAGGGATTTCTATGTCCCTAGAGGGATAGATTTCTATGTCCCTAGAGGGATTTCTATGTCCCAAGAGGGATAGATTTCTATGTCCCTAGAGGGATTTCTATGTCCCTAGAGGGATTTCTATGTCCCAAGAGGGATTTCTATGTCCCAAGAGGGATTTCTATGTCCCTAGAGGGATAGATTTCTATGTCCCTAGAGGGATTTCTATGTCCCTAGAGGGATTTCTAGGTCCGTTGAGGGATAGATTTCTATGTCCCTAGAGGGATTTCTATGTCCCTAGAGGGATTTCTATGTCCCTAGAGGGATAGATTTCAATGTCCCTAGAGGGATTTCTATGTTCCAAGAGGGATAGATTTCTATGTCCCTAGAGGGATTTCTATGTCCCTAGAGGGATTTCTATGTCCCAAGAGGGATTTCTATGTCCCTAGAGGGATTTCTATGTCCCAAGAGGGATTTCTATGTCCCAAGAGGGATTTCTATGTCCTTAGAGGGATAGATTTCTATGTCCCTAGAGGGATAGATTTCTATGTCCCTAGAGGGATTTCAATGTCCCTAGAGGGATTTCTATGTCCCAAGAGGGATTTCTATGTCCCAAGAGGGATTTCTATGTCTCTAGAGGGATTTCTATGTCCCTAGAGGGATAGATTTCTATGTCCCTAGAGGGATTTCTAGGTCCCTAGAGGGATTTCTAGGTCCCTAGAGGGATTTCTATGTCCCTAGAGGGATAGATTTCTATGTCCCTAGAGGGATTTCTATGTCCCTAGAGGGATTTCTATGTCCCTAGAGGGATTTCTATGTCCCTAGAGGGATTTCTATGTCCCTAGAGGGATTTCTATGTCGCTAGAGGGATTTCTAGGTCGCTAAAGGGATTTCTATGTCCCAAGAGGGATTTCTATGTCCCTAGAGGGATAGATTTCTATGTCCCAAGAGGGATTTCTATGTCCCTAGAGGGATTTCTATGTCGCTAGAGGGATTTCTAGGTCGCTAGAGGGATTTCTATGTCCCTAGAGGGATTTCTAGGTCCCTAGAGGGATAGATTTCTATGTCCCTAGAGGGATTTCTATGTCCCAAGAGGGATTTCTATGTCCCAAGAGGGATTTCTATGTCCCTAGAGGGATAGATTTCTATGTCCCTAGAGGGATTTCAATGTCCCTAGAGGGATTTCTATGTCCCAAGAGGGATTTCTATGTCCCAAGAGGGATTTCTAGGTCCCTAGAGGGATTTCTATGTCCCTAGAGGGATAGATTTCTATGTCCCTAGAGGGATTTCTATGTCCCTAGAGGGATTTCTATGTCCCAAGAGGGATTTCTATGTCCCTAGAGGGATAGATTTCTATGTCCCTAGAGGGATTTCTATGTCCCTAGAGGGATTTCTATGTCCCAAGAGGGATTTCTATGTCCCTAGAGGGATTTCTATGTCCCTAGAGGGATAGATTTCTATGTCCCTAGAGGGATTTCTATGTCCCTAGAGGGATAGATTTCTATGTCCCAAGAGGGATTTCTATGTCCCTAGAGGGATTTCTATGTCGCTAGAGGGATTTCTAGGTCGCTAGAGGGATTTCTATGTCCCTAGAGGGATTTCTAGGTCCCTAGAGGGATAGATTTCTATGTCCCTAGAGGGATTTCTATGTCCCAAGAGGGATTTCTATGTCCCAAGAGGGATTTCTATGTCCCTAGAGGGATAGATTTCTATGTCCCTAGAGGGATTTCAATGTCCCTAGAGGGATTTCTATGTCCCAAGAGGGATTTCTATGTCCCAAGAGGGATTTCTATGTCCCTAGAGGGATTTCTATGTCCCAAGAGGGATTTCTATGTCCCAAGAGGGATTTCTATGTCCCTAGAGGGATAGATTTCTATGTCCCTAGAGGGATAGATTTCTATGTCCCTAGAGGGATTTCAATGTCCCTAGAGGGATTTCTATGTCCCAAGAGGGATTTCTATGTCCCAAGAGGGATTTCTAGGTCCCTAGAGGGATTTCTATGTCCCTAGAGGGATAGATTTCTATGTCCCTAGAGGGATTTCTATGTCCCTAGAGGGATTTCTATGTCCCAAGAGGGATTTCTATGTCCCTAGAGGGATAGATTTCTATGTCCCTAGAGGGATTTCTATGTCCCTAGAGGGATTTCTATGTCCCAAGAGGGATTTCTATGTCCCTAGAGGGATAGATTTCTATGTCCCTAGAGGGATTTCTATGTCCCTAGAGGGATTTCTATGTCCCAAGAGGGATTTCTATGTCCCTAGAGGGATTTCTATGTCCCTAGAGGGATAGATTTCTATGTCCCTAGAGGGATTTCTATGTCCCTAGAGGGATAGATTTCTATGTCCCAAGAGGGATTTCTATGTCCCTAGAGGGATTTCTATGTCGCTAGAGGGATTTCTAGGTCGCTAGAGGGATTTCTATGTCCCTAGAGGGATTTCTAGGTCCCTAGAGGGATAGATTTCTATGTCCCTAGAGGGATTTCTATGTCCCAAGAGGGATTTCTATGTCCCAAGAGGGATTTCTATGTCCCTAGAGGGATAGATTTCTATGTCCCTAGAGGGATAGATTTCTATGTCCCTAGAGGGATTTCAATGTCCCTAGAGGGATTTCTATGTCCCAAGAGGGATTTCTATGTCCCAAGAGGGATTTCTAGGTCCCTAGAGGGATTTCTATGTCCCTAGAGGGATAGATTTCTATGTCCCTAGAGGGATTTCTATGTCCCTAGAGGGATTTCTATGTCCCAAGAGGGATTTCTATGTCCCTAGAGGGATAGATTTCTATGTCCCTAGAGGGATTTCTATGTCCCTAGAGGGATTTCTATGTCCCAAGAGGGATTTCTATGTCCCTAGAGGGATTTCTATGTCCCTAGAGGGATAGATTTCTATGTCCCTAGAGGGATTTCTATGTCCCAAGAGGGATAGATTTCTATGTCCCTAGAGGGATTTCTATGTCCCTAGAGGGATTTCTATGTCCCAAGAGGGATTTCTATGTCCCTAGAGGGATAGATTTCTATGTCCCTTGAGGGATTTCTATGTCCCTAGAGGGATTTCTATGTCCCAAGAGGGATTTCTATGTCCCTAGAGGGATTTCTATGTCCCTAGAGGGATAGATTTCTATGTCCCTAGAGGGATTTCTATGTCCCAAGAGGGATAGATTTCTATGTCCCTAGAGGGATTTCTATGTCCCTAGAGGGATTTCTATGTCCCAAGAGGGATTTCTATGTCCCTAGAGGGATTTCTATGTCCCAAGAGGGATTTCTATGTCCCAAGAGGGATTTCTATGTCCCTAGAGGGATAGATTTCTATGTCCCTAGAGGGATAGATTTCTATGTCCCTAGAGGGATTTCAATGTCCCTAGAGGGATTTCTATGTCCCAAGAGGGATTTCTATGTCCCAAGAGGGATTTCTATGTCCCTAGAGGGATTTCTATGTCCCTAGAGGGATAGATTTCTATGTCCCTAGAGGGATTTCTAGGTCCCTAGAGGGATTTCTAGGTCCCTAGAGGGATTTCTATGTCCCTAGAGGGATAGATTTCTATGTCCCTAGAGGGATTTCTATGTCCCTAGAGGGATTTCTATGTCCCTAGAGGGATTTCTATGTCCCTAGAGGGATTTCTATGTCCCTAGAGGGATTTCTATGTCGCTAGAGGGATTTCTAGGTCGCTAGAGGGATTTCTATGTCCCAAGAGGGATTTCTATGTCCCTAGAGGGATAGATTTCTATGTCCCAAGAGGGATTTCTATGTCCCTAGAGGGATTTCTATGTCGCTAGAGGGATTTCTAGGTCGCTAGAGGGATTTCTATGTCCCTAGAGGGATTTCTAGGTCCCTAGAGGGATAGATTTCTATGTCCCTAGAGGGATTTCTATGTCCCAAGAGGGATTTCTATGTCCCAAGAGGGATTTCTATGTCCCTAGAGGGATAGATTTCTATGTCCCTAGAGGGATTTCAATGTCCCTAGAGGGATTTCTATGTCCCAAGAGGGATTTCTATGTCCCAAGAGGGATTTCTAGGTCCCTAGAGGGATTTCTATGTCCCTAGAGGGATAGATTTCTATGTCCCTAGAGGGATTTCTATGTCCCTAGAGGGATTTCTATGTCCCAAGAGGGATTTCTATGTCCCTAGAGGGATAGATTTCTATGTCCCTAGAGGGATTTCTATGTCCCTAGAGGGATTTCTATGTGCCAAGAGGGATTTCTATGTCCCTAGAGGGATTTCTATGTCCCTAGAGGGATAGATTTCTATGTCCCTAGAGGGATTTCTATGTCCCTAGAGGGATTTCTATGTCCCTAGAGGGATAGATTTCTATGTCCCAAGAGGGATTTCTATGTCCCTAGAGGGATTTCTATGTCGCTAGAGGGATTTCTAGGTCGCTAGAGGGATTTCTATGTCCCTAGAGGGATTTCTAGGTCCCTAGAGGGATAGATTTCTATGTCCCTAGAGGGATTTCTATGTCCCAAGAGGGATTTCTATGTCCCAAGAGGGATTTCTATGTCCCTAGAGGGATAGATTTCTATGTCCCTAGAGGGATAGATTTCTATGTCCCTAGAGGGATTTCAATGTCCCTAGAGGGATTTCTATGTCCCAAGAGGGATTTCTATGTCCCAAGAGGGATTTCTAGGTCCCTAGAGGGATTTCTATGTCCCTAGAGGGATAGATTTCTATGTCCCTAGAGGGATTTCTATGTCCCTAGAGGGATTTCTATGTCCCAAGAGGGATTTCTATGTCCCTAGAGGGATAGATTTCTATGTCCCTAGAGGGATTTCTATGTCCCTAGAGGGATTTCTATGTCCCAAGAGGGATTTCTATGTCCCTAGAGGGATTTCTATGTCCCTAGAGGGATAGATTTCTATGTCCCTAGAGGGATTTCTATGTCCCAAGAGGGATAGATTTCTATGTCCCTAGAGGGATTTCTATGTCCCTAGAGGGATTTCTATGTCCCAAGAGGGATTTCTATGTCCCTAGAGGGATTTCTATGTCCCTAGAGGGATAGATTTCTATGTCCCTAGAGGGATTTCTATGTCCCAAGAGGGATTTCTATGTCCCAAGAGGGATTTCTATGTCCCTAGAGGGATAGATTTCTATGTCCCAAGAGGGATTTCTATGTCCCTAGAGGGATAGATTTCTATGTCCCTAGAGGGATTTCAATGTCCCTAGAGGGATAGATTTCTATGTCCCTAGAGGGATTTCTAGGTCCCTAGAGGGATTTCTATGTCCCTAGAGGGATTTCTATGTCCCAGGAGGGATAGATTTCTATGTCCCTAGAGGGATTTCTATGTCCCTAGAGGGATTTCTATGTCCCTAGAGGGATAGATTTCTATGTCCCTAGAGGGATTTCTATGTCCCAAGAGGGATAGATTTCTATGTCCCTAGAGGGATTTCTATGTCCCAAGAGGGATTTCTATGTCCCTAGAGGGATTTCTATGTCCCTAGAGGGATAGATTTCTATGTCCCTAGAGGGATTTCTATGTCCCAAGAGGGATTTCTATGTCCCAAGAGGGATTTCTATGTCCCTAGAGGGATAGATTTCAATGTCCCTAGAGGGATTTCTATGTCCCAAGAGGGATTTCTATGTCCCAAGAGGGATTTCTATGTCCCTAGAGGGATTTCTATGTCCCTAGAGGGATAGATTTCTATGTCCCTAGAGGGATTTCTATGTCCCTAGAGGGATTTCTATGTCCCAAGAGGGATTTCTATGTCCCAAGAGGGATTTCTATGTCCCTAGAGGGATTTCTATGTCCCTAGAGGGATAGATTTCTATGTCCCAAGAGGGATTTCTATGTCCCTAGAGGGATTTCTATGTCGCTAGAGGGATTTCTAGGTCGCTAGAGGGATTTCTATGTCCCTAGAGGGATTTCTAGGTCCCTAGAGGGATAGATTTCTATGTCCCTAGAGGGATTTCTATGTCCCAAGAGGGATTTCTATGTCCCAAGAGGGATTTCTATGTCCCTAGAGGGATAGATTTCTATGTCCCTAGAGGGATTTCAATGTCCCTAGAGGGATTTCTATGTCCCAAGAGGGATTTCTATGTCCCTAGAGGGATTTCTATGTCCCTAGAGGGATAGATTTCTATGTCCCTAGAGGGATTTCTATGTCCCAAGAGGGATAGATTTCTATGTCCCTAGAGGGATTTCTATGTCCCTAGAGGGATTTCTATGTCCCAAGAGGGATTTCTATGTCCCAAGAGGGATTTCTAGGTCCCTAGAGGGATTTCTAGGTCCCTAGAGAGAGAGATTTCTATGTCCCTAGAGGGATTTCTATGTCCCAAGAGGGATTTCTAGGTCCCTAGAGGGATAGATTTCTAGGTCCCTAGAGGGATTTCTATGTCCCAAGAGGGATTTCTATGTCCCTAGAGGGATAGATTTCTATGTCCCTAGAGGGATTTCTATGTCCCAAGAGGGATTTCTATGTCCCAAGAGGGATTTCTATGTCCCTAGAGGGATAGATTTCTATGTCCCTAGAGGGATTTCAATGTCCCTAGAGGGATTTCTATGTCCCAAGAGGGATTTCTATGTCCCTAGAGGGATAGATTTCTATGTCCCTAGAGGGATTTCAATGTCCCTAGAGGGATAGATTTCTATGTCCCTAGAGGGATTTCTAGGTCCCTAGAGGGATTTCTATGTCCCTAGAGGGATTTCTATGTCCCAAGAGGGATAGATTTCTATGTCCCTAGAGGGATTTCTATGTCCCTAGAGGGATTTCTATGTCCCTAGAGGGATAGATTTCTATGTCCCTAGAGGGATTTCTATGTCCCAAGAGGGATAGATTTCTATGTCCCTAGAGGGATTTCTATGTCCCTAGAGGGATTTCTATATCCCAAGAGGGATTTCTATGTCCCTAGAGGGATTTCTATGTCCCTAGAGGGATAGATTTCTATGTCCCTAGAGGGATTTCTATGTCCCAAGAGGGATTTCTATGTCCCAAGAGGGATTTCTATGTCCCTAGAGGGATAGATTTCTATGTCCCTAGAGGGATTTCAATGTCCCTAGAGGGATTTCTATGTCCCAAGAGGGATTTCTATGTCCCAAGAGGGATTTCTATGTCCCTAGAGGGATTTCTATGTCCCTAGAGGGATAGATTTCTATGTCCCTAGAGGGATTTCTATGTCCCTAGAGGGATTTCTATGTCCCAAGAGGGATTTCTATGTCCCAAGAGGGATTTCTATGTCCCTAGAGGGATTTCTATGTCCCTAGAGGGATAGATTTCTATGTCCCAAGAGGGATTTCTATGTCCCTAGAGGGATTTCTATGTCGCTAGAGGGATTTCTAGGTCGCTAGAGGGATTTCTATGTCCCTAGAGGGATTTCTAGGTCCCTAGAGGGATAGATTTCTATGTCCCTAGAGGGATTTCTATGTCCCAAGAGGGATTTCTATGTCCCAAGAGGGATTTCTATGTCCCTAGAGGGATAGATTTCTATGTCCCTAGAGGGATTTCAATGTCCCTAGAGGGATTTCTATGTCCCAAGAGGGATTTCTATGTCCCTAGAGGGATTTCTATGTCCCTAGAGGGATAGATTTCTATGTCCCTAGAGGGATTTCTATGTCCCAAGAGGGATAGATTTCTATGTCCCTAGAGGGATTTCTATGTCCCTAGAGGGATTTCTATGTCCCAAGAGGGATTTCTATGTCCCAAGAGGGATTTCTAGGTCCCTAGAGGGATTTCTAGGTCCCTAGAGAGAGAGATTTCTATGTCCCTAGAGGGATTTCTATGTCCCAAGAGGGATTTCTAGGTCCCTAGAGGGATAGATTTCTAGGTCCCTAGAGGGATTTCTATGTCCCAAGAGGGATTTCTATGTCCCTAGAGGGATAGATTTCTATGTCCCTAGAGGGATTTCTATGTCCCTAGAGGGATTTCTATGTCCCAAGAGGGATTTCTATGTCCCAAGAGGGATTTCTATGTCCCTAGAGGGATAGATTTCTATGTCCCTAGAGGGATTTCAATGTCCCTAGAGGGATTTCTATGTCCCAAGAGGGATTTCTATGTCCCAAGAGGGATTTCTATGTCCCTAGAGGGATAGATTTCTATGTCCCTAGAGGGATTTCAATGTCCCTAGAGGGATTTCTATGTCCCAAGAGGGATTTCTATGTCCCAAGAGGGATTTCTATGTCCCTAGAGGGATTTCTATGTCCCTAGAGGGATAGATTTCTATGTCCCTAGAGGGATTTCAATGTCCCTAGAGGGATTTCTATGTCCCTAGAGGGATTTCTATGTCCCTGGAGGGATTTCTAGGTCCCTAGAGGGATTTCTATGTCCCTAGAGGGATTTCTATGTCCGTTGAGGGATAGATTTCTATGTCCCTAGAGGGATTTCTATGTCCCTAGAGGGATTTCTAGGTCCCTAGAGAGAGAGATTTCTATGTCCCTAGAGGGATTTCTATGTCGCTAGAGGGATTTCTATGTCCCAAGAGGGATTTCTATGTCCCTAGAGGGATAGATTTCTATGTCCCCAGAGGGATTTCTATGTCGCTAGAGGGATTTCTAGGTCCCTAGAGGGATTTCTAGGTCCCTAGAGGGATTTCTAGGTCCCTAGAGGGATTTCTATGTCCCAAGAGGGATTTCTATGTCCCAAGAGGGATTTCTAGGTCCCTAGAGGGATTTCTATGTCCCTAGAGGGATAGATTTCTATGTCCCTAGAGGGATTTCTATGTCCCTAGAGGGATTTCTATGTCCCAAGAGGGATTTCTATGTCCCTAGAGGGATTTCTAGGTCCCTAGAGGGATTTCTATGTCCCTAGAGGGATAGATTTCTATGTCCCTAGAGGGATTTCTATGTCCCTAGAGGGATTTCTATGTCCCAAGAGGGATTTCTATGTCCCTAGAGGGATAGATTTCTATGTCCCTAGAGGGATTTCTATGTCCCTAGAGGGATTTCTATGTCCCAAGAGGGATTTCTATGTCCCTAGAGGGATTTCTATGTCCCTAGAGGGATAGATTTCTATGTCCCTAGAGGGATTTCTATGTCCCAAGAGGGATAGATTTCTATGTCCCTAGAGGGATTTCTATGTCCCTAGAGGGATTTCTATGTCCCAAGAGGGATTTCTATGTCCCAAGAGGGATTTCTATGTCCCTAGAGGGATAGATTTCTATGTCCCTAGAGGGATTTCTATGTCCCTAGAGGGATTTCTAGGTCCCTAGAGAGAGAGATTTCTATGTCCTTAGAGGGATTTCTATGTCGCTAGAGGGATTTCTAGGTCCCTAGAGGGATTTCTATGTCCCAGAGGGATTTCTAGGTCCCTAGAGGGATTTCTATGTCCCTAGAGGGATAGATTTCTATGTCCCTAGAGGGATTTCTATGTCCCTAGAGGGATTTCTATGTCCCAAGAGGGATTTCTATGTCCCTAGAGGGATAGATTTCTATGTCCCTAGAGGGATTTCTATGTCCCAAGAGGGATTTCTATGTCCCAAGAGGGATTTCTATGTCCCTAGAGGGATAGATTTCTATGTCCCTAGAGGGATTTCAATGTCCCTTGAGGGATTTCTATGTCCCTAGAGGGATTTCTAGGTCCCTAGAGGGATTTCTATGTCCCTAGAGGGATAGATTTCTATGTCCCTAGAGGGATTTCAATGTCCCTAGAGGGATTTCTATGTCCCAAGAGGGATTTCTATGTCCCAAGAGGGATTTCTATGTCCCTAGAGGGATTTCTATGTCCCTAGAGGGATAGATTTCTATGTCCCTAGAGGGATTTCTATGTCCCTAGAGGGATTTCTATGTCCCAAGAGGGATTTCTATGTCCCAAGAGGGATTTCTATGTCCCTAGAGGGATAGATTTCTATGTCCCTAGAGGGATTTCAATGTCCCTAGAGGGATTTCTATGTCCCTAGAGGGATTTCTATGTCCCAAGAGGGATTTCTATGTCCCAAGAGGGATTTCTATGTCCCTAGAGGGATTTCTATGTCCCTAGAGGGATAGATTTCTATGTCCCTAGAGGGATTTCTAGGTCCCTAGAGGGATTTCTAGGTCCCTAGAGGGATTTCTATGTCCCTAGAGGGATAGATTTCTATGTCCCTAGAGGGATTTCTATGTCCCTAGAGGGATTTCTATGTCCCTAGAGGGATTTCTATGTCCCTAGAGGGATTTCTATGTCCCTAGAGGGATTTCTATGTCGCTAGAGGGATTTCTAGGTCGCTAGAGGGATTTCTATGTCCCAAGAGGGATTTCTATGTCCCTAGAGGGATAGATTTCTATGTCCCAAGAGGGATTTCTATGTCCCTAGAGGGATTTCTATGTCGCTAGAGGGATTTCTAGGTCGCTAGAGGGATTTCTATGTCCCTAGAGGGATTTCTAGGTCCCTAGAGGGATAGATTTCTATGTCCCTAGAGGGATTTCTATGTCCCAAGAGGGATTTCTATGTCCCAAGAGGGATTTCTATGTCCCTAGAGGGATAGATTTCTATGTCCCTAGAGGGATTTCAATGTCCCTAGAGGGATTTCTATGTCCCAAGAGGGATTTCTATGTCCCAAGTGGGATTTCTAGGTCCCTAGAGGGATTTCTATGTCCCTAGAGGGATAGATTTCTATGTCCCTAGAGGGATTTCTATGTCCCTAGAGGGATTTCTATGTCCCAAGAGGGATTTCTATGTCCCTAGAGGGATTTCTAGGTCCCTAGAGGGATTTCTATGTCCCTAGAGGGATAGATTTCTATGTCCCTAGAGGGATTTCTATGTCCCTAGAGGGATTTCTATGTCCCAAGAGGGATTTCTATGTCCCTAGAGGGATAGATTTCTATGTCCCTAGAGGGATTTCTATGTCCCTAGAGGGATTTCTATGTCCCAAGAGGGATTTCTATGTCCCTAGAGGGATTTCTATGTCCCTAGAGGGATAGATTTCTAAGTCCCTAGAGGGATTTCTATGTCCCAAGAGGGATAGATTTCTATGTCCCTAGAGGGATTTCTATGTCCCTAGAGGGATTTCTATGTCCCAAGAGGGATTTCTATGTCCCTAGAGGGATTTCTATGTCCCAAGAGGGATTTCTATGTCCCAAGAGGGATTTCTATGTCCCTAGAGGGATAGATTTCTATGTCCCTAGAGGGATTTCAATGTCCCTAGAGGGATTTCTATGTCCCAAGAGGGATTTCTATGTCCCAAGAGGGATTTCTATGTCCCTAGAGGGATTTCTATGTCCCTAGAGGGATAGATTTCTATGTCCCTAGAGGGATTTCTAGGTCCCTAGAGGGATTTCTAGGTCCCTAGAGGGATTTCTATGTCCCTAGAGGGATAGATTTCTATGTCCCTAGAGGGATTTCTATGTCCCTAGAGGGATTTCTATGTCCCTAGAGGGATTTCTATGTCCCTAGAGGGATTTCTATGTCCCTAGAGGGATTTCTATGTCGCTAGAGGGATTTCTAGGTCGCTAGAGGGATTTCTATGTCCCAAGAGGGATTTCTATGTCCCTAGAGGGATAGATTTCTATGTCCCAAGAGGGATTTCTATGTCCCTAGAGGGATTTCTATGTCGCTAGAGGGATTTCTAGGTCGCTAGAGGGATTTCTATGTCCCTAGAGGGATTTCTAGGTCCCTAGAGGGATAGATTTCTATGTCCCTAGAGGGATTTCTATGTCCCAAGAGGGATTTCTATGTCCCAAGAGGGATTTCTATGTCCCTAGAGGGATAGATTTCTATGTCCCTAGAGGGATAGATTTCTATGTCCCTAGAGGGATTTCTATGTCCCAAGAGGGATTTCTATGTCCCAAGAGGGATTTCTATGTCCCTAGAGGGATAGATTTCTATGTCCCTAGAGGGATTTCAATGTCCCTTGAGGGATTTCTATGTCCCTAGAGGGATTTCTAGGTCCCTAGAGGGATTTCTATGTCCCTAGAGGGATAGATTTCTATGTCCCTAGAGGGATTTCAATGTCCCTAGAGGGATTTCAATGTCCCTAGAGGGATTTCTATGTCCCAAGAGGGATTTCTATGTCCCAAGAGGGATTTCTAGGTCCCTAGAGGGATTTCTATGTCCCTAGAGGGATAGATTTCTATGTCCCTAGAGGGATTTCTATGTCCCTAGAGGGATTTCTATGTCCCAAGAGGGATTTCTATGTCCCTAGAGGGATAGATTTCTATGTCCCTAGAGGGATTTCTATGTCCCTAGAGGGATTTCTATGTCCCAAGAGGGATTTCTATGTCCCTAGAGGGATTTCTATGTCCCTAGAGGGATAGATTTCTATGTCCCTAGAGGGATTTCTATGTCCCAAGAGGGATAGATTTCTATGTCCCTAGAGGGATTTCTATGTCCCTAGAGGGATTTCTATGTCCCAAGAGGGATTTCTATGTCCCTAGAGGGATTTCTATGTCCCTAGAGGGATAGATTTCTATGTCCCTAGAGGGATTTCTATGTCCCAAGAGGGATTTCTATGTCCCAAGAGGGATTTCTATGTCCCTAGAGGGATAGATTTCTATGTCCCTAGAGGGATTTCAATGTCCCTAGAGGGATAGATTTCTATGTCCCTAGAGGGATTTCTAGGTCCCTAGAGGGATTTCTATGTCCCTAGAGGGATTTCTATGTCCCAAGAGGGATAGATTTCTATGTCCCTAGAGGGATTTCTATGTCCCTAGAGGGATTTCTATGTCCCTAGAGGGATAGATTTCTATGTCCCTTGAGGGATTTCTATGTCCCAAGAGGGATAGATTTCTATGTCCCTAGAGGGATTTCTATGTCCCTAGAGGGATTTCTATGTCCCAAGAGGGATTTCTATGTCCCAAGAGGGATTTCTATGTCCCTAGAGGGATTTCTATGTCCCTAGAGGGATAGATTTCTATGTCCCTAGAGGGATTTCTATGTCCCAAGAGGGATTTCTATGTCCCAAGAGGGATTTCTATGTCCCTAAAGGGATAGATTTCTATGTCCCTAGAGGGATTTCAATGTCCCTAGAGGGATTTCTATGTCCCAAGAGGGATTTCTATGTCCCAAGAGGGATTTCTATGTCCCTAGAGGGATTTCTATGTCCCTAGAGGGATAGATTTCTATGTCCCTAGAGGGATTTCTATGTCCCTAGAGGGATTTCTATGTCCCAAGAGGGATTTCTATGTCCCAAGAGGGATTTCTATGTCCCTAGAGGGATTTCTATGTCCCTAGAGGGATAGATTTCTATGTCCCAAGAGGGATTTCTATGTCCCTAGAGGGATTTCTATGTCGCTAGAGGGATTTCTAGGTCGCTAGAGGGATTTCTATGTCCCTAGAGGGATTTCTAGGTCCCTAGAGGGATAGATTTCTATGTCCCTAGAGGGATTTCTATGTCCCAAGAGGGATTTCTATGTCCCAAGAGGGATTTCTATGTCCCTAGAGGGATAGATTTCTATGTCCCTAGAGGGATTTCAATGTCCCAAGAGGGATTTCTATGTCCCAAGAGGGATTTCTATGTCCCTAGAGGGATAGATTTCTATGTCCCTAGAGGGATTTCTATGTCCCTAGAGGGATTTCTAGGTCCCTAGAGGGATAGATTTCTAGGTCCCTAGAGGGATTTCTATGTCCCTAGAGGGATAGATTTCTATGTCCCTTGAGGGATTTCTATGTCCCAAGAGGGATAGATTTCTATGTCCCTAGAGGGATTTCTATGTCCCTAGAGGGATTTCTATGTCCCAAGAGGGATTTCTATGTCCCTAGAGGGATTTCTATGTCCCTAGAGGGATAGATTTCTATGTCCCTAGAGGGATTTCTATGTCCCAAGAGGGATTTCTATGTCCCAAGAGGGATTTCTATGTCCCTAGAGGGATAGATTTCTATGTCCCTAGAGGGATTTCAATGTCCCTAGAGGGATTTCTATGTCCCAAGAGGGATTTCTATGTCCCAAGAGGGATTTCTATGTCCCTAGAGGGATTTCTATGTCCCTAGAGGGATAGATTTCTATGTCCCTAGAGGGATTTCTATGTCCCTAGAGGGATTTCTATGTCCCAAGAGGGATTTCTATGTCCCAAGAGGGATTTCTATGTCCCTAGAGGGATTTCTATGTCCCTAGAGGGATAGATTTCTATGTCCCAAGAGGGATTTCTATGTCCCTAGAGGGATTTCTATGTCGCTAGAGGGATTTCTAGGTCGCTAGAGGGATTTCTATGTCCCTAGAGGGATAGATTTCTATGTCCCTAGAGGGATTTCAATGTCCCTAGAGGGATTTCTATGTCCCAAGAGGGATTTCTATGTCCCAAGAGGGATTTCTATGTCCCTAGAGGGATTTCTATGTCCCTAGAGGGATAGATTTCTATGTCGCTAGAGGGATTTCTATGTCCCTAGAGGGATTTCTATGTCCCTAGAGGGATTTCTATGTCCCAAGAGGGATTTCTATGTCCCAAGAGGGATTTCTATGTCCCTAGAGGGATTTCTATGTCCCTAGAGGGATAGATTTCTATGTCCCAAGAGGGATTTCTATGTCCCTAGAGGGATTTCTATGTCGCTAGAGGGATTTCTAGGTCGCTAGAGGGATTTCTATGTCCCTAGAGGGATTTCTAGGTCCCTAGAGGGATAGATTTCTATGTCCCTAGAGGGATTTCTATGTCCCAAGAGGGATTTCTATGTCCCAAGAGGGATTTCTATGTCCCTAGAGGGATAGATTTCTATGTCCCTAGAGGGATTTCAATGTCCCTAGAGGGATTTCTATGTCCCAAGAGGGATTTCTATGTCCCTAGAGGGATTTCTATGTCCCTAGAGGGATAGATTTCTATGTCCCTAGAGGGATTTCTATGTCCCAAGAGGGATAGATTTCTATGTCCCTAGAGGGATTTCTATGTCCCTAGAGGGATTTCTATGTCCCAAGAGGGATTTCTATGTCCCAAGAGGGATTTCTAGGTCCCTAGAGGGATTTCTAGGTCCCTAGAGAGAGAGATTTCTATGTCCCTAGAGGGATTTCTATGTCCCAAGAGGGATTTCTAGGTCCCTAGAGGGATAGATTTCTAGGTCCCTAGAGGGATTTCTATGTCCCAAGAGGGATTTCTATGTCCCTAGAGGGATAGATTTCTATGTCCCTAGAGGGATTTCTATGTCCCTAGAGGGATTTCTATGTCCCTAGAGGGATAGATTTCTATGTCCCTAGAGGGATTTCTATGTCCCTAGAGGGATTTCTATGTCCCAAGAGGGATTTCTATGTCCCTAGAGGGATAGATTTCTATGTCCCTAGAGGGATTTCTATGTCCCTAGAGGGATTTCTATGTCCCAAGAGGGATTTCTATGTCCCTAGAGGGATTTCTATGTCCCTAGAGGGATAGATTTCTATGTCCCTAGAGGGATTTCTATGTCCCAAGAGGGATAGATTTCTATGTCCCTAGAGGGATTTCTATGTCCCTAGAGGGATTTCTATGTCCCAAGAGGGATTTCTATGTCCCAAGAGGGATTTCTATGTCCCTAGAGGGATAGATTTCTATGTCCCTAGAGGGATTTCTATGTCCCTAGAGGGATTTCTAGGTCCCTAGAGGGATAGATTTCTAGGTCCCTAGAGGGATTTCTATGTCCCTAGAGGGATAGATTTCTATGTCCCTTGAGGGATTTCTATGTCCCAAGAGGGATAGATTTCTATGTCCCTAGAGGGATTTCTATGTCCCTAGAGGGATTTCTATGTCCCAAGAGGGATTTCTATGTCCCTAGAGGGATTTCTATGTCCCTAGAGGGATAGATTTCTATGTCCCTAGAGGGATTTCTATGTCCCAAGAGGGATTTCTATGTCCCAAGAGGGATTTCTATGTCCCTAGAGGGATAGATTTCTATGTCCCTAGAGGGATTTCAATGTCCCTAGAGGGATTTCTATGTCCCAAGAGGGATTTCTATGTCCCAAGAGGGATTTCTATGTCCCTAGAGGGATTTCTATGTCCCTAGAGGGATAGATTTCTATGTCCCTAGAGGGATTTCTATGTCCCTAGAGGGATTTCTATGTCCCAAGAGGGATTTCTATGTCCCAAGAGGGATTTCTATGTCCCTAGAGGGATTTCTATGTCCCTAGAGGGATAGATTTCTATGTCCCAAGAGGGATTTCTATGTCCCTAGAGGGATTTCTATGTCGCTAGAGGGATTTCTAGGTCGCTAGAGGGATTTCTATGTCCCTAGAGGGATTTCTAGGTCCCTAGAGGGATAGATTTCTATGTCCCTAGAGGGATTTCTATGTCCCAAGAGGGATTTCTATGTCCCAAGAGGGATTTCTATGTCCCTAGAGGGATAGATTTCTATGTCCCTAGAGGGATTTCAATGTCCCTAGAGGGATTTCTATGTCCCAAGAGGGATTTCTATGTCCCTAGAGGGATTTCTATGTCCCTAGAGGGTTAGATTTCTATGTCCCTAGAGGGATTTCTATGTCCCAAGAGGGATAGATTTCTATGTCCCTAGAGGGATTTCTATGTCCCTAGAGGGATTTCTATGTCCCAAGAGGGATTTCTATGTCCCAAGAGGGATTTCTAGGTCCCTAGAGGGATTTCTAGGTCCCTAGAGAGAGAGATTTCTATGTCCCTAGAGGGATTTCTATGTCCCAAGAGGGATTTCTAGGTCCCTAGAGGGATAGATTTCTAGGTCCCTAGAGGGATTTCTATGTCCCAAGAGGGATTTCTATGTCCCTAGAGGGATAGATTTCTATGTCCCTAGAGGGATTTCTATGTCCCTAGAGGGATTTCTATGTCCCAAGAGGGATTTCTATGTCCCAAGAGGGATTTCTATGTCCCTAGAGGGATAGATTTCTATGTCCCTAGAGGGATTTCAATGTCCCTAGAGGGATTTCTATGTCCCAAGAGGGATTTCTATGTCCCAAGAGGGATTTCTATGTCCCTAGAGGGATAGATTTCTATGTCCCTAGAGGGATTTCAATGTCCCTAGAGGGATTTCTATGTCCCAAGAGGGATTTCTATGTCCCAAGAGGGATTTCTATGTCCCTAGAGGGATTTCTATGTCCCTAGAGGGATAGATTTCTATGTCCCTAGAGGGATTTCAATGTCCCTAGAGGGATTTCTATGTCCCTAGAGGGATTTCTATGTCCCTAGAGGGATTTCTAGGTCCCTAGAGGGATTTCTATGTCCCTAGAGGGATTTCTATGTCCGTTGAGGGATAGATTTCTATGTCCCTAGAGGGATTTCTATGTCCCTAGAGGGATTTCTAGGTCCCTAGAGAGAGAGATTTCTATGTCCCTAGAGGGATTTCTATGTCGCTAGAGGGATTTCTATGTCCCAAGAGGGATTTCTATGTCCCTAGAGGGATAGATTTCTATGTCCCCAGAGGGATTTCTATGTCGCTAGAGGGATTTCTAGGTCCCTAGAGGGATTTCTAGGTCCCTAGAGGGATTTCTAGGTCCCTAGAGGGATTTCTATGTCCCAAGAGGGATTTCTATGTCCCAAGAGGGATTTCTAGGTCCCTAGAGGGATTTCTATGTCCCTAGAGGGATAGATTTCTATGTCCCTAGAGGGATTTCTATGTCCCTAGAGGGATTTCTATGTCCCAAGAGGGATTTCTATGTCCCTAGAGGGATTTCTAGGTCCCTAGAGGGATTTCTATGTCCCTAGAGGGATAGATTTCTATGTCCCTAGAGGGATTTCTATGTCCCTAGAGGGATTTCTATGTCCCAAGAGGGATTTCTATGTCCCTAGAGGGATAGATTTCTATGTCCCTAGAGGGATTTCTATGTCCCTAGAGGGATTTCTATGTCCCAAGAGGGATTTCTATGTCCCTAGAGGGATTTCTATGTCCCTAGAGGGATAGATTTCTATGTCCCTAGAGGGATTTCTATGTCCCAAGAGGGATAGATTTCTATGTCCCTAGAGGGATTTCTATGTCCCTAGAGGGATTTCTATGTCCCAAGAGGGATTTCTATGTCCCAAGAGGGATTTCTATGTCCCTAGAGGGATAGATTTCTATGTCCCTAGAGGGATTTCTATGTCCCTAGAGGGATTTCTAGGTCCCTAGAGAGAGAGATTTCTATGTCCTTAGAGGGATTTCTATGTCGCTAGAGGGATTTCTAGGTCCCTAGAGGGATTTCTATGTCCCAGAGGGATTTCTAGGTCCCTAGAGGGATTTCTATGTCCCTAGAGGGATAGATTTCTATGTCCCTAGAGGGATTTCTATGTCCCTAGAGGGATTTCTATGTCCCAAGAGGGATTTCTATGTCCCTAGAGGGATAGATTTCTATGTCCCTAGAGGGATTTCTATGTCCCAAGAGGGATTTCTATGTCCCAAGAGGGATTTCTATGTCCCTAGAGGGATAGATTTCTATGTCCCTAGAGGGATTTCAATGTCCCTAGAGGGATTTCTATGTCCCTAGAGGGATTTCTAGGTCCCTAGAGGGATTTCTATGTCCCTAGAGGGATAGATTTCTATGTCCCTAGAGGGATTTCAATGTCCCTAGAGGGATTTCTATGTCCCAAGAGGGATTTCTATGTCCCAAGAGGGATTTCTATGTCCCTAGAGGGATTTCTATGTCCCTAGAGGGATAGATTTCTATGTCCCTAGAGGGATTTCTATGTCCCTAGAAGGATTTCTATGTCCCAAGAGGGATTTCTATGTCCCAAGAGGGATTTCTATGTCCCTAGAGGGATAGATTTCTATGTCCCTAGAGGGATTTCAATGTCCCTAGAGGGATTTCTATGTCCCAAGAGGGATTTCTATGTCCCAAGAGGGATTTCTATGTCCCTAGAGGGATTTCTATGTCCCTAGAGGGATAGATTTCTATGTCCCTAGAGGGATTTCTAGGTCCCTAGAGGGATTTCTAGGTCCCTAGAGGGATTTCTATGTCCCTAGAGGGATAGATTTCTATGTCCCTAGAGGGATTTCTATGTCCCTAGAGGGATTTCTATGTCCCTAGAGGGATTTCTATGTCCCTAGAGGGATTTCTATGTCCCTAGAGGGATTTCTATGTCGCTAGAGGGATTTCTAGGTCGCTAGAGGGATTTCTATGTCCCAAGAGGGATTTCTATGTCCCTAGAGGGATAGATTTCTATGTCCCAAGAGGGATTTCTATGTCCCTAGAGGGATTTCTATGTCGCTAGAGGGATTTCTAGGTCGCTAGAGGGATTTCTATGTCCCTAGAGGGATTTCTAGGTCCCTAGAGGGATAGATTTCTATGTCCCTAGAGGGATTTCTATGTCCCAAGAGGGATTTCTATGTCCCAAGAGGGATTTCTATGTCCCTAGAGGGATAGATTTCTATGTCCCTAGAGGGATTTCAATGTCCCTAGAGGGATTTCTATGTCCCAAGAGGGATTTCTATGTCCCAAGTGGGATTTCTAGGTCCCTAGAGGGATTTCTATGTCCCTAGAGGGATAGATTTCTATGTCCCTAGAGGGATTTCTATGTCCCTAGAGGGATTTCTATGTCCCAAGAGGGATTTCTATGTCCCTAGAGGGATAGATTTCTATGTCCCTAGAGGGATTTCTATGTCCCTAGAGGGATTTCTATGTCCCAAGAGGGATTTCTATGTCCCTAGAGGGATTTCTATGTCCCTAGAGGGATAGATTTCTATGTCCCTAGAGGGATTTCTATGTCCCAAGAGGGATAGATTTCTATGTCCCTAGAGGGATTTCTATGTCCCTAGAGGGATTTCTATGTCCCAAGAGGGATTTCTATGTCCCTAGAGGGATTTCTATGTCCCTAGAGGGATAGATTTCTATGTCCCTAGAGGGATTTCTATGTCCCAAGAAGGATTTCTATGTCCCAAGAGGGATTTCTATGTCCCTAGAGGGATAGATTTCTATGTCCCTAGAGGGATTTCAATGTCCCTAGAGGGATAGATTTCTATGTCCCTAGAGGGATTTCTAGGTCCCTAGAGGGATTTCTATGTCCCTAGAGGGATTTCTATGTCCCAAGAGGGATAGATTTCTATGTCCCTAGAGGGATTTCTATGTCCCTAGAGGGATAGATTTCTATGTCCCTAGAGGGATTTCTATGTCCCAAGAGGTATAGATTTCTATGTCCCTAGAGGGATTTCTATGTCCCTAGAGGGATTTCTAAGTCCCAAGAGGGATTTCTATGTCCCTAGAGGGATTTCTATGTCCCTAGAGGGATAGATTTCTATGTCCCTAGAGGGATTTCTATGTCCCAAGAGGGATTTCTATGTCCCAAGAGGGATTTCTATGTCCCTAGAGGGATAGATTTCTATGTCCCTAGAGGGATTTCAATGTCCCTAGAGGGATTTCTATGTCCCAAGAGAGATTTCTATGTCCCTAGAGGGATAGATTTCTATGTCCCTAGAGGGTTTTTTATGTCCCTAGAGGGATTTCTATGTCCCAAGAGGGATTTCTATGTCCCAAGAGGGATTTCTATGTCCCTAGAGGGATTTCTATGTCCCTAGAGGGATAGATTTCTATGTCCCAAGAGGGATTTCTATGTCCCTAGAGGGATTTCTATGTCGCTAGAGGGATTTCTAGGTCGCTAGAGGGATTTCTATGTCCCTAGAGGGATTTCTAGGTCCCTAGAGGGATAGATTTCTATGTCCCTAGAGGGATTTCTATGTCCCAAGAGGGATTTCTATGTCCCAAGAGGGATTTCTATGTCCCTAGAGGGATAGATTTCTATGTCCCTAGAGGGATTTCAATGTCCCTAGAGGGATTTCTATGTCCCAAGAGGGATTTCTATGTCCCTAGAGGGATTTCTATGTCCCTAGAGGGATAGATTTCTATGTCCCTAGAGGGATTTCTATGTCCCAAGAGGGATAGATTTCTATGTCCCTAGAGGGATTTCTATGTCCCTAGAGGGATTTCTATGTCCCAAGAGGGATTTCTATGTCCCAAGAGGGATTTCTAGGTCCCTAGAGGGATTTCTAGGTCCCTAGAGAGAGAGATTTCTATGTCCCTAGAGGGATTTCTATGTCCCAAGAGGGATTTCTAGGTCCCTAGAGGGATAGATTTCTAGGTCCCTAGAGGGATTTCTATGTCCCAAGAGGGATTTCTATGTCCCTAGAGGGATAGATTTCTATGTCCCTAGAGGGATTTCTATGTCCCTAGAGGGATTTCTATGTCCCAAGAGGGATTTCTATGTCCCAAGAGGGATTTCTATGTCCCTAGAGGGATAGATTTCTATGTCCCTAGAGGGATTTCAATGTCCCTAGAGGGATTTCTATGTCCCAAGAGGGATTTCTATGTCCCAAGAGGGATTTCTATGTCCCTAGAGGGATAGATTTCTATGTCCCTAGAGGGATTTCAATGTCCCTAGAGGGATTTCTATGTCCCAAGAGGGATTTCTATGTCCCAAGAGGGATTTCTATGTCCCTAGAGGGATTTCTATGTCCCTAGAGGGATAGATTTCTATGTCCCTAGAGGGATTTCAATGTCCCTAGAGGGATTTCTATGTCCCTAGAGGGATTTCTATGTCCCTAGAGGGATTTATAGGTCCCTAGAGGGATTTCTATGTCCCTAGAGGGATTTCTATGTCCGTTGAGGGATAGATTTCTATGTCCCTAGAGGGATTTCTATGTCCTTAGAGGGATTTCTAGGTCCCTAGAGAGAGAGATTTCTATGTCCCTAGAGGGATTTCTATGTCGCTAGAGGGATTTCTATGTCCCAAGAGGGATTTCTATGTCCCTAGAGGGATAGATTTCTATGTCCCCAGAGGGATTTCTATGTCGCTAGAGGGATTTCTAGGTCCCTAGAGGGATTTCTAGGTCCCTAGAGGGATTTCTAGGTCCCTAGAGGGATTTCTATGTCCCAAGAGGGATTTCTATGTCCCAAGAGGGATTTCTAGGTCCCTAGAGGGATTTCTATGTCCCTAGAGGGATAGATTTCTATGTCCCTAGAGGGATTTCTATGTCCCTAGAGGGATTTCTATGTCCCAAGAGGGATTTCTATGTCCCTAGAGGGATAGATTTCTATGTCCCTAGAGGGATTTCTATGTCCCTAGAGGGATTTCTATGTCCCAAGAGGGATTTCTATGTCCCTAGAGGGATTTCTATGTCCCTAGAGGGATAGATTTCTATGTCCCTAGAGGGATTTCTATGTCCCAAGAGGGATAGATTTCTATGTCCCTAGAGGGATTTCTATGTCCCTAGAGGGATTTCTATGTCCCAAGAGGGATTTCTATGTCCCAAGAGGGATTTCTAGGTCCCTAGAGGGATTTCTAGGTCCCTAGAGAGAGAGATTTCTATGTCCCTAGAGGGATTTCTATGTCCCAAGAGGGATTTCTAGGTCCCTAGAGGGATAGATTTCTAGGTCCCTAGAGGGATTTCTATGTCCCAAGAGGGATTTCTATGTCCCTAGAGGGATAGATTTCTATGTCCCTAGAGGGATTTCTATGTCCCTAGAGGGATTTCTATGTCCCAAGAGGGATTTCTATGTCCCAAGAGGGATTTCTATGTCCCTAGAGGGATAGATTTCTATGTCCCTAGAGGGATTTCAATGTCCCTAGAGGGATTTCTATGTCCCAAGAGGGATTTCTATGTCCCAAGAGGGATTTCTATGTCCCTAGAGGGATAGATTTCTATGTCCCTAGAGGGATTTCAATGTCCCTAGAGGGATTTCTATGTCCCAAGAGGGATTTCTATGTCCCAAGAGGGATTTCTATGTCCCTAGAGGGATTTCTATGTCCCTAGAGGGATAGATTTCTATGTCCCTAGAGGGATTTCAATGTCCCTAGAGGGATTTCTATGTCCCTAGAGGGATTTCTATGTCCCTAGAGGGATTTCTAGGTCCCTAGAGGGATTTCTATGTCCCTAGAGGGATTTCTATGTCCGTTGAGGGATAGATTTCTATGTCCCTAGAGGGATTTCTATGTCCCTAGAGGGATTTCTAGGTCCCTAGAGAGAGAGATTTCTATGTCCCTAGAGGGATTTCTATGTCGCTAGAGGGATTTCTATGTCCCAAGAGGGATTTCTATGTCCCTAGAGGGATAGATTTCTATGTCCCCAGAGGGATTTCTATGTCGCTAGAGGGATTTCTAGGTCCCTAGAGGGATTTCTAGGTCCCTAGAGGGATTTCTAGGTCCCTAGAGAGAGAGATTTCTATGTCCCTAGAGGGATTTCTAGGTCCCTAGAGGGATTTCTAGGTCCCTAGAGAGAGAGATTTCTATGTCCCTAGAGGGATTTCTATGTCCCAAGAGGGATTTCTATGTCCCTAGAGGGATTTCTATGTCCCTAGAGGGATAGATTTCTATGTCCCTAGAGGGATTTCTATGTCCCTAGAGGGATTTCTAGGTCCCTAGAGAGAGAGATTTCTATGTCTCTAGAGGGATTTCTATGTCCCTAGAGGGATTTCTATGTCCCAAGAGGGATTTCTATGTCCCAAGAGGGATTTCTAGGTCCCTAGAGGGATTTCTAGGTCCCTAGAGAGAGAGATTTCTATGTCCCTAGAGGGATTTCTATGTCCCAAGAGGGATTTCTAGGTCCCTAGAGGGATAGATTTCTAGGTCCCTAGAGGGATTTCTATGTCCCAAGAGGGATTTCTATGTCCCTAGAGGGATAGATTTCTATGTCCCTAGAGGGATTTCTATGTCCCTAGAGGGATTTCTATGTCCCAAGAGGGATTTCTATGTCCCAAGAGGGATTTCTATGTCCCTAGAGGGATAGATTTCTATGTCCCTAGAGGGATTTCAATGTCCCTAGAGGGATTTCTATGTCCCAAGAGGGATTTCTATGTCCCAAGAGGGATTTCTATGTCCCTAGAGGGATAGATTTCTATGTCCCTAGAGGGATTTCAATGTCCCTAGAGGGATTTCTATGTCCCAAGAGGGATTTCTATGTCCCAAGAGGGATTTCTATGTCCCTAGAGGGATTTCTATGTCCCTAGAGGGATAGATTTCTATGTCCCTAGAGGGATTTCAATGTCCCTAGAGGGATTTCTATGTCCCTAGAGGGATTTCTATGTCCCTAGAGGGATTTCTAGGTCCCTAGAGGGATTTCTATGTCCCTAGAGGGATTTCTATGTCCGTTGAGGGATAGATTTCTATGTCCCTAGAGGGATTTCTATGTCCCTAGAGGGATTTCTAGGTCCCTAGAGAGAGAGATTTCTATGTCCCTAGAGGGATTTCTATGTCGCTAGAGGGATTTCTATGTCCCAAGAGGGATTTCTATGTCCCTAGAGGGATAGATTTCTATGTCCCCAGAGGGATTTCTATGTCGCTAGAGGGATTTCTAGGTCCCTAGAGGGATTTCTAGGTCCCTAGAGGGATTTCTAGGTCCCTAGAGGGATTTCTATGTCCCAAGAGGGATTTCTATGTCCCAAGAGGGATGTCTAGGTCCCTAGAGGGATTTCTATGTCCCTAGAGGGATAGATTTCTATGTCCCTAGAGGGATTTCTATGTCCCTAGAGGGATTTCTATGTCCCAAGAGGGATTTCTATGTCCCTAGAGGGATAGATTTCTATGTCCCTAGAGGGATTTCTATGTCCCTAGAGGGATTTCTATGTCCCAAGAGGGATTTCTATGTCCCTAGAGGGATTTCTATGTCCCTAGAGGGATAGATTTCTATGTCCCTAGAGGGATTTCTATGTCCCAAGAGGGATAGATTTCTATGTCCCTAGAGGGATTTCTATGTCCCTAGAGGGATTTCTATGTCCCAAGAGGGATTTCTATGTCCCAAGAGGGATTTCTAGGTCCCTAGAGGGATTTCTAGGTCCCTAGAGAGAGAGATTTCTATGTCCCTAGAGGGATTTCTATGTCCCAAGAGGGATTTCTAGGTCCCTAGAGGGATAGATTTCTAGGTCCCTAGAGGGATTTCTATGTCCCAAGAGGGATTTCTATGTCCCTAGAGGGATAGATTTCTATGTCCCTAGAGGGATTTCTATGTCCCTAGAGGGATTTCTATGTCCCAAGAGGGATTTCTATGTCCCAAGAGGGATTTCTATGTCCCTAGAGGGATAGATTTCTATGTCCCTAGAGGGATTTCAATGTCCCTAGAGGGATTTCTATGTCCCAAGAGGGATTTCTATGTCCCAAGAGGGATTTCTATGTCCCTAGAGGGATAGATTTCTATGTCCCTAGAGGGATTTCAATGTCCCTAGAGGGATTTCTATGTCCCAAGAGGGATTTCTATGTCCCAAGAGGGATTTCTATGTCCCTAGAGGGATTTCTATGTCCCTAGAGGGATAGATTTCTATGTCCCTAGAGGGATTTCAATGTCCCTAGAGGGATTTCTATGTCCCTAGAGGGATTTCTATGTCCCTAGAGGGATTTCTAGGTCCCTAGAGGGATTTCTATGTCCCTAGAGGGATTTCTATGTCCGTTGAGGGATAGATTTCTATGTCCCTAGAGGGATTTCTATGTCCCTAGAGGGATTTCTAGGTCCCTAGAGAGAGAGATTTCTATGTCCCTAGAGGGATTTCTATGTCGCTAGAGGGATTTCTATGTCCCAAGAGGGATTTCTATGTCCCTAGAGGGATAGATTTCTATGTCCCCAGAGGGATTTCTATGTCGCTAGAGGGATTTCTAGGTCCCTAGAGGGATTTCTAGGTCCCTAGAGGGATTTCTAGGTCCCTAGAGAGAGAGATTTCTATGTCCCTAGAGGGATTTCTAGGTCCCTAGAGGGATTTCTAGGTCCCTAGAGAGAGAGATTTCTATGTCCCTAGAGGGATTTCTATGTCCCAAGAGGGATTTCTATGTCCCTAGAGGGATTTCTATGTCCCTAGAGGGATAGATTTCTATGTCCCTAGAGGGATTTCTATGTCCCTAGAGGGATTTCTAGGTCCCTAGAGAGAGAGATTTCTATGTCTCTAGAGGGATTTCTATGTCCCTAGAGGGATTTCTATGTCCCAAGAGGGATTTCTATGTCCCAAGAGGGATTTCTAGGTCCCTAGAGGGATTTCTAGGTCCCTAGAGAGAGAGATTTCTATGTCCCTAGAGGGATTTCTATGTCCCAAGAGGGATTTCTAGGTCCCTAGAGGGATAGATTTCTAGGTCCCTAGAGGGATTTCTATGTCCCAAGAGGGATTTCTATGTCCCTAGAGGGATAGATTTCTATGTCCCTAGAGGGATTTCTATGTCCCTAGAGGGATTTCTATGTCCCAAGAGGGATTTCTATGTCCCAAGAGGGATTTCTATGTCCCTAGAGGGATAGATTTCTATGTCCCTAGAGGGATTTCAATGTCCCTAGAGGGATTTCTATGTCCCAAGAGGGATTTCTATGTCCCAAGAGGGATTTCTATGTCCCTAGAGGGATAGATTTCTATGTCCCTAGAGGGATTTCAATGTCCCTAGAGGGATTTCTATGTCCCAAGAGGGATTTCTATGTCCCAAGAGGGATTTCTATGTCCCTAGAGGGATTTCTATGTCCCTAGAGGGATAGATTTCTATGTCCCTAGAGGGATTTCAATGTCCCTAGAGGGATTTCTATGTCCCTAGAGGGATTTCTATGTCCCTAGAGGGATTTCTAGGTCCCTAGAGGGATTTCTATGTCCCTAGAGGGATTTCTATGTCCGTTGAGGGATAGATTTCTATGTCCCTAGAGGGATTTCTATGTCCCTAGAGGGATTTCTAGGTCCCTAGAGAGAGAGATTTCTATGTCCCTAGAGGGATTTCTATGTCGCTAGAGGGATTTCTATGTCCCAAGAGGGATTTCTATGTCCCTAGAGGGATAGATTTCTATGTCCCCAGAGGGATTTCTATGTCGCTAGAGGGATTTCTAGGTCCCTAGAGGGATTTCTAGGTCCCTAGAGGGATTTCTAGGTCCCTAGAGGGATTTCTATGTCCCAAGAGGGATTTCTATGTCCCAAGAGGGATGTCTAGGTCCCTAGAGGGATTTCTATGTCCCTAGAGGGATAGATTTCTATGTCCCTAGAGGGATTTCTATGTCCCTAGAGGGATTTCTATGTCCCAAGAGGGATTTCTATGTCCCTAGAGGGATAGATTTCTATGTCCCTAGAGGGATTTCTATGTCCCTAGAGGGATTTCTATGTCCCAAGAGGGATTTCTATGTCCCTAGAGGGATTTCTATGTCCCTAGAGGGATAGATTTCTATGTCCCTAGAGGGATTTCTATGTCCCAAGAGGGATAGATTTCTATGTCCCTAGAGGGATTTCTATGTCCCTAGAGGGATTTCTATGTCCCAAGAGGGATTTCTATGTCCCAAGAGGGATTTCTAGGTCCCTAGAGGGATTTCTAGGTCCCTAGAGAGAGAGATTTCTATGTCCCTAGAGGGATTTCTATGTCCCAAGAGGGATTTCTAGGTCCCTAGAGGGATAGATTTCTAGGTCCCTAGAGGGATTTCTATGTCCCAAGAGGGATTTCTATGTCCCTAGAGGGATAGATTTCTATGTCCCTAGAGGGATTTCTATGTCCCTAGAGGGATTTCTATGTCCCAAGAGGGATTTCTATGTCCCAAGAGGGATTTCTATGTCCCTAGAGGGATAGATTTCTATGTCCCTAGAGGGATTTCAATGTCCCTAGAGGGATTTCTATGTCCCAAGAGGGATTTCTATGTCCCAAGAGGGATTTCTATGTCCCTAGAGGGATAGATTTCTATGTCCCTAGAGGGATTTCAATGTCCCTAGAGGGATTTCTATGTCCCAAGAGGGATTTCTATGTCCCAAGAGGGATTTCTATGTCCCTAGAGGGATTTCTATGTCCCTAGAGGGATAGATTTCTATGTCCCTAGAGGGATTTCAATGTCCCTAGAGGGATTTCTATGTCCCTAGAGGGATTTCTATGTCCCTAGAGGGATTTCTAGGTCCCTAGAGGGATTTCTATGTCCCTAGAGGGATTTCTATGTCCGTTGAGGGATAGATTTCTATGTCCCTAGAGGGATTTCTATGTCCCTAGAGGGATTTCTAGGTCCCTAGAGAGAGAGATTTCTATGTCCCTAGAGGGATTTCTATGTCGCTAGAGGGATTTCTATGTCCCAAGAGGGATTTCTATGTCCCTAGAGGGATAGATTTCTATGTCCCCAGAGGGATTTCTATGTCGCTAGAGGGATTTCTAGGTCCCTAGAGGGATTTCTAGGTCCCTAGAGGGATTTCTAGGTCCCTAGAGAGAGAGATTTCTATGTCCCTAGAGGGATTTCTAGGTCCCTAGAGGGATTTCTAGGTCCCTAGAGAGAGAGATTTCTATGTCCCTAGAGGGATTTCTATGTCCCAAGAGGGATTTCTATGTCCCTAGAGGGATTTCTATGTCCCTAGAGGGATAGATTTCTATGTCCCTAGAGGGATTTCTATGTCCCTAGAGGGATTTCTAGGTCCCTAGAGAGAGAGATTTCTATGTCCCTAGAGGGATTTCTATGTCGCTAGAGGGATTTCTATGTCCCAAGAGGGATTTCTATGTCCCTAGAGGGATAGATTTCTATGTCCCTAGAGGGATTTCTATGTCGCTAGAGGGATTTCTATGTCCCTAGAGGGATAGATTTCTATGTCCCTAGAGGGATTTCTATGTCCCTAGAGGGATTTCTAGGTCCCTAGAGGGATTTCTATGTCCCTAGAGGGATTTCTATGTCCCTAGAGGGATTTCTATGTCCCTAGAGGGATTTCTATGTCCCAAGAGGGATTTCTATGTCCCTAGAGGGATAGATTTCTATGTCCCTAGAGGGATTTCTATGTCCCTAGAGGGATTTCTATGTCCCAAGAGGGATTTCTATGTCCCTAGAGGGATTTCTATGTCCCTAGAGGGATAGATTTCTATGTCCCTAGATGGATTTCTATGTCCCAAGAGGGATAGATTTCTATGTCCCTAGAGGGATTTCTATGTCCCTAGAGGGATTTCTATGTCCCAAGAGGGATTTCTATGTCCCTAGAGGGATTTCTATGTCCCTAGAGGGATAGATTTCTATGTCCCTAGAGGGATTTCTATGTCCCAAGAGGGATTTCTATGTCCCAAGAGGGATTTCTATGTCCCTAGAGGGATAGATTTCTATGTCCCTAGAGGGATTTCAATGTCCCTAGAGGGATAGATTTCTATGTCCCTAGAGGGATTTCTAGGTCCCTAGAGGGATTTCTATGTCCCTAGAGGGATTTCTATGTCCCAAGAGGGATAGATTTCTATGTCCCTAGAGGGATTTCTATGTCCCTAGAGGGATAGATTTCTATGTCCCTAGAGGGATTTCTATGTCCCAAGAGGTATAGATTTCTATGTCCCTAGAGGGATTTCTATGTCCCTAGAGGGATTTCTAAGTCCCAAGAGGGATTTCTATGTCCCTAGAGGGATTTCTATGTCCCTAGAGGGATAGATTTCTATGTCCCTAGAGGGATTTCTATGTCCCAAGAGGGATTTCTATGTCCCAAGAGGGATTTCTATGTCCCTAGAGGGATAGATTTCTATGTCCCTAGAGGGATTTCAATGTCCCTAGAGGGATTTCTATGTCCCAAGAGGGATTTCTATGTCCCTAGAGGGATAGATTTCTATGTCCCTAGAGGGATTTCTATGTCCCTAGAGGGATTTCTATGTCCCAAGAGGGATTTCTATGTCCCAAGAGGGATTTCTATGTCCCTAGAGGGATTTCTATGTCCCTAGAGGGATAGATTTCTATGTCCCAAGAGGGATTTCTATGTCCCTAGAGGGATTTCTATGTCGCTAGAGGGATTTCTAGGTCGCTAGAGGGATTTCTATGTCCCTAGAGGGATTTCTAGGTCCCTAGAGGGATAGATTTCTATGTCCCTAGAGGGATTTCTATGTCCCAAGAGGGATTTCTATGTCCCAAGAGGGATTTCTATGTCCCTAGAGGGATAGATTTCTATGTCCCTAGAGGGATTTCAATGTCCCTAGAGGGATTTCTAGGTCCCCAGAGAGAGAGATTTCTATGTCCCTAGAGGGATTTCTATGTCCCAAGAGGGATTTCTATGTCCCTAGAGGGATTTCTATGTCCCTAGAGGGATAGATTTCTATGTCCCTAGAGGGATTTCTATGTCCCTAGAGGGATTTCTAGGTCCCTAGAGAGAGAGATTTCTATGTCCCAAGAGGGATTTCTAGGTCCCTAGAGGGATTTCTAGGTCCCTAGAGAGAGAGATTTCTATGTCCCTAGAGGGATTTCTATGTCCCAAGAGGGATTTCTAGGTCCCTAGAGGGATAGATTTCTAGGTCCCTAGAGGGATTTCTATGTCCCAAGAGGGATTTCTATGTCCCTAGAGGGATAGATTTCTATGTCCCTAGAGGGATTTCTATGTCCCTAGAGGGATTTCTATGTCCCAAGAGGGATTTCTATGTCCCTAGAGGGATTTCTATGTCGCTAGAGGGATTTCTAGGTCGCTAGAGGGATTTCTATGTCCCTAGAGGGATTTCTAGGTCCCTAGAGGGATAGATTTCTATGTCCCTAGAGGGATTTCTATGTCCCAAGAGGGATTTCTATGTCCCAAGAGGGATTTCTATGTCCCTAGAGGGATAGATTTCTATGTCCCTAGAGGGATTTCAATGTCCCTAGAGGGATTTCTATGTCCCAAGAGGGATTTCTATGTCCCAAGTGGGATTTCTAGGTCCCTAGAGGGATTTCTATGTCCCTAGAGGGATAGATTTCTATGTCCCTAGAGGGATTTCTATGTCCCTAGAGGGATTTCTATGTCCCAAGAGGGATTTCTATGTCCCTAGAGGGATAGATTTCTATGTCCCTAGAGGGATTTCTATGTCCCTAGAGGGATTTCTATGTCCCAAGAGGGATTTCTATGTCCCTAGAGGGATTTCTATGTCCCTAGAGGGATAGATTTCTATGTCCCTAGAGGGATTTCTATGTCCCAAGAGGGATAGATTTCTATGTCCCTAGAGGGATTTCTATGTCCCTAGAGGGATTTCTATGTCCCAAGAGGGATTTCTATGTCCCTAGAGGGATTTCTATGTCCCTAGAGGGATAGATTTCTATGTCCCTAGAGGGATTTCTATGTCCCAAGAAGGATTTCTATGTCCCAAGAGGGATTTCTATGTCCCTAGAGGGATAGATTTCTATGTCCCTAGAGGGATTTCAATGTCCCTAGAGGGATAGATTTCTATGTCCCTAGAGGGATTTCTAGGTCCCTAGAGGGATTTCTATGTCCCTAGAGGGATTTCTATGTCCCAAGAGGGATAGATTTCTATGTCCCTAGAGGGATTTCTATGTCCCTAGAGGGATAGATTTCTATGTCCCTAGAGGGATTTCTATGTCCCAAGAGGTATAGATTTCTATGTCCCTAGAGGGATTTCTATGTCCCTAGAGGGATTTCTAAGTCCCAAGAGGGATTTCTATGTCCCTAGAGGGATTTCTATGTCCCTAGAGGGATAGATTTCTATGTCCCTAGAGGGATTTCTATGTCCCAAGAGGGATTTCTATGTCCCAAGAGGGATTTCTATGTCCCTAGAGGGATAGATTTCTATGTCCCTAGAGGGATTTCAATGTCCCTAGAGGGATTTCTATGTCCCAAGAGAGATTTCTATGTCCCTAGAGGGATAGATTTCTATGTCCCTAGAGGGTTTTTTATGTCCCTAGAGGGATTTCTATGTCCCAAGAGGGATTTCTATGTCCCAAGAGGGATTTCTATGTCCCTAGAGGGATTTCTATGTCCCTAGAGGGATAGATTTCTATGTCCCAAGAGGGATTTCTATGTCCCTAGAGGGATTTCTATGTCGCTAGAGGGATTTCTAGGTCGCTAGAGGGATTTCTATGTCCCTAGAGGGATTTCTAGGTCCCTAGAGGGATAGATTTCTATGTCCCTAGAGGGATTTCTATGTCCCAAGAGGGATTTCTATGTCCCAAGAGGGATTTCTATGTCCCTAGAGGGATAGATTTCTATGTCCCTAGAGGGATTTCAATGTCCCTAGAGGGATTTCTATGTCCCAAGAGGGATTTCTATGTCCCTAGAGGGATTTCTATGTCCCTAGAGGGATAGATTTCTATGTCCCTAGAGGGATTTCTATGTCCCAAGAGGGATAGATTTCTATGTCCCTAGAGGGATTTCTATGTCCCTAGAGGGATTTCTATGTCCCAAGAGGGATTTCTATGTCCCAAGAGGGATTTCTAGGTCCCTAGAGGGATTTCTAGGTCCCTAGAGAGAGAGATTTCTATGTCCCTAGAGGGATTTCTATGTCCCAAGAGGGATTTCTAGGTCCCTAGAGGGATAGATTTCTAGGTCCCTAGAGGGATTTCTATGTCCCAAGAGGGATTTCTATGTCCCTAGAGGGATAGATTTCTATGTCCCTAGAGGGATTTCTATGTCCCTAGAGGGATTTCTATGTCCCAAGAGGGATTTCTATGTCCCAAGAGGGATTTCTATGTCCCTAGAGGGATAGATTTCTATGTCCCTAGAGGGATTTCAATGTCCCTAGAGGGATTTCTATGTCCCAAGAGGGATTTCTATGTCCCAAGAGGGATTTCTATGTCCCTAGAGGGATAGATTTCTATGTCCCTAGAGGGATTTCAATGTCCCTAGAGGGATTTCTATGTCCCAAGAGGGATTTCTATGTCCCAAGAGGGATTTCTATGTCCCTAGAGGGATTTCTATGTCCCTAGAGGGATAGATTTCTATGTCCCTAGAGGGATTTCAATGTCCCTAGAGGGATTTCTATGTCCCTAGAGGGATTTCTATGTCCCTAGAGGGATTTATAGGTCCCTAGAGGGATTTCTATGTCCCTAGAGGGATTTCTATGTCCGTTGAGGGATAGATTTCTATGTCCCTAGAGGGATTTCTATGTCCTTAGAGGGATTTCTAGGTCCCTAGAGAGAGAGATTTCTATGTCCCTAGAGGGATTTCTATGTCGCTAGAGGGATTTCTATGTCCCAAGAGGGATTTCTATGTCCCTAGAGGGATAGATTTCTATGTCCCCAGAGGGATTTCTATGTCGCTAGAGGGATTTCTAGGTCCCTAGAGGGATTTCTAGGTCCCTAGAGGGATTTCTAGGTCCCTAGAGGGATTTCTATGTCCCAAGAGGGATTTCTATGTCCCAAGAGGGATTTCTAGGTCCCTAGAGGGATTTCTATGTCCCTAGAGGGATAGATTTCTATGTCCCTAGAGGGATTTCTATGTCCCTAGAGGGATTTCTATGTCCCAAGAGGGATTTCTATGTCCCTAGAGGGATAGATTTCTATGTCCCTAGAGGGATTTCTATGTCCCTAGAGGGATTTCTATGTCCCAAGAGGGATTTCTATGTCCCTAGAGGGATTTCTATGTCCCTAGAGGGATAGATTTCTATGTCCCTAGAGGGATTTCTATGTCCCAAGAGGGATAGATTTCTATGTCCCTAGAGGGATTTCTATGTCCCTAGAGGGATTTCTATGTCCCAAGAGGGATTTCTATGTCCCAAGAGGGATTTCTAGGTCCCTAGAGGGATTTCTAGGTCCCTAGAGAGAGAGATTTCTATGTCCCTAGAGGGATTTCTATGTCCCAAGAGGGATTTCTAGGTCCCTAGAGGGATAGATTTCTAGGTCCCTAGAGGGATTTCTATGTCCCAAGAGGGATTTCTATGTCCCTAGAGGGATAGATTTCTATGTCCCTAGAGGGATTTCTATGTCCCTAGAGGGATTTCTATGTCCCAAGAGGGATTTCTATGTCCCAAGAGGGATTTCTATGTCCCTAGAGGGATAGATTTCTATGTCCCTAGAGGGATTTCAATGTCCCTAGAGGGATTTCTATGTCCCAAGAGGGATTTCTATGTCCCAAGAGGGATTTCTATGTCCCTAGAGGGATAGATTTCTATGTCCCTAGAGGGATTTCAATGTCCCTAGAGGGATTTCTATGTCCCAAGAGGGATTTCTATGTCCCAAGAGGGATTTCTATGTCCCTAGAGGGATTTCTATGTCCCTAGAGGGATAGATTTCTATGTCCCTAGAGGGATTTCAATGTCCCTAGAGGGATTTCTATGTCCCTAGAGGGATTTCTATGTCCCTAGAGGGATTTCTAGGTCCCTAGAGGGATTTCTATGTCCCTAGAGGGATTTCTATGTCCGTTGAGGGATAGATTTCTATGTCCCTAGAGGGATTTCTATGTCCCTAGAGGGATTTCTAGGTCCCTAGAGAGAGAGATTTCTATGTCCCTAGAGGGATTTCTATGTCGCTAGAGGGATTTCTATGTCCCAAGAGGGATTTCTATGTCCCTAGAGGGATAGATTTCTATGTCCCCAGAGGGATTTCTATGTCGCTAGAGGGATTTCTAGGTCCCTAGAGGGATTTCTAGGTCCCTAGAGGGATTTCTAGGTCCCTAGAGAGAGAGATTTCTATGTCCCTAGAGGGATTTCTAGGTCCCTAGAGGGATTTCTAGGTCCCTAGAGAGAGAGATTTCTATGTCCCTAGAGGGATTTCTATGTCCCAAGAGGGATTTCTATGTCCCTAGAGGGATTTCTATGTCCCTAGAGGGATAGATTTCTATGTCCCTAGAGGGATTTCTATGTCCCTAGAGGGATTTCTAGGTCCCTAGAGAGAGAGATTTCTATGTCTCTAGAGGGATTTCTATGTCCCTAGAGGGATTTCTATGTCCCAAGAGGGATTTCTATGTCCCAAGAGGGATTTCTAGGTCCCTAGAGGGATTTCTAGGTCCCTAGAGAGAGAGATTTCTATGTCCCTAGAGGGATTTCTATGTCCCAAGAGGGATTTCTAGGTCCCTAGAGGGATAGATTTCTAGGTCCCTAGAGGGATTTCTATGTCCCAAGAGGGATTTCTATGTCCCTAGAGGGATAGATTTCTATGTCCCTAGAGGGATTTCTATGTCCCTAGAGGGATTTCTATGTCCCAAGAGGGATTTCTATGTCCCAAGAGGGATTTCTATGTCCCTAGAGGGATAGATTTCTATGTCCCTAGAGGGATTTCAATGTCCCTAGAGGGATTTCTATGTCCCAAGAGGGATTTCTATGTCCCAAGAGGGATTTCTATGTCCCTAGAGGGATAGATTTCTATGTCCCTAGAGGGATTTCAATGTCCCTAGAGGGATTTCTATGTCCCAAGAGGGATTTCTATGTCCCAAGAGGGATTTCTATGTCCCTAGAGGGATTTCTATGTCCCTAGAGGGATAGATTTCTATGTCCCTAGAGGGATTTCAATGTCCCTAGAGGGATTTCTATGTCCCTAGAGGGATTTCTATGTCCCTAGAGGGATTTCTAGGTCCCTAGAGGGATTTCTATGTCCCTAGAGGGATTTCTATGTCCGTTGAGGGATAGATTTCTATGTCCCTAGAGGGATTTCTATGTCCCTAGAGGGATTTCTAGGTCCCTAGAGAGAGAGATTTCTATGTCCCTAGAGGGATTTCTATGTCGCTAGAGGGATTTCTATGTCCCAAGAGGGATTTCTATGTCCCTAGAGGGATAGATTTCTATGTCCCCAGAGGGATTTCTATGTCGCTAGAGGGATTTCTAGGTCCCTAGAGGGATTTCTAGGTCCCTAGAGGGATTTCTAGGTCCCTAGAGGGATTTCTATGTCCCAAGAGGGATTTCTATGTCCCAAGAGGGATGTCTAGGTCCCTAGAGGGATTTCTATGTCCCTAGAGGGATAGATTTCTATGTCCCTAGAGGGATTTCTATGTCCCTAGAGGGATTTCTATGTCCCAAGAGGGATTTCTATGTCCCTAGAGGGATAGATTTCTATGTCCCTAGAGGGATTTCTATGTCCCTAGAGGGATTTCTATGTCCCAAGAGGGATTTCTATGTCCCTAGAGGGATTTCTATGTCCCTAGAGGGATAGATTTCTATGTCCCTAGAGGGATTTCTATGTCCCAAGAGGGATAGATTTCTATGTCCCTAGAGGGATTTCTATGTCCCTAGAGGGATTTCTATGTCCCAAGAGGGATTTCTATGTCCCAAGAGGGATTTCTAGGTCCCTAGAGGGATTTCTAGGTCCCTAGAGAGAGAGATTTCTATGTCCCTAGAGGGATTTCTATGTCCCAAGAGGGATTTCTAGGTCCCTAGAGGGATAGATTTCTAGGTCCCTAGAGGGATTTCTATGTCCCAAGAGGGATTTCTATGTCCCTAGAGGGATAGATTTCTATGTCCCTAGAGGGATTTCTATGTCCCTAGAGGGATTTCTATGTCCCAAGAGGGATTTCTATGTCCCAAGAGGGATTTCTATGTCCCTAGAGGGATAGATTTCTATGTCCCTAGAGGGATTTCAATGTCCCTAGAGGGATTTCTATGTCCCAAGAGGGATTTCTATGTCCCAAGAGGGATTTCTATGTCCCTAGAGGGATAGATTTCTATGTCCCTAGAGGGATTTCAATGTCCCTAGAGGGATTTCTATGTCCCAAGAGGGATTTCTATGTCCCAAGAGGGATTTCTATGTCCCTAGAGGGATTTCTATGTCCCTAGAGGGATAGATTTCTATGTCCCTAGAGGGATTTCAATGTCCCTAGAGGGATTTCTATGTCCCTAGAGGGATTTCTATGTCCCTAGAGGGATTTCTAGGTCCCTAGAGGGATTTCTATGTCCCTAGAGGGATTTCTATGTCCGTTGAGGGATAGATTTCTATGTCCCTAGAGGGATTTCTATGTCCCTAGAGGGATTTCTAGGTCCCTAGAGAGAGAGATTTCTATGTCCCTAGAGGGATTTCTATGTCGCTAGAGGGATTTCTATGTCCCAAGAGGGATTTCTATGTCCCTAGAGGGATAGATTTCTATGTCCCCAGAGGGATTTCTATGTCGCTAGAGGGATTTCTAGGTCCCTAGAGGGATTTCTAGGTCCCTAGAGGGATTTCTAGGTCCCTAGAGAGAGAGATTTCTATGTCCCTAGAGGGATTTCTAGGTCCCTAGAGGGATTTCTAGGTCCCTAGAGAGAGAGATTTCTATGTCCCTAGAGGGATTTCTATGTCCCAAGAGGGATTTCTATGTCCCTAGAGGGATTTCTATGTCCCTAGAGGGATAGATTTCTATGTCCCTAGAGGGATTTCTATGTCCCTAGAGGGATTTCTAGGTCCCTAGAGAGAGAGATTTCTATGTCTCTAGAGGGATTTCTATGTCCCTAGAGGGATTTCTATGTCCCAAGAGGGATTTCTATGTCCCAAGAGGGATTTCTAGGTCCCTAGAGGGATTTCTAGGTCCCTAGAGAGAGAGATTTCTATGTCCCTAGAGGGATTTCTATGTCCCAAGAGGGATTTCTAGGTCCCTAGAGGGATAGATTTCTAGGTCCCTAGAGGGATTTCTATGTCCCAAGAGGGATTTCTATGTCCCTAGAGGGATAGATTTCTATGTCCCTAGAGGGATTTCTATGTCCCTAGAGGGATTTCTATGTCCCAAGAGGGATTTCTATGTCCCAAGAGGGATTTCTATGTCCCTAGAGGGATAGATTTCTATGTCCCTAGAGGGATTTCAATGTCCCTAGAGGGATTTCTATGTCCCAAGAGGGATTTCTATGTCCCAAGAGGGATTTCTATGTCCCTAGAGGGATAGATTTCTATGTCCCTAGAGGGATTTCAATGTCCCTAGAGGGATTTCTATGTCCCAAGAGGGATTTCTATGTCCCAAGAGGGATTTCTATGTCCCTAGAGGGATTTCTATGTCCCTAGAGGGATAGATTTCTATGTCCCTAGAGGGATTTCAATGTCCCTAGAGGGATTTCTATGTCCCTAGAGGGATTTCTATGTCCCTAGAGGGATTTCTAGGTCCCTAGAGGGATTTCTATGTCCCTAGAGGGATTTCTATGTCCGTTGAGGGATAGATTTCTATGTCCCTAGAGGGATTTCTATGTCCCTAGAGGGATTTCTAGGTCCCTAGAGAGAGAGATTTCTATGTCCCTAGAGGGATTTCTATGTCGCTAGAGGGATTTCTATGTCCCAAGAGGGATTTCTATGTCCCTAGAGGGATAGATTTCTATGTCCCCAGAGGGATTTCTATGTCGCTAGAGGGATTTCTAGGTCCCTAGAGGGATTTCTAGGTCCCTAGAGGGATTTCTAGGTCCCTAGAGGGATTTCTATGTCCCAAGAGGGATTTCTATGTCCCAAGAGGGATGTCTAGGTCCCTAGAGGGATTTCTATGTCCCTAGAGGGATAGATTTCTATGTCCCTAGAGGGATTTCTATGTCCCTAGAGGGATTTCTATGTCCCAAGAGGGATTTCTATGTCCCTAGAGGGATAGATTTCTATGTCCCTAGAGGGATTTCTATGTCCCTAGAGGGATTTCTATGTCCCAAGAGGGATTTCTATGTCCCTAGAGGGATTTCTATGTCCCTAGAGGGATAGATTTCTATGTCCCTAGAGGGATTTCTATGTCCCAAGAGGGATAGATTTCTATGTCCCTAGAGGGATTTCTATGTCCCTAGAGGGATTTCTATGTCCCAAGAGGGATTTCTATGTCCCAAGAGGGATTTCTAGGTCCCTAGAGGGATTTCTAGGTCCCTAGAGAGAGAGATTTCTATGTCCCTAGAGGGATTTCTATGTCCCAAGAGGGATTTCTAGGTCCCTAGAGGGATAGATTTCTAGGTCCCTAGAGGGATTTCTATGTCCCAAGAGGGATTTCTATGTCCCTAGAGGGATAGATTTCTATGTCCCTAGAGGGATTTCTATGTCCCTAGAGGGATTTCTATGTCCCAAGAGGGATTTCTATGTCCCAAGAGGGATTTCTATGTCCCTAGAGGGATAGATTTCTATGTCCCTAGAGGGATTTCAATGTCCCTAGAGGGATTTCTATGTCCCAAGAGGGATTTCTATGTCCCAAGAGGGATTTCTATGTCCCTAGAGGGATAGATTTCTATGTCCCTAGAGGGATTTCAATGTCCCTAGAGGGATTTCTATGTCCCAAGAGGGATTTCTATGTCCCAAGAGGGATTTCTATGTCCCTAGAGGGATTTCTATGTCCCTAGAGGGATAGATTTCTATGTCCCTAGAGGGATTTCAATGTCCCTAGAGGGATTTCTATGTCCCTAGAGGGATTTCTATGTCCCTAGAGGGATTTCTAGGTCCCTAGAGGGATTTCTATGTCCCTAGAGGGATTTCTATGTCCGTTGAGGGATAGATTTCTATGTCCCTAGAGGGATTTCTATGTCCCTAGAGGGATTTCTAGGTCCCTAGAGAGAGAGATTTCTATGTCCCTAGAGGGATTTCTATGTCGCTAGAGGGATTTCTATGTCCCAAGAGGGATTTCTATGTCCCTAGAGGGATAGATTTCTATGTCCCCAGAGGGATTTCTATGTCGCTAGAGGGATTTCTAGGTCCCTAGAGGGATTTCTAGGTCCCTAGAGGGATTTCTAGGTCCCTAGAGAGAGAGATTTCTATGTCCCTAGAGGGATTTCTAGGTCCCTAGAGGGATTTCTAGGTCCCTAGAGAGAGAGATTTCTATGTCCCTAGAGGGATTTCTATGTCCCAAGAGGGATTTCTATGTCCCTAGAGGGATTTCTATGTCCCTAGAGGGATAGATTTCTATGTCCCTAGAGGGATTTCTATGTCCCTAGAGGGATTTCTAGGTCCCTAGAGAGAGAGATTTCTATGTCCCTAGAGGGATTTCTATGTCGCTAGAGGGATTTCTATGTCCCAAGAGGGATTTCTATGTCCCTAGAGGGATAGATTTCTATGTCCCTAGAGGGATTTCTATGTCGCTAGAGGGATTTCTATGTCCCTAGAGGGATAGATTTCTATGTCCCTAGAGGGATTTCTATGTCCCTAGAGGGATTTCTAGGTCCCTAGAGGGATTTCTATGTCCCTAGAGGGATTTCTATGTCCCTAGAGGGATTTCTATGTCCCTAGAGGGATTTCTATGTCCCAAGAGGGATTTCTATGTCCCTAGAGGGATAGATTTCTATGTCCCTAGAGGGATTTCTATGTCCCTAGAGGGATTTCTATGTCCCAAGAGGGATTTCTATGTCCCTAGAGGGATTTCTATGTCCCTAGAGGGATAGATTTCTATGTCCCTAGATGGATTTCTATGTCCCAAGAGGGATAGATTTCTATGTCCCTAGAGGGATTTCTATGTCCCTAGAGGGATTTCTATGTCCCAAGAGGGATTTCTATGTCCCTAGAGGGATTTCTATGTCCCTAGAGGGATAGATTTCTATGTCCCTAGAGGGATTTCTATGTCCCAAGAGGGATTTCTATGTCCCAAGAGGGATTTCTATGTCCCTAGAGGGATAGATTTCTATGTCCCTAGAGGGATTTCAATGTCCCTAGAGGGATAGATTTCTATGTCCCTAGAGGGATTTCTAGGTCCCTAGAGGGATTTCTATGTCCCTAGAGGGATTTCTATGTCCCAAGAGGGATAGATTTCTATGTCCCTAGAGGGATTTCTATGTCCCTAGAGGGATAGATTTCTATGTCCCTAGAGGGATTTCTATGTCCCAAGAGGTATAGATTTCTATGTCCCTAGAGGGATTTCTATGTCCCTAGAGGGATTTCTAAGTCCCAAGAGGGATTTCTATGTCCCTAGAGGGATTTCTATGTCCCTAGAGGGATAGATTTCTATGTCCCTAGAGGGATTTCTATGTCCCAAGAGGGATTTCTATGTCCCAAGAGGGATTTCTATGTCCCTAGAGGGATAGATTTCTATGTCCCTAGAGGGATTTCAATGTCCCTAGAGGGATTTCTATGTCCCAAGAGGGATTTCTATGTCCCTAGAGGGATAGATTTCTATGTCCCTAGAGGGATTTCTATGTCCCTAGAGGGATTTCTATGTCCCAAGAGGGATTTCTATGTCCCAAGAGGGATTTCTATGTCCCTAGAGGGATTTCTATGTCCCTAGAGGGATAGATTTCTATGTCCCAAGAGGGATTTCTATGTCCCTAGAGGGATTTCTATGTCGCTAGAGGGATTTCTAGGTCGCTAGAGGGATTTCTATGTCCCTAGAGGGATTTCTAGGTCCCTAGAGGGATAGATTTCTATGTCCCTAGAGGGATTTCTATGTCCCAAGAGGGATTTCTATGTCCCAAGAGGGATTTCTATGTCCCTAGAGGGATAGATTTCTATGTCCCTAGAGGGATTTCAATGTCCCTAGAGGGATTTCTAGGTCCCCAGAGAGAGAGATTTCTATGTCCCTAGAGGGATTTCTATGTCCCAAGAGGGATTTCTATGTCCCTAGAGGGATTTCTATGTCCCTAGAGGGATAGATTTCTATGTCCCTAGAGGGATTTCTATGTCCCTAGAGGGATTTCTAGGTCCCTAGAGAGAGAGATTTCTATGTCCCAAGAGGGATTTCTAGGTCCCTAGAGGGATTTCTAGGTCCCTAGAGAGAGAGATTTCTATGTCCCTAGAGGGATTTCTATGTCCCAAGAGGGATTTCTAGGTCCCTAGAGGGATAGATTTCTAGGTCCCTAGAGGGATTTCTATGTCCCAAGAGGGATTTCTATGTCCCTAGAGGGATAGATTTCTATGTCCCTAGAGGGATTTCTATGTCCCTAGAGGGATTTCTATGTCCCAAGAGGGATTTCTATGTCCCTAGAGGGATAGATTTCTATGTCCCTAGAGGGATTTCAATGTCCCTAGAGGGATTTCTATGTCCCAAGAGGGATTTCTATGTCCCAAGAGGGATTTCTATGTCCCTAGAGGGATAGATTTCTATGTCCCTAGAGGGATTTCAATGTCCCTAGAGGGATTTCTATGTCCCAAGAGGGATTTCTATGTCCCAAGAGGGATTTCTATGTCCCTAGAGGGATTTCTATGTCCCTAGAGGGATAGATTTCTATGTCCCTAGAGGGATTTCAATGTCCCTAGAGGGATTTCTATGTCCCTAGAGGGATTTCTATGTCCCTAGAGGGATTTCTAGGTCCCTAGAGGGATTTCTATGTCCCTAGAGGGATTTCTATGTCCGTTGAGGGATAGATTTCTATGTCCCTAGAGGGATTTCTATGTCCCTAGAGGGATTTCTAGGTCCCTAGAGAGAGAGATTTCTATGTCCCTAGAGGGATTTCTATGTCGCTAGAGGGATTTCTAGGTCGCTAGAAGGATTTCTATGTCCCTAGAGGGATTTCTATGTCCCAAGAGGGATTTCTATGTCCCTAGAGGGATTTCTATGTCCCTAGAGGGATAGATTTCTATGTCCCTAGAGGGATTTCTATGTCCCTAGAGGGATTTCTAGGTCCCTAGAGAGAGAGATTTCTATGTCCCTAGAGGGATTTCTATGTCGCTAGAGGGATTTCTATGTCCCAAGAGGGATTTCTATGTCCCTAGACGGATAGATTTCTATGTCCCTAGAGGGATTTCTATGTCGCTAGAGGGATTTCTATGTCCCTAGAGGGATAGATTTCTATGTCCCTAGAGGGATTTCTATGTCCCTAGAGGGATTTCTAGGTCCCTAGAGGGATTTCTATGTCCCTAGAGGGATTTCTATGTCCCTAGAGGGATAGATTTCTATGTCCCTAGAGGGATTTCTATGTCCCTAGAGGGATTTCTAGGTCCCTAGAGAGAGAGAGATTTCTATGTCCCTAGAGGGATTTCTATGTCGCTAGAGGGATTTCTATGTCCCAAGAGGGATTTCTATGTCCCTAGAGGGATAGATTTCTATGTCCCTAGAGGGATTTCTATGTCCCTAGAGGGATTTCTAGGTCCCTAGAGGGATTTCTAGGTCCCTAGAGGGATTTCTAGGTCCCTAGAGGGATTTCTAGGTCCCTAGAGGGATTTCTATGTCCCTAGAGGGATAGATTTCTATGTCCCTAGAGGGATTTCTATGTCCCTAGAGGGATTTCTATGTCCCAAGAGGGATTTCTATGTCCCTAGAGGGATTTCTATGTCCCTAGAGGGATAGATTTCTATGTCCCTAGAGGGATTTCTATGTCCCAAGAGGGATAGATTTCTATGTCCCTAGAGGGATTTCTATGTCCCTAGAGGGATTTCTATGTCCCAAGAGGGATTTCTATGTCCCTAGAGGGATTTCTATGTCCCTAGAGGGATAGATTTCTATGTCCCTAGAGGGATTTCTATGTCCCAAGAGGGATTTCTATGTCCCAAGAGGGATTTCTATGTCCCTAGAGGGATAGATTTCTATGTCCCTAGGGGGATTTCAATGTCCCTAGAGGGATTTCTATGTCCCAAGAGGGATTTCTATGTCCCAAGAGGGATTTCTATGTCCCTAGAGGGATAGATTTCTATGTCCCTAGAGGGATTTCAATGTCCCTAGAGGGATTTCTATGTCCCAAGAGGGATTTCTATGTCCCAAGAGGGATTTCTATGTCCCTAGAGGGATTTCTATGTCCCTAGAGGGATAGATTTCTATGTCCCTAGAGGGATTTCTAGGTCCCTAGAGGGATTTCTATGTCCCTAGAGGGATTTCTATGTCCCTAGAGGGATAGATTTCTATGTCCCTAGAGGGATTTCTATGTCCCTAGAGGGATTTCTAGGTCCCTAGAGAGAGAGATTTCTATGTCCCTAGAGGGATTTCTATGTCGCTAGAGGGATTTCTATGTCCCTAGAGGGATTTCTAGGTCCCTAGAGGGATTTCTATGTCCCTAGAGGGATTTCTATGTCCGTTGAGGGATAGATTTCTATGTCCCTAGAGGGATTTCTATGTCCCTAGAGGGATTTCTAGGTCCCTAGAGAGAGAGATTTCTATGTCCCTAGAGGGATTTCTATGTCGCTAGAGGGATTTCTATGTCCCAAGAGGGATTTCTATGTCCCTAGAGGGATAGATTTCTATGTCCCCAGAGGGATTTCTATGTCGCTAGAGGGATTTCTAGGTCCCTAGAGGGATTTCTAGGTCCCTAGAGGGATTTCTAGGTCCCTAGAGGGATTTCTATGTCCCAAGAGGGATTTCTATGTCCCAAGAGGGATTTCTAGGTCCCTAGAGGGATTTCTATGTCCCTAGAGGGATAGATTTCTATGTCCCTAGAGGGATTTCTATGTCCCTAGAGGGATTTCTATGTCCCAAGAGGGATTTCTATGTCCCTAGAGGGATTTCTAGGTCCCTAGAGGGATTTCTATGTCCCTAGAGGGATAGATTTCTATGTCCCTAGAGGGATTTCTATGTCCCTAGAGGGATTTCTATGTCCCAAGAGGGATTTCTATGTCCCTAGAGGGATAGATTTCTATGTCCCTAGAGGGATTTCTATGTCCCTAGAGGGATTTCTATGTCCCAAGAGGGATTTCTATGTCCCTAGAGGGATTTCTATGTCCCTAGAGGGATAGATTTCTATGTCCCTAGAGGGATTTCTATGTCCCAAGAGGGATAGATTTCTATGTCCCTAGAGGGATTTCTATGTCCCTAGAGGGATTTCTATGTCCCAAGAGGGATTTCTATGTCCCAAGAGGGATTTCTATGTCCCTAGAGGGATAGATTTCTATGTCCCTAGAGGGATTTCTATGTCCCTAGAGGGATTTCTAGGTCCCTAGAGAGAGAGATTTCTATGTCCTTAGAGGGATTTCTATGTCGCTAGAGGGATTTCTAGGTCCCTAGAGGGATTTCTATGTCCCAGAGGGATTTCTAGGTCCCTAGAGGGATTTCTATGTCCCTAGAGGGATAGATTTCTATGTCCCTAGAGGGATTTCTATGTCCCTAGAGGGATTTCTATGTCCCAAGAGGGATTTCTATGTCCCTAGAGGGATAGATTTCTATGTCTCTAGAGGGATTTCTATGTCCCAAGAGGGATTTCTATGTCCCAAGAGGGATTTCTATGTCCCTAGAGGGATAGATTTCTATGTCCCTAGAGGGATTTCAATGTCCCTAGAGGGATTTCTATGTCCCTAGAGGGATTTCTAGGTCCCTAGAGGGATTTCTATGTCCCTAGAGGGATAGATTTCTATGTCCCTAGAGGGATTTCAATGTCCCTAGAGGGATTTCTATGTCCCAAGAGGGATTTCTATGTCCCAAGAGGGATTTCTATGTCCCTAGAGGGATTTCTATGTCCCTAGAGGGATAGATTTCTATGTCCCTAGAGGGATTTCTATGTCCCTAGAGGGATTTCTATGTCCCAAGAGGGATTTCTATGTCCCAAGAGGGATTTCTATGTCCCTAGAGGGATAGATTTCTATGTCCCTAGAGGGATTTCAATGTCCCTAGAGGGATTTCTATGTCCCAAGAGGGATTTCTATGTCCCAAGAGGGATTTCTATGTCCCTAGAGGGATTTCTATGTCCCTAGAGTGATAGATTTATATGTCCCTAGAGGGATTTCTAGGTCCCTAGAGGGATTTCTAGGTCCCTAGAGGGATTTCTATGTCCCTAGAGGGATAGATTTCTATGTCCCTAGAGGGATTTCTATGTCCCTAGAGGGATTTCTATGTCCCTAGAGGGATTTCTATGTCCCTAGAGGGATTTCTATGTCCCTAGAGGGATTTCTATGTCGCTAGAGGGATTTCTAGGTCGCTTGGGGATTTCTATGTCCCAAGAGGGATTTCTATGTCCCTAGAGGGATAGATTTCTATGTCCCAAGAGGGATTTCTATGTCCCTAGAGGGATTTCTATGTCGCTAGAGGGATTTCTAGGTCGCTAGAGGGATTTCTATGTCCCTAGAGGGATTTCTAGGTCCCTAGAGGGATAGATTTCTATGTCCCTAGAGGGATTTCTATGTCCCAAGAGGGATTTCTATGTCCCAAGAGGGATTTCTATGTCCCTAGAGGGATAGATTTCTATGTCCCTAGAGGGATTTCAATGTCCCTAGAGGGATTTCTATGTCCCAAGAGGGATTTCTATGTCCCAAGTGGGATTTCTAGGTCCCTAGAGGGATTTCTATGTCCCTAGAGGGATAGATTTCTATGTCCCTAGAGGGATTTCTATGTCCCTAGAGGGATTTCTATGTCCCAAGAGGGATTTCTATGTCCCTAGAGGGATAGATTTCTATGTCCCTAGAGGGATTTCTATGTCCCTAGAGGGATTTCTATGTCCCAAGAGGGATTTCTATGTCCCTAGAGGGATTTCTATGTCCCTAGAGGGATAGATTTCTATGTCCCTAGAGGGATTTCTATGTCCCAAGAGGGATAGATTTCTATGTCCCTAGAGGGATTTCTATGTCCCTAGAGGGATTTCTATGTCCCAAGAGGGATTTCTATGTCCCTAGAGGGATTTCTATGTCCCTAGAGGGATAGATTTCTATGTCCCTAGAGGGATTTCTATGTCCCAAGAGGGATTTCTATGTCCCAAGAGGGATTTCTATGTCCCCAGAGGGATAGATTTCTATGTCCCTAGAGGGATTTCAATGTCCCTAGAGGGATAGATTTCTATGTCCCTAGAGGGATTTCTAGGTCCCTAGAGGGAGTTCTATGTCCCTAGAGGGATTTCTATGTCCCAAGAGGGATAGATTTCTATGTCCCTAGAGGGATTTCTATGTCCCAAGAGGTATAGATTTCTATGTCCCTAGAGGGATTTCTATGTCCCTAGAGGGATTTCTAAGTCCCAAGAGGGATTTCTATGTCCCTAGAGGGATTTCTATGTCCCTAGAGGGATAGATTTCTATGTCCCTAGAGGGATTTCTATGTCCCAAGAGGGATTTCTATGTCCCAAGAGGGATTTCTATGTCCCTAGAGGGATAGATTTCTATGTCCCTAGAGGGATTTCAATGTCCCTAGAGGGATTTCTATGTCCCAAGAGGGATTTCTATGTCCCAAGAGGGATTTCTATGTCCCTAGAGGGATTTCTATGTCCCTAGAGGGATAGATTTCTATGTCCCTAGAGGGATTTCTATGTCCCTAGAGGGATTTCTATGTCCCAAGAGGGATTTCTATGTCCCAAGAGGGATTTCTATGTCCCTAGAGGGATTTCTATGTCCCTAGAGGGATAGATTTCTATGTCCCAAGAGGGATTTCTATGTCCCTAGAGGGATTTCTATGTCGCTAGAGGGATTTCTAGGTCGCTAGAGGGATTTCTATGTCCCTAGAGGGATTTCTAGGTCCCTAGAGGGATAGATTTCTATGTCCCTAGAGGGATTTCTATGTCCCTAGAGGGATAGATTTCTATGTCCCTAGAGGGATTTCAATGTCCCTAGAGGGATTTCTATGTCCCAAGAGGGATTTCTATGTCCCTAGAGGGATTTCTATGTCCCTAGAGGGATAGATTTCTATGTCCCTAGAGGGATTTCTATGTCCCAAGAGGGATAGATTGCTATGTCCCTAGAGGGATTTCTATGTCCCTAGAGGGATTTCTATGTCCCAAGAGGGATTTATATGTCCCAAGAGGGATTTCTAGGTCCCTAGAGGGATTTCTAGGTCCCTAGAGAGAGAGATTTCTATGTCCCTAGAGGGATTTCTATGTCCCAAGAGGGATTTCTAGGTCCCTAGAGGGATAGATTTCTAGGTCCCTAGAGGGATTTCTATGTCCCAAGAGGGATTTCTATGTCCCTAGAGGGATAGATTTCTATGTGCCTAGAGGGATTTCTATGTCCCTAGAGGGATTTCTATGTCCCAAGAGGGATTTCTATGTCCCAAGAGGGATTTCTATGTCCCTAGAGGGATAGATTTCTATGTCCCTAGAGGGATTTCAATGTCCCTAGAGGGATTTCTATGTCCCAAGAGGGATTTCTATGTCCCAAGAGGGATTTCTATGTCCCTAGAGGGATAGATTTCTATGTCCCTAGAGGGATTTCAATGTCCCTAGAGGGATTTCTATGTCCCAAGAGGGATTTCTATGTCCCAAGAGGGATTTCTATGTCCCTAGAGGGATTTCTATGTCCCTAGAGGGATAGATTTCTATGTCCCTAGAGGGATTTCAATGTCCCTAGAGGGATTTCTATGTCCCTAGAGGGATTTCTATGTCCCTAGAGGGATTTCTAGGTCCCTAGAGGGATTTCTATGTCCCTAGAGGGATTTCTATGTCCGTTGAGGGATAGATTTCTATGTCCCTAGAGGGATTTCTATGTCCCTAGAGGGATTTCTAGGTCCCTAGAGAGAGAGATTTCTATGTCCCTAGAGGGATTTCTATGTCGCTAGAGGGATTTCTATGTCCCAAGAGGGATTTCTATGTCCCTAGAGGGATAGATTTCTATGTCCCCAGAGGGATTTCTATGTCGCTAGAGGGATTTCTAGGTCCCTAGAGGGATTTCTAGGTCCCTAGAGAGAGAGATTTCTATGTCCCTAGAGGGATTTCTATGTCCCTAGAGGGATAGATTTCTATGTCCCTAGAGGGATTTCTATGTCCCTAGAGGGATTTCTATGTCCCAAGAGGGATTTCTATGTCCCAAGAGGGATTTCTATGTCCCTAGAGGGATTTCTATGTCCCTAGAGGGATAGATTTCTATGTCCCAAGAGGGATTTCTATGTCCCTAGAGGGATTTCTATGTCGCTAGAGGGATTTCTAGGTCGCTAGAGGGATTTCTATGTCCCTAGAGGGATTTCTAGGTCCCTAGAGGGATAGATTTCTATGTCCCTAGAGGGATTTCTATGTCCCTAGAGGGATAGATTTCTATGTCCCTAGAGGGATTTCAATGTCCCTAGAGGGATTTCTATGTCCCAAGAGGGATTTCTATGTCCCTAGAGGGATTTCTATGTCCCTAGAGGGATAGATTTCTATGTCCCTAGAGGGATTTCTATGTCCCAAGAGGGAAAGATTGCTATGTCCCTAGAGGGATTTCTATGTCCCTAGAGGGATTTCTATGTCCCAAGAGGGATTTATATGTCCCAAGAGGGATTTCTAGGTCCCTAGAGGGATTTCTAGGTCCCTAGAGAGAGAGATTTCTATGTCCCTAGAGGGATATCTATGTCCCAAGAGGGATTTCTAGGTCCCTAGAGGGATTTCTATGTCCCTAGAGGGATAGATTTCTATGTCCCTAGAGGGATTTCTATGTCCCTAGAGGGATTTCTATGTCCCTAGAGGGATTTCTATGTCCCTAGAGGGATTTCTATGTCCCTAGAGGGATTTCTATGTCGCTAGAGGGATTTCTAGGTCGCTTGGGGATTTCTATGTCCCAAGAGGGATTTCTATGTCCCTAGAGGGATAGATTTCTATGTCCCAAGAGGGATTTCTATGTCCCTAGAGGGATTTCTATGTCGCTAGAGGGATTTCTAGGTCGCTAGAGGGATTTCTATGTCCCTAGAGGGATTTCTAGGTCCCTAGAGGGATAGATTTCTATGTCCCTAGAGGGATTTCTATGTCCCAAGAGGGATTTCTATGTCCCAAGAGGGATTTCTATGTCCCTAGAGGGATAGATTTCTATGTCCCTAGAGGGATTTCAATGTCCCTAGAGGGATTTCTATGTCCCAAGAGGGATTTCTATGTCCCAAGTGGGATTTCTAGGTCCCTAGAGGGATTTCTATGTCCCTAGAGGGATAGATTTCTATGTCCCTAGAGGGATTTCTATGTCCCTAGAGGGATTTCTATGTCCCAAGAGGGATTTCTATGTCCCTAGAGGGATAGATTTCTATGTCCCTAGAGGGATTTCTATGTCCCTAGAGGGATTTCTATGTCCCAAGAGGGATTTCTATGTCCCTAGAGGGATTTCTATGTCCCTAGAGGGATAGATTTCTATGTCCCTAGAGGGATTTCTATGTCCCAAGAGGGATAGATTTCTATGTCCCTAGAGGGATTTCTATGTCCCTAGAGGGATTTCTATGTCCCAAGAGGGATTTCTATGTCCCTAGAGGGATTTCTATGTCCCTAGAGGGATAGATTTCTATGTCCCTAGAGGGATTTCTATGTCCCAAGAGGGATTTCTATGTCCCAAGAGGGATTTCTATGTCCCCAGAGGGATAGATTTCTATGTCCCTAGAGGGATTTCAATGTCCCTAGAGGGATAGATTTCTATGTCCCTAGAGGGATTTCTAGGTCCCTAGAGGGAGTTCTATGTCCCTAGAGGGATTTCTATGTCCCAAGAGGGATAGATTTCTATGTCCCTAGAGGGATTTCTATGTCCCAAGAGGTATAGATTTCTATGTCCCTAGAGGGATTTCTATGTCCCTAGAGGGATTTCTAAGTCCCAAGAGGGATTTCTATGTCCCTAGAGGGATTTCTATGTCCCTAGAGGGATAGATTTCTATGTCCCTAGAGGGATTTCTATGTCCCAAGAGGGATTTCTATGTCCCAAGAGGGATTTCTATGTCCCTAGAGGGATAGATTTCTATGTCCCTAGAGGGATTTCAATGTCCCTAGAGGGATTTCTATGTCCCAAGAGGGATTTCTATGTCCCAAGAGGGATTTCTATGTCCCTAGAGGGATTTCTATGTCCCTAGAGGGATAGATTTCTATGTCCCTAGAGGGATTTCTATGTCCCTAGAGGGATTTCTATGTCCCAAGAGGGATTTCTATGTCCCAAGAGGGATTTCTATGTCCCTAGAGGGATTTCTATGTCCCTAGAGGGATAGATTTCTATGTCCCAAGAGGGATTTCTATGTCCCTAGAGGGATTTCTATGTCGCTAGAGGGATTTCTAGGTCGCTAGAGGGATTTCTATGTCCCTAGAGGGATTTCTAGGTCCCTAGAGGGATAGATTTCTATGTCCCTAGAGGGATTTCTATGTCCCTAGAGGGATAGATTTCTATGTCCCTAGAGGGATTTCAATGTCCCTAGAGGGATTTCTATGTCCCAAGAGGGATTTCTATGTCCCTAGAGGGATTTCTATGTCCCTAGAGGGATAGATTTCTATGTCCCTAGAGGGATTTCTATGTCCCAAGAGGGATAGATTGCTATGTCCCTAGAGGGATTTCTATGTCCCTAGAGGGATTTCTATGTCCCAAGAGGGATTTATATGTCCCAAGAGGGATTTCTAGGTCCCTAGAGGGATTTCTAGGTCCCTAGAGAGAGAGATTTCTATGTCCCTAGAGGGATTTCTATGTCCCAAGAGGGATTTCTAGGTCCCTAGAGGGATAGATTTCTAGGTCCCTAGAGGGATTTCTATGTCCCAAGAGGGATTTCTATGTCCCTAGAGGGATAGATTTCTATGTGCCTAGAGGGATTTCTATGTCCCTAGAGGGATTTCTATGTCCCAAGAGGGATTTCTATGTCCCAAGAGGGATTTCTATGTCCCTAGAGGGATAGATTTCTATGTCCCTAGAGGGATTTCAATATCCATAGAGGGATTTCTATGTCCCAAGAGGGATTTCTATGTCCCAAGAGGGATTTCTATGTCCCTAGAGGGATAGATTTCTATGTCCCTAGAGGGATTTCAATGTCCCTAGAGGGATTTCTATGTCCCAAGAGGGATTTCTATGTCCCAAGAGGGATTTCTATGTCCCTAGAGGGATTTCTATGTCCCTAGAGGGATAGATTTCTATGTCCCTAGAGGGATTTCAATGTCCCTAGAGGGATTTCTATGTCCCTAGAGGGATTTCTATGTCCCTAGAGGGATTTCTAGGTCCCTAGAGGGATTTCTATGTCCCTAGAGGGATTTCTATGTCCGTTGAGGGATAGATTTCTATGTCCCTAGAGGGATTTCTATGTCCCTAGAGGGATTTCTAGGTCCCTAGAGAGAGAGATTTCTATGTCCCTAGAGGGATTTCTATGTCGCTAGAGGGATTTCTATGTCCCAAGAGGGATTTCTATGTCCCTAGAGGGATAGATTTCTATGTCCCCAGAGGGATTTCTATGTCGCTAGAGGGATTTCTAGGTCCCTAGAGGGATTTCTAGGTCCCTAGAGAGAGAGATTTCTATGTCCCTAGAGGGATTTCTATGTCCCTAGAGGGATAGATTTCTATGTCCCTAGAGGGATTTCTATGTCCCTAGAGGGATTTCTATGTCCCAAGAGGGATTTCTATGTCCCAAGAGGGATTTCTATGTCCCTAGAGGGATTTCTATGTCCCTAGAGGGATAGATTTCTATGTCCCAAGAGGGATTTCTATGTCCCTAGAGGGATTTCTATGTCGCTAGAGGGATTTCTAGGTCGCTAGAGGGATTTCTATGTCCCTAGAGGGATTTCTAGGTCCCTAGAGGGATAGATTTCTATGTCCCTAGAGGGATTTCTATGTCCCTAGAGGGATAGATTTCTATGTCCCTAGAGGGATTTCAATGTCCCTAGAGGGATTTCTATGTCCCAAGAGGGATTTCTATGTCCCTAGAGGGATTTCTATGTCCCTAGAGGGATAGATTTCTATGTCCCTAGAGGGATTTCTATGTCCCAAGAGGGAAAGATTGCTATGTCCCTAGAGGGATTTCTATGTCCCTAGAGGGATTTCTATGTCCCAAGAGGGATTTATATGTCCCAAGAGGGATTTCTAGGTCCCTAGAGGGATTTCTAGGTCCCTAGAGAGAGAGATTTCTATGTCCCTAGAGGGATTTCTATGTCCCAAGAGGGATTTCTAGGTCCCTAGAGGGATAGATTTCTATGTCCCTAGAGGGATTTCTATGTCCCAAGTGGGATTTCTAGGTCCCTAGAGGGATTTCTATGTCCCTAGAGGGATAGATTTCTATGTCCCTAGAGGGATTTCTATGTCCCTAGAGGGATTTCTATGTCCCAAGAGGGATTTCTATGTCCCTAGAGGGATAGATTTCTATGTCCCTAGAGGGATTTCTATGTCCCTAGAGGGATTTCTATGTCCCAAGAGGGATTTCTATGTCCCTAGAGGGATTTCTATGTCCCTAGAGGGATAGATTTCTATGTCCCTAGAGGGATTTCTATGTCCCAAGAGGGATAGATTTCTATGTCCCTAGAGGGATTTCTATGTCCCTAGAGGGATTTCTATGTCCCAAGAGGGATTTCTATGTCCCTAGAGGGATTTCTATGTCCCTAGAGGGATAGATTTCTATGTCCCTAGAGGGATTTCTATGTCCCAAGAGGGATTTCTATGTCCCAAGAGGGATTTCTATGTCCCCAGAGGGATAGATTTCTATGTCCCTAGAGGGATTTCAATGTCCCTAGAGGGATAGATTTCTATGTCCCTAGAGGGATTTCTAGGTCCCTAGAGGGAGTTCTATGTCCCTAGAGGGATTTCTATGTCCCAAGAGGGATAGATTTCTATGTCCCTAGAGGGATTTCTATGTCCCAAGAGGTATAGATTTCTATGTCCCTAGAGGGATTTCTATGTCCCTAGAGGGATTTCTAAGTCCCAAGAGGGATTTCTATGTCCCTAGAGGGATTTCTATGTCCCTAGAGGGATAGATTTCTATGTCCCTAGAGGGATTTCTATGTCCCAAGAGGGATTTCTATGTCCCAAGAGGGATTTCTATGTCCCTAGAGGGATAGATTTCTATGTCCCTAGAGGGATTTCAATGTCCCTAGAGGGATTTCTATGTCCCAAGAGGGATTTCTATGTCCCAAGAGGGATTTCTATGTCCCTAGAGGGATTTCTATGTCCCTAGAGGGATAGATTTCTATGTCCCTAGAGGGATTTCTATGTCCCTAGAGGGATTTCTATGTCCCAAGAGGGATTTCTATGTCCCAAGAGGGATTTCTATGTCCCTAGAGGGATTTCTATGTCCCTAGAGGGATAGATTTCTATGTCCCAAGAGGGATTTCTATGTCCCTAGAGGGATTTCTATGTCGCTAGAGGGATTTCTAGGTCGCTAGAGGGATTTCTATGTCCCTAGAGGGATTTCTAGGTCCCTAGAGGGATAGATTTCTATGTCCCTAGAGGGATTTCTATGTCCCTAGAGGGATAGATTTCTATGTCCCTAGAGGGATTTCAATGTCCCTAGAGGGATTTCTATGTCCCAAGAGGGATTTCTATGTCCCTAGAGGGATTTCTATGTCCCTAGAGGGATAGATTTCTATGTCCCTAGAGGGATTTCTATGTCCCAAGAGGGATAGATTGCTATGTCCCTAGAGGGATTTCTATGTCCCTAGAGGGATTTCTATGTCCCAAGAGGGATTTATATGTCCCAAGAGGGATTTCTAGGTCCCTAGAGGGATTTCTAGGTCCCTAGAGAGAGAGATTTCTATGTCCCTAGAGGGATTTCTATGTCCCAAGAGGGATTTCTAGGTCCCTAGAGGGATAGATTTCTAGGTCCCTAGAGGGATTTCTATGTCCCAAGAGGGATTTCTATGTCCCTAGAGGGATAGATTTCTATGTGCCTAGAGGGATTTCTATGTCCCTAGAGGGATTTCTATGTCCCAAGAGGGATTTCTATGTCCCAAGAGGGATTTCTATGTCCCTAGAGGGATAGATTTCTATGTCCCTAGAGGGATTTCAATGTCCCTAGAGGGATTTCTATGTCCCAAGAGGGATTTCTATGTCCCAAGAGGGATTTCTATGTCCCTAGAGGGATAGATTTCTATGTCCCTAGAGGGATTTCAATGTCCCTAGAGGGATTTCTATGTCCCAAGAGGGATTTCTATGTCCCAAGAGGGATTTCTATGTCCCTAGAGGGATTTCTATGTCCCTAGAGGGATAGATTTCTATGTCCCTAGAGGGATTTCAATGTCCCTAGAGGGATTTCTATGTCCCTAGAGGGATTTCTATGTCCCTAGAGGGATTTCTAGGTCCCTAGAGGGATTTCTATGTCCCTAGAGGGATTTCTATGTCCGTTGAGGGATAGATTTCTATGTCCCTAGAGGGATTTCTATGTCCCTAGAGGGATTTCTAGGTCCCTAGAGAGAGAGATTTCTATGTCCCTAGAGGGATTTCTATGTCGCTAGAGGGATTTCTATGTCCCAAGAGGGATTTCTATGTCCCTAGAGGGATAGATTTCTATGTCCCCAGAGGGATTTCTATGTCGCTAGAGGGATTTCTAGGTCCCTAGAGGGATTTCTAGGTCCCTAGAGAGAGAGATTTCTATGTCCCTAGAGGGATTTCTATGTCCCTAGAGGGATAGATTTCTATGTCCCTAGAGGGATTTCTATGTCCCTAGAGGGATTTCTATGTCCCAAGAGGGATTTCTATGTCCCAAGAGGGATTTCTATGTCCCTAGAGGGATTTCTATGTCCCTAGAGGGATAGATTTCTATGTCCCAAGAGGGATTTCTATGTCCCTAGAGGGATTTCTATGTCGCTAGAGGGATTTCTAGGTCGCTAGAGGGATTTCTATGTCCCTAGAGGGATTTCTAGGTCCCTAGAGGGATAGATTTCTATGTCCCTAGAGGGATTTCTATGTCCCTAGAGGGATAGATTTCTATGTCCCTAGAGGGATTTCAATGTCCCTAGAGGGATTTCTATGTCCCAAGAGGGATTTCTATGTCCCTAGAGGGATTTCTATGTCCCTAGAGGGATAGATTTCTATGTCCCTAGAGGGATTTCTATGTCCCAAGAGGGAAAGATTGCTATGTCCCTAGAGGGATTTCTATGTCCCTAGAGGGATTTCTATGTCCCAAGAGGGATTTATATGTCCCAAGAGGGATTTCTAGGTCCCTAGAGGGATTTCTAGGTCCCTAGAGAGAGAGATTTCTATGTCCCTAGAGGGATTTCTATGTCCCAAGAGGGATTTCTAGGTCCCTAGAGGGATAGATTTCTAGGTCCCTAGAGGGATTTCTATGTCCCAAGAGGGATTTCTATGTCCCTAGAGGGATAGATTTCTATGTGCCTAGAGGGATTTCTATGTCCCTAGAGGGATTTCTATGTCCCAAGAGGGATTTCTATGTCCCAAGAGGGATTTCTATGTCCCTAGAGGGATAGATTTCTATGTCCCTAGAGGGATTTCAATGTCCCTAGAGGGATTTCTATGTCCCAAGAGGGATTTCTATGTCCCAAGAGGGATTTCTATGTCCCTAGAGGGATAGATTTCTATGTCCCTAGAGGGATTTCAATGTCCCTAGAGGGATTTCTATGTCCCAAGAGGGATTTCTATGTCCCAAGAGGGATTTCTATGTCCCTAGAGGGATTTCTATGTCCCTAGAGGGATAGATTTCTATGTCCCTAGAGGGATTTCAATGTCCCTAGAGGGATTTCTATGTCCCTAGAGGGATTTCTATGTCCCTAGAGGGATTTCTAGGTCCCTAGAGGGATTTCTATGTCCCTAGAGGGATTTCTATGTCCGTTGAGGGATAGATTTCTATGTCCCTAGAGGGATTTCTATGTCCCTAGAGGGATTTCTAGGTCCCTAGAGAGAGAGATTTCTATGTCCCTAGAGGGATTTCTATGTCGCTAGAGGGATTTCTATGTCCCAAGAGGGATTTCTATGTCCCTAGAGGGATAGATTTCTATGTCCCCAGAGGGATTTCTATGTCGCTAGAGGGATTTCTAGGTCCCTAGAGGGATTTCTAGGTCCCTAGAGAGAGAGATTTCTATGTCCTTAGAGGGATTTCTATGTCGCTAGAGGGATTTCTAGGTCCCTAGAGGGATTTCTATGTCCCAGAGGGATTTCTAGGTCCCTAGAGGGATTTCTATGTCCCTAGAGGGATAGATTTCTATGTCCCTAGAGGGATTTCTATGTCCCTAGAGGGATTTCTATGTCCCAAGAGGGATTTCTATGTCCCTAGAGGGATAGATTTCTATGTCCCTAGAGGGATTTCTATGTCCCAAGAGGGATTTCTATGTCCCAAGAGGGATTTCTATGTCCCTAGAGGGATAGATTTCTATGTCCCTAGAGGGATTTCAATGTCCCTAGAGGGATTTCTATGTCCCTAGAGGGATTTCTAGGTCCCTAGAGGGATTTCTATGTCCCTAGAGGGATAGATTTTTATGTCCCTAGAGGGATTTCAATGTCCCTAGAGGGATTTCTATGTCCCAAGAGGGATTTCTATGTCCCAAGAGGGATTTCTATGTCCCTAGAGGGATTTCTATGTCCCTAGAGGGATAGATTTCTATGTCCCTAGAGGGATTTCTATGTCCCTAGAGGGATTTCTATGTCCCAAGAGGGATTTCTATGTCCCAAGAGGGATTTCTATGTCCCTAGAGGGATTTCTATGTCCCTAGAGGGATAGATTTCTATGTCCCAAGAGGGATTTCTATGTCCCTAGAGGGATTTCTATGTCGCTAGAGGGATTTCTAGGTCGCTAGAGGGATTTCTATGTCCCTAGAGGGATTTCTAGGTCCCTAGAGGGATAGATTTCTATGTCCCTAGAGGGATTTCTATGTCCCTAGAGGGATAGATTTCTATGTCCCTAGAGGGATTTCAATGTCCCTAGAGGGATTTCTATGTCCCAAGAGGGATTTCTATGTCCCTAGAGGGATTTCTATGTCCCTAGAGGGATAGATTTCTATGTCCCTAGAGGGATTTCTATGTCCCAAGAGGGATAGATTGCTATGTCCCTAGAGGGATTTCTATGTCCCTAGAGGGATTTCTATGTCCCAAGAGGGATTTATATGTCCCAAGAGGGATTTCTAGGTCCCTAGAGGGATTTCTAGGTCCCTAGAGAGAGAGATTTCTATGTCCCTAGAGGGATTTCTATGTCCCAAGAGGGATTTCTAGGTCCCTAGAGGGATAGATTTCTAGGTCCCTAGAGGGATTTCTATGTCCCAAGAGGGATTTCTATGTCCCTAGAGGGATAGATTTCTATGTGCCTAGAGGGATTTCTATGTCCCTAGAGGGATTTCTATGTCCCAAGAGGGATTTCTATGTCCCAAGAGGGATTTCTATGTCCCTAGAGGGATAGATTTCTATGTCCCTAGAGGGATTTCAATGTCCCTAGAGGGATTTCTATGTCCCAAGAGGGATTTCTATGTCCCAAGAGGGATTTCTATGTCCCTAGAGGGATAGATTTCTATGTCCCTAGAGGGATTTCAATGTCCCTAGAGGGATTTCTATGTCCCAAGAGGGATTTCTATGTCCCAAGAGGGATTTCTATGTCCCTAGAGGGATTTCTATGTCCCTAGAGGGATAGATTTCTATGTCCCTAGAGGGATTTCAATGTCCCTAGAGGGATTTCTATGTCCCTAGAGGGATTTCTATGTCCCTAGAGGGATTTCTAGGTCCCTAGAGGGATTTCTATGTCCCTAGAGGGATTTCTATGTCCGTTGAGGGATAGATTTCTATGTCCCTAGAGGGATTTCTATGTCCCTAGAGGGATTTCTAGGTCCCTAGAGAGAGAGATTTCTATGTCCCTAGAGGGATTTCTATGTCGCTAGAGGGATTTCTATGTCCCAAGAGGGATTTCTATGTCCCTAGAGGGATAGATTTCTATGTCCCCAGAGGGATTTCTATGTCGCTAGAGGGATTTCTAGGTCCCTAGAGGGATTTCTAGGTCCCTAGAGAGAGAGATTTCTATGTCCCTAGAGGGATTTCTATGTCCCTAGAGGGATAGATTTCTATGTCCCTAGAGGGATTTCTATGTCCCTAGAGGGATTTCTATGTCCCAAGAGGGATTTCTATGTCCCAAGAGGGATTTCTATGTCCCTAGAGGGATTTCTATGTCCCTAGAGGGATAGATTTCTATGTCCCAAGAGGGATTTCTATGTCCCTAGAGGGATTTCTATGTCGCTAGAGGGATTTCTAGGTCGCTAGAGGGATTTCTATGTCCCTAGAGGGATTTCTAGGTCCCTAGAGGGATAGATTTCTATGTCCCTAGAGGGATTTCTATGTCCCTAGAGGGATAGATTTCTATGTCCCTAGAGGGATTTCAATGTCCCTAGAGGGATTTCTATGTCCCAAGAGGGATTTCTATGTCCCTAGAGGGATTTCTATGTCCCTAGAGGGATAGATTTCTATGTCCCTAGAGGGATTTCTATGTCCCAAGAGGGATAGATTGCTATGTCCCTAGAGGGATTTCTATGTCCCTAGAGGGATTTCTATGTCCCAAGAGGGATTTATATGTCCCAAGAGGGATTTCTAGGTCCCTAGAGGGATTTCTAGGTCCCTAGAGAGAGAGATTTCTATGTCCCTAGAGGGATTTCTATGTCCCAAGAGGGATTTCTAGGTCCCTAGAGGGATAGATTTCTAGGTCCCTAGAGGGATTTCTATGTCCCAAGAGGGATTTCTATGTCCCTAGAGGGATAGATTTCTATGTGCCTAGAGGGATTTCTATGTCCCTAGAGGGATTTCTATGTCCCAAGAGGGATTTCTATGTCCCAAGAGGGATTTCTATGTCCCTAGAGGGATAGATTTCTATGTCCCTAGAGGGATTTCAATGTCCCTAGAGGGATTTCTATGTCCCAAGAGGGATTTCTATGTCCCAAGAGGGATTTCTATGTCCCTAGAGGGATAGATTTCTATGTCCCTAGAGGGATTTCAATGTCCCTAGAGGGATTTCTATGTCCCAAGAGGGATTTCTATGTCCCAAGAGGGATTTCTATGTCCCTAGAGGGATTTCTATGTCCCTAGAGGGATAGATTTCTATGTCCCTAGAGGGATTTCAATGTCCCTAGAGGGATTTCTATGTCCCTAGAGGGATTTCTATGTCCCTAGAGGGATTTCTAGGTCCCTAGAGGGATTTCTATGTCCCTAGAGGGATTTCTATGTCCGTTGAGGGATAGATTTCTATGTCCCTAGAGGGATTTCTATGTCCCTAGAGGGATTTCTAGGTCCCTAGAGAGAGAGATTTCTATGTCCCTAGAGGGATTTCTATGTCGCTAGAGGGATTTCTATGTCCCAAGAGGGATTTCTATGTCCCTAGAGGGATAGATTTCTATGTCCCCAGAGGGATTTCTATGTCGCTAGAGGGATTTCTAGGTCCCTAGAGGGATTTCTAGGTCCCTAGAGAGAGAGATTTCTATGTCCTTAGAGGGATTTCTATGTCGCTAGAGGGATTTCTAGGTCCCTAGAGGGATTTCTATGTCCCAGAGGGATTTCTAGGTCCCTAGAGGGATTTCTATGTCCCTAGAGGGATAGATTTCTATGTCCCTAGAGGGATTTCTATGTCCCTAGAGGGATTTCTATGTCCCAAGAGGGATTTCTATGTCCCTAGAGGGATAGATTTCTATGTCCCTAGAGGGATTTCTATGTCCCAAGAGGGATTTCTATGTCCCAAGAGGGATTTCTATGTCCCTAGAGGGATAGATTTCTATGTCCCTAGAGGGATTTCAATGTCCCTAGAGGGATTTCTATGTCCCTAGAGGGATTTCTAAGTCCCTAGAGGGATTTCTATGTCCCTAGAGGGATAGATTTTTATGTCCCTAGAGGGATTTCAATGTCCCTAGAGGGATTTCTATGTCCCAAGAGGGATTTCTATGTCCCAAGAGGGATTTCTATGTCCCTAGAGGGATTTCTATGTCCCTAGAGGGATAGATTTCTATGTCCCTAGAGGGATTTCTATGTCCCTAGAGGGATTTCTATGTCCCAAGAGGGATTTCTATGTCCCAAGAGGGATTTCTATGTCCCTAGAGGGATAGATTTCTATGTCCCTAGAGGGATTTCAATGTCCCTAGAGGGATTTCTATGTCCCAAGAGGGATTTCTATGTCCCAAGAGGGATTTCTATGTCCCTAGAGGGATTTCTATGTCCCTAGAGTGATAGATTTCTATGTCCCTAGAGGGATTTCTAGGTCCCTAGAGGGATTTCTAGGTCCCTAGAGGGATTTCTATGTCCCTAGAGGGATAGATTTCTATGTCCCTAGAGGGATTTCTATGTCCCTAGAGGGATTTCTATGTCCCTAGAGGGATTTCTATGTCCCTAGAGGGATTTCTATGTCCCTAGAGGGATTTCTATGTCGCTAGAGGGATTTCTAGGTCGCTTGGGGATTTCTATGTCCCAAGAGGGATTTCTATGTCCCTAGAGGGATAGATTTCTATGTCCCAAGAGGGATTTCTATGTCCCTAGAGGGATTTCTATGTCGCTAGAGGGATTTCTAGGTCGCTAGAGGGATTTCTATGTCCCTAGAGGGATTTCTAGGTCCCTAGAGGGATAGATTTCTATGTCCCTAGAGGGATTTCTATGTCCCAAGAGGGATTTCTATGTCCCAAGAGGGATTTCTATGTCCCTAGAGGGATAGATTTCTATGTCCCTAGAGGGATTTCAATGTCCCTAGAGGGATTTCTATGTCCCAAGAGGGATTTCTATGTCCCAAGTGGGATTTCTAGGTCCCTAGAGGGATTTCTATGTCCCCAGAGGGATAGATTTCTATGTCCCTAGAGGGATTTCTATGTCCCTAGAGGGATTTCTATGTCCCAAGAGGGATTTCTATGTCCCTAGAGGGATAGATTTCTATGTCCCTAGAGGGATTTCTATGTCCCTAGAGGGATTTCTATGTCCCAAGAGGGATTTCTATGTCCCTAGAGGGATTTCTATGTCCCTAGAGGGATAGATTTCTATGTCCCTAGAGGGATTTCTATGTCCCAAGAGGGATAGATTTCTATGTCCCTAGAGGGATTTCTATGTCCCTAGAGGGATTTCTATGTCCCAAGAGGGATTTCTATGTCCCTAGAGGGATTTCTATGTCCCTAGAGGGATAGATTTCTATGTCCCTAGAGGGATTTCTATGTCCCAAGAGGGATTTCTATGTCCCAAGAGGGATTTCTATGTCCCTAGAGGGATAGATTTCTATGTCCCTAGAGGGATTTCAATGTCCCTAGAGGGATAGATTTCTATGTCCCTAGAGGGATTTCTAGGTCCCTAGAGGGAGTTCTATGTCCCTAGAGGGATTTCTATGTCCCAAGAGGGATAGATTTCTATGTCCCTAGAGGGATTTCTATGTCCCTAGAGGGATAGATTTCTATGTCCCTAGAGGGATTTCTATGACCCAAGAGGTATAGATTTCTATGTCCCTAGAGGGATTTCTATGTCCCTAGAGGGATTTCTAAGTCCCAAGAGGGATTTCTATGTCCCTAGAGGGATTTCTATGTCCCTAGAGGGATAGATTTCTATGTCCCTAGAGGGATTTCTATGTCCCAAGAGGGATTTCTATGTCCCAAGAGGGATTTCTATGTCCCTAGAGGGATAGATTTCTATGTCCCTAGAGGGATTTCAATGTCCCTAGAGGGATTTCTATGTCCCAAGAGGGATTTCTATGTCCCAAGAGGGATTTCTATGTCCCTAGAGGGATTTCTATGTCCCTAGAGGGATAGATTTCTATGTCCCTAGAGGGATTTCTATGTCCCTAGAGGGATTTCTATGTCCCAAGAGGGATTTCTATGTCCCAAGAGGGATTTCTATGTCCCTAGAGGGATTTCTATGTCCCTAGAGGGATAGATTTCTATGTCCCAAGAGGGATTTCTATGTCCCTAGAGGGATTTCTATGTCGCTAGAGGGATTTCTAGGTCGCTAGAGGGATTTCTATGTCCCTAGAGGGATTTCTAGGTCCCTAGAGGGATAGATTTCTATGTCCCTAGAGGGATTTCTATGTCCCTAGAGGGATAGATTTCTATGTCCCTAGAGGGATTTCAATGTCCCTAGAGGGATTTCTATGTCCCAAGAGGGATTTCTATGTCCCTAGAGGGATTTCTATGTCCCTAGAGGGATAGATTTCTATGTCCCTAGAGGGATTTCTATGTCCCAAGAGGGATAGATTGCTATGTCCCTAGAGGGATTTCTATGTCCCTAGAGGGATTTCTATGTCCCAAGAGGGATTTATATGTCCCAAGAGGGATTTCTAGGTCCCTAGAGGGATTTCTAGGTCCCTAGAGAGAGAGATTTCTATGTCCCTAGAGGGATTTCTATGTCCCAAGAGGGATTTCTAGGTCCCTAGAGGGATAGATTTCTAGGTCCCTAGAGGGATTTCTATGTCCCAAGAGGGATTTCTATGTCCCTAGAGGGATAGATTTCTATGTCCCTAGAGGGATTTCTATGTCCCTAGAGGGATTTCTATGTCCCAAGAGGGATTTCTATGTCCCAAGAGGGATTTCTATGTCCCTAGGGACATAGAAATCTATCCCTCTAGGGACATAGAAATCCCTCTAGGGACATAGAAATCCCTCTTGGGACATAGAAATCCCTCTTGGGACATAGAAATCCCTCTAGGGACATTGAAATCCCTCTAGGGACATAGAAATCTATCCCTCTAGGGACATAGAAATCCCTCTTGGGACATAGAAATCCCTCTTGGGACATAGAAATCCCTCTAGGGACATAGAAATCCCTCTAGGGACATAGAAATCTATCCCTCTAGGGACATAGAAATCCCTCTAGGGACATAGAAATCCCTCTTGGGACATAGAAATCCCTCTTGGGACATAGAAATCCCTCTAGGGACATTGAAATCCCTCTAGGGACATAGAAATCTATCCCTCTAGGGACATAGAAATCCCTCTTGGGACATAGAAATCCCTCTTGGGACATAGAAATCCCTCTAGGGACATAGAAATCTATCCCTCTAGGGACATAGAAATCCCTCTAGGGACATAGAAATCCCTCTTGGGACATAGAAATCCCTCTTGGGACATAGTAATCCCTCTAGGGACATAGAAATCCCTCTAGGGACATAGAAATCTATCCCTCTAGGGACATAGAAATCCCTCTAGGGACATAGAAATCCCTCTTGGGACATAGAAATCCCTCTTGGGACATAGAAATCCCTCTAGGGACATTGAAATCCCTCTAGGGACATAGAAATCTATCCCTCTAGGGACATAGAAATCCCTCTTGGGACATAGAAATCCCTCTTGGGACATAGAAATCCCTCTAGGGACATAGAAATCTATCCCTCTAGGGACATAGAAATCCCTCTAGGGACATAGAAATCCCTCTTGGGACATAGAAATCCCTCTAGGGACATAGAAATCCCTCTAGGGACATAGAAATCTATCCCTCTTGGGACATAGAAATCCCTCTAGGGACATAGAAATCTATCCCTCTAGGGACATAGAAATCCCTCTAGGGACATAGAAATCCCTCTAGGGACATAGAAATCTATCCCTCTTGGGACATAGAAATCCCTCTAGGGACATAGAAATCCCTCTAGGGACCTAGAAATCCCTCTAGGGACATAGAAATCTATCCCTCTAGGGACATTGAAATCCCTCTAGGGACATAGAAATCTATCCCTCTAGGGACATAGAAATCCCTCTTGGGACATAGAAATCCCTCTTGGGACATAGAAATCCCTCTAGGGACATAGAAATCTATCCCTCTAGGGACATAGAAATCCCTCTAGGGACATAGAAATCCCTCTTGGGACATAGAAATCCCTCTAGGGACATAGAAATCCCTCTAGGGACATAGAAATCTATCCCTCTTGGGACATAGAAATCCCTCTAGGGACATAGAAATCTATCCCTCTAGGGACATAGAAATCCCTCTAGGGACATAGAAATCCCTCTTGGGACATAGAAATCCGTCTAGGGACATAGAAATCCCTCTAGGGACATAGAAATCTATCCCTCTAGGGACATAGAAATCCCTCTTGGGACATAGAAATCCCTCTAGGGACATAGAAATCCCTCTAGGGACATAGAAATCTATCCCTCTAGGGACATAGAAATCCCTCTAGGGACCTAGAAATCCCTCTTGGGACATAGAAATCCCTCTTGGGACATAGAAATCCCTCTAGGGACATTGAAATCCCTCTAGGGACATAGAAATCTATCCCTCTAGGGACATAGAAATCCCTCTTGGGACATAGAAATCCCTCTTGGGACATAGAAATCCCTCTAGGGACATAGAAATCTATCCCTCTAGGGACCTAGAAATCCCTCTAGGGACATAGAAATCCCTCTAGCGACCTAGAAATCCCTCTAGCGACATAGAAATCCCTCTAGGGACATAGAAATCCCTCTTGGGACATAGAAATCTATCCCTCTAGGGACATAGAAATCCCTCTTGGGACATAGAAATCCCTCTAGCGACCTAGAAATCCCTCTAGCGACATAGAAATCCCTCTAGGGACATAGAAATCCCTCTAGGGACATAGAAATCCCTCTAGGGACATAGAAATCCCTCTAGGGATATAGAAATCCCTCTAGGGACATAGAAATCTATCCCTCTAGGGACATAGAAATCCCTCTAGGGACCTAGAAATCCCTCTAGGGACCTAGAAATCCCTCTAGGGACATAGAAATCTATCCCTCTAGGGACATAGAAATCCCTCTAGGGACATAGAAATCCCTCTTGGGACATAGAAATCCCTCTTGGGACAATGAAATCCCTCTAGGGACATTGAAATCCCTCTAGGGACATAGAAATCTATCCCTCTAGGGACATAGAAATCCCTCTTGGGACATAGAAATCCCTCTTGGGACATAGAAATCCCTCTAGGGACATAGAAATCCCTCTAGGGACATAGAAATCTATCCCTCTAGGGACATAGAAAGCCCTCTAGGGACATAGAAATCCCTCTTGGGACATAGAAATCCCTCTTGGGACATAGAAATCCCTCTAGGGACATTGAAATCCCTCTAGGGACATAGAAATCTATCCCTCTAGGGACATAGAAATCCCTCTAGGGACCTAGAAATCCCTCTAGGGACATAGAAATCCCTCTAGGGACATTGAAATCCCTCTAGGGACATAGAAATCTATCCCTCTAGGGACATAGAAATCCCTCTTGGGACATAGAAATCCCTCTTGGGACATAGAAATCCCTCTAGGGACATAGAAATCTATCCCTCTAGGGACATAGAAATCCCTCTTGGGACATAGAAATCCCTCTAGGGACATAGAAATCCCTCTAGGGACATAGAAATCTATCCCTCTAGGGACATAGAAATCCCTCTAGGGACCTAGAAATCCCTCTGGGACATAGAAATCCCTCTAGGGACCTAGAAATCCCTCTAGCGACATAGAAATCCCTCTAAGGACATAGAAATCTCTCTCTCTAGGGACCTAGAAATCCCTCTAGGGACATAGAAATCCCTCTAGGGACATAGAAATCTATCCCTCTAGGGACATAGAAATCCCTCTTGGGACATAGAAATCCCTCTTGGGACATAGAAATCCCTCGGGACATAGAAATCCCTCTAGGGACATAGAAATCTATCCCTCTAGGGACATAGAAATCCCTCTTGGGACATAGAAATCCCTCTAGGGACATAGAAATCCCTCTAGGGACATAAAAATCTATCCCTCTAGGGACATAGAAATCCCTCTAGGGACCTAGAAATCCCTCTTGGGACATAGAAATCCCTCTTGGGACATAGAAATCCCTCTAGGGACATTGAAATCCCTCTAGGGACATAGAAATCTATCCCTCTAGGGACATAGAAATCCCTCTTGGGACATAGAAATCCCTCTTGGGACATAGAAATCCCTCTAGGGACATAGAAATCTATCCCTCTAGGGACCTAGAAATCCCTCTAGGGACATAGAAATCCCTCTAGCGACCTAGAAATCCCTCTAGCGACATAGAAATCCCTCTAGGGACATAGAAATCCCTCTTGGGACATAGAAATCTATCCCTCTAGGGACATAGAAATCCCTCTTGGGACATAGAAATCCCTCTAGCGACCTAGAAATCCCTCTAGCGACATAGAAATCCCTCTAGGGACATAGAAATCCCTCTCGGGACATAGAAATCCCTCTTGGGACATAGAAATCCCTCTTGGGACATAGAAATCCCTCTAGGGACATTGAAATCCCTCTAGGGACATAGAAATCTATCCCTCTAGGGACATAGAAATCCCTCTAGGGACATAGAAATCCCTCTTGGGACATAGAAATCCCTCTAGGGACATAGAAATCCCTCTAGGGACATAGAAATCTATCCCTCTTGGGACATAGAAATCCCTCTAGGGACATAGAAATCTATCCCTCTAGGGACATAGAAATCCCTCTAGGGACATAGAAATCCCTCTTGGGACATAGAAATCCCTCTAGGGACATAGAAATCCCTCTAGGGACATAGAAATCTATCCCTCTAGGGACATAGAAATCCCTCTTGGGACATAGAAATCCCTCTAGGGACATAGAAATCCCTCTAGGGACATAGAAATCTATCCCTCTAGGGACATAGAAATCTCTCTAGGGACCTAGAAATCCCTCTTGGGACATAGAAATCCCTCTTGGGACATAGAAATCCCTCTAGGGACATTGAAATCCCTCTAGGGACATAGAAATCTATCCCTCTAGGGACATAGAAATCCCTCTTGGGACATAGAAATCCCTCTTGGGACATAGAAATCCCTCTAGGGACATAGAAATCTATCCCTCTAGGGACCTAGAAATCCCTCTAGGGACATAGAAATCCCTCTAGCGACCTAGAAATCCCTCTAGCGACATAGAAATCCCTCTAGGGACATAGAAATCTATCCCTCTAGGGACATAGAAATCCCTCTTGGGACATAGAAATCCCTCTAGCGACCTAGAAATCCCTCTAGCGACATAGAAATCCCTCTAGGGACATAGAAATCCCTCTAGGGACATATAAATCTATCCCTCTAGGGACATAGAAATCCCTCTTGGGACATAGAAATCCCTCTAGCGACCTAGAAATCCCTCTAGCGACATAGAAATCCCTCTAGGGACATAGAAATCCCTCTAGGGACATAGAAATCCCTCTAGGGACATAGAAATCTATCCCTCTAGGGACATAGAAATCCCTCTAGGGACCTAGAAATCCCTCTAGGGACCTAGAAATCCCTCTGGGACATAGAAATCCCTCTAGGGACCTAGAAATCCCTCTAGCGACATAGAAATCCCTCTAAGGACATAGAAATCTCTCTCTCTAGGGACCTAGAAATCCCTCTAGGGACATAGAAATCCCTCTAGGGACATAGAAATCTATCCCTCTAGGGACATAGAAATCCCTCTTGGGACATAGAAATCCCTCTAGGGACATAGAAATCCCTCTAGGGACATAGAAATCTATCCCTCTAGGGACATAGAAATCCCTCTAGGGACCTAGAAATCCCTCTAGGGACATAGAAATCTATCCCTCTAGGGACATAGAAATCCCTCTTGGGACATAGAAATCCCTCTAGGGACGTAGAAATCCCTCTAGGGACCTAGAAATCCCTCTAGGGACATAGAAATCCCTCTAGGGACATAGAAATCCCTCTAGGGACATAGAAATCTATCCCTCTAGGGACATAGAAATCCCTCTTGGGACATAGAAATCCCTCTAGGGACCTAGAAATCCCTCTAGGGACATAGAAATCCCTCTAGGGACATAGAAAACCCTCTAGGGACCTAGAAATCCCTCCTAAAACTCCAGATATCCCTCTCAAAACCCAAGATAACAGTTACATTTCTACCAGTTACCTAGGATAACCTTACATTTTTGACAGACATCATTGTTTGTTTACTAGTCTGTTCGAGCGTTGTTGTGTTTGTTGCTCAGTTGTTCTTTGTTAATAATACAAGATAATGTCGATATTTTGTTGTTTGGTGTTTCTTAGTTATACGGCAATGCTTATTTGGGATTTGGCAAGAACCGAGGAAGATGCAATTCATTTTTGCCAGGAGAAAAACATTTTGCAGAAAAATAGGAAATGTAGGGATAGAGACTCTTTTCAATCCATGTTGAACTGTATAGCAACCCATTTTCCACCGAAATGCGATTGAATGTTAAGTTTTTAAATAATTTTTTGAATTTTAAATATTTTATATATGTTGCATTATTTTACATCCTACACTTATTATTTATGATTAAATATACTTATTATTTATTTATTATACTTTATACTAGTTTTAGATAATTATTTTAATTTTAAATCGTTTATATATTGGAGTATTTATTGATCTCATTATTTTATTTATTTACATTATATACCAAATTATTTTATAATATGTTATATATTCAATTATATTGTTATGACTTCGATTTATGTATTTCCATTATTATTACTCTATTTATTGATCTCGTTATTATATTTATTTACATTATATACAACATTATTTTATAACATGTTATATATTTAATTATATTGTTATTACTTCGATTTATTTATTTCCAATATTATTACATTCCTATTTTGAAAGGTTATCCAAGGTAACCGTCTCTAGGGACATAGAAATCCCTCTAGGGACATAGAAATATATCCCTCTAGGGACATAGAAATCCCTCTTGGGACCTAGAAATCCCTCTAGGGACATAGAAATCCCTCTAGGGACATAGAAATCCCTCTAGGGACATAGAAATCTATCCCTCTAGGGACATAGAAATCCCTCTAGGGACATAGAAATCCCTCTAGGGACATAGAAATCTATCCCTCTAGGGACATAGAAATCCCTCTAGGGACCTAGAAATCCCTCTGGGACATAGAAATCCCTCTAGGGACCTAGAAATCCCTCTAGCGACATAGAAATCCCTCTAAGGACATAGAAATCTCTCTCTCTAGGGACCTAGAAATCCCTCTAGGGACATAGAAATCCCTCTAGGGACATAGAAATCTATCCCTCTAGGGACATAGAAATCCCTCTTGGGACATAGAAATCCCTCTAGGGACATAGAAATCCCTCTAGGGACATAGAAATCTATCCCTCTAGGGACATAGAAATCCCTCTAGGGACCTAGAAATCCCTCTAGGGACCTAGAAATCCCTCTAGGGACATAGAAATCTATCCCTCTAGGGACATAGAAATCCCTCTAGGGACATAGAAATCCCTCTTGGGACATAGAAATCCCTCTTGGGACATAGAAATCCCTCTAGGGACATTGAAATCCCTCTAGGGACATAGAAATCTATCCCTCTAGGGACATAGAAATCCCTCTTGGGACATAGAAATCCCTCTTGGGACATAGAAATCCCTCTAGGGACATAGAAATCCCTCTAGGGACATAGAAATCTATCCCTCTAGGGACATAGAAATCCCTCTAGGGACATAGAAATCCCTCTTGGGACATAGAAATCCCTCTTGGGACATAGAAATCCCTCTAGGGACATTGAAATCCCTCTAGGGACATAGAAATCTATCCCTCTAGGGACATAGAAATCCCTCTTGGGACATAGAAATCCCTCTTGGGACATAGAAATCCCTCTAGGGACATAGAAATCTATCCCTCTAGGGACATAGAAATCCCTCTAGGGACATAGAAATCCCTCTTGGGACATAGAAATCCCTCTTGGGACATAGTAATCCCTCTAGGGACATAGAAATCCCTCTAGGGACATAGAAATCTATCCCTCTAGGGACATAGAAATCCCTCTAGGGACATAGAAATCCCTCTTGGGACATAGAAATCCCTCTTGGGACATAGAAATCCCTCTAGGGACATTGAAATCCCTCTAGGGACATAGAAATCTATCCCTCTAGGGACATAGAAATCCCTCTAGGGACATAGAAATCCCTCTTGGGACATAGAAATCCCTCTAGGGACATAGAAATCCCTCTAGGGACATAGAAATCTATCCCTCTTGGGACATAGAAATCCCTCTAGGGACATAGAAATCTATCCCTCTAGGGACATAGAAATCCCTCTAGGGACATAGAAATCCCTCTAGGGACATAGAAATCTATCCCTCTTGGGACATAGAAATCCCTCTAGGGACATAGAAATCCCTCTAGGGACCTAGAAATCCCTCTAGGGACATAGAAATCTATCCCTCTAGGGACATTGAAATCCCTCTAGGGACATAGAAATCTATCCCTCTAGGGACATAGAAATCCCTCTTGGGACATAGAAATCCCTCTTGGGACATAGAAATCCCTCTAGGGACATAGAAATCTATCCCTCTAGGGACCTAGAAATCCCTCTAGGGACATAGAAATCCCTCTAGCGACCTAGAAATCCCTCTAGCGACATAGAAATCCCTCTAGGGACATAGAAATCCCTCTTGGGACATAGAAATCTATCCCTCTAGGGACATAGAAATCCCTCTTGGGACATAGAAATCCCTCTAGCGACCTAGAAATCCCTCTAGCGACATAGAAATCCCTCTAGGGACATAGAAATCCCTCTAGGGACATAGAAATCCCTCTAGGGACATAGAAATCCCTCTAGGGACATAGAAATCCCTCTAGGGACATAGAAATCTATCCCTCTAGGGACATAGAAATCCCTCTAGGGACCTAGAAATCCCTCTGGGACATAGAAATCCCTCTAGGGACCTAGAAATCCCTCTAGCGACATAGAAATCCCTCTAAGGACATAGAAATCTCTCTCTCTAGGGACCTAGAAATCCCTCTAGGGACATAGAAATCCCTCTAGGGACATAGAAATCTATCCCTCTAGGGACATAGAAATCCCTCTTGGGACATAGAAATCCCTCTAGGGACATAGAAATCCCTCTAGGGACATAGAAATCTATCCCTCTAGGGACATAGAAATCCCTCTAGGGACCTAGAAATCCCTCTAGGGACCTAGAAATCCCTCTAGGGACATAGAAATCTATCCCTCTAGGGACATAGAAATCCCTCTAGGGACATAGAAATCCCTCTTGGGACATAGAAATCCCTCTTGGGACATAGAAATCCCTCTAGGGACATTGAAATCCCTCTAGGGACATAGAAATCTATCCCTCTAGGGACATAGAAATCCCTCTTGGGACATAGAAATCCCTCTTGGGACATAGAAATCCCTCTAGGGACATAGAAATCCCTCTAGGGACATAGAAATCTATCCCTCTAGGGACATAGAAATCCCTCTAGGGACATAGAAATCCCTCTTGGGACATAGAAATCCCTCTTGGGACATAGAAATCCCTCTAGGGACATTGAAATCCCTCTAGGGACATAGAAATCTATCCCTCTAGGGACATAGAAATCCCTCTTGGGACATAGAAATCCCTCTTGGGACATAGAAATCCCTCTAGGGACATAGAAATCTATCCCTCTAGGGACATAGAAATCCCTCTAGGGACATAGAAATCCCTCTTGGGACATAGAAATCCCTCTTGGGACATAGTAATCCCTCTAGGGACATAGAAATCCCTCTAGGGACATAGAAATCTATCCCTCTAGGGACATAGAAATCCCTCTAGGGACATAGAAATCCCTCTTGGGACATAGAAATCCCTCTTGGGACATAGAAATCCCTCTAGGGACATTGAAATCCCTCTAGGGACATAGAAATCTATCCCTCAAGGGACATAGAAATCCCTCTAGGGACATAGAAATCCCTCTTGGGACATAGAAATCCCTCTAGGGACATAGAAATCCCTCTAGGGACATAGAAATCTATCCCTCTTGGGACATAGAAATCCCTCTAGGGACATAGAAATCTATCCCTCTAGGGACATAGAAATCCCTCTAGGGACATAGAAATCCCTCTAGGGACATAGAAATCTATCCCTCTTGGGACATAGAAATCCCTCTAGGGACATAGAAATCCCTCTAGGGACCTAGAAATCCCTCTAGGGACATAGAAATCTATCCCTCTAGGGACATTGAAATCCCTCTAGGGACATAGAAATCTATCCCTCTAGGGACATAGAAATCCCTCTTGGGACATAGAAATCCCTCTTGGGACATAGAAATCCCTCTAGGGACATAGAAATCTATCCCTCTAGGGACCTAGAAATCCCTCTAGGGACATAGAAATCCCTCTAGCGACCTAGAAATCCCTCTAGCGACATAGAAATCCCTCTAGGGACATAGAAATCCCTCTTGGGACATAGAAATCTATCCCTCTAGGGACATAGAAATCCCTCTTGGGACATAGAAATCCCTCTAGCGACCTAGAAATCCCTCTAGCGACATAGAAATCCCTCTAGGGACATAGAAATCCCTCTAGGGACATAGAAATCCCTCTAGGGACATAGAAATCCCTCTAGGGACATAGAAATCCCTCTAGGGACATAGAAATCTATCCCTCTAGGGACATAGAAATCCCTCTAGGGACCTAGAAATCCCTCTAGGGACCTAGAAATCCCTCTAGGGACATAGAAATCTATCCCTCTAGGGACATAGAAATCCCTCTAGGGACATAGAAATCCCTCTTGGGACATAGAAATCCCTCTTGGGACATAGAAATCCCTCTAGGGACATAGAAATCCCTCTAGGGACATAGAAATCTATCCCTCTAGGGACATAGAAAGCCCTCTAGGGACATAGAAATCCCTCTTGGGACATAGAAATCCCTCTTGGGACATAGAAATCCCTCTAGGGACATAGAAATCTATCCCTCTAGGGACCTAGAAATCCCTCTAGGGACATAGAAATCCCTCTAGCGACCTAGAAATCCCTCTAGCGACATAGAAATCCCTCTAGGGACATAGAAATCTATCCCTCTAGGGACATAGAAATCCCTCTTGGGACATAGAAATCCCTCTAGCGACCTAGAAATCCCTCTAGCGACATAGAAATCCCTCTAGGGACATAGAAATCCCTCTAGGGACATAGAAATCTATCCCTCTAGGGACATAGAAATCCCTCTTGGGACATAGAAATCCCTCTAGCGACCTAGAAATCCCTCTAGCGACATAGAAATCCCTCTAGGGACATAGAAATCCCTCTAGGGACATAGAAATCCCTCTAGGGACATAGAAATCTATCCCTCTAGGGACATAGAAATCCCTCTAGGGACCTAGAAATCCCTCTAGGGACCTAGAAATCCCTCTGGGACATAGAAATCCCTCTAGGGACCTAGAAATCCCTCTAGCGACATAGAAATCCCTCTAAGGACATAGAAATCTCTCTCTCTAGGGACCTAGAAATCCCTCTAGGGACATAGAAATCCCTCTAGGGACATAGAAATCTATCCCTCTAGGGACATAGAAATCCCTCTTGGGACATAGAAATCCCTCTAGGGACATAGAAATCCCTCTAGGGACATAGAAATCTATCCCTCTAGGGACATAGAAATCCCTCTAGGGACCTAGAAATCCCTCTAGGGACATAGAAATCTATCCCTCTAGGGACATAGAAATCCCTCTTGGGACATAGAAATCCCTCTAGGGACGTAGAAATCCCTCTAGGGACCTAGAAATCCCTCTAGGGACATAGAAATCCCTCTAGGGACATAGAAATCCCTCTAGGGACATAGAAATCTATCCCTCTAGGGACATAGAAATCCCTCTTGGGACATAGAAATCCCTCTAGGGACCTAGAAATCCCTCTAGGGACATAGAAATCCCTCTAGGGACATAGAAAACCCTCTAGGGACCTAGAAATCCCTCCTAAAACTCCAGATATCCCTCTCAAAACCCAAGATAACAGTTACATTTCTACCAGTTACCTTGGATAACCTTACATTTTTGACAGACATCATTGTTTGTTTACTAGTCTGTTCGAGCGTTGTTGTGTTTGTTGCTCAGTTGTTCTTTGTTAATAATACAAGATAATGTCGATATTTTGTTGTTTGGTGTTTCTTAGTTATACGACAATGCTTATTTGGGATTTGGCAAGAACCGAGGAAGATGCAATTCATTTTTGCCAGGAGAAAAACATTTTGCAGAAAAATAGGAAATGTAGGGATAGAGACTCTTTTCAATCCATGTTGAACTGTATAGCAACCCATTTTCCACCGAAATGCGATTGAATGTTAAGTTTTTAAATAATTTTTTGAATTTTAAATATTTTATATATGTTGCATTATTTTACATCCTACACTTATTATTTATGATTAAATATACTTATTATTTATTTATTATACTTTATACTAGTTTTAGATAATTATTTTAATTTTAAATCGTTTATATATTGGAGTATTTATTGATCTCATTATTTTATTTATTTACATTATATACCAAATTATTTTATAATATGTTATATATTCAATTATATTGTTATTACTTCGATTTATGTATTTCCATTATTATTACTCTATTTATTGATCTCGTTATTATATTTATTTACATTATATACAACATTATTTTATAACATGTTATATATTTAATTATATTGTTATTACTTCGATTTATTTATTTCCAATATTATTACATTCCTATTTTGAAAGGTTATCCAAGGTAACCGTCTCTAGGGACATAGAAATCCCTCTAGGGACATAGAAATATATCCCTCTAGGGACATAGAAATCCCTCTTGGGACCTAGAAATCCCTCTAGGGACATAGAAATCCCTCTAGGGACATAGAAATCCCTCTAGGGACATAGAAATCTATCCCTCTAGGGACATAGAAATCCCTCTAGGGACATAGAAATCCCTCTAGGGACATAGAAATCTATCCCTCTAGGGACATAGAAATCCCTCTAGGGACCTAGAAATCCCTCTGGGACATAGAAATCCCTCTAGGGACCTAGAAATCCCTCTAGCGACATAGAAATCCCTCTAAGGACATAGAAATCTCTCTCTCTAGGGACCTAGAAATCCCTCTAGGGACATAGAAATCCCTCTAGGGACATAGAAATCTATCCCTCTAGGGACATAGAAATCCCTCTTGGGACATAGAAATCCCTCTAGGGACATAGAAATCCCTCTAGGGACATAGAAATCTATCCCTCTAGGGACATAGAAATCCCTCTAGGGACCTAGAAATCCCTCTAGGGACCTAGAAATCCCTCTAGGGACATAGAAATCTATCCCTCTAGGGACATAGAAATCCCTCTAGGGACATAGAAATCCCTCTTGGGACATAGAAATCCCTCTTGGGACATAGAAATCCCTCTAGGGACATTGAAATCCCTCTAGGGACATAGAAATCTATCCCTCTAGGGACATAGAAATCCCTCTTGGGACATAGAAATCCCTCTTGGGACATAGAAATCCCTCTAGGGACATAGAAATCCCTCTAGGGACATAGAAATCTATCCCTCTAGGGACATAGAAATCCCTCTAGGGACATAGAAATCCCTCTTGGGACATAGAAATCCCTCTTGGGACATAGAAATCCCTCTAGGGACATTGAAATCCCTCTAGGGACATAGAAATCTATCCCTCTAGGGACATAGAAATCCCTCTTGGGACATAGAAATCCCTCTTGGGACATAGAAATCCCTCTAGGGACATAGAAATCTATCCCTCTAGGGACATAGAAATCCCTCTAGGGACATAGAAATCCCTCTTGGGACATAGAAATCCCTCTTGGGACATAGTAATCCCTCTAGGGACATAGAAATCCCTCTAGGGACATAGAAATCTATCCCTCTAGGGACATAGAAATCCCTCTAGGGACATAGAAATCCCTCTTGGGACATAGAAATCCCTCTTGGGACATAGAAATCCCTCTAGGGACATTGAAATCCCTCTAGGGACATAGAAATCTATCCCTCTAGGGACATAGAAATCCCTCTAGGGACATAGAAATCCCTCTTGGGACATAGAAATCCCTCTAGGGACATAGAAATCCCTCTAGGGACATAGAAATCTATCCCTCTTGGGACATAGAAATCCCTCTAGGGACATAGAAATCTATCCCTCTAGGGACATAGAAATCCCTCTAGGGACATAGAAATCCCTCTAGGGACATAGAAATCTATCCCTCTTGGGACATAGAAATCCCTCTAGGGACATAGAAATCCCTCTAGGGACCTAGAAATCCCTCTAGGGACATAGAAATCTATCCCTCTAGGGACATTGAAATCCCTCTAGGGACATAGAAATCTATCCCTCTAGGGACATAGAAATCCCTCTTGGGACATAGAAATCCCTCTTGGGACATAGAAATCCCTCTAGGGACATAGAAATCTATCCCTCTAGGGACCTAGAAATCCCTCTAGGGACATAGAAATCCCTCTAGCGACCTAGAAATCCCTCTAGCGACATAGAAATCCCTCTAGGGACATAGAAATCCCTCTTGGGACATAGAAATCTATCCCTCTAGGGACATAGAAATCCCTCTTGGGACATAGAAATCCCTCTAGCGACCTAGAAATCCCTCTAGCGACATAGAAATCCCTCTAGGGACATAGAAATCCCTCTAGGGACATAGAAATCCCTCTAGGGACATAGAAATCCCTCTAGGGACATAGAAATCCCTCTAGGGACATAGAAATCTATCCCTCTAGGGACATAGAAATCCCTCTAGGGACCTAGAAATCCCTCTAGGGACCTAGAAATCCCTCTAGGGACATAGAAATCTATCCCTCTAGGGACATAGAAATCCCTCTAGGGACATAGAAATCCCTCTTGGGACATAGAAATCCCTCTTGGGACATAGAAATCCCTCTAGGGACATAGAAATCCCTCTAGGGACATAGAAATCTATCCCTCTAGGGACATAGAAAGCCCTCTAGGGACATAGAAATCCCTCTTGGGACATAGAAATCCCTCTTGGGACATATAAATCCCTCTAGGGACATTGAAATCCCTCTAGGGACATAGAAATCTATCCCTCTAGGGACATAGAAATCCCTCTAGGGACCTAGAAATCCCTCTAGGGACATAGAAATCCCTCTAGGGACATTGAAATCCCTCTAGGGACATAGAAATCTATCCCTCTAGGGACATAGAAATCCCTCTTGGGACATAGAAATCCCTCTTGGGACATAGAAATCCCTCTAGGGACATAGAAATCTATCCCTCTAGGGACATAGAAATCCCTCTTGGGACATAGAAATCCCTCTAGGGACATAGAAATCCCTCTAGGGACATAGAAATCTATCCCTCTAGGGACATAGAAATCCCTCTAGGGACCTAGAAATCCCTCTGGGACATAGAAATCCCTCTAGGGACCTAGAAATCCCTCTAGCGACATAGAAATCCCTCTAAGGACAAAGAAATCTCTCTCTCTAGGGACCTAGAAATCCCTCTAGGGACATAGAAATCCCTCTAGGGACATAGAAATCTATCCCTCTAGGGACATAGAAATCCCTCTTGGGACATAGAAATCCCTCTTGGGACATAGAAATCCCTCGGGACATAGAAATCCCTCTAGGGACATAGAAATCTATCCCTCTAGGGACATAGAAATCCCTCTTGGGACATAGAAATCCCTCTAGGGACATAGAAATCCCTCTAGGGACATAGAAATCTATCCCTCTAGGGACATAGAAATCCCTCTAGGGACCTAGAAATCCCTCTTGGGACATAGAAATCCCTCTTGGGACATAGAAATCCCTCTAGGGACATTGAAATCCCTCTAGGGACATAGAAATCTATCCCTCTAGGGACATAGAAATCCCTCTTGGGACATAGAAATCCCTCTTGGGACATAGAAATCCCTCTAGGGACATAGAAATCTATCCCTCTAGGGACCTAGAAATCCCTCTAGGGACATAGAAATCCCTCTAGCGACCTAGAAATCCCTCTAGCGACATAGAAATCCCTCTAGGGACATAGAAATCCCTCTTGGGACATAGAAATCTATCCCTCTAGGGACATAGAAATCCCTCTTGGGACATAGAAATCCCTCTAGCGACCTAGAAATCCCTCTAGCGACATAGAAATCCCTCTAGGGACATAGAAATCCCTCTAGGGACATAGAAATCCCTCTAGGGACATAGAAATCCCTCTAGGGACATAGAAATCCCTCTAGGGACATAGAAATCTATCCCTCTAGGGACATAGAAACCCTCTAGGGACCTAGAAATCCCTCTAGGGACCTAGAAATCCCTCTAGGGACATAGAAATCCCTCTAGGGACATAGAAATCCCTCTTGGGACATAGAAATCCCTCTTGGGACATAGAAATCCCTCTAGGGACATTGAAATCCCTCTAGGGACATAGAAATCTATCCCTCTAGGGACATAGAAATCCCTCTTGGGACATAGAAATCCCTCTTGGGACATAGAAATCCCTCTAGGGACATAGAAATCCCTCTAGGGACATAGAAATCTATCCCTCTAGGGACATAGAAATCCCTCTAGGGACATAGAAATCCCACTTGGGACATAGAAATCCCTCTTGGGACATAGAAATCCCTCTAGGGACATTGAAATCCCTCTAGGGACATAGAAATCTATCCCTCTAGGGACATAGAAATCCCTCTAGGGACCTAGAAATCCCTCTAGGGACATAGAAATCCCTCTAGGGACATTGAAATCCCTCTAGGGACATAGAAATCCCTCTAGGGACATAGAAATCTATCCCTCTAGGGACATAGAAATCCCTCTAGGGACCTAGAAATCCCTCTAGGGACATAGAAATCCCTCTAGGGACATAGAAATCCCTCTTGGGACATAGAAATCCCTCTTGGGACATAGAAATCCCTCTAGGGACATTGAAATCCCTCTAGGGACATAGAAATCTATCCCTCTAGGGACATAGAAATCCCTCTTGGGACATAGAAATCCCTCTTGGGACATAGAAATCCCTCTAGGGACATAGAAATCCCTCTAGGGACATAGAAATCTATCCCTCTAGGGACATAGAAATCCCTCTAGGGACATAGAAATCCCTCTTGGAACATAGAAATCCCTCTTGGGACATAGAAATCCCTCTAGGGACATTGAAATCCCTCTAGGGACATAGAAATCTATCCCTCTAGGGACATAGAAATCCCTCTTGGGACATAGAAATCCCTCTTGGGACATAGAAATCCCTCTAGGGACATAGAAATCTATCCCTCTAGGGACATAGAAATCCCTCTAGGGACATAGAAATCCCTCTTGGGACATAGAAATCCCTCTTGGGACATAGTAATCCCTCTAGGGACATAGAAATCCCTCTAGGGACATAGAAATCTATCCCTCTAGGGACATAGAAATCCCTCTAGGGACATAGAAATCCCTCTTGGGACATAGAAATCCCTCTTGGGACATAGAAATCCCTCTAGGGACATTGAAATCCCTCTAGGGACATAGAAATCTATCCCTCTAGGGACATAGAAATCCCTCTTGGGACATAGAAATCCCTCTTGGGACATAGAAATCCCTCTAGGGACATAGAAATCTATCCCTCTAGGGACATAGAAATCCCTCTAGGGACATAGAAATCCCTCTTGGGACATAGAAATTACTCTAGGGACATAGAAATCCCTCTAGGGACATAGAAATCTATCCCTCTTGGGACATAGAAATCCCTCTAGGGACATAGAAATCTATCCCTCTAGGGACATAGAAATCCCTCTAGGGACATAGAAATCCCTCTAGGGACATAGAAATCTATCCCTCTTGGGACATAGAAATCCCTCTAGGGACCTAGAAATCCCTCTAGGGACATAGAAATCTATCCCTCTAGGGACATTGAAATCCCTCTAGGGACATAGAAATCTATCCCTCTAGGGACATAGAAATCCCTCTTGGGACATAGAAATCCCTCTTGGGACATAGAAATCCCTCTAGGGACATAGAAATCTATCCCTCTAGGGACATAGAAATCCCTCTAGGGACATAGAAATCCCTCTTGGGACATAGAAATCCCTCTAGGGACATAGAAATCCCTCTAGGGACATAGAAATCTATCCCTCTTGGGACATAGAAATCCCTCTAGGGACATAGAAATCTATCCCTCTAGGGACATAGAAATCCCTCTAGGGACATAGAAATCCCTCTTGGGACATAGAAATCCCTCTAGGGACATAGAAATCCCTCTAGGGACATAGAAATCTATCCCTCTAGGGACATAGAAATCCCTCTTGGGACATAGAAATCCCTCTAGGGACATAGAAATCCCTCTAGGGACATAGAAATCTATCCCTCTAGGGACATAGAAATCCCTCTAGGGACCTAGAAATCCCTCTTGGGACATAGAAATCCCTCTTGGGACATAGAAATCCCTCTAGGGACATTGAAATCCCTCTAGGGACATAGAAATCTATCCCTCTAGGGACATAGAAATCCCTCTTGGGACATAGAAATCCCTCTTGGGACATAGAAATCCCTCTAGGGACATAGAAATCTATCCCTCTAGGGACCTAGAAATCCCTCTAGGGACATAGAAATCCCTCTAGCGACCTAGAAATCCCTCTAGCGACATAGAAATCCCTCTAGGGACATAGAAATCCCTCTTGGGACATAGAAATCTATCCCTCTAGGGACATAGAAATCCCTCTTGGGACATAGAAATCCCTCTAGCGACCTAGAAATCCCTCTAGCGACATAGAAATCCCTCTAGGGACATAGAAATCCCTCTAGGGACATAGAAATCCCTCTAGGGACATAGAAATCCCTCTAGGGACATAGAAATCCCTCTAGGGACATAGAAATCTATCCCTCTAGGGACATAGAAATCCCTCTAGGGACCTAGAAATCCCTCTAGGGACCTAGAAATCCCTCTAGGGACATAGAAATCTATCCCTCTAGGGACATAGAAATCCCTCTAGGGACATAGAAATCCCTCTTGGGACATAGAAATCCCTCTTGGGACATAGAAATCCCTCTAGGGACATTGAAATCCCTCTAGGGACATAGAAATCTATCCCTCTAGGGACATAGAAATCCCTCTTGGGACATAGAAATCCCTCTTGGGACATAGAAATCCCTCTAGGGACATAGAAATCCCTCTAGGGACATAGAAATCTATCCCTCTAGGGACATAGAAATCCCTCTAGGGACATAGAAATCCCTCTTGGGACATAGAAATCCCTCTTGGGACATAGAAATCCCTCTAGGGACATTGAAATCCCTCTAGGGACATAGAAATCTATCCCTCTAGGGACATAGAAATCCCTCTAGGGACCTAGAAATCCCTCTAGGGACATAGAAATCCCTCTAGGGACATTGAAATCCCTCTAGGGACATAGAAATCTATCCCTCTAGGGACATAGAAATCCCTCTTGGGACATAGAAATCCCTCTTAGGACATAGAAATCCCTCTAGGGACATAGAAATCTATCCCTCTAGGGACATAGAAATCCCTCTTGGGACATAGAAATCCCTCTAGGGACATAGAAATCCCTCTAGGGACATAGAAATCTATCCCTCTAGGGACATAGAAATCCCTCTAGGGACCTAGAAATCCCTCTGGGACATAGAAATCCCTCTAGGGACCTAGAAATCCCTCTAGCGACATAGAAATCCCTCTAAGGACATAGAAATCTCTCTCTCTAGGGACCTAGAAATCCCTCTAGGGACATAGAAATCCCTCTAGGGACATAGAAATCTATCCCTCTAGGGACATAGAAATCCCTCTTGGGACATAGAAATCCCTCTTGGGACATAGAAATCCCTCGGGACATAGAAATCCCTCTAGGGACATAGAAATCTATCCCTCTTGGGACATAGAAATCCCTCTAGGGACATAGAAATCTATCCCTCTAGGGACATAGAAATCCCTCTAGGGACATAGAAATCCCTCTTGGGACATAGAAATCCCTCTAGGGACATAGAAATCCCTCTAGGGACATAGAAATCTATCCCTCTAGGGACATAGAAATCCCTCTTGGGACATAGAAATCCCTCTAGGGACATAGAAATCCCTCTAGGGACATAGAAATCTATCCCTCTAGGGACATAGAAATCCCTCTAGGGACCTAGAAATCCCTCTTGGGACATAGAAATCCCTCTTGGGACATAGAAATCCCTCTAGGGACATTGAAATCCCTCTAGGGACATAGAAATCTATCCCTCTAGGGACATAGAAATCCCTCTTGGGACATAGAAATCCCTCTTGGGACATAGAAATCCCTCTAGGGACATAGAAATCTATCCCTCTAGGGACCTAGAAATCCCTCTAGGGACATAGAAATCCCTCTAGCGACCTAGAAATCCCTCTAGCGACATAGAAATCCCTCTAGGGACATAGAAATCCCTCTTGGGACATAGAAATCTATCCCTCTAGGGACATAGAAATCCCTCTTGGGACATAGAAATCCCTCTAGCGACCTAGAAATCCCTCTAGCGACATAGAAATCCCTCTAGGGACATAGAAATCCCTCTAGGGACATAGAAATCCCTCTAGGGACATAGAAATCCCTCTAGGGACATAGAAATCCCTCTAGGGACATAGAAATCTATCCCTCTAGGGACATAGAAACCCTCTAGGGACCTAGAAATCCCTCTAGGGACCTAGAAATCCCTCTAGGGACATAGAAATCCCTCTAGGGACATAGAAATCCCTCTTGGGACATAGAAATCCCTCTTGGGACATAGAAATCCCTCTAGGGACATTGAAATCCCTCTAGGGACATAGAAATCTATCCCTCTAGGGACATAGAAATCCCTCTTGGGACATAGAAATCCCTCTTGGGACATAGAAATCCCTCTAGGGACATAGAAATCCCTCTAGGGACATAGAAATCTATCCCTCTAGGGAAATAGAAATCCCTCTAGGGACATAGAAATCCCACTTGGGACATAGAAATCCCTCTTGGGACATAGAAATCCCTCTAGGGACATTGAAATCCCTCTAGGGACATAGAAATCTATCCCTCTAGGGACATAGAAATCCCTCTAGGGACCTAGAAATCCCTCTAGGGACATAGAAATCCCTCTAGGGACATTGAAATCCCTCTAGGGACATAGAAATCCCTCTAGGGACATAGAAATCTATCCCTCTAGGGACATAGAAATCCCTCTAGGGACATAGAAATCCCTCTTGGGACATAGAAATCCCTCTTGGGACATAGAAATCCCTCTAGGGACATTGAAATCCCTCTAGGGACATAGAAATCTATCCCTCTAGGGACATAGAAATCCCTCTTGGGACATAGAAATCCCTCTTGGGACATAGAAATCCCTCTAGGGACATAGAAATCTATCCCTCTAGGGACAAAGAAATCCCTCTAGGGACATAGAAATCCCTCTTGGGACATAGAAATCCCTCTAGGGACATAGAAATCCCTCTAGGGACATAGAAATCTATCCCTCTTGGGACATAGAAATCCCTCTAGGGACATAGAAATCTATCCCTCTAGGGACATAGAAATCCCTCTAGGGACATAGAAATCCCTCTAGGGACATAGAAATCTATCCCTCTTGGGACATAGAAATCCCTCTAGGGACATAGAAATCCCTCTAGGGACCTAGAAATCCCTCTAGGGACATAGAAATCTATCCCTCTAGGGACATTGAAATCCCTCTAGGGACATAGAAATCTATCCCTCTAGGGACATAGAAATCCCTCTTGGGACATAGAAATCCCTCTTGGGACATAGAAATCCCTCTAGGGACATAGAAATCTATCCCTCTAGGGACATAGAAATCCCTCTAGGGACATAGAAATCCCTCTTGGGACATAGAAATCCCTCTAGGGACATAGAAATCCCTCTAGGGACATAGAAATCTATCCCTCTTGGGACATAGAAATCCCTCTAGGGACATAGAAATCTATCCCTCTAGGGACATAGAAATCCCTCTAGGGACATAGAAATCCCTCTTGGGACATAGAAATCCCTCTAGGGACATAGAAATCCCTCTAGGGACATAGAAATCTATCCCTCTAGGGACATAGAAATCCCTCTTGGGACATAGAAATCCCTCTAGGGACATAGAAATCCCTCTAGGGACATAGAAATCTATCCCTCTAGGGACATAGAAATCCCTCTAGGGACCTAGAAATCCCTCTTGGGACATAGAAATCCCTCTTGGGACATAGAAATCCCTCTAGGGACATTGAAATCCCTCTAGGGACATAGAAATCTATCCCTCTAGGGACATAGAAATCCCTCTTGGGACATAGAAATCCCTCTTGGGACATAGAAATCCCTCTAGGGACATAGAAATCTATCCCTCTAGGGACCTAGAAATCCCTCTAGGGACATAGAAATCCCTCTAGCGACCTAGAAATCCCTCTAGCGACATAGAAATCCCTCTAGGGACATAGAAATCCCTCTTGGGACATAGAAATCTATCCCTCTAGGGACATAGAAATCCCTCTTGGGACATAGAAATCCCTCTAGCGACCTAGAAATCCCTCTAGCGACATAGAAATCCCTCTAGGGACATAGAAATCCCTCTAGGGACATAGAAATCCCTCTTGGGACATAGAAATCCCTCTAGGGACATTGAAATCCCTCTAGGGACATAGAAATCTATCCCTCTAGGGACATAGAAATCCCTCTAGGGACATAGAAATCCCTCTTGGGACATAGAAATCCCTCTTGGGACATAGAAATCCCTCTAGGGACATTGAAATCCCTCTAGGGACATAGAAATCTATCCCTCTAGGGACATAGAAATCCCTCTTGGGACATAGAAATCCCTCTTGGGACATAGAAATCCCTCTAGGGACATAGAAATCACTCTAGGGACATAGAAATCTATCCCTCTAGGGACATAGAAATCCCTCTAGGGACATAGAAATCCCTCTTGGGACATAGAAATCTCTCTTGGGACATAGAAATCCCTCTAGGGACATTGAAATCCCTCTAGGGACATAGAAATCTATCCCTCTAGGGACATAGAAATCCCTCTAGGGACCTAGAAATCCCTCTAGGGACATAGAAATCCCTCTAGGGACATTGAAATCCCTCTAGGGACATAGAAATCTATCCCTCTAGGGACATAGAAATCCCTCTTGGGACATAGAAATCCCTCTTGGGACATAGAAATCCCTCTAGGGACATAGAAATCTATCCCTCTAGGGACATAGAAATCCCTCTTGGGACATAGAAATCCCTCTAGGGACATAGAAATCCCTCTAGGGACATATAAATCTATCCCTCTAGGGACATAGAAATCCCTCTAGGGACCTAGAAATCCCTCTGGGACATAGAAATCCCTCTAGGGACCTAGAAATCCCTCTAGCGACATAGAAATCCCTCTAAGGACATAGAAATCTCTCTCTCTAGGGACCTAGAAATCCCTCTAGGGACATAGAAATCCCTCTAGGGACATAGAAATCTATCCCTCTAGGGACATAGAAATCCCTCTTGGGACATAGAAATCCCTCTTGGGACATAGAAATCCCTCGGGACATAGAAATCCCTCTAGGGACATAGAAATCTATCCCTCTTGGGACATAGAAATCCCTCTAGGGACATAGAAATCTATCCCTCTAGGGACATAGAAATCCCTCTAGGGACATAGAAATCCCTCTTGGGACATAGAAATCCCTCTAGGGACATAGAAATCCCTCTAGGGACATAGAAATCTATCCCTCTAGGGACATAGAAATCCCTCTTGGGACATAGAAATCCCTCTAGGGACATAGAAATCCCTCTAGGGACATAGAAATCTATCCCTCTAGGGACATAGAAATCCCTCTAGGGACCTAGAAATCCCTCTTGGGACATAGAAATCCCTCTTGGGACATAGAAATCCCTCTAGGGACATTGAAATCCCTCTAGGGACATAGAAATCTATCCCTCTAGGGACATAGAAATCCCTCTTGGGACATAGAAATCCCTCTTGGGACATAGAAATCCCTCTAGGGACATAGAAATCTATCCCTCTAGGGACCTAGAAATCCCTCTAGGGACATAGAAATCCCTCTAGCGACCTAGAAATCCCTCTAGCGACATAGAAATCCCTCTAGGGACATAGAAATCCCTCTTGGGACATAGAAATCTATCCCTCTAGGGACATAGAAATCCCTCTTGGGACATAGAAATCCCTCTAGCGACCTAGAAATCCCTCTAGCGACATAGAAATCCCTCTAGGGACATAGAAATCCCTCTAGGGACATAGAAATCCCTCTAGGGACATAGAAATCCCTCTAGGGACATAGAAATCCCTCTAGGGACATTGAAATCCCTCTAGGGACATAGAAATCTATCCCTCTAGGGACATAGAAATCCCTCTTGGGACATAGAAATCCCTCTTGGGACATAGAAATCCCTCTAGGGACATAGAAATCCCTCTAGGGACATAGAAATCTATCCCTCTAGGGAAATAGAAATCCCTCTAGGGACATAGAAATCCCACTTGGGACATAGAAATCCCTCTTGGGACATAGAAATCCCTCTAGGGACATTGAAATCCCTCTAGGGACATAGAAATCTATCCCTCTAGGGACATAGAAATCCCTCTAGGGACCTAGAAATCCCTCTAGGGACATAGAAATCCCTCTAGGGACATTGAAATCCCTCTAGGGACATAGAAATCCCTCTAGGGACATAGAAATCTATCCCTCTAGGGACATAGAAATCCCTCTAGCGACATAGAAATCCCTCTTGGGACATAGAAATCCCTCTTGGGACATAGAAATCCCTCTAGGGACATTGAAATCCCTCTAGGGACATAGAAATCTATCCCTCTAGGGACATAGAAATCCCTCTTGGGACATAGAAATCCCTCTTGGGACATAGAAATCCCTCTAGGGACATAGAAATCTATCCCTCTAGGGACAAAGAAATCCCTCTAGGGACATAGAAATCCCTCTTGGGACATAGAAATCCCTCTAGGGACATAGAAATCCCTCTAGGGACATAGAAATCTATCCCTCTTGGGACATAGAAATCCCTCTAGGGACATAGAAATCTATCCCTCTAGGGACATAGAAATCCCTCTAGGGACATAGAAATCCCTCTAGGGACATAGAAATCTATCCCTCTTGGGACATAGAAATCCCTCTAGGGACATAGAAATCCCTCCAGGGACCTAGAAATCCCTCTAGGGACATAGAAATCTATCCCTCTAGGGACATTGAAATCCCTCTAGGGACATAGAAATCTATCCCTCTAGGGACATAGAAATCCCTCTTGGGACATAGAAATCCCTCTTGGGACATAGAAATCCCTCTAGGGACATAGAAATCTATCCCTCTAGGGACATAGAAATCCCTCTAGGGACATAGAAATCCCTCTTGGGACATAGAAATCCCTCTAGGGACATAGAAATCCCTCTAGGGACATAGAAATCTATCCCTCTTGGGACATATAAATCCCTCTAGGGACATAGAAATCTATCCCTCTAGGGACATAGAAATCCCTCTAGGGACATAGAAATCCCTCTTGGGACATAGAAATCCCTCTAGGGACATAGAAATCCCTCTAGGGACATAGAAATCTATCCCTCTAGGGACATAGAAATCCCTCTTGGGACATAGAAATCCCTCTAGGGACATTGAAATCCCTCTAGGGACCTAGAAATCCCTCTAGGGACATAGAAATCTATCCCTCTAGGGACATAGAAATCCCTCTAGGGACATAGAAATCCCTCTTGGGACATAGAAATCCCTCTTGGGACATAGAAATCCCTCTAGGGACATTGAAATCCCTCTAGGGACATAGAAATCTATCCCTCTAGGGACATAGAAATCCCTCTTGGGACATAGAAATCCCTCTTGGGACATAGAAATCCCTCTAGGGACATAGAAATCCCTCTAGGGACATAGAAATCTATCCCTCTAGGGACATAGAAATCCCTCTAGGGACATAGAAATCCCACTTGGGACATAGGAATCCCTCTTGGGACATAGAAATCCCTCTAGGGACATTGAAATCCCTCTAGGGACATAGAAATCTATCCCTCTAGGGACATAGAAATCTATCCCTCTAGGGACATAGAAATCCCTCTTGGGACATAGAAATCCCTCTTGGGACATAGAAATCCCTCTAGGGACATAGAAATCTATCCCTCTAGGGACATAGAAATCCCTCTTGGGACATAGAAATCCCTCTAGGGACATAGAAATCCCTCTAGGGACATAGAAATCTATCCCTCTAGGGACATAGAAATCCCTCTAGGGACCTAGAAATCCCTCTGGGACATAGAAATCCCTCTAGGGACCTAGAAATCCCTCTAGCGACATAGAAATCCCTCTAAGGACATAGAAATCTCTCTCTCTAGGGACCTAGAAATCCCTCTAGGGACATAGAAATCCCTCTAGGGACATAGAAATCTATCCCTCTAGGGACATAGAAATCCCTCTTGGGACATAGAAATCCCTCTAGGGACATAGAAATCCCTCTAGGGACATAGAAATCTATCCCTCTAGGGACATAGAAATCCCTCTAGGGACCTAGAAATCCCTCTAGGGACCTAGAAATCCCTCTAGGGACATAGAAATCTATCCCTCTAGGGACATAGAAATCCCTCTAGGGACATAGAAATCCCTCTTGGGACATAGAAATCCCTCTTGGGACATAGAAATCCCTCTAGGGACATTGAAATCCCTCTAGGGACATAGAAATCTATCCCTCTAGGGACATAGAAATCCCTCTTGGGACATAGAAATCCCTCTTGGGACATAGAAATCCCTCTTGGGACATAGAAATCCCTCTAGGGACATAGAAATCCCTCTAGGGACATAGAAATCTATCCCTCTAGGGACATAGAAATCCCTCTAGGGACATAGAAATCCCTCTTGGGACATAGAAATCCCTCTTGGGACATAGAAATCCCTCTAGGGACATAGAAATCTATCCCTCTAGGGACATAGAAATCCCTCTTGGGACATAGAAATCCCTCTTGGGACATAGAAATCCCTCTAGGGACATAGAAATCTATCCCTCTAGGGACATAGAAATCCCTCTAGGGACATAGAAATCCCTCTTGGGACATAGAAATCCCTCTTGGGACATAGAAATCCCTCTAGGGACATAGAAATCCCTCTAGGGACATAGAAATCTATCCCTCTAGGGACATAGAAATCCCTCTAGGGACATAGAAATCCCTCTTGGGACATAGAAATCCCTCTTGGGACATAGAAATCCCTCTAGGGACATTGAAATCCCTCTAGGGACATAGAAATCTATCCCTCTAGGGACATAGAAATCCCTCTTGGGACATAGAAATCCCTCTAGGGACATAGAAATCTATCCCTCTAGGGACATAGAAATCCCTCTAGGGACATAGAAATCCCTCTTGGGACATAGAAATCCCTCTAGGGACATTGAAATCCCTCTAGGGACATAGAAATCTATCCCTCTTGGGACATAGAAATCCCTCTAGGGACATAGAAATCTATCCCTCTAGGGACATAGAAATCCCTCTAGGGACATAGAAATCCCTCTAGGGACATAGAAATCTATCCCTCTTGGGACATAGAAATCCCTCTAGGGACATAGAAATCCCTCTAGGGACCTAGAAATCCCTCTAGGGACATAGAAATCTATCCCTCTAGGGACATTGAAATCCCTCTAGGGACATAGAAATCTATCCCTCTAGGGACCTAGAAATCCCTCTAGGGACCTAGAAATCCCTCTAGGGACATAGAAATCTATCCCTCTAGAGACATAGAAATCCCTCTTGGGACATAGAAATCCCTCTTGGGACATAGAAATCCCTCTAGGGACATTGAAATCCCTCTAGGGACATAGAAATCTATCCCTCTAGGGACATAGAAATCCCTCTTGGGACATAGAAATCCCTCTTGGGACATAGAAATCCCTCTAGGGACATAGAAATCCCTCTAGGGACATAGAAATCTATCCCTCTAGGGACATAGAAATCCCTCTAGGGACATAGAAATCCCACTTGGGACATAGGAATCCCTCTTGGGACATAGAAATCCCTCTAGGGACATTGAAATCCCTCTAGGGACATAGAAATCTATCCCTCTAGGGACATAGAAATCTATCCCTCTAGGGACATAGAAATCCCTCTTGGGACATAGAAATCCCTCTTGGGACATAGAAATCCCTCTAGGGACATAGAAATCTATCCCTCTAGGGACATAGAAATCCCTCTTGGGACATAGAAATCCCTCTAGGGACATAGAAATCCCTCTAGGGACATAGAAATCTATCCCTCTAGGGACATAGAAATCCCTCTAGGGACCTAGAAATCCCTCTAGCGACATAGAAATCCCTCTAAGGACATAGAAATCTCTCTCTCTAGAGACCTAGAAATCCCTCTAGGGACATAGAAATCCCTCTAGGGACATAGAAATCTATCCCTCTAGGGACATAGAAATCCCTCTTGGGACATAGAAATCCCTCTAGGGACATAGAAATCCCTCTAGGGACATAGAAATCTATCCCTCTAGGGACATAGAAATCCCTCTAGGGACCTAGAAATCCCTCTAGGGACCTAGAAATCCCTCTAGGGACATAGAAATCTATCCCTCTAGGGACATAGAAATCCCTCTAGGGACATAGAAATCCCTCTTGGGACATAGAAATCCCTCTTGGGACATAGAAATCCCTCTAGGGACATTGAAATCCCTCTAGGGACATAGAAATCTATCCCTCTAGGGACATAGAAATCCCTCTTGGGACATAGAAATCCCTCTTGGGACATAGAAATCCCTCTTGGGACATAGAAATCCCTCTAGGGACATAGAAATCCCTCTAGGGACATAGAAATCTATCCCTCTAGGGACATAGAAATCCCTCTAGGGACATAGAAATCCCTCTTGGGACATAGAAATCCCTCTTGGGACATAGAAATCCCTCTAGGGACATTGAAATCCCTCTAGGGACATAGAAATCTATCCCTCTAGGGACATAGAAATCCCTCTTGGGACATAGAAATCCCTCTTGGGACATAGAAATCCCTCTAGGGACATAGAAATCTATCCCTCTAGGGACATAGAAATCCCTCTAGGGACATAGAAATCCCTCTTGGGACATAGAAATCCCTCTTGGGACATAGAAATCCCTCTAGGGACATAGAAATCCCTCTAGGGACATAGAAATCTATCCCTCTAGGGACATAGAAATCCCTCTAGGGACATAGAAATCCCTCTTGGGACATAAAAATCCCTCTTGGGACATAGAAATCCCTCTAGGGACATTGAAATCCCTCTAGGGACATAGAAATCTATCCCTCTAGGGACATAGAAATCCCTCTTGGGACATAGAAATCCCTCTAGGGACATAGAAATCTATCCCTCTAGGGACATAGAAATCCCTCTAGGGACATAGAAATCCCTCTTGGGACATAGAAATCCCTCTAGGGACATAGAAATCCCTCTAGGGACATAGAAATCTATCCCTCTTGGGACATAGAAATCCCTCTAGGGACATAGAAATCTATCCCTCTAGGGACATAGAAATCCGTCTAGGGACATAGAAATCCCTCTAGGGACATAGAAATCTATCCCTCTTGGGACATAGAAATCCCTCTAGGGACATAGAAATCCCTCTAGGGACCTAGAAATCCCTCTAGGGACATAGAAATCTATCCCTCTAGGGACATTGAAATCCCTCTAGGGACATAGAAATCTATCCCTCTAGGGACATAGAAATCCCTCTTGGGACATAGAAATCCCTCTTGGGACATAGAAATCCCTCTAGGGACATAGAAATCTATCCCTCTAGGGACATAGAAATCCCTCTAGGGACATAGTAATCCCTCTTGGGACATAGAAATCCCTCTAGGGACATAGAAATCCCTCTAGAGACATAGAAATCTATCCCTCTTAAGACATAGAAATCCCTCTAGGGACATAGAAATCTATCCCTCTAGGGACATAGAAATCCCTCTAGGGACATAGAAATCCCTCTTGGGACATAGAAATCCCTCTAGGGACATAGAAATCCCTCTAGGGACATAGAAATCTATCCCTCTAGGGACATAGAAATCCCTCTTGGGACATAGAAATCCCTCTAGGGACATAGAAATCCCTCTAGGGACATAGAAATCTATCCCTCTAGGGACATAGAAATCCCTCTAGGGACCTAGAAATCCCTCTTGGGACATAGAAATCCCTCTTGGGACATAGAAATCTATCCCTCTAGGGACATAGAAATCCCTCTTGGGACATAGAAATCCCTCTTGGGACATAGAAATCCCTCTAGGGACATAGAAATCTATCCCTCTAGGGACCTAGAAATCCCTCTAGGGACATAGAAATCCCTCTAGCGACCTAGAAATCCCTCTAGCGACATAGAAATCCCTCTAGGGACATAGAAATCCCTCTTGGGACATAGAAATCTATCCCTCTAGGGACATAGAAATCCCTCTTGGGACATAGAAATCCCTCTAGCGACCTAGAAATCCCTCTAGCGACATAGAAATCCCTCTAGGGACATAGAAATCCCTCTAGGGACATAGAAATCCCTCTAGGGACATAGAAATCCCTCTAGGGACATAGAAATCCCTCTAGGGACATAGAAATCTATCCCTCTAGGGACATAGAAATCCCTCTAGGGACCTAGAAATCCCTCTAGGGACCTAGAAATCCCTCTAGGGACATAGAAATCTATCCCTCTAGGGACATAGAAATCCCTCTAGGGACATAGAAATCCCTCTTGGGACATAGAAATCCCTCTTGGGACATAGAAATCCCTCTAGGGACATTGAAATCCCTCTAGGGACATAGAAATCTATCCCTCTAGGGACATAGAAATCCCTCTTGGGACATAGAAATCCCTCTTGGGACATAGAAATCCCTCTAGGGACATAGAAATCCCTCTAGGGACATAGAAATCTATCCCTCTAGGGACATAGAAATCCCTCTAGGGACATAGAAATCCCTCTTGGGACATAGAAATCCCTCTTGGGACATAGAAATCCCTCTAGGGACATTGAAATCCCTCTAGGGACATAGAAATCCCTCTAGGGACATAGAAATCTATCCCTCTAGGGACATAGAAACCCTCTAGGGACCTAGAAATCCCTCTAGGGACCTAGAAATCCCTCTAGGGACATAGAAATCTATCCCTCTAGGGACATAGAAATCCCTCTAGGGACATAGAAATCCCTCTTGGGACATAGAAATCCCTCTTGGGACATAGAAATCCCTCTAGGGACATTGAAATCCCTCTAGGGACATAGAAATCTATCCCTCTAGGGACATAGAAATCCCTCTTGGGACATAGAAATCCCTCTTGGGACATAGAAATCCCTCTAGGGACATAGAAATCCCTCTAGGGACATAGAAATCTATCCCTCTAGGGACATAGAAATCCCTCTAGGGACATAGAAATCCCACTTGGGACATAGGAATCCCTCTTGGGACATAGAAATCCCTCTAGGGACATTGAAATCCCTCTAGGGACATAGAAATCTATCCCTCTAGGGACATAGAAATCTATCCCTCTAGGGACATAGAAATCCCTCTTGGGACATAGAAATCCCTCTTGGGACATAGAAATCCCTCTAGGGACATAGAAATCTATCCCTCTAGGGACATAGAAATCCCTCTTGGGACATAGAAATCCCTCTAGGGACATAGAAATCCCTCTAGGGACATAGAAATCTATCCCTCTAGGGACATAGAAATCCCTCTAGGGACCTAGAAATCCCTCTGGGACATAGAAATCCCTCTAGGGACCTAGAAATCCCTCTAGCGACATAGAAATCCCTCTAAGGACATAGAAATCTCTCTCTCTAGGGACCTAGAAATCCCTCTAGGGACATAGAAATCCCTCTAGGGACATAGAAATCTATCCCTCTAGGGACATAGAAATCCCTCTTGGGACATAGAAATCCCTCTAGGGACATAGAAATCCCTCTAGGGACATAGAAATCTATCCCTCTAGGGACATAGAAATCCCTCTAGGGACCTAGAAATCCCTCTAGGGACCTAGAAATCCCTCTAGGGACATAGAAATCTATCCCTCTAGGGACATAGAAATCCCTCTAGGGACATAGAAATCCCTCTTGGGACATAGAAATCCCTGTTGGGACATAGAAATCCCTCTAGGGACATTGAAATCCCTCTAGGGACATAGAAATCTATCCCTCTAGGGACATAGAAATCCCTCTTGGGACATAGAAATCCCTCTTGGGACATAGAAATCCCTCTAGGGACATAGAAATCCCTCTAGGGACATAGAAATCTATCCCTCTAGGGACATAGAAATCCCTCTAGGGACATAGAAATCCCTCTTGGGACATAGAAATCCCTCTTGGGACATAGAAATCCCTCTAGGGACATTGAAATCCCTCTAGGGACATAGAAATCTATCCCTCTAGGGACATAGAAATCCCTCTTGGGACATAGAAATCCCTCTTGGGACATAGAAATCCCTCTAGGGACATAGAAATCTATCCCTCTAGGGACATAGAAATCCCTCTAGGGACATAGAAATCCCTCTTGGGACATAGAAATCCCTCTTGGGACATAGAAATCCCTCTAGGGACATAGAAATCCCTCTAGGGACATAGAAATCTATCCCTCTAGGGACATAGAAATCCCTCTAGGGACATAGAAATCCCTCTTGGGACATAGAAATCCCTCTTGGGACATAGAAATCCCTCTAGGGACATTGAAATCCCTCTAGGGACATAGAAATCTATCCCTCTAGGGACATAGAAATCCCTCTTGGGACATAGAAATCCCTCTAGGGACATAGAAATCTATCCCTCTAGGGACATAGAAATCCCTCTAGGGACATAGAAATCCCTCTTGGGACATAGAAATCCCTCTAGGGACATTGAAATCCCTCTAGGGACATAGAAATCTATCCCTCTTGGGACATAGAAATCCCTCTAGGGACATAGAAATCTATCCCTCTAGGGACATAGAAATCCCTCTAGGGACATAGAAATCCCTCTAGGGACATAGAAATCTATCCCTCTTGGGACATAGAAATCCCTCTAGGGACATAGAAATCCCTCTAGGGACCTAGAAATCCCTCTAGGGACATAGAAATCTATCCCTCTAGGGACATTGAAATCCCTCTAGGGACATAGAAATCTATCCCTCTAGGGACCTAGAAATCCCTCTAGGGACCTAGAAATCCCTCTAGGGACATAGAAATCTATCCCTCTAGAGACATAGAAATCCCTCTTGGGACATAGAAATCCCTCTTGGGACATAGAAATCCCTCTAGGGACATTGAAATCCCTCTAGGGACATAGAAATCTATCCCTCTAGGGACATAGAAATCCCTCTTGGGACATAGAAATCCCTCTTGGGACATAGAAATCCCTCTAGGGACATAGAAATCCCTCTAGGGACATAGAAATCTATCCCTCTAGGGACATAGAAATCCCTCTAGGGACATAGAAATCCCACTTGGGACATAGGAATCCCTCTTGGGACATAGAAATCCCTCTAGGGACATTGAAATCCCTCTAGGGACATAGAAATCTATCCCTCTAGGGACATAGAAATCTATCCCTCTAGGGACATAGAAATCCCTCTTGGGACATAGAAATCCCTCTTGGGACATAGAAATCCCTCTAGGGACATAGAAATCTATCCCTCTAGGGACATAGAAATCCCTCTTGGGACATAGAAATCCCTCTAGGGACATAGAAATCCCTCTAGGGACATAGAAATCTATCCCTCTAGGGACATAGAAATCCCTCTAGGGACCTAGAAATCCCTCTAGCGACATAGAAATCCCTCTAAGGACATAGAAATCTCTCTCTCTAGAGACCTAGAAATCCCTCTAGGGACATAGAAATCTTTCTAGGGACATAGAAATCTATCCCTCTAGGGACATAGAAATCCCTCTTGGGACATAGAAATCCCTCTAGGGACATAGAAATCCCTCTAGGGACATAGAAATCTATCCCTCTAGGGACATAGAAATCCCTCTAGGGACCTAGAAATCCCTCTAGGGACCTAGAAATCCCTCTAGGGACATAGAAATCTATCCCTCTAGGGACATAGAAATCCCTCTAGGGACATAGAAATCCCTCTTGGGACATAGAAATCCCTCTTGGGACATAGAAATCCCTCTAGGGACATTGAAATCCCTCTAGGGACATAGAAATCTATCCCTCTAGGGACATAGAAATCCCTCTTGGGACATAGAAATCCCTCTTGGGACATAGAAATCCCTCTAGGGACATAGAAATCTATCCCTCTAGGGACATAGAAATCCCTCTAGGGACATAGAAATCCCTCTTGGGACATAGAAATCCCTCTTGGGACATAGAAATCCCTCTAGGGACATAGAAATCCCTCTAGGGACATAGAAATCTATCCCTCTAGGGACATAGAAATCCCTCTAGGGACATAGAAATCCCTCTTGGGACATAGAAATCCCTCTTGGGACATAGAAATCCCTCTAGGGACATTGAAATCCCTCTAGGGACATAGAAATCTATCCCTCTAGGGACATAGAAATCCCTCTTGGGACATAGAAATCCCTCTAGGGACATAGAAATCTATCCCTCTAGGGACATAGAAATCCCTCTAGGGACATAGAAATCCCTCTTGGGACATAGAAATCCCTCTAGGGACATAGAAATCCCTCTAGGGACATAGAAATCTATCCCTCTTGGGACATAGAAATCCCTCTAGGGACATAGAAATCTATCCCTCTAGGGACATAGAAATCCCTCTAGGGACATAGAAATCCCTCTAGGGACATAGAAATCTATCCCTCTTGGGACATAGAAATCCCTCTAGGGACATAGAAATCCCTCTAGGGACCTAGAAATCCCTCTAGGGACATAGAAATCTATCCCTCTAGAGACATTGAATTCCCTCTAGGGACATAGAAATCTATCCCTCTAGGGACATAGAAATCCCTCTTGGGACATAGAAATCCCTCTTGGGACATAGAAATCCCTCTAGGGACATAGAAATCTATCCCTCTAGGGACATAGAAATCCCTCTAGGGACATAGTAATCCCTCTTGGGACATAGAAATCCCTCTAGGGACATAGAAATCCCTCTAGAGACATAGAAATCTATCCCTCTTAAGACATAGAAATCCCTCTAGGGACATAGAAATCTATCCCTCTAGGGACATAGAAATCCCTCTAGGGACATAGAAATCCCTCTTGGGACATAGAAATCCCTCTAGGGACATAGAAATCCCTCTAGGGACATAGAAATCTATCCCTCTAGGGACATAGAAATCCCTCTTGGGACATAGAAATCCCTCTAGGGACATAGAAATCCCTCTAGGGACATAGAAATCTATCCCTCTAGGGACATAGAAATCCCTCTAGGGACCTAGAAATCCCTCTTGGGACATAGAAATCCCTCTTGGGACATAGAAATCTATCCCTCTAGGGACATAGAAATCCCTCTTGGGACATAGAAATCCCTCTTGGGACATAGAAATCCCTCTAGGGACATAGAAATCTATCCCTCTAGGGACCTAGAAATCCCTCTAGGGACATAGAAATCCCTCTAGCGACCTAGAAATCCCTCTAGCGACATAGAAATCCCTCTAGGGACATAGAAATCCCTCTTGGGACATAGAAATCTATCCCTCTAGGGACATAGAAATCCCTCTTGGGACATAGAAATCCCTCTAGCGACCTAGAAATCCCTCTAGCGACATAGAAATCCCTCTAGGGACATAGAAATCCCTCTAGGGACATAGAAATCCCTCTAGGGACATAGAAATCCCTCTAGGGACATAGAAATCCCTCTAGGGACATAGAAATCTATCCCTCTAGGGACATAGAAATCCCTCTAGGGACCTAGAAATCCCTCTAGGGACCTAGAAATCCCTCTAGGGACATAGAAATCTATCCCTCTAGGGACATAGAAATCCCTCTAGGGACATAGAAATCCCTCTTGGGACATAGAAATCCCTCTTGGGACATAGAAATCCCTCTAGGGACATTGAAATCCCTCTAGGGACATAGAAATCTATCCCTCTAGGGACATAGAAATCCCTCTTGGGACATAGAAATCCCTCTTGGGACATAGAAATCCCTCTAGGGACATAGAAATCCCTCTAGGGACATAGAAATCTATCCCTCTAGGGACATAGAAATCCCTCTAGGGACATAGAAATCCCTCTTGGGACATAGAAATCCCTCTTGGGACATAGAAATCCCTCTAGGGACATTGAAATCCCTCTAGGGACATAGAAATCTATCCCTCTAGGGACATAGAAATCCCTCTAGGGACCTAGAAATCCCTCTAGGGACATAGAAATCCCTCTAGGGGCATTGAAATCCCTCTAGGGACATAGAAATCTATCCCTCTAGGGACATAGAAATCCCTCTTGGGACATAGAAATCCCTCTTGGGACATAGAAATCCCTCTAGGGACATAGAAATCTATCCCTCTAGGGACATAGAAATCCCTCTAGGGACATAGAAATCCCTCTTGGGACATAGAAATCCCTCTAGGGACATAGAAATCCCTCTAGGGACATAGAAATCTATCCCTCTTGGGACATAGAAATCCCTCTAGGGACATAGAAATCTATCCCTCTAGGGACATAGAAATCCCTCTAGGGACATAGAAATCCCTCTTGGGACATAGAAATCCCTCTAGGGACATAGAAATCCCTCTAGGGACATAGAAATCTATCCCTCTAGGGACATAGAAATCCCTCTTGGGACATAGAAATCCCTCTAGGGACATAGAAATCCCTCTAGGGACATAGAAATCTATCCCTCTAGGGACATAGAAATCCCTCTAGGGACCTAGAAATCCCTCTTGGGACATAGAAATCCCTCTTGGGACATAGAAATCCCTCTAGGGACATTGAAATCCCTCTAGGGACATAGAAATCTATCCCTCTAGGGACATAGAAATCCCTCTTGGGACATAGAAATCCCTCTTGGGACATAGAAATCCCTCTAGGGACATAGAAATCTATCCCTCTAGGGACCTAGAAATCCCTCTAGGGACATAGAAATCCCTCTAGCGACCTAGAAATCCCTCTAGCGACATAGAAATCCCTCTAGGGACATAGAAATCTATCCCTCTAGGGACATAGAAATCCCTCTTGGGACATAGAAATCCCTCTAGGGACATAGAAATCTATCCCTCTAGGGACCTAGAAATCCCTCTTGGGACATAGAAATCCCTCTTGGGACATAGAAATCCCTCTAGGGACATTGAAATCCCTCTAGGGACATAGAAATCTATCCCTCTAGGGACATAGAAATCCCTCTTGGGACATAGAAATCCCTCTAGCGACATAGAAATCCCTCTAGGGACATAGAAATCCCTCTAGGGACATAGAAATCTATCCCTCTAGGGACATAGAAATCCCTCTTGGGACATAGAAATCCCTCTAGGGACATAGAAATCCCTCTAGGGACATAGAAATCTATCCCTCTAGGGACATAGAAATCCCTCTAGGGACATAGAAATCCCTCTAGGGACATAGAAATCTATCCCTCTAGGGACCTAGAAATCCCTCTAGGGACATAGAAATCCCTCTAGCGACCTAGAAATCCCTCTAGCGACATAGAAATCCCTCTAGGGACATAGAAATCCCTCTTGGGACATAGAAATCTATCCCTCTAGGGACATAGAAATCCCTCTTGGGACATAGAAATCCCTCTAGCGACCTAGAAATCCCTCTAGCGACATAGAAATCCCTCTAGGGACATAGAAATCCCTCTAGGGACATAGAAATCCCTCTAGGGACATAGAAATCCCTCTAGGGACATAGAAATCCCTCTAGGGACATAGAAATCTATCCCTCTAGGGACATAGAAATCCCTCTAGGGACCTAGAAATCCCTCTAGGGACCTAGAAATCCCTCTAGGGACATAGAAATCTATCCCTCTAGGGACATAGAAATCCCTCTAGGGACATAGAAATCCCTCTTGGGACATAGAAATCCCTCTTGGGACATAGAAATCCCTCTAGGGACATTGAAATCCCTCTAGGGACATAGAAATCTATCCCTCTAGGGACATAGAAATCCCTCTTGGGACATAGAAATCCCTCTTGGGACATAGAAATCCCTCTAGGGACATAGAAATCCCTCTAGGGACATAGAAATCTATCCCTCTAGGGACATAGAAATCCCTCTAGGGACATAGAAATCCCTCTTGGGACATAGAAATCCCTCTTGGGACATAGAAATCCCTCTAGGGACATTGAAATCCCTCTAGGGACATAGAAATCCCTCTAGGGACATAGAAATCTATCCCTCTAGGGACATAGAAACCCTCTAGGGACCTAGAAATCCCTCTAGGGACCTAGAAATCCCTCTAGGGACATAGAAATCTATCCCTCTAGGGACATAGAAATCCCTCTAGGGACATAGAAATCCCTCTTGGGACATAGAAATCCCTCTTGGGACATAGAAATCCCTCTAGGGACATTGAAATCCCTCTAGGGACATAGAAATCTATCCCTCTAGGGACATAGAAATCCCTCTTGGGACATAGAAATCCCTCTTGGGACATAGAAATCCCTCTAGGGACATAGAAATCCCTCTAGGGACATAGAAATCTATCCCTCTAGGGACATAGAAATCCCTCTAGGGACATAGAAATCCCACTTGGGACATAGGAATCCCTCTTGGGACATAGAAATCCCTCTAGGGACATTGAAATCCCTCTAGGGACATAGAAATCTATCCCTCTAGGGACATAGAAATCTATCCCTCTAGGGACATAGAAATCCCTCTTGGGACATAGAAATCCCTCTTGGGACATAGAAATCCCTCTAGGGACATAGAAATCTATCCCTCTAGGGACATAGAAATCCCTCTTGGGACATAGAAATCCCTCTAGGGACATAGAAATCCCTCTAGGGACATAGAAATCTATCCCTCTAGGGACATAGAAATCCCTCTAGGGACCTAGAAATCCCTCTGGGACATAGAAATCCCTCTAGGGACCTAGAAATCCCTCTAGCGACATAGAAATCCCTCTAAGGACATAGAAATCTCTCTCTCTAGGGACCTAGAAATCCCTCTAGGGACATAGAAATCCCTCTAGGGACATAGAAATCTATCCCTCTAGGGACATAGAAATCCCTCTTGGGACATAGAAATCCCTCTAGGGACATAGAAATCCCTCTAGGGACATAGAAATCTATCCCTCTAGGGACATAGAAATCCCTCTAGGGACCTAGAAATCCCTCTAGGGACCTAGAAATCCCTCTAGGGACATAGAAATCTATCCCTCTAGGGACATAGAAATCCCTCTAGGGACATAGAAATCCCTCTTGGGACATAGAAATCCCTGTTGGGACATAGAAATCCCTCTAGGGACATTGAAATCCCTCTAGGGACATAGAAATCTATCCCTCTAGGGACATAGAAATCCCTCTTGGGACATAGAAATCCCTCTTGGGACATAGAAATCCCTCTAGGGACATAGAAATCCCTCTAGGGACATAGAAATCTATCCCTCTAGGGACATAGAAATCCCTCTAGGGACATAGAAATCCCTCTTGGGACATAGAAATCCCTCTTGGGACATAGAAATCCCTCTAGGGACATTGAAATCCCTCTAGGGACATAGAAATCTATCCCTCTAGGGACATAGAAATCCCTCTTGGGACATAGAAATCCCTCTTGGGACATAGAAATCCCTCTAGGGACATAGAAATCTATCCCTCTAGGGACATAGAAATCCCTCTAGGGACATAGAAATCCCTCTTGGGACATAGAAATCCCTCTTGGGACATAGAAATCCCTCTAGGGACATAGAAATCCCTCTAGGGACATAGAAATCTATCCCTCTAGGGACATAGAAATCCCTCTAGGGACATAGAAATCCCTCTTGGGACATAGAAATCCCTCTTGGGACATAGAAATCCCTCTAGGGACATTGAAATCCCTCTAGGGACATAGAAATCTATCCCTCTAGGGACATAGAAATCCCTCTTGGGACATAGAAATCCCTCTAGGGACATAGAAATCTATCCCTCTAGGGACATAGAAATCCCTCTAGGGACATAGAAATCCCTCTTGGGACATAGAAATCCCTCTAGGGACATTGAAATCCCTCTAGGGACATAGAAATCTATCCCTCTTGGGACATAGAAATCCCTCTAGGGACATAGAAATCTATCCCTCTAGGGACATAGAAATCCCTCTAGGGACATAGAAATCCCTCTAGGGACATAGAAATCTATCCCTCTTGGGACATAGAAATCCCTCTAGGGACATAGAAATCCCTCTAGGGACCTAGAAATCCCTCTAGGGACATAGAAATCTATCCCTCTAGGGACATTGAAATCCCTCTAGGGACATAGAAATCTATCCCTCTAGGGACCTAGAAATCCCTCTAGGGACCTAGAAATCCCTCTAGGGACATAGAAATCTATCCCTCTAGAGACATAGAAATCCCTCTTGGGACATAGAAATCCCTCTTGGGACATAGAAATCCCTCTAGGGACATTGAAATCCCTCTAGGGACATAGAAATCTATCCCTCTAGGGACATAGAAATCCCTCTTGGGACATAGAAATCCCTCTTGGGACATAGAAATCCCTCTAGGGACATAGAAATCCCTCTAGGGACATAGAAATCTATCCCTCTAGGGACATAGAAATCCCTCTAGGGACATAGAAATCCCACTTGGGACATAGGAATCCCTCTTGGGACATAGAAATCCCTCTAGGGACATTGAAATCCCTCTAGGGACATAGAAATCTATCCCTCTAGGGACATAGAAATCTATCCCTCTAGGGACATAGAAATCCCTCTTGGGACATAGAAATCCCTCTTGGGACATAGAAATCCCTCTAGGGACATAGAAATCTATCCCTCTAGGGACATAGAAATCCCTCTTGGGACATAGAAATCCCTCTAGGGACATAGAAATCCCTCTAGGGACATAGAAATCTATCCCTCTAGGGACATAGAAATCCCTCTAGGGACCTAGAAATCCCTCTAGCGACATAGAAATCCCTCTAAGGACATAGAAATCTCTCTCTCTAGAGACCTAGAAATCCCTCTAGGGACATAGAAATCTTTCTAGGGACATAGAAATCTATCCCTCTAGGGACATAGAAATCCCTCTTGGGACATAGAAATCCCTCTAGGGACATAGAAATCCCTCTAGGGACATAGAAATCTATCCCTCTAGGGACATAGAAATCCCTCTAGGGACCTAGAAATCCCTCTAGGGACCTAGAAATCCCTCTAGGGACATAGAAATCTATCCCTCTAGGGACATAGAAATCCCTCTAGGGACATAGAAATCCCTCTTGGGACATAGAAATCCCTCTTGGGACATAGAAATCCCTCTAGGGACATTGAAATCCCTCTAGGGACATAGAAATCTATCCCTCTAGGGACATAGAAATCCCTCTTGGGACATAGAAATCCCTCTTGGGACATAGAAATCCCTCTAGGGACATAGAAATCTATCCCTCTAGGGACATAGAAATCCCTCTAGGGACATAGAAATCCCTCTTGGGACATAGAAATCCCTCTTGGGACATAGAAATCCCTCTAGGGACATAGAAATCCCTCTAGGGACATAGAAATCTATCCCTCTAGGGACATAGAAATCCCTCTAGGGACATAGAAATCCCTCTTGGGACATAGAAATCCCTCTTGGGACATAGAAATCCCTCTAGGGACATTGAAATCCCTCTAGGGACATAGAAATCTATCCCTCTAGGGACATAGAAATCCCTCTTGGGACATAGAAATCCCTCTAGGGACATAGAAATCTATCCCTCTAGGGACATAGAAATCCCTCTAGGGACATAGAAATCCCTCTTGGGACATAGAAATCCCTCTAGGGACATAGAAATCCCTCTAGGGACATAGAAATCTATCCCTCTTGGGACATAGAAATCCCTCTAGGGACATAGAAATCTATCCCTCTAGGGACATAGAAATCCCTCTAGGGACATAGAAATCCCTCTAGGGACATAGAAATCTATCCCTCTTGGGACATAGAAATCCCTCTAGGGACATAGAAATCCCTCTAGGGACCTAGAAATCCCTCTAGGGACATAGAAATCTATCCCTCTAGAGACATTGAATTCCCTCTAGGGACATAGAAATCTATCCCTCTAGGGACATAGAAATCCCTCTTGGGACATAGAAATCCCTCTTGGGACATAGAAATCCCTCTAGGGACATAGAAATCTATCCCTCTAGGGACATAGAAATCCCTCTAGGGACATAGTAATCCCTCTTGGGACATAGAAATCCCTCTAGGGACATAGAAATCCCTCTAGAGACATAGAAATCTATCCCTCTTAAGACATAGAAATCCCTCTAGGGACATAGAAATCTATCCCTCTAGGGACATAGAAATCCCTCTAGGGACATAGAAATCCCTCTTGGGACATAGAAATCCCTCTAGGGACATAGAAATCCCTCTAGGGACATAGAAATCTATCCCTCTAGGGACATAGAAATCCCTCTTGGGACATAGAAATCCCTCTAGGGACATAGAAATCCCTCTAGGGACATAGAAATCTATCCCTCTAGGGACATAGAAATCCCTCTAGGGACCTAGAAATCCCTCTTGGGACATAGAAATCCCTCTTGGGACATAGAAATCTATCCCTCTAGGGACATAGAAATCCCTCTTGGGACATAGAAATCCCTCTTGGGACATAGAAATCCCTCTAGGGACATAGAAATCTATCCCTCTAGGGACCTAGAAATCCCTCTAGGGACATAGAAATCCCTCTAGCGACCTAGAAATCCCTCTAGCGACATAGAAATCCCTCTAGGGACATAGAAATCCCTCTTGGGACATAGAAATCTATCCCTCTAGGGACATAGAAATCCCTCTTGGGACATAGAAATCCCTCTAGCGACCTAGAAATCCCTCTAGCGACATAGAAATCCCTCTAGGGACATAGAAATCCCTCTAGGGACATAGAAATCCCTCTAGGGACATAGAAATCCCTCTAGGGACATAGAAATCCCTCTAGGGACATAGAAATCTATCCCTCTAGGGACATAGAAATCCCTCTAGGGACCTAGAAATCCCTCTAGGGACCTAGAAATCCCTCTAGGGACATAGAAATCTATCCCTCTAGGGACATAGAAATCCCTCTAGGGACATAGAAATCCCTCTTGGGACATAGAAATCCCTCTTGGGACATAGAAATCCCTCTAGGGACATTGAAATCCCTCTAGGGACATAGAAATCTATCCCTCTAGGGACATAGAAATCCCTCTTGGGACATAGAAATCCCTCTTGGGACATAGAAATCCCTCTAGGGACATAGAAATCCCTCTAGGGACATAGAAATCTATCCCTCTAGGGACATAGAAATCCCTCTAGGGACATAGAAATCCCTCTTGGGACATAGAAATCCCTCTTGGGACATAGAAATCCCTCTAGGGACATTGAAATCCCTCTAGGGACATAGAAATCTATCCCTCTAGGGACATAGAAATCCCTCTAGGGACCTAGAAATCCCTCTAGGGACATAGAAATCCCTCTAGGGGCATTGAAATCCCTCTAGGGACATAGAAATCTATCCCTCTAGGGACATAGAAATCCCTCTTGGGACATAGAAATCCCTCTTGGGACATAGAAATCCCTCTAGGGACATAGAAATCTATCCCTCTAGGGACATAGAAATCCCTCTAGGGACATAGAAATCCCTCTTGGGACATAGAAATCCCTCTAGGGACATAGAAATCCCTCTAGGGACATAGAAATCTATCCCTCTTGGGACATAGAAATCCCTCTAGGGACATAGAAATCTATCCCTCTAGGGACATAGAAATCCCTCTAGGGACATAGAAATCCCTCTTGGGACATAGAAATCCCTCTAGGGACATAGAAATCCCTCTAGGGACATAGAAATCTATCCCTCTAGGGACATAGAAATCCCTCTTGGGACATAGAAATCCCTCTAGGGACATAGAAATCCCTCTAGGGACATAGAAATCTATCCCTCTAGGGACATAGAAATCCCTCTAGGGACCTAGAAATCCCTCTTGGGACATAGAAATCCCTCTTGGGACATAGAAATCCCTCTAGGGACATTGAAATCCCTCTAGGGACATAGAAATCTATCCCTCTAGGGACATAGAAATCCCTCTTGGGACATAGAAATCCCTCTTGGGACATAGAAATCCCTCTAGGGACATAGAAATCTATCCCTCTAGGGACCTAGAAATCCCTCTAGGGACATAGAAATCCCTCTAGCGACCTAGAAATCCCTCTAGCGACATAGAAATCCCTCTAGGGACATAGAAATCTATCCCTCTAGGGACATAGAAATCCCTCTTGGGACATAGAAATCCCTCTAGGGACATAGAAATCTATCCCTCTAGGGACCTAGAAATCCCTCTTGGGACATAGAAATCCCTCTTGGGACATAGAAATCCCTCTAGGGACATTGAAATCCCTCTAGGGACATAGAAATCTATCCCTCTAGGGACATAGAAATCCCTCTTGGGACATAGAAATCCCTCTAGCGACATAGAAATCCCTCTAGGGACATAGAAATCCCTCTAGGGACATAGAAATCTATCCCTCTAGGGACATAGAAATCCCTCTTGGGACATAGAAATCCCTCTAGGGACATAGAAATCCCTCTAGGGACATAGAAATCTATCCCTCTAGGGACATAGAAATCCCTCTAGGGACATAGAAATCCCTCTAGGGACATAGAAATCTATCCCTCTAGGGACATAGAAATCCCTCTAGGGACCTAGAAATCCCTCTGGGACATAGAAATCCCTCTAGGGACCTAGAAATCCCTCTAGCGACATAGAAATCCCTCTAAGGACATAGAAATCTCTCTCTCTAGGGACCTAGAAATCCCTCTAGGGACATAGAAATCCCTCTAGGGACATAGAAATCTATCCCTCTAGGGACATAGAAATCCCTCTTGGGACATAGAAATCCCTCTAGGGACATAGAAATCCCTCTAGGGACATAGAAATCTATCCCTCTAGGGACATAGAAATCCCTCTAGGGACCTAGAAATCCCTCTAGGGACATAGAAATCTATCCCTCTAGGGACATAGAAATCCCTCTAGGGACATAGAAATCTATCCCTCTAGGGACATAGAAATCCCTCTAGGGACCTAGAAATCCCTCTGGGACATAGAAATCCCTCTAGGGACCTAGAAATCCCTCTAGCGACATAGAAATCCCTCTAAGGACATAGAAATCTCTCTCTCTAGGGACCTAGAAATCCCTCTAGGGACATAGAAATCCCTCTAGGGACATAGAAATCTATCCCTCTAGGGACATAGAAATCCCTCTTGGGACATAGAAATCCCTCTAGGGACATAGAAATCCCTCTAGGGACATAGAAATCTATCCCTCTAGGGACATAGAAATCCCTCTAGGGACCTAGAAATCCCTCTAGGGACATAGAAATCTATCCCTCTAGGGACATAGAAATCCCTCTAGGGACCTAGAAATCCCTCTAGGGACATAGAAATCTATCCCTCTAGGGACATAGTAATCCCTCTTGGGACATAGAAATCCCTCTAGGGACATAGAAATCCCTCTAGAGACATAGAAATCTATCCCTCTTAAGACATAGAAATCCCTCTAGGGACATAGAAATCTATCCCTCTAGGGACATAGAAATCCCTCTAGGGACATAGAAATCCCTCTTGGGACATAGAAATCCCTCTAGGGACATAGAAATCCCTCTAGGGACATAGAAATCTATCCCTCTAGGGACATAGAAATCCCTCTTGGGACATAGAAATCCCTCTAGGGACATAGAAATCCCTCTAGGGACATAGAAATCTATCCCTCTAGGGACATAGAAATCCCTCTAGGGACCTAGAAATCCCTCTTGGGACATAGAAATCCCTCTTGGGACATAGAAATCTATCCCTCTAGGGACATAGAAATCCCTCTTGGGACATAGAAATCCCTCTTGGGACATAGAAATCCCTCTAGGGACATAGAAATCTATCCCTCTAGGGACCTAGAAATCCCTCTAGGGACATAGAAATCCCTCTAGCGACCTAGAAATCCCTCTAGCGACATAGAAATCCCTCTAGGGACATAGAAATCCCTCTTGGGACATAGAAATCTATCCCTCTAGGGACATAGAAATCCCTCTTGGGACATAGAAATCCCTCTAGCGACCTAGAAATCCCTCTAGCGACATAGAAATCCCTCTAGGGACATAGAAATCCCTCTAGGGACATAGAAATCCCTCTAGGGACATAGAAATCCCTCTAGGGACATAGAAATCCCTCTAGGGACATAGAAATCTATCCCTCTAGGGACATAGAAATCCCTCTAGGGACCTAGAAATCCCTCTAGGGACCTAGAAATCCCTCTAGGGACATAGAAATCTATCCCTCTAGGGACATAGAAATCCCTCTAGGGACATAGAAATCCCTCTTGGGACATAGAAATCCCTCTAGGGACATAGAAATCCCTCTAGGGACATAGAAATCTATCCCTCTAGGGACATAGAAATCCCTCTAGGGACATAGAAATCCCTCTTGGGACATAGAAATCCCTCTTGGGACATAGAAATCCCTCTAGGGACACTGAAATCCCTCTAGGGACATAGAAATCTATCCCTCTAGGGACATAGAAATCCCTCTAGGGACCTAGAAATCCCTCTAGGGACATAGAAATCCCTCTAGGGGCATTGAAATCCCTCTAGGGACATAGAAATCTATCCCTCTAGGGACATAGAAATCCCTCTTGGGACATAGAAATCCCTCTTGGGACATAGAAATCCCTCTAGGGACATAGAAATCTATCCCTCTAGGGACATAGAAATCCCTCTAGGGACATAGAAATCCCTCTTGGGACATAGAAATCCCTCTAGGGACATAGAAATCCCTCTAGGGACATAGAAATCTATCCCTCTTGGGACATAGAAATCCCTCTAGGGACATTGAAATCTATCCCTCTAGGGACATAGAAATCCCTCTAGGGACATAGAAATCCCTCTTGGGACATAGAAATCCCTCTAGGGACATAGAAATCCCTCTAGGGACATAGAAATCTATCCCTCTAGGGACATAGAAATCCCTCTTGGGACATAGAAATCCCTCTAGGGACATAGAAATCCCTCTAGGGACATAGAAATCTATCCCTCTAGGGACATAGAAATCCCTCTAGGGACCTAGAAATCCCTCTTGGGACATAGAAATCCCTCTTGGGACATAGAAATCCCTCTAGGGACATTGAAATCCCTCTAGGGACATAGAAATCTATCCCTCTAGGGACATAGAAATCCCTCTTGGGACATAGAAATCCCTCTTGGGACATAGAAATCCCTCTAGGGACATAGAAATCTATCCCTCTAGGGACCTAGAAATCCCTCTAGGGACATAGAAATCCCTCTAGGGACATAGAAATCCCTCTAGGGACATAGAAATCTATCCCTCTAGGGACATAGAAATCCCTCTAGGGACCTAGAAATCCCTCTAGGGACATAGAAATCTATCCCTCTAGGGACATAGAAATCCCTCTTGGGACATAGAAATCTATCCCTCTAGGGACATAGAAATCCCTCTTGGGACATAGAAATCCCTCTAGGGACATAGAAATCCCTCTAGGGACATAGAAATCTATCCCTCTAGGGACATAGAAATCCCTCTAGGGACATAGAAATCCCTCTAGGGACATAGAAATCTATCCCTCTAGGGACATAGAAATCCCTCTAGGGACCTAGAAATCCCTCTGGGACATAGAAATCCCTCTAGGGACCTAGAAATCCCTCTAGCGACATAGAAATCCCTCTAAGGACATAGAAATCTCTCTCTCTAGGGACCTAGAAATCCCTCTAGGGACATAGAAATCCCTCTAGGGACATAGAAATCTATCCCTCTAGGGACATAGAAATCCCTCTTGGGACATAGAAATCCCTCTAGGGACATAGAAATCCCTCTAGGGACATAGAAATCTATCCCTCTAGGGACATAGAAATCCCTCTAGGGACCTAGAAATCCCTCTAGGGACATAGAAATCTATCCCTCTTGGGACATAGAAATCCCTCTAGGGACATAGAAATCCCTCTTGGGACATAGAAATCCCTCTAGGGACATAGAAATCCCTCTAGGGACATAGAAATCTATCCCTCTAGGGACATAGAAATCCCTCTTGGGACATAGAAATCCCTCTAGGGACATAGAAATCCCTCTAGGGACATAGAAATCTATCCCTCTAGGGACATAGAAATCCCTCTAGGGACCTAGAAATCCCTCTAGGGACCTAGAAATCCCTCTGGGACATAGAAATCCCTCTAGGGACCTAGAAATCCCTCTAGCGACATAGAAATCCCTCTAAGGACATAGAAATCTCTCTCTCTAGGGACCTAGAAATCCCTCTAGGGACATAGAAATCCCTCTAGGGACATAGAAATCTATCCCTCTAGGGACATAGAAATCCCTCTTGGGACATAGAAATCCCTCTAGGGACATAGAAATCCCTCTAGGGACATAGAAATCTATCCCTCTAGGGACATAGAAATCCCTCTAGGGACCTAGAAATCCCTCTAGGGACATAGAAATCTATCCCTCTAGGGACATAGAAATCCCTCTAGGGACATAGAAATCCCTCTTGGGACATAGAAATCCCTCTTGGGACATAGAAATCCCTCTTGGGACATAGAAATCCATCTAGGGACATAGAAATCTATCCCTCTAGGGACATAGAAATCCCTCTAGGGACATAGAAATCCCTCTTGGGACATAGAAATCCCTCTAGGGACATAGAAATCCCTCTAGGGAAATAGAAATCTATCCCTCTTGGGACATAGAAATCCCTCTAGGGACATAGAAATCTATCCCTCTAGGGACATAGAAATCCCTCTTGGGACATAGAAATCCCTCTTGGGACATAGAAATCCCTCTAGGGACATTGAAATCCCTCTAGGGACATAGAAATCTATCCCTCTAGGGACATAGAAATCCCTCTTGGGACATAGAAATCCCTCTAGGGACATAGAAATCCCTCTAGGGACATAGAAATCTATCCCTCTAGGGACATAGAAATCCCTCTAGGGACATAGAAATCCCTCTTGGGACATAGAAATCCCTCTTGGGACATAGAAATCCCTCTAGGGACATTGAAATCCCTCTAGGGACATAGAAATCTATCCCTCTAGGGACATAGAAATCCCTCTAGGGACCTAGAAATCCCTCTAGGGACATAGAAATCCCTCTAGGGACATTGAAATCCCTCTAGGGACATAGAAATCTATCCCTCTAGGGACATAGAAATCCCTCTTGGGACATAGAAATCCCTCTTGGGACATAGAAATCCCTCTAGGGACATAGAAATCTATCCCTCTAGGGACATAGAAATCCCTCTAGGGACATAGAAATCCCTCTTGGGACATAGAAATCCCTCTAGGGACATAGAAATCCCTCTAGGGACATAGAAATCTATCCCTCTTGGGACATAGAAATCCCTCTAGGGACATAGAAATCTATCCCTCTAGGGACATAGAAATCCCTCTAGGGACATAGAAATCCCTCTTGGGACATAGAAATCCCTCTAGGGACATAGAAATCCCTCTAGGGACATAGAAATCTATCCCTCTAGGGACATAGAAATCCCTCTTGGGACATAGAAATCCCGCTAGGGACATAGAAATCCCTCTAGGGACATAGAAATCTATCCCTCTAGGGACATAGAAATCCCTCTAGGGACCTAGAAATCCCTCTTGGGACATAGAAATCCCTCTTGGGACATAGAAATCCCTCTAGGGACATTGAAATCCCTCTAGGGACATAGAAATCTATCCCTCTAGGGACATAGAAATCCCTCTTGGGACATAGAAATCCCTCTTGGGACATAGAAATCCCTCTAGGGACATAGAAATCTATCCCTCTAGGGACCTAGAAATCCCTCTAGGGACATAGAAATCCCTCTAGCGACCTAGAAATCCCTCTAGCGACATAGAAATCCCTCTAGGGACATAGAAATCTATCCCTCTAGGGACATAGAAATCCCTCTTGGGACATAGAAATCCCTCTAGGGACATAGAAATCTATCCCTCTAGGGACCTAGAAATCCCTCTTGGGACATAGAAATCCCTCTTGGGACATAGAAATCCCTCTAGGGACATTGAAATCCCTCTAGGGACATAGAAATCTATCCCTCTAGGGACATAGAAATCCCTCTTGGGACATAGAAATCCCTCTAGCGACATAGAAATCCCTCTAGGGACATAGAAATCCCTCTAGGGACATAGAAATCTATCCCTCTAGGGACATAGAAATCCCTCTTGGGACATAGAAATCCCTCTAGGGACATAGAAATCCCTCTAGGGACATAGAAATCTATCCCTCTAGGGACATAGAAATCCCTCTAGGGACATAGAAATCCCTCTAGGGACATAGAAATCTATCCCTCTAGGGACATAGAAATCCCTCTAGGGACCTAGAAATCCCTCTGGGACATAGAAATCCCTCTAGGGACCTAGAAATCCCTCTAGCGACATAGAAATCCCTCTAAGGACATAGAAATCTCTCTCTCTAGGGACCTAGAAATCCCTCTAGGGACATAGAAATCCCTCTAGGGACATAGAAATCTATCCCTCTAGGGACATAGAAATCCCTCTTGGGACATAGAAATCCCTCTAGGGACATAGAAATCCCTCTAGGGACATAGAAATCTATCCCTCTAGGGACATAGAAATCCCTCTAGGGACCTAGAAATCCCTCTAGGGACATAGAAATCTATCCCTCTAGGGACATAGAAATCCCTCTAGGGACATAGAAATCCCTCTTGGGACATAGAAATCCCTCTTGGGACATAGAAATCCCTCTAGGGACATTGAAATCCCTCTAGGGACATAGAAATCTATCCCTCTAGGGACATAGAAATCCCTCTTGGGACATAGAAATCCCTCTTGGGACATAGAAATCCCTCTAGGGACATTGAAATCCCTCTAGGGACATAGAAATCTATCCCTCTAGGGACATAGAAATCCCTCTTGGGACATAGAAATCCCTCTTGGGACATAGAAATCCCTCTAGGGACATAGAAATCTATCCCTCTAGGGACATAGAAATCCCTCTAGGGACATAGAAATCCCTCTTGGGACATAGAAATCCCTCTAGGGACATAGAAATCCCTCTAGGGACATAGAAATCTATCCCTCTTGGGACATAGAAATCCCTCTAGGGACATAGAAATCTATCCCTCTAGGGACATAGAAATCCCTCTAGGGACATAGAAATCCCTCTTGGGACATAGAAATCCCTCTAGGGACATAGAAATCCCTCTAGGGACATAGAAATCTATCCCTCTAGGGACATAGAAATCCCTCTTGGGACATAGAAATCCCTCTAGGGACATAGAAATCCCTCTAGGGACATAGAAATCTATCCCTCTAGGGACATAGAAATCCCTCTAGGGACCTAGAAATCCCTCTAGGGACCTAGAAATCCCTCTGGGACATAGAAATCCCTCTAGGGACCTAGAAATCCCTCTAGCGACATAGAAATCCCTCTAAGGACATAGAAATCTCTCTCTCTAGGGACCTAGAAATCCCTCTAGGGACATAGAAATCCCTCTAGGGACATAGAAATCTATCCCTCTAGGGACATAGAAATCCCTCTTGGGACATAGAAATCCCTCTAGGGACATAGAAATCCCTCTAGGGACATAGAAATCCATCCCTCTAGGGACATAGAAATCCCTCTAGGGACCTAGAAATCTATCCCTCTAGGGACATAGAAATCCCTCTTGGGACATAGAAATCTATCCCTCTAGGGACATAGAAATCCCTCTAGGGACATAGAAATCTATCCCTCTTGGGACATAGAAATCCCTCTAGGGACATAGAAATCCCTCTAGGGACCTAGAAATCCCTCTAGGGACATAGAAATCTATCCCTCTAGGGACATTGAAATCCCTCTAGGGACATAGAAATCTATCCCTCTAGGGACATAGAAATCCCTCTTGGGACATAGAAATCCCTCTTGGGACATAGAAATCCCTCTAGGGACATAGAAATCCCTCTTGGGACATAGAAATCCCTCTAGGGACATAGAAATCCCTCTAGGGACATAGAAATCTATCCCTCTAGGGACATAGAAATCCCTCTTGGGACATAGAAATCTATCCCTCTAGGGACATAGAAATCCCTCTAGGGACATAGAAATCTATCCCTCTTGGGACATAGAAATCCCTCTAGGGACATAGAAATCCCTCTAGGGACCTAGAAATCCCTCTAGGGACATAGAAATCTATCCCTCTAGGGACATTGAAATCCCTCTAGGGACATAGAAATCTATCCCTCTAGGGACATAGAAATCCCTCTTGGGACATAGAAATCCCTCTTGGGACATAGAAATCCCTCTAGGGACATAGAAATCTAACCCTCTAGGGACATAGAAATCCCTCTAGGGACATAGTAATCCCTCTTGGGACATAGAAATCCCTCTAGGGACATAGAAATCCCTCTAGGGACATAGAAATCTATCCCTCTTGGGACATAGAAATCCCTCTAGGGACATAGAAATCTATCCCTCTAGGGACATAGAAATCCCTCTAGGGACATAGAAATCCCTCTTGGGACATAGAAATCCCTCTAGGGACATAGAAATCCCTCTAGGGACATAGAAATCTATCCCTCTAGGGACATAGAAATCCCTCTTGGGACATAGAAATCCCTCTAGGGACATAGAAATCCCTCTAGGGACATAGAAATCTATCCCTCTAGGGACATAGAAATCCCTCTAGGGACCTAGAAATCCCTCTTGGGACATAGAAATCCCTCTTGGGACATAGAAATCTATCCCTCTAGGGACATAGAAATCCCTCTTGGGACATAGAAATCCCTCTTGGGACATAGAAATCCCTCTAGGGACATAGAAATCTATCCCTCTAGGGACCTAGAAATCCCTCTAGGGACATAGAAATCCCTCTAGCGACCTAGAAATCCCTCTAGCGACATAGAAATCCCTCTAGGGACATAGAAATCCCTCTTGGGACATAGAAATCTATCCCTCTAGGGACATAGAAATCCCTCTTGGGACATAGAAATCCCTCTAGCGACCTAGAAATCCCTCTAGCGACATAGAAATCCCTCTAGGGACATAGAAATCCCTCTAGGGACATAGAAATCCCTCTAGGGACATAGAAATCCCTCTAGGGACATAGAAATCCCTCTAGGGACATAGAAATCTATCCCTCTAGGGACATAGAAATCCCTCTAGGGACCTAGAAATCCCTCTAGGGACCTAGAAATCCCTCTAGGGACATAGAAATCTATCCCTCTAGGGACATAGAAATCCCTCTAGGGACATAGAAATCCCTCTTGGGACATAGAAATCCCTCTTGGGACATAGAAATCCCTCTAGGGACATTGAAATCCCTCTAGGGACATAGAAATCTATCCCTCTAGGGACATAGAAATCCCTCTTGGGACATAGAAATCCCTCTTGGGACATAGAAATCCCTCTAGGGACATAGAAATCCCTCTAGGGACATAGAAATCTATCCCTCTAGGGACATAGAAATCCCTCTTGGGACATAGAAATCCCTCTTGGGACATAGAAATCCCTCTAGGGACATTGAAATCCCTCTAGGGACATAGAAATCTATCCCTCTAGGGACATAGAAATCCCTCTTGGGACATAGAAATCCCTCTTGGGACATAGAAATCCCTCTAGGGACATAGAAATCTATCCCTCTAGGGACCTAGAAATCCCTCTAGGGACATAGAAATCCCTCTTGGGACATAGAAATCCCTCTAGGGACATAGAAATCCCTCTAGGGACATAGAAATCTATCCCTCTTGGGACATAGAAATCCCTCTAGGGACATAGAAATCTATCCCTCTAGGGACATAGAAATCCCTCTAGGGACATAGAAATCCCTCTTGGGACATAGAAATCCCTCTAGGGACATAGAAATCCCTCTAGGGACATAGAAATCTATCCCTCTAGGGACATAGAAATCCCTCTTGGGACATAGAAATCCCTCTAGGGACATAGAAATCCCTCTAGGGACATAGAAATCTATCCCTCTAGGGACATAGAAATCCCTCTAGGGACCTAGAAATCCCTCTTGGGACATAGAAATCCCTCTTGGGACATAGAAATCCCTCTAGGGACATTGAAATCCCTCTAGGGACATAGAAATCTATCCCTCTAGGGACATAGAAATCCCTCTTGGGACATAGAAATCCCTCTTGGGACATAGAAATCCCTCTAGGGACATAGAAATCTATCCCTCTAGGGACCTAGAAATCCCTCTAGGGACATAGAAATCCCTCTAGCGACCTAGAAATCCCTCTAGCGACATAGAAATCCCTCTAGGGACATAGAAATCTATCCCTCTAGGGACATAGAAATCCCTCTTGGGACATAGAAATCCCTCTAGGGACATAGAAATCTATCCCTCTAGGGACCTAGAAATCCCTCTTGGGACATAGAAATCCCTCTTGGGACATAGAAATCCCTCTAGGGACATTGAAATCCCTCTAGGGACATAGAAATCTATCCCTCTAGGGACATAGAAATCCCTCTAGGGACATAGAAATCCCTCTTGGGACATAGAAATCCCTCTAGGGACATAGAAATCCCTCTAGGGACATAGAAATCTATCCCTCTTGGGACATAGAAATCCCTCTAGGGACATAGAAATCTATCCCTCTAGGGACATAGAAATCCCTCTAGGGACATAGAAATCCCTCTTGGGACATAGAAATCCCTCTAGGGACATAGAAATCCCTCTAGGGACATAGAAATCTATCCCTCTAGGGACATAGAAATCCCTCTTGGGACATAGAAATCCCTCTAGGGACATAGAAATCCCTCTAGGGACCTAGAAATCCCTCTAGCGACATAGAAATCCCTCTAAGGACATAGAAATCTCTCTCTCTAGGGACCTAGAAATCCCTCTAGGGACATAGAAATCCCTCTAGGGACATAGAAATCTATCCCTCTAGGGACATAGAAATCCCTCTTGGGACATAGAAATCCCTCTAGGGACATAGAAATCCCTCTAGGGACATAGAAATCTATCCCTCTAGGGACATAGAAATCCCTCTAGGGACCTAGAAATCCCTCTAGGGACATAGAAATCTATCCCTCTAGGGACATAGAAATCCCTCTAGGGACATAGAAATCCCCCTTGGGACATAGAAATCCCTCTTGGGACATAGAAATCCCTCTAGGGACATAGAAATCTATCCCTCTAGGGACATAGAAATCCCTCTAGGGACATGTCCCTAGAGGGATTTCTATGTCCCAAGAGGGATTTCTATGTCCCAAGAGGGATTTCTAGGTCCCTAGAGGGATTTCTATGTCCCTAGAGGGATAGATTTCTATTTCCCTAGAGGGATTTCTATGTCCCTAGAGGGATTTCTATGTCCCAAGAGGGATTTCTATGTCCCTAGAGGGATAGATTTCTATGTCCCTAGAGGGATTTCTATGTCCCTAGAGGGATTTCTATGTCCCAAGAGGGATTTCTATGTCACTAGAGGGATTTCTATGTCCCTAGAGGGATAGATTTCTATGTCCCTAGAGGGATTTCTATGTCCCAAGAGGGATAGATTTCTATGTCCCTAGAGGGATTTCTATGTCCCTAGAGGGATTTCTATGTCCCAAGAGGGATTTCTATGTCCCTAGAGGGATTTCTATGTCCCTAGAGGGATAGATTTCTATGTCCCTAGAGGGATTTCTATGTCCCTAGAGGGATTTCTATGTCCCAAGAGGGATTTCTATGTCCCAAGAGGGATTTCTATGTCCCTAGAGGGATAGATTTCTATGTCCCTAGAGGGATTTCAATGTCCCTAGAGGGATTTCTATGTCCCAAGAGGGATTTCTATGTCCCAAGAGGGATTTCTATGTCCCAAGAGGGATTTCTATGTCCCTAGAGGGATTTCTATGTCCCTAGAGGGATAGATTTCTATGTCCCTAGAGGGATTTCTAGGTCCCTAGAGGGATTTCTAGGTCCCTAGAGGGATTTCTATGTCCCTAGAGTGATAGATTTCTATGTCCCTAGAGGGATTTCTATGTCCCTAGAGGGATTTCTATGTCCCTAGAGGGATTTCTATGTCCCTAGAGGGATTTCTATGTCCCTAGAGGGATTTCTATGTCGCTAGAGGGATTTCTAGGTCGCTAGAGGGATTTCTATGTCCCAAGAGGGATTTCTATGTCCCTAGAGGGATAGATTTCTATGTCCCAAGAGGGATTTCTATGTCGCTAGAGGGATTTCTAGGTCGCTAGAGGGATTTCTATGTCCCTAGAGGGATTTCTAGGTCCCTAGAGGGATTTCTAGGTCCCTAGAGGGATAGATTTCTATGTCCCTAGAGGGATTTCTATGTCCCAAGAGGGATTTCTATGTCCCAAGAGGGATTTCTATGTCCCTAGAGGGATAGATTTCTATGTCCCTAGAGGGATTTCAATGTCCCTAGAGGGATTTCTATGTCCCAAGAGGGATTTCTATGTCCCAAGAGGGATTTCTAGGTCCCTAGAGGGATTTCTATGTCCCTAGAGGGATAGATTTCTATGTCCCTAGAGGGATTTCTATGTCCCTAGAGGGATTTCTATGTCCCAAGAGGGATTTCTATGTCCCTAGAGGGATAGATTTCTATGTCCCTAGAGGGATTTCTATGTCCCTAGAGGGATTTCTATGTCCCAAGAGGGATTTCTATGTCCCTAGAGGGATTTCTATGTCCCTAGAGGGATAGATTTCTATGTCCCTAGAGGGATTTCTATGTCCCAAGAGGGATAGATTTCTATGTCCCTAGAGGGATTTCTATGTCCCTAGAGGGATTTCTATGTCCCAAGAGGGATTTCTATGTCCCTAGAGGGATTTCTATGTCCCTAGAGGGATAGATTTCTATGTCCCTAGAGGGATTTCTATGTCCCAAGAGGGATTTCTATGTCCCAAGAGGGATTTCTATGTCCCAAGAGGGATTTCTATGTCCCTAGAGGGATTTCTATGTCCCTAGAGGGATAGATTTCTATGTCCCTAGAGGGATTTCTAGGTCCCTAGAGGGATTTCTATGTCCCTAGAGGGATAGATTTCTATGTCCCTAGAGGGATTTCTATGTCCCTAGAGGGATTTCTATGTCCCAAGAGGGATTTCTATGTCCCTAGAGGGATAGATTTCTATGTCCCTAGAGGGATTTCTATGTCCCTAGAGGGATTTCTAGGTCCCTAGAGAGAGAGATTTCTATGTCCTTAGAGGGATTTCTATGTCGCTAGAGGGATTTCTAGGTCCCTAGAGGGATTTCTATGTCCCAGAGGGATTTCTAGGTCCCTAGAGGGATTTCTAGGTCCCTAGAGGGATTTCTATGTCCCTAGAGGGATAGATTTCTATGTCCCTAGAGGGATTTCTATGTCCCTAGAGGGATTTCTATGTCCCAAGAGGGATTTCTATGTCCCTAGAGGGATAGATTTCTATGTCCCTAGAGGGATTTCTATGTCCCTAGAGGGATTTCTATGTCCCAAGAGGGATTTCTATGTCCCTAGAGGGATTTCTATGTCCCTAGAGGTATAGATTTCTATGTCCCTAGAGGGATTTCTATGTCCCTAGAGGGATTTCTATGTCCCAAGAGGGATAGATTTCTATGTCCCTAGAGGGATTTCTATGTCCCTAGAGGGATTTCTATGTCCCAAGAGGGATTTCTATGTCCCTAGAGGGATTTCTATGTCCCTAGAGGGATAGATTTCTATGTCCCTAGAGGGATTTCTATGTCCCAAGAGGGATTTCTATGTCCCAAGAGGGATTTCTATGTCCCTAGAGGGATAGATTTCTATGTCCCTAGAGGGATTTCAATGTCCCTAGAGGGATTTCTATGTCCCAAGAGGGATTTCTATGTCCCAAGAGGGATTTCTATGTCCCTAGAGGGATAGATTTCTATGTCCCTAGAGGGATTTCAATGTCCCTAGAGGGATTTCTATGTCCCAAGAGGGATTTCTATGTCCCAAGAGGGATTTCTATGTCCCTAGAGGGATTTCTATGTCCCTAGAGGGATAGATTTCTATGTCCCTAGAGGGATTTCTAGGTCACTAGAGGGATTTCTATGTCCCTAGAGGGATAGATTTCTATGTCCCTAGAAGGATTTCTATGTCCCTAGAGGGATTTCTATGTCCCAAGAGGGATTTCTATGTCCCTAGAGGGATAGATTTCTATGTCCCTAGAGGGATTTCTATGTCCCAAGAGGGATAGATTTCTATGTCCCTAGAGGGATTTCTATGTCCCTAGAGGGATTTCTATGTCCCAAGAGGGATTTCTATGTCCCTAGAGGGATTTCTATGTCCCTAGAGGGATAGATTTCTATGTCCCTAGAGGGATTTCTATGTCCCAAGAGGGATTTCTATGTCCCAAGAGGGATTTCTATGTCCCTAGAGGGATTTCAATGTCCCTAGAGGGATTTCTATGTCCCAAGAGGGATTTCTATGTCCCAAGAGGGATTTCTATGTCCCTAGAGGGATAGATTTCTATGTCCCTAGAGGGATTTCAATGTCCCTAGAGGGATTTCTATGTCCCAAGAGGGATTTCTATGTCCCAAGAGGGATTTCTATGTCCCTAGAGGGATTTCTATGTCCCTAGAGGGATAGATTTCTATGTCCCTAGAGGGATTTCTAGGTCCCTAGAGGGATTTCTATGTCCCTAGAGGGATAGATTTCTATGTCCCTAGAGGGATTTCTATGTCCCTAGAGGGATTTCTATGTCCCAAGAGGGATTTCTATGTCCCTAGAGGGATAGATTTCTATGTCCCTAGAGGGATTTCTATGTCCCTAGAGGGATTTCTAGGTCCCTAGAGAGAGAGATTTCTATGTCCTTAGAGGGATTTCTATGTCGCTAGAGGGATTTCTAGGTCCCTAGAGGGATTTCTATGTCCCAGAGGGATTTCTAGGTCCCTAGAGGGATTTCTATGTCCCTAGAGGGATAGATTTCTATGTCCCTAGAGGGATTTCTATGTCCCTAGAGGGATTTCTATGTCCCTAGAGGGATAGATTTCTATGTCCCTAGAGGGATTTCTATGTCCCTAGAGGGATTTCTATGTCCCAAGAGGGATTTCTATGTCCCTAGAGGGATAGATTTCTATGTCCCTAGAGGGATTTCTAGGTCCCTAGAGGGATTTCTAGGTCCCTAGAGGGATTTCTATGTCCCTAGAGGGATAGATTTCTATGTCCCTAGAGGGATTTCTATGTCCCTAGAGGGATTTCTATGTCCCTAGAGGGATTTCTATGTCCCTAGAGGGATTTCTATGTCCCTAGAGGGATTTCTATGTCGCTAGAGGGATTTCTAGGTCGCTAGAGGGATTTCTATGTCCCAAGAGGGATTTCTATGTCCCTAGAGGGATAGATTTCTATGTCCCAAGAGGGATTTCTATGTCGCTAGAGGGATTTCTAGGTCGCTAGAGGGATTTCTATGTCCCTAGAGGGATTTCTAGGTCCCTAGAGGGATAGATTTCTATGTCCCTAGAGGGATTTCTATGTCCCAAGAGGGATTTCTATGTCCCAAGAGGGATTTCTATGTCCCTAGAGGGATAGATTTCTATGTCCCTAGAGGGATTTCAATGTCCCTAGAGGGATTTCTATGTCCCAAGAGGGATTTCTATGTCCCAAGAGGGATTTCTAGGTCCCTAGAGGGATTTCTATGTCCCTAGAGGGATAGATTTCTATGTCCCTAGAGGGATTTCTATGTCCCAAGAGGGATTTCTATGTCCCAAGAGGGATTTCTATGTCCCTAGAGGGATAGATTTCTATGTCCCTAGAGGGATTTCAATGTCCCTAGAGGGATTTCTATGTCCCAAGAGGGATTTCTATGTCCCAAGAGGGATTTCTATGTCCCTAGAGGGATTTCTATGTCCCTAGAGGGATAGATTTCTATGTCCCTAGAGGGATTTCTAGGTCCCTAGAGGGATTTCTAGGTCCCTAGAGGGATTTCTATGTCCCTAGAGGGATAGATTTCTATGTCCCTAGAGGGATTTCTATGTCCCTAGAGGGATTTTTATGTCCCTAGAGGGATTTCTATGTCCCTAGAGGGATAGATTTCTATGTCCCTAGAGGGATTTCTATGTCCCTAGAGGGATTTCTATGTCCCTAGAGGGATTTCTATGTCGCTAGAGGGATTTCTAGGTCGCTAGAGGGATTTCTATGTCCCAAGAGGGATTTCTATGTCCCTAGAGGGATAGATTTCTATGTCCCAAGAGGGATTTCTATGTCCCTAGAGGGATTTCTATGTCGCTAGAGGGATTTCTAGGTCGCTAGAGGGATTTCTATGTCCCTAGAGGGATAGATTTCTATGTCCCTAGAGGGATTTCTATGTCCCAAGAGGGATTTCTATGTCCCAAGAGGGATTTCTATGTCCCTAGAGGGATAGATTTCTATGTCCCTAGAGGGATTTCAATGTCCCTAGAGGGATTTCTATGTCCCAAGAGGGATTTCTATGTCCCAAGAGGGATTTCTATGTCCCAAGAGGGATTTCTATGTCCCTAGAGGGATAGATTTCTATGTCCCTAGAGGGATTTCAATGTCCCTAGAGGGATTTCTATGTCCCAAGAGGGATTTCTATGTCCCAAGAGGGATTTCTATGTCCCTAGAGGGATAGATTTCTATGTCCCTAGAGGGATTTCAATGTCCCTAGAGGGATTTCTATGTCCCAAGAGGGATTTCTATGTCCCAAGAGGGATTTCTATGTCCCTAGAGGGATTTCTATGTCCCTAGAGGGATAGATTTCTATGTCCCTAGAGGGATTTCTAGGTCACTAGAGGGATTTCTATGTCCCTAGAGGGATAGATTTCTATGTCCCTAGAGGGATTTCTATGTCCCTAGAGGGATTTCTATGTCCCAAGAGGGATTTCTATGTCCCTAGAGGGATAGATTTCTATGTCCCTAGAGGGATTTCTATGTCCCAAGAGGGATAGATTTCTATGTCCCTAGAGGGATTTCTATGTCCCTAGAGGGATTTCTATGTCCCAAGAGGGATTTCTATGTCCCTAGAGGGATTTCTATGTCCCTAGAGGGATAGATTTCTATGTCCCTAGAGGGATTTCTATGTCCCAAGAGGGATTTCTATGTCCCAAGAGGGATTTCTATGTCCCTAGAGGGATAGATTTCTATGTCCCTAGAGGGATTTCAATGTCCCTAGAGGGATTTCTATGTCCCAAGAGGGATTTCTATGTCCCAAGAGGGATTTCTATGTCCCTAGAGGGATAGATTTCTATGTCCCTAGAGGGATTTCAATGTCCCTAGAGGGATTTCTATGTCCCAAGAGGGATTTCTATGTCCCAAGAGGGATTTCTATGTCCCTAGAGGGATTTCTATGTCCCTAGAGGGATAGATTTCTATGTCCCTAGAGGGATTTCTAGGTCCCTAGAGGGATTTCTATGTCCCTAGAGGGATAGATTTCTATGTCCCTAGAGGGATTTCTATGTCCCTAGAGGGATTTCTATGTCCCAAGAGGGATTTCTATGTCCCTAGAGGGATAGATTTCTATGTCCCTAGAGGGATTTCTATGTCCCTAGAGGGATTTCTAGGTCCCTAGAGAGAGAGATTTCTATGTCCTTAGAGGGATTTCTATGTCGCTAGAGGGATTTCTAGGTCCCTAGAGGGATTTCTATGTCCCAGAGGGATTTCTAGGTCCCTAGAGGGATTTCTATGTCCCTAGAGGGATAGATTTCTATGTCCCTAGAGGGATTTCTATGTCCCTAGAGGGATTTCTATGTCCCTAGAGGGATAGATTTCTATGTCCCTAGAGGGATTTCTATGTCCCTAGAGGGATTTCTATGTCCCAAGAGGGATTTCTATGTCCCTAGAGGGATAGATTTCTATGTCCCTAGAGGGATTTCTAGGTCCCTAGAGGGATTTCTAGGTCCCTAGAGGGATTTCTATGTCCCTAGAGGGATAGATTTCTATGTCCCTAGAGGGATTTCTATGTCCCTAGAGGGATTTCTATGTCCCTAGAGGGATTTCTATGTCCCTAGAGGGATTTCTATGTCCCTAGAGGGATTTCTATGTCGCTAGAGGGATTTCTAGGTCGCTAGAGGGATTTCTATGTCCCAAGAGGGATTTCTATGTCCCTAGAGGGATAGATTTCTATGTCCCAAGAGGGATTTCTATGTCGCTAGAGGGATTTCTAGGTCGCTAGAGGGATTTCTATGTCCCTAGAGGGATTTCTAGGTCCCTAGAGGGATAGATTTCTATGTCCCTAGAGGGATTTCTATGTCCCAAGAGGGATTTCTATGTCCCAAGAGGGATTTCTATGTCCCTAGAGGGATACATTTCTATGTCCCTAGAGGGATTTCAATGTCCCTAGAGGGATTTCTATGTCCCAAGAGGGATTTCTATGTCCCAAGAGGGATTTCTAGGTCCCTAGAGGGATTTCTATGTCCCTAGAGGGATAGATTTCTATGTCCCTAGAGGGATTTCTATGTCCCTAGAGGGATTTCTATGTCCCAAGAGGGATTTCTATGTCCCTAGAGGGATAGATTTCTATGTCCCTAGAGGGATTTCTATGTCCCAAGAGGGATTTCTATGTCCCTAGAGGGATTTCTATGTCCCTAGAGGGATAGATTTCTATGTCCCTAGAGGGATTTCTATGTCCCAAGAGGGATAGATTTCTATGTCCCTAGAGGGATTTCTATGTCCCTAGAGGGATTTCTATGTCCCAAGAGGGATTTCTATGTCCCTAGAGGGATTTCTATGTCCCTAGAGGGATAGATTTCTATGTCCCTAGAGGGATTTCTATGTCCCAAGAGGGATTTCTATGTCCCAAGAGGGATTTCTATGTCCCAAGAGGGATTTCTATGTCCCTAGAGGGATTTCTATGTCCCAAGAGGGATTTCTATGTCCCTAGAGGGATAGATTTCTATGTCCCTAGAGGGATTTCTATGTCCCTAGAGGGATTTCTATGTCCCAAGAGGGATTTCTATGTCCCTAGAGGGATTTCTATGTCCCTAGAGGGATAGATTTCTATGTCCCTAGAGGGATTTCTATGTCCCAAGAGGGATAGATTTCTATGTCCCTAGAGGGATTTCTATGTCCCTAGAGGGATTTCTATGTCCCAAGAGGGATTTCTATGTCCCTAGAGGGATTTCTATGTCCCTAGAGGGATAGATTTCTATGTCCCTAGAGGGATTTCTATGTCCCAAGAGGGATTTCTATGTCCCAAGAGGGATTTCTATGTCCCTAGAGGGATAGATTTCTATGTCCCTAGAGGGATTTCAATGTCCCTAGAGGGATTTCTATGTCCCAAGAGGGATTTCTATGTCCCAAGAGGGATTTCTATGTCCCTAGAGGGATAGATTTCTATGTCCCTGGAGGGATTTCAATGTCCCTAGAGGGATTTCTATGTCCCAAGAGGGATTTCTATGTCCCAAGAGGGATTTCTATGTCCCTAGAGGGATTTCTATGTCCCTAGAGGGATAGATTTCTATGTCCCTAGAGGGATTTCTAGGTCCCTAGAGGGATTTCTATGTCCCTAGAGGGATAGATTTCTATGTCCCTAGAGGGATTTCTATGTCCCTAGAGGGATTTCTATGTCCCAAGAGGGATTTCTATGTCCCTAGAGGGATAGATTTCTATGTCCCTAGAGGGATTTCTATGTCCCTAGAGGGATTTCTAGGTCCCTAGAGAGAGAGATTTCTATGTCCTTAGAGGGATTTCTATGTCGCTAGAGGGATTTCTAGGTCCCTAGAGGGATTTCTATGTCCCAGAGGGATTTCTAGGTCCCTAGAGGGATTTCTATGTCCCTAGAGGGATAGATTTCTATGTCCCTAGAGGGATTTCTATGTCCCTAGAGGGATTTCTATGTCCCTAGAGGGATAGATTTCTATGTCCCTAGAGGGATTTCTATGTCCCTAGAGGGATTTCTATGTCCCAAGAGGGATTTCTATGTCCCTAGAGGGATAGATTTCTATGTCCCTAGAGGGATTTCTATGTCCCTAGAGGGATTTCTATGTCGCTAGAGGGATTTCTATGTCCCAAGAGGGATTTCTATGTCCCTAGAGGGATAGATTTCTATGTCCCTAGAGGGATTTCAATGTCCCTAGAGGGATTTCTATGTCCCAAGAGGGATTTCTATGTCCCAAGAGGGATTTCTAGGTCCCTAGAGGGATAGATTTCTATGTCCCTAGAGGGATTTCTATGTCCCAAGAGGGATTTCTATGTCCCTAGAGGGATAGATTTCTATGTCCCTAGAGGGATTTCTATGTCGCTAGAGGGATTTCTAGGTCGCTAGAGGGATTTCTATGTCCCTAGAGGGATTTCTAGGTCCCTAGAGGGATAGATTTCTATGTCCCTAGAGGGATTTCTATGTCCCAAGAGGGATTTCTATGTCCCAAGAGGGATTTCTATGTCCCTAGAGGGATAGATTTCTATGTCCCTAGAGGGATTTCAATGTCCCTAGAGGGATTTCTATGTCCCAAGAGGGATTTCTATGTCCCAAGAGGGATTTCTAGGTCCCTAGAGGGATTTCTATGTCCCTAGAGGGATAGATTTCTATGTCCCTAGAGGGATTTCTATGTCCCTAGAGGGATTTCTATGTCCCTAGAGGGATTTCTATGTCCCAAGAGGGATTTCTATGTCCCTAGAGGGATTGATTTCTATGTCCCTAGAGGGATTTCTAGGTCCCTAGAGGGATTTCTATGTCCCAGAGGGATTTCTAGGTCCCTAGAGGGATTTCTATGTCCCTAGAGGGATAGATTTCTATGTCCCTAGAGGGATTTCTATGTCCCTAGAGGGATTTCTATGTCCCTAGAGGGATAGATTTCTATGTCCCTAGAGGGATTTCTATGTCGCTAGAGGGATTTCTATGTCCCAAGAGGGATTTCTATGTCCCTAGAGGGATAGATTTCTATGTCCCTAGAGGGATTTCTATGTCCCTAGAGGGATTTCTATGTCGCTAGAGGGATTTCTATGTCCCAAGAGGGATTTCTATGTCCCCAGAGGGATAGATTTCTATGTCCCTAGAGGGATTTCAATGTCCCTAGAGGGATTTCTATGTCCCAAGAGGGATTTCTATGTCCCAAGAGGGATTTCTAGGTCCCTAGAGGGATAGATTTCTATGTCCCTAGAGGGATTTCTATGTCCCAAGAGGGATTTCTATGTCCCTAGAGGGATAGATTTCTATGTCCCTAGAGGGATTTCTATGTCGCTAGAGGGATTTCTAGGTCGCTAGAGGGATTTCTATGTCCCTAGAGGGATTTCTAGGTCCCTAGAGGGATAGATTTCTATGTCCCTAGAGGGATTTCTATGTCCCAAGAGGGATTTCTATGTCCCAAGAGGGATTTCTATGTCCCTAGAGGGATAGATTTCTATGTCCCTAGAGGGATTTCAATGTCCCTAGAGGGATTTCTATGTCCCAAGAGGGATTTCTATGTCCCAAGAGGGATTTCTAGGTCCCTAGAGGGATTTCTATGTCCCTAGAGGGATAGATTTCTATGTCCCTAGAGGGATTTCTATGTCCCTAGAGGGATTTCTATGTCCCAAGAGGGATTTCTATGTCCCTAGAGGGATAGATTTCTATGTCCCTAGAGGGATTTCTATGTCCCTAGAGGGATTTCTATGTCCCAAGAGGGATTTCTATGTCCCTAGAGGGATTTCTATGTCCCTAGAGGGATAGATTTCTATGTCCCTAGAGGGATTTCTATGTCCCAAGAGGGATAGATTTCTATGTCCCTAGAGGGATTTCTATGTCCCTAGAGGGATTTCTATGTCCCAAGAGGGATTTCTATGTCCCTAGAGGGATTTCTATGTCCCTAGAGGGATAGATTTCTATGTCCCTAGAGGGATTTCTATGTCCCAAGAGGGATTTCTATGTCCCAAGAGGGATTTCTATGTCCCTAGAGGGATAGATTTCTATGTCCCTAGAGGGATTTCAATGTCCCTAGAGGGATTTCAATGTCCCTAGAGGGATTTCTATGTCCCAAGAGGGATTTCTATGTCCCAAGAGGGATTTCTATGTCCCTAGAGGGATTTCTATGTCCCTAGAGGGATAGATTTCTATGTCCCTAGAGGGATTTCTAGGTCCCTAGAGGGATTTCTAGGTCCCTAGAGGGATTTCTATGTCCCTAGAGGGATAGATTTCTATGTCCCTAGAGGGATTTCTATTTCCCTAGAGGGATTTCTATGTCCCTAGAGGGATTTCTATGTCCCTAGAGGGATTTCTATGTCCCTAGAGGGATTTCTATGTCTCTAGAGGGATTTCTATGTCCCTAGAGAGATTTCTATGTCCCAAGAGGGATTTCTATGTCCCTAGAGGGATTTCTATGTCCCTAGAGGGATAGATTTCTATGTCCCTAGAGGGATTTCTATGTCCCAAGAGGGATAGATTTCTATGTCCCTAGAGGGATTTCTATGTCCCTAGAGGGATTTCTATGTCCCAAGAGGGATTTCTATGTCCCTAGAGGGATTTCTATGTCCCTAGAGGGATAGATTTCTATGTCCCTAGAGGGATTTCTATGTCCCAAGAGGGATTTCTATGTCCCAAGAGGGATTTCTATGTCCCTAGAGGGATAGATTTCTATGTCCCTAGAGGGATTTCAATGTCCCTAGAGGGATTTCAATGTCCCTAGAGGGATTTCTATGTCCCAAGAGGGATTTCTATGTCCCAAGAGGGATTTCTATGTCCCTAGAGGGATTTCTATGTCCCTAGAGGGATAGATTTCTATGTCCCTAGAGGGATTTCTAGGTCCCTAGAGGGATTTCTATGTCCCAAGAGGGATTTCAATGTCCCTAGAGGGATTTCTATGTCCCAAGAGGGATTTCTATGTCCCAAGAGGGATTTCTATGTCCCTAGAGGGATTTCTATGTCCCTAGAGGGATAGATTTCTATGTCCCTAGAGGGATTTCTAGGTCCCTAGAGGGATTTCTATGTCCCTAGAGGGATAGATTTCTATGTCCCTAGAGGGATTTCTATGTCCCTAGAGGGATTTCTATGTCCCAAGAGGGATTTCTATGTCCCTAGAGGGATAGATTTCTATGTCCCTAGAGGGATTTCTATGTCCCTAGAGGGATTTCTAGGTCCCTAGAGAGAGAGATTTCTATGTCCTTAGAGGGATTTCTATGTCGCTAGAGGGATTTCTAGGTCCCTAGAGGGATTTCTATGTCCCAGAGGGATTTCTAGGTCCCTAGAGGGATTTCTATGTCCCTAGAGGGATAGATTTCTATGTCCCTAGAGGGATTTCTATGTCCCTAGAGGGATTTCTATGTCCCTAGAGGGATAGATTTCTATGTCCCTAGAGGGATTTCTATGTCCCTAGAGGGATTTCTATGTCCCAAGAGGGATTTCTATGTCCCTAGAGGGATAGATTTCTATGTCCCTAGAGGGATTTCTATGTCCCTAGAGGGATTTCTATGTCGCTAGAGGGATTTCTATGTCCCAAGAGGGATTTCTATGTCCCTAGAGGGATAGATTTCTATGTCCCTAGAGGGATTTCAATGTCCCTAGAGGGATTTCTATGTCCCAAGAGGGATTTCTATGTCCCAAGAGGGATTTCTAGGTCCCTAGAGGGATAGATTTCTATGTCCCTAGAGGGATTTCTATGTCCCAAGAGGGATTTCTATGTCCCTAGAGGGATAGATTTCTATGTCCCTAGAGGGATTTCTATGTCGCTAGAGGGATTTCTAGGTCGCTAGAGGGATTTCTATGTCCCTAGAGGGATTTCTAGGTCCCTAGAGGGATAGATTTCTATGTCCCTAGAGGGATTTCTATGTCCCAAGAGGGATTTCTATGTCCCAAGAGGGATTTCTATGTCCCTAGAGGGATAGATTTCTATGTCCCTAGAGGGATTTCAATGTCCCTAGAGGGATTTCTATGTCCCAAGAGGGATTTCTATGTCCCAAGAGGGATTTCTAGGTCCCTAGAGGGATTTCTATGTCCCTAGAGGGATAGATTTCTATGTCCCTAGAGGGATTTCTATGTCCCTAGAGGGATTTCTATGTCCCTAGAGGGATTTCTATGTCCCAAGAGGGATTTCTATGTCCCTAGAGGGATTGATTTCTATGTCCCTAGAGGGATTTCTAGGTCCCTAGAGGGATTTCTATGTCCCAGAGGGATTTCTAGGTCCCTAGAGGGATTTCTATGTCCCTAGAGGGATAGATTTCTATGTCCCTAGAGGGATTTCTATGTCCCTAGAGGGATTTCTATGTCCCTAGAGGGATAGATTTCTATGTCCCTAGAGGGATTTCTATGTCGCTAGAGGGATTTCTATGTCCCAAGAGGGATTTCTATGTCCCTAGAGGGATAGATTTCTATGTCCCTAGAGGGATTTCTATGTCCCTAGAGGGATTTCTATGTCGCTAGAGGGATTTCTATGTCCCAAGAGGGATTTCTATGTCCCCAGAGGGATAGATTTCTATGTCCCTAGAGGGATTTCAATGTCCCTAGAGGGATTTCTATGTCCCAAGAGGGATTTCTATGTCCCAAGAGGGATTTCTAGGTCCCTAGAGGGATAGATTTCTATGTCCCTAGAGGGATTTCTATGTCCCAAGAGGGATTTCTATGTCCCTAGAGGGATAGATTTCTATGTCCCTAGAGGGATTTCTATGTCGCTAGAGGGATTTCTAGGTCGCTAGAGGGATTTCTATGTCCCTAGAGGGATTTCTAGGTCCCTAGAGGGATAGATTTCTATGTCCCTAGAGGGATTTCTATGTCCCAAGAGGGATTTCTATGTCCCAAGAGGGATTTCTATGTCCCTAGAGGGATAGATTTCTATGTCCCTAGAGGGATTTCAATGTCCCTAGAGGGATTTCTATGTCCCAAGAGGGATTTCTATGTCCCAAGAGGGATTTCTAGGTCCCTAGAGGGATTTCTATGTCCCTAGAGGGATAGATTTCTATGTCCCTAGAGGGATTTCTATGTCCCTAGAGGGATTTCTATGTCCCAAGAGGGATTTCTATGTCCCTAGAGGGATAGATTTCTATGTCCCTAGAGGGATTTCTATGTCCCTAGAGGGATTTCTATGTCCCAAGAGGGATTTCTATGTCCCTAGAGGGATTTCTATGTCCCTAGAGGGATAGATTTCTATGTCCCTAGAGGGATTTCTATGTCCCAAGAGGGATAGATTTCTATGTCCCTAGAGGGATTTCTATGTCCCTAGAGGGATTTCTATGTCCCAAGAGGGATTTCTATGTCCCTAGAGGGATTTCTATGTCCCTAGAGGGATAGATTTCTATGTCCCTAGAGGGATTTCTATGTCCCAAGAGGGATTTCTATGTCCCAAGAGGGATTTCTATGTCCCTAGAGGGATAGATTTCTATGTCCCTAGAGGGATTTCAATGTCCCTAGAGGGATTTCAATGTCCCTAGAGGGATTTCTATGTCCCAAGAGGGATTTCTATGTCCCAAGAGGGATTTCTATGTCCCTAGAGGGATTTCTATGTCCCTAGAGGGATAGATTTCTATGTCCCTAGAGGGATTTCTAGGTCCCTAGAGGGATTTCTAGGTCCCTAGAGGGATTTCTATGTCCCTAGAGGGATAGATTTCTATGTCCCTAGAGGGATTTCTATTTCCCTAGAGGGATTTCTATGTCCCTAGAGGGATTTCTATGTCCCTAGAGGGATTTCTATGTCCCTAGAGGGATTTCTATGTCCCTAGAGGGATTTCTATGTCCCTAGAGAGATTTCTATGTCCCAAGAGGGATTTCTATGTCCCTAGAGGGATTTCTATGTCCCTAGAGGGATAGATTTCTATGTCCCTAGAGGGATTTCTATGTCCCAAGAGGGATAGATTTCTATGTCCCTAGAGGGATTTCTATGTCCCTAGAGGGATTTCTATGTCCCAAGAGGGATTTCTATGTCCCTAGAGGGATTTCTATGTCCCTAGAGGGATAGATTTCTATGTCCCTAGAGGGATTTCTATGTCCCAAGAGGGATTTCTATGTCCCAAGAGGGATTTCTATGTCCCTAGAGGGATAGATTTCTATGTCCCTAGAGGGATTTCAATGTCCCTAGAGGGATTTCAATGTCCCTAGAGGGATTTCTATGTCCCAAGAGGGATTTCTATGTCCCAAGAGGGATTTCTATGTCCCTAGAGGGATTTCTATGTCCCTAGAGGGATAGATTTCTATGTCCCTAGAGGGATTTCTAGGTCCCTAGAGGGATTTCTAGGTCCCTAGAGGGATTTCTATGTCCCTAGAGGGATAGATTTCTATGTCCCTAGAGGGATTTCTATTTCCCTAGAGGGATTTCTATGTCCCTAGAGGGATTTCTATGTCCCTAGAGGAATTTCTATGTCCCTAGAGGGATTTCTATGTCCCTAGAGGGATTTCTATGTCCCAAGAGGGATTTCTATGTCCCAAGAGGGATTTCTATGTCCCAAGAGGGATTTCTATGTCCCTAGAGGGATAGATTTCTATGTCCCTAGAGGGATTTCAATGTCCCTAGAGGGATTTCTATGTCCCAAGAGGGATTTCTATGTCCCAAGAGGGATTTCTATGTCCCTAAAGGGATTTCTATGTCCCTAGAGGGATAGATTTCTATGTCCCTAGAGGGATTTCTAAGTCCCTAGAGGGATTTCTAGGTCCCTAGAGGGATTTCTATGTCCCTAGAGGGATAGATTTCTATGTCCCTAGAGGGATTTCTATGTCCCTAGAGGGATTTCTATGTCCCAAGAGGGATTTCTATGTCCCTAGAGGGATTTCTATGTCCCTAGAGGGATAGATTTCTATGTCCCTAGAGGGATTTCTATGTCCCTAGAGGGATTTCTATGTCCCAAGAGGGATTTCTAGGTCCCTAGAGGGATTTCTAGGTCCCTAGAGGGATTTCTATGTCCCTAGAGGGATAGATTTCTATGTCCCTAGAGGGATTTCTATGTCCCTAGAGGGATTTCAATGTCCCTAGAGGGATTTCTATGTCCCAAGAGGGATTTCTAGGTCCCTAGAGGGATTTCTAGGTCCCTAGAGGGATTTCTATGTCCCTAGAGGGATAGATTTCTATGTCCCTAGAGGGATTTCTATGTCCCTAGAGGGATTTCAATGTCCCTAGAGGGATTTCTATGTCCCAAGAGGGATTTCTATGTCCCAAGAGGGATTTCTATGTCCCTAGAGGGATAGATTTCTATGTCCCTAGAGGGATTTCAATGTCCCTAGAGGGATTTCTATGTCCCAAGAGGGATTTCTATGTCCCAAGAGGGATTTCTATGTCCCTAGAGGGATTTCTATGTCCCTAGAGGGATAGATTTCTATGTCCCTAGAGGGATTTCTATGTCCCTAGAGGGATAGATTTCTATGTCCCTAGAGGGATTTCTATGTCCCTAGAGGGATTTCTATGTCCCAAGAGGGATTTCTATGTCCCTAGAGGGATAGATTTCTATGTCCCTAGAGGGATTTCTATGTCCCTAGAGGGATTTCTAGGTCCCTAGAGAGAGAGATTTCTATGTCCTTAGAGGGATTTCTATGTCGCTAGAGGGATTTCTAGGTCCCTAGAGGGATTTCTATGTCCCAGAGGGATTTCTAGGTCCCTAGAGGGATTTCTATGTCCCTAGAGGGATAGATTTCTATGTCCCTAGAGGGATTTCTATGTCCCTAGAGGGATTTCTATGTCCCTAGAGGGATAGATTTCTATGTCCCTAGAGGGATTTCTATGTCCCTAGAGGGATTTCTATGTCCCAAGAGGGATTTCTATGTCCCTAGAGGGATAGATTTCTATGTCCCTAGAGGGATTTCTATGTCCCTAGAGGGATTTCTATGTCGCTAGAGGGATTTCTATGTCCCAAGAGGGATTTCTATGTCCCTAGAGGGATAGATTTCTATGTCCCTAGAGGGATTTCAATGTCCCTAGAGGGATTTCTATGTCCCAAGAGGGATTTCTATGTCCCAAGAGGGATAGATTTCTATGTCCCTAGAGGGATTTCTATGTCCCTAGAGGGATTTCTATGTCCCAAGAGGGATTTCTATGTCCCTAGAGGGATTTCTATGTCCCTAGAGGGATAGATTTCTATGTCCCTAGAGGGATTTCTATGTCCCAAGAGGGATTTCTATGTCCCAAGAGGGATTTCTATGTCCCTAGAGGGATAGATTTCTATGTCCCTAGAGGGATTTCAATGTCCCTAGAGGGATTTCAATGTCCCTAGAGGGATTTCTATGTCCCAAGAGGGATTTCTATGTCCCTAGAGGGATTTCTATGTCCCTAGAGGGATAGATTTCTATGTCCCTAGAGGGATTTCTAGGTCCCTAGAGGGATTTCTAGGTCCCTAGAGGGATTTCTATGTCCCTAGAGGGATAGATTTCTATGTCCCTAGAGGGATTTCTATTTCCCTAGAGGGATTTCTATGTCCCTAGAGGGATTTCTATGTCCCTAGAGGGATTTCTATGTCCCTAGAGGGATTTCTATGTCCCTAGAGGGATTTCTATGTCCCAAGAGGGATTTCTATGTCCCAACAGGGATTTCTATGTCCCAAGAGGGATTTCTATGTCCCTAGAGGGATAGATTTCTATGTCCCTAGAGGGATTTCAATGTCCCTAGAGGGATTTCTATGTCCCAAGAGGGATTTCTATGTCCCAAGAGGGATTTCTATGTCCCTAGAGGGATTTCTATGTCCCTAGAGGGATAGATTTCTATGTCCCTAGAGGGATTTCTAGGTCCCTAGAGGGATTTCTAGGTCCCTAGAGGGATTTCTATGTCCCTAGAGGGATAGATTTCTATGTCCCTAGAGGGATTTCTATGTCCCTAGAGGGATTTCTATGTCCCAAGAGGGATTTCTATGTCCCTAGAGGGATTTCTATGTCCCTAGAGGGATAGATTTCTATGTCCCTAGAGGGATTTCTATGTCCCTAGAGGGATTTCTATGTCCCAAGAGGGATTTCTAGGTCCCTAGAGGGATTTCTAGGTCCCTAGAGGGATTTCTATGTCCCTAGAGGGATAGATTTCTATGTCCCTAGAGGGATTTCTATGTCCCTAGAGGGATTTCAATGTCCCTAGAGGGATTTCTATGTCCCAAGAGGGATTTCTAGGTCCCTAGAGGGATTTCTAGGTCCCTAGAGGGATTTCTATGTCCCTAGAGGGATAGATTTCTATGTCCCTAGAGGGATTTCTATGTCCCTAGAGGGATTTCAATGTCCCTAGAGGGATTTCTATGTCCCAAGAGGGATTTCTATGTCCCAAGAGGGATTTCTATGTCCCTAGAGGGATAGATTTCTATGTCCCTAGAGGGATTTCAATGTCCCTAGAGGGATTTCTATGTCCCAAGAGGGATTTCTATGTCCCAAGAGGGATTTCTATGTCCCTAGAGGGATTTCTATGTCCCTAGAGGGATAGATTTCTATGTCCCTAGAGGGATTTCTAGGTCCCTAGAGGGATTTCTATGTCCCTAGAGGGATAGATTTCTATGTCCCTAGAGGGATTTCTATGTCCCTAGAGGGATTTCTATGTCCCAAGAGGGATTTCTATGTCCCTAGAGGGATAGATTTCTATGTCCCTAGAGGGATTTCTATGTCCCTAGAGGGATTTCTAGGTCCCTAGAGAGAGAGATTTCTATGTCCTTAGAGGGATTTCTATGTCGCTAGAGGGATTTCTAGGTCCCTAGAGGGATTTCTATGTCCCAGAGGGATTTCTAGGTCCCTAGATGGATTTCTATGTCCCTAGAGGGATAGATTTCTATGTCCCTAGAGGGATTTCTATGTCCCTAGAGGGATTTCTATGTCCCTAGAGGGATAGATTTCTATGTCCCTAGAGGGATTTCTATGTCCCTAGAGGGATTTCTATGTCCCAAGAGGGATTTCTATGTCCCTAGAGGGATAGATTTCTATGTCCCTAGAGGGATTTCTATGTCCCTAGAGGGATTTCTATGTCGCTAGAGGGATTTCTATGTCCCAAGAGGGATTTCTATGTCCCTAGAGTGATAGATTTCTATGTCCCTAGAGGGATTTCAATGTCCCTAGAGGGATTTCTATGTCCCAAGAGGGATTTCTATGTCCCAAGAGGGATTTCTAGGTCCCTAGAGGGATAGATTTCTATGTCCCTAGAGGGATTTCTATGTCCCAAGAGGGATTTCTATGTCCCTAGAGGGATAGATTTCTATGTCCCTAGAGGGATTTCTATGTCGCTAGAGGGATTTCTAGGTCGCTAGAGGGATTTCTATGTCCCTAGAGGGATTTCTAGGTCCCTAGAGGGATAGATTTCTATGTCCCTAGAGGGATTTCTATGTCCCAAGAGGGATTTCTATGTCCCAAGAGGGATTTCTATGTCCCTAGAGGGATAGATTTCTATGTCCCTAGAGGGATTTCAATGTCCCTAGAGGGATTTCTAGGTCCCAAGAGGGATTTCTATGTCCCAAGAGGGATTTCTAGGTCCCTAGAGGGATTTCTATGTCCCTAGAGGGATAGATTTCTATGTCCCTAGAGGGATTTCTATGTCCCTAGAGGGATTTCTATGTCCCAAGAGGGATTTCTATGTCCCTAGAGGGATAGATTTCTATGTCCCTAGAGGGATTTCTATGTCCCTAGAGGGATTTCTATGTCCCAAGAGGGATTTCTATGTCCCTAGAGGGATTTCTATGTCCCTAGAGGGATAGATTTCTATGTCCCTAGAGGGATTTCTATGTCCCAAGAGGGATAGATTTCTATGTCCCTAGAGGGATTTCTATGTCCCTAGAGGGATTTCTATGTCCCAAGAGGGATTTCTATGTCCCAAGAGGGATTTCTATGTCCCTAGAGGGATTTCTATGTCCCTAGAGGGATAGATTTCTATGTATCTAGAGGGATTTCTATGTCCCAAGAGGGATTTCTATGTCCCTAGAGGGATAGATTTCTATGTCCCTAGAGGGATTTCAATGTCCCTAGAGGGATTTCTATGTCCCTAGAGGGATTTCTAGGTCCCTAGAGGGATTTCTATGTCCCTAGAGGGATAGATTTCTATGTCCCTAGAGGGATTTCAATGTCCCTAGAGGGATTTCTATGTCCCAAGAGGGATTTCTATGTCCCAAGAGGGATTTCTATGTCCCTAGAGGGATTTCTATGTCCCTAGAGGGATAGATTTCTATGTCCCTAGAGGGATTTCTATGTCCCTAGAGGGATTTCTATGTCCCAAGAGGGATTTCTATGTCCCAAGAGGGATTTCTATGTCCCTAGAGGGATAGATTTCTATGTCCCTAGAGGGATTTCAATGTCCCTAGAGGGATTTCTATGTCCCAAGAGGGATTTCTATGTCCCAAGAGGGATTTCTATGTCCCTAGAGGGATTTCTATGTCCCTAGAGGGATAGATTTCTATGTCCCTAGAGGGATTTCTAGGTCCCTAGAGGGATTTCTAGGTCCCTAGAGGGATTTCTATGTCCCTAGAGGGATAGATTTCTATGTCCCTAGAGGGATTTCTATGTCCCTAGAGGGATTTCTATGTCCCTAGAGGGATTTCTATGTCCCTAGAGGGATTTCTATGTCCCTAGAGGGATTTCTATGTCGCTAGAGGGATTTCTAGGTCGCTAGAGGGATTTCTATGTCCCAAGAGGGATTTCTATGTCCCTAGAGGGATAGATTTCTATGTCCCAAGAGGGATTTCTATGTCCCTAGAGGGATTTCTATGTCGCTAGAGGGATTTCTAGGTCGCTAGAGGGATTTCTATGTCCCTAGAGGGATTTCTAGGTCCCTAGAGGGATAGATTTCTATGTCCCTAGAGGGATTTCTATGTCCCAAGAGGGATTTCTATGTCCCAAGAGGGATTTCTATGTCCCTAGAGGGATAGATTTCTATGTCCCTAGAGGGATTTCAATGTCCCTAGAGGGATTTCTATGTCCCAAGAGGGATTTCTATGTCCCAAGAGGGATTTCTAGGTCCCTAGAGGGATTTCTATGTCCCTAGAGGGATAGATTTCTATGTCCCTAGAGGGATTTCTATGTCCCTAGAGGGATTTCAATGTCCCTAGAGGGATTTCTATGTCCCAAGAGGGATTTCTATGTCCCAAGAGGGATTTCTAGGTCCCTAGAGGGATTTCTATGTCCCAAGAGGGATTTCTATGTCCCTAGAGGGATTTCTATGTCCCTAGAGGGATAGATTTCTATGTCCCTAGAGGGATTTCTATGTCCCTAGAGGGATTTCTATGTCCCAAGAGGGATTTCTATGTCCCAAGAGGGATTTCTATGTCCCTAGAGGGATAGATTTCTATGTCCCAAGAGGGATTTCAATGTCCCTAGAGGGATTTCTATGTCCCAAGAGGGATTTCTATGTCCCAAGAGGGATTTCTATGTCCCTAGAGGGATTTCTATGTCCCTAGAGGGATAGATTTCTATGTCCCTAGAGGGATTTCTAGGTCCCTAGAGGGATTTCTAGGTCCCTAGAGGGTTTCTATGTCCCTAGAGGGATAGATTTCTATGTCCCTAGAGGGATTTCTATGTCCCTAGAGGGATTTCTATGTCCCTAGAGGGATTTCTATGTCCCTAGAGGGATTTCTATGTCCCTAGAGGGATTTCTATGTCGCTAGAGGGATTTCTAGGTCGCTAGAGGGATTTCTATGTCCCAAGAGGGATTTCTATGTCCCTAGAGGGATAGATTTCTATGTCCCAAGAGCGATTTCTATGTCCCTAGAGGGATTTCTATGTCGCTAGAGGGATTTCTAGGTCGCTAGAGGGATTTCTATGTCCCTAGAGGGATTTCTAGGTCCCTAGAGGGATAGATTTCTATGTCCCTAGAGGGATTTATATGTCCCAAGAGGGATTTCTATGTCCCAAGAGGGATTTCTATGTCCCTAGAGGGATAGATTTCTATGTCCCTAGAGGGATTTCAATGTCCCTAGAGGGATTTCTATGTCCCAAGAGGGATTTCTATGTCCCAAGAGGGATTTCTAGGTCCCTAGAGGGATTTCTATGTCCCTAGAGGGATTTCTATGTCCCTAGAGGGATTTCTATGTCCCTAGAGGGATTTCTATGTCGCTAGAGGGATTTCTAGGTCGCTAGAGGGATTTATATGTCCCAAGAGGGATTTCTATGTCCCTAGACGGATAGATTTCTATGTCCCAAGAGGGATTTCTATGTCCCTAGAGGGATTTCTATGTCGCTAGAGGGATTTCTAGGTCGCTAGAGGGATTTCTATGTCCCTAGAGGGATTTCTAGGTCCCTAGAGGGATAGATTTCTATGTCCCTAGAGGGATTTCTATGTCCCAAGAGGGATTTCTATGTCCCAAGAGGGATTTCTATGTCCCTAGAGGGATAGATTTCTATGTCCCTAGAGGGATTTCAATGTCCCTAGAGGGATTTCTATGTCCCAAGAGGGATTTCTATGTCCCAAGAGGGATTTCTAGGTCCCTAGAGGGATTTCTATGTCCCTAGAGGGATAGATTTCTATGTCCCTAGAGGGATTTCTATGTCCCTAGAGGGATTTCTATGTCCCAAGAGGGATTTCTATGTCCCTAGAGGGATAGATTTCTATGTCCCTAGAGGGATTTCTATGTCCCTAGAGGGATTTCTATGTCCCAAGAGGGATTTCTATGTCCCTAGAGGGATTTCTATGTCCCTAGAGGGATAGATTTCTATGTCCCTAGAGGGATTTCTATGTCCCAAGAGGGATAGATTTCTATGTCCCTAGAGGGATTTCTATGTCCCTAGAGGGATTTCTATGTCCCAAGAGGGATTACTATGTCCCTAGAGGGATTTCTATGTCCCTAGAGGGATAGATTTCTATGTCCCTAGAGGGATTTCTATGTCCCAAGAGGGATTTCTATGTCCCAAGAGGGATTTCTATGTCCCTAGAGGGATAGATTTCTATGTCCCTAGAGGGATTTCAATGTCCCTAGAGGGATAGATTTCTATGTCCCTAGAGGGATTTCTAGGTCCCTAGAGGGATTTCTATGTCCCTAGAGGGATTTCTATGTCCCAAGAGGGATAGATTTCTATGTCCCTAGAGGGATTTCTATGTCCCTAGAGGGATTTCTATGTCCCTAGAGGGATAGATTTCTATGTCCCTAGAGGGATTTCTATGTCCCAAGAGGGATAGATTTCTATGTCCCTAGTGGGATTTCTATGTCCCTAGAGGGATTTCTATGTCCCAAGAGGGATTTCTATGTCCCTAGAGGGATTTCTATGTCCCTAGAGGGATAGATTTCTATGTCCCTAGAGGGATTTCTATGTCCCAAGAGGGATTTCTATGTCCCAAGAGGGATTTCTATGTCCCTAGAGGGATAGATTTCTATGTCCCTAGAGGGATTTCAATGTCCCTAGAGGGATTTCTATGTCCCAAGAGGGATTTCTATGTCCCAAGAGGGATTTCTATGTCCCTAGAGGGATTTCTATGTCCCTAGAGGGATAGATTTCTATGTCCCTAGAGGGATTTCTATGTCCCTAGAGGGATTTCTATGTCCCAAGAGGGATTTCTATGTCCCTAGAGGGATAGATTTCTATGTCCCTAGAGGGATAGATTTCTATGTCCCTAGAGGGATAGATTTCTATGTCCCTAGAGGGATTTCTATGTCCCAAGAGGGATTTCTATGTCCCAAGAGGGATTTCTATGTCCCTAGAGGGATAGATTTCTATGTCCCTAGAGGGATTTCAATGTCCCTAGAGGGATTTCTATGTCCCAAGAGGGATTTCTATGTCCCAAGAGGGATTTCTATGTCCCTAGAGGGATTTCTATGTCCCTAGAGGGATAGATTTCTATGTCCCTAGAGGGATTTCTATGTCCCTAGAGGGATTTCTATGTCCCTAGAGGGATTTCTATGTCCCAAGAGGGATTTCTATGTCCCTAGAGGGATTTCTATGTCCCTAGAGGGATAGATTTCTATGTCCCTAGAGGGATTTCTATGTCCCAAGAGGGATTTCTATGTCCCAAGAGGGATTTCTATGTCCCTAGAGGGATAGATTTCTATGTCCCTAGAGGGATTTCAATGTCCCTAGAGGGATTTCTATGTCCCAAGAGGGATTTCTATGTCCCAAGAGGGATTTCTATGTCCCTAGAGGGATTTCTATGTCCCTAGAGGGATAGATTTCTATGTCCCTAGAGGGATTTCTATGTCCCTAGAGGGATTTCTATGTCCCAAGAGGGATTTCTATGTCCCAAGAGGGATTTCTATGTCCCTAGAGGGATAGATTTCTATGTCCCTAGAGGGATTTCAATGTCCCTAGAGGGATTTCTATGTCCCAAGAGGGATTTCTATGTCCCTAGAGGGATTTCTAGGTCCCTAGAGGGATTTCTAGGTCCCAAGAGGGATTTCTATGTCCCTAGAGGGATAGATTTCTATGTCCCTAGAGGGATTTCTATGTCCCTAGAGGGATTTCTATGTCCCAAGAGGGATTTCTATGTCCCTAGAGGGATAGATTTCTATGTCCCTAGAGGGATTTCTATGTCCCTAGAGGGATTTCTATGTCCCTAGAGGGATAGATTTCTATGTCCCTAGAGGGATTTCTAGGTCCCTAGAGGGATTTCTAGGTCCCTAGAGGGTTTCTATGTCCCTAGAGGGATAGATTTCTATGTCCCTAGAGGGATTTCTATGTCCCTAGAGGGATGTCTATGTCCCTAGAGGGATTTCTATGTCCCTAGAGGGATTTCTATGTCCCTAGAGGGATTTCTATGTCGCTAGAGGGATTTCTAGGTCGCTAGAGGGATTTCTATGTCCCAAGAGGGATTTCTATGTCCCTAGAGGGATAGATTTCTATGTCCCAAGAGGGATTTCTATGTCCCTAGAGGGATTTCTATGTCGCTAGAGGGATTTCTAGGTCGCTAGAGGGATTTCTATGTCCCTAGAGGGATTTCTAGGTCCCTAGAGGGATAGATTTCTATGTCCCTAGAGGGATTTCTATGTCCCAAGAGGGATTTCTATGTCCCAAGAGGGATTTCTATGTCCCTAGAGGGATAGATTTCTATGTCCCTAGAGGGATTTCAATGTCCCTAGAGGGATTTCTATGTCCCAAGAGGGATTTCTATGTCCCAAGAGGGATTTCTAGGTCCCTAGAGGGATTTCTATGTCCCTAGAGGGATAGATTTCTATGTCCCTAGAGGGATTTCTATGTCCCTAGAGGGATTTCTATGTCCCTAGAGGGATAGATTTCTATGTCCCTAGAGGGATTTCAATGTCCCTAGAGGGATTTCTATGTCCCAAGAGGGATTTCTATGTCCCAAGAGGGATTTCTATGTCCCTAGAGGGATTTCTATGTCCCAAGAGGGATTTCTATGTCCCTAGAGGGATAGATTTCTATGTCCCTAGAGGGATTTCTATGTCCCTAGAGGGATTTCTATGTCCCAAGAGGGATTTCTATGTCCCTAGAGGGATTTCTATGTCCCTAGAGGGATAGATTTCTATGTCCCTAGAGGGATTTCTATGTCCCAAGAGGGATAGATTTCTATGTCCCTAGAGGGATTTCTATGTCCCTAGAGGGATTTCTATGTCCCAAGAGGGATTACTATGTCCCTAGAGGGATTTCTATGTCCCTAGAGGGATAGATTTCTATGTCCCTAGAGGGATTTCTATGTCCCAAGAGGGATTTCTATGTCCCAAGAGGGATTTCTATGTCCCTAGAGGGATAGATTTCTATGTCCCTAGAGGGATTTCAATGTCCCTAGAGGGATAGATTTCTATGTCCCTAGAGGGATTTCTAGGTCCCTAGAGGGATTTCTATGTCCCTAGAGGGATTTCTATGTCCCAAGAGGGATAGATTTCTATGTCCCTAGAGGGATTTCTATGTCCCTAGAGGGATTTCTATGTCCCTAGAGGGATAGATTTCTATGTCCCTAGAGGGATTTCTATGTCCCAAGAGGGATAGATTTCTATGTCCCTAGTGGGATTTCTATGTCCCAAGAGGGATTTCTATGTCCCTAGAGGGATTTCTATGTCCCTAGAGGGATAGATTTCTATGTCCCTAGAGGGATTTCTATGTCCCAAGAGGGATTTCTATGTCCCAAGAGGGATTTCTATGTCCCTAGAGGGATAGATTTCTATGTCCCTAGAGGGATTTCAATGTCCCTAGAGGGATTTCTATGTCCCAAGAGGGATTTCTATGTCCCAAGAGGGATTTCTATGTCCCTAGAGGGATTTCTATGTCCCTAGAGGGATAGATTTCTATGTCCCTAGAGGGATTTCTATGTCCCTTGAGGGATTTCTATGTCCCTAGAGGGATTTCTATGTCCCAAGAGGGATTTCTATGTCCCTAGAGGGATTTCTATGTCCCTAGAGGGATAGATTTCTATGTCCCTAGAGGGATTTCTATGTCCCAAGAGGGATTTCTATGTCCCAAGAGGGATTTCTATGTCCCTAGAGGGATAGATTTCTATGTCCCTAGAGGGATTTCAATGTCCCTAGAGGGATTTCTATGTCCCAAGAGGGATTTCTATGTCCCAAGAGGGATTTCTATGTCCCTAGAGGGATTTCTATGTCCCTAGAGGGATAGATTTCTATGTCCCTAGAGGGATTTCTATGTCCCTAGAGGGATTTCTATGTCCCAAGAGGGATTTCTATGTCCCAAGAGGGATTTCTATGTCCCTAGAGGGATAGATTTCTATGTCCCTAGAGGGATTTCAATGTCCCTAGAGGGATTTCTATGTCCCAAGAGGGATTTCTATGTCCCAAGAGGGATTTCTATGTCCCTAGAGGGATTTCTATGTCCCTAGAGGGATAGATTTCTATGTCCCTAGAGGGATTTCTAGGTCCCTAGAGGGATTTCTAGGTCCCAAGAGGGATTTCTATGTCCCTAGAGGGATAGATTTCTATGTCCCTAGAGGGATTTCTATGTCCCTAGAGGGATTTCTATGTCCCAAGAGGGATTTCTATGTCCCTAGAGGGATAGATTTCTATGTCCCTAGAGGGATTTCTATGTCCCTAGAGGGATTTCTATGTCCCTAGAGGGATAGATTTCTATGTCCCTAGAGGGATTTCTAGGTCCCTAGAGGGATTTCTAGGTCCCTAGAGGGTTTCTATGTCCCTAGAGGGATAGATTTCTATGTCCCTAGAGGGATTTCTATGTCCCTAGAGGGATTTCTATGTCCCTAGAGGGATTTCTATGTCCCTAGAGGGATTTCTATGTCCCTAGAGGGATTTCTATGTCGCTAGAGGGATTTCTAGGTCGCTAGAGGGATTTCTATGTCCCAAGAGGGATTTCTATGTCCCTAGAGGGATAGATTTCTATGTCCCAAGAGGGATTTCTATGTCCCTAGAGGGATTTCTATGTCGCTAGAGGGATTTCTAGGTCGCTAGAGGGATTTCTATGTCCCTAGAGGGATTTCTAGGTCCCTAGAGGGATAGATTTCTATGTCCCTAGAGGGATTTCTATGTCCCAAGAGGGATTTCTATGTCCCAAGAGGGATTTCTATGTCCCTAGAGGGATAGATTTCTATGTCCCTAGAGGGATTTCAATGTCCCTAGAGGGATTTCTATGTCCCAAGAGGGATTTCTATGTCCCAAGAGGGATTTCTAGGTCCCTAGAGGGATTTCTATGTCCCTAGAGGGATAGATTTCTATGTCCCTAGAGGGATTTCTATGTCCCTAGAGGGATTTCTATGTCCCTAGAGGGATTTCTATGTCCCTAGAGGGATTTCTATGTCCCTAGAGGGATTTCTATGTCGCTAGAGGGATTTCTAGGTCGCTAGAGGGATTTCTATGTCCCAAGAGGGATTTCTATGTCCCTAGAGGGATAGATTTCTATGTCCCAAGAGGGATTTCTATGTCCCTAGAGGGATTTCTATGTCGCTAGAGGGATTTCTAGGTCGCTAGAGGGATTTCTATGTCCCTAGAGGGATTTCTAGGTCCCTAGAGGGATAGATTTCTATGTCCCTAGAGGGATTTCTATGTCCCAAGAGGGATTTCTATGTCCCAAGAGGGATTTCTATGTCCCTAGAGGGATAGATTTCTATGTCCCTAGAGGGATTTCAATGTCCCTAGAGGGATTTCTATGTCCCAAGAGGGATTTCTATGTCCCAAGAGGGATTTCTAGGTCCCTAGAGGGATTTCTATGTCCCTAGAGGGATAGATTTCTATGTCCCTAGAGGGATTTCTATGTCCCTAGAGGGATTTCTATGTCCCAACAGGGATTTCTATGTCCCTAGAGGGATAGATTTCTATGTCCCTAGAGGGATTTCTATGTCCCTAGAGGGATTTCTATGTCCCAAGAGGGATTTCTATGTCCCTAGAGGGATTTCTATGTCCCTAGAGGGATAGATTTCTATGTCCCTAGAGGGATTTCTATGTCCCAAGAGGGATAGATTTCTATGTCCCTAGAGGGATTTCTATGTCCCTAGAGGGATTTCTATGTCCCAAGAGGGATTACTATGTCCCTAGAGGGATTTCTATGTCCCTAGAGGGATAGATTTCTATGTCCCTAGAGGGATTTCTATGTCCCAAGAGGGATTTCTATGTCCCAAGAGGGATTTCTATGTCCCTAGAGGGATAGATTTCTATGTCCCTAGAGGGATTTCAATGTCCCTAGAGGGATAGATTTCTATGTCCCTAGAGGGATTTCTAGGTCCCTAGAGGGATTTCTATGTCCCTAGAGGGATTTCTATGTCCCAAGAGGGATAGATTTCTATGTCCCTAGAGGGATTTCTATGTCCCTAGAGGGATTTCTATGTCCCTAGAGGGATAGATTTCTATGTCCCTAGAGGGATTTCTATGTCCCAAGAGGGATAGATTTCTATGTCCCTAGTGGGATTTCTATGTCCCTAGAGGGATTTCTATGTCCCAAGAGGGATTTCTATGTCCCTAGAGGGATTTCTATGTCCCTAGAGGGATAGATTTCTATGTCCCTAGAGGGATTTCTATGTCCCAAGAGGGATTTCTATGTCCCAAGAGGGATTTCTATGTCCCTAGAGGGATAGATTTCTATGTCCCTAGAGGGATTTCAATGTCCCTAGAGGGATTTCTATGTCCCAAGAGGGATTTCTATGTCCCAAGAGGGATTTCTATGTCCCTAGAGGGATTTCTATGTCCCTAGAGGGATAGATTTCTATGTCCCTAGAGGGATTTCTATGTCCCTAGAGGGATTTCTATGTCCCAAGAGGGATTTCTATGTCCCTAGAGGGATTTCTATGTCCCTAGAGGGATAGATTTCTATGTCCCTAGAGGGATTTCTATGTCCCAAGAGGGATTTCTATGTCCCAAGAGGGATTTCTATGTCCCTAGAGGGATAGATTTCTATGTCCCTAGAGGGATTTCAATGTCCCTAGAGGGATTTCTATGTCCCAAGAGGGATTTCTATGTCCCAAGAGGGATTTCTATGTCCCTAGAGGGATTTCTATGTCCCTAGAGGGATAGATTTCTATGTCCCTAGAGGGATTTCTATGTCCCTAGAGGGATTTCTATGTCCCAAGAGGGATTTCTATGTCCCAAGAGGGATTTCTATGTCCCTAGAGGGATAGATTTCTATGTCCCTAGAGGGATTTCAATGTCCCTAGAGGGATTTCTATGTCCCAAGAGGGATTTCTATGTCCCAAGAGGGATTTCTATGTCCCTAGAGGGATTTCTATGTCCCTAGAGGGATAGATTTCTATGTCCCTAGAGGGATTTCTAGGTCCCTAGAGGGATTTCTAGGTCCCAAGAGGGATTTCTATGTCCCTAGAGGGATAGATTTCTATGTCCCTAGAGGGATTTCTATGTCCCTAGAGGGATTTCTATGTCCCAAGAGGGATTTCTATGTCCCTAGAGGGATAGATTTCTATGTCCCTAGAGGGATTTCTATGTCCCTAGAGGGATTTCTAGGTCCCTAGAGAGAGAGATTTCTATGTCCTTAGAGGGATTTCTATGTCGCTAGAGGGATTTCTAGGTCCCTAGAGGGATTTCTATGTCCCAGAGGGATTTCTAGGTCCTTAGAGGGATTTCTATGTCCCTAGAGGGATAGATTTCTATGTCCCTAGAGGGATTTCTATGTCCCTAGAGGGATTTCTATGTCCCAAGAGGGATTTCTATGTCCCTAGAGGGATAGATTTCTATGTCCCTAGAGGGATTTCTATGTCCCAAGAGGGATTTCTATGTCCCAAGAGGGATTTCTATGTCCCTAGAGGGATAGATTTCTATGTCCCTAGAGGGATTTCAATGTCCCTAGAGGGATTTCTATGTCCCTAGAGGGATTTCTAGGTCCCTAGAGGGATTTCTATGTCCCTAGAGGGATAGATTTCTATGTCCCTAGAGGGATTTCAATGTCCCTAGAGGGATTTCTATGTCCCAAGAGGGATTTCTATGTCCCAAGAGGGATTTCTATGTCCCTAGAGGGATTTCTATGTCCCTAGAGGGATAGATTTCTATGTCCCTAGAGGGATTTCTATGTCCCTAGAGGGATTTCTATGTCCCAAGAGGGATTTCTATGTCCCAAGAGGGATTTCTATGTCCCTAGAGGGATAGATTTCTATGTCCCTAGAGGGATTTCAATGTCCCTAGAGGGATTTCTATGTCCCAAGAGGGATTTCTATGTCCCAAGAGGGATTTCTATGTCCCTAGAGGGATTTCTATGTCCCTAGAGGGATAGATTTCTATGTCCCTAGAGGGATTTCTAGGTCCCTAGAGGGATTTCTAGGTCCCTAGAGGGTTTCTATGTCCCTAGAGGGATAGATTTCTATGTCCCTAGAGGGATTTCTATGTCCCTAGAGGGATTTCTATGTCCCTAGAGGGATTTCTATGTCCCTAGAGGGATTTCTATGTCGCTAGAGGGATTTCTAGGTCGCTAGAGGGATTTCTATGTCCCAAGAGGGATTTCTATGTCCCTAGAGGGATAGATTTCTATGTCCCAAGAGGGATTTCTATGTCCCTAGAGGGATTTCTATGTCGCTAGAGGGATTTCTAGGTCGCTAGAGGGATTTCTATGTCCCTAGAGGGATTTCTAGGTCCCTAGAGGGATAGATTTCTATGTCCCTAAAGGGATTTCTATGTCCCAAGAGGGATTTCTATGTCCCAAGAGGGATTTCTATGTCCCTAGAGGGATAGATTTCTATGTCCCTAGAGGGATTTCAATGTCCCTAGAGGGATTTCTATGTCCCAAGAGGGATTTCTATGTCCCAAGAGGGATTTCTATGTCCCAAGAGGGATTTCTATGTCCCTAGAGGGATAGATTTCTATGTCCCTAGAGGGATTTCTATGTCCCTAGAGGGATTTCTATGTCCCAAGAGGGATTTCTATGTCCCTAGAGGGATTTCTATGTCCCTAGAGGGATAGATTTCTATGTCCCTAGAGGGATTTCTATGTCCCAAGAGGGATAGATTTCTATGTCCCTAGAGGGATTTCTATGTCCCTAGAGGGATTTCTATGTCCCAAGAGGGATTTCTATGTCCCAAGAGGGATTTCTATGTCCCTAGAGGGATAGATTTCTATGTCCCTAGAGGGATTTCTATGTCCCTAGAGGGATTTCTAGGTCCCTAGAGAGAGAGATTTCTATGTCCTTAGAGGGATTTCTATGTCGCTAGAGGGATTTCTAGGTCCCTAGAGGGATTTCTATGTCCCAGAGGGATTTCTAGGTCCCTAGAGGGATTTCTATGTCCCTAGAGGGATAGATTTCTATGTCCCTAGAGGGATTTCTATGTCCCTAGAGGGATTTCTATGTCCCAAGAGGGATTTCTATGTCCCTAGAGGGATAGATTTCTATGTCCCTAGAGGGATTTCTATGTCCCAAGAGGGATTTCTATGTCCCAAGAGGGATTTCTATGTCCCTAGAGGGATAGATTTCTATGTCCCTAGAGGGATTTCAATGTCCCTAGAGGGATTTCTATGTCCCTAGAGGGATTTCTAGGTCCCTAGAGGGATTTCTATGTCCCTAGAGGGATAGATTTCTATGTCCCTAGAGGGATTTCAATGTCCCTAGAGGGATTTCTATGTCCCTAGAGGGATTTCAATGTCCCTAGAGGGATTTCAATGTCCCAAGAGGGATTTCTATGTCCCAAGAGGGATTTCTAGGTCCCTAGAGGGATTTCTATGTCCCTAGAGGGATAGATTTCTATGTCCCTAGAGGGATTTCTATGTCCCTAGAGGGATTTCTATGTCCCTAGAGGGATTTCTATGTCCCTAGAGGGATTTCTATGTCCCTAGAGGGATTTCTATGTCGCTAGAGGGATTTCTAGGTCGCTAGAGGGATTTCTATGTCCCAAGAGGGATTTCTATGTCCCTAGAGGGATAGATTTCTATGTCCCAAGAGGGATTTCTATGTCCCTAGAGGGATTTCTATGTCGCTAGAGGGATTTCTAGGTCGCTAGAGGGATTTCTATGTCCCTAGAGGGATTTCTAGGTCCCTAGAGGGATAGATTTCTATGTCCCTAGAGGGATTTCTATGTCCCAAGAGGGATTTCTATGTCCCAAGAGGGATTTCTATGTCCCTAGAGGGATAGATTTCTATGTCCCTAGAGGGATTTCAATGTCCCTAGAGGGATTTCTATGTCCCAAGAGGGATTTCTATGTCCCAAGAGGGATTTCTAGGTCCCTAGAGGGATTTCTATGTCCCTAGAGGGATAGATTTCTATGTCCCTAGAGGGATTTCTATGTCCCTAGAGGGATTTCTATGTCCCAAGAGGGATTTCTATGTCCCTAGAGGGATAGATTTCTATGTCCCTAGAGGGATTTCTATGTCCCTAGAGGGATTTCTATGTCCCAAGAGGGATTTCTATGTCCCTAGAGGGATTTCTATGTCCCTAGAGGGATAGATTTCTATGTCCCTAGAGGGATTTCTATGTCCCAAGAGGGATAGATTTCTATGTCCCTAGAGGGATTTCTATGTCCCTAGAGGGATTTCTATGTCCCAAGAGGGATTACTATGTCCCTAGAGGGATTTCTATGTCCCTAGAGGGATAGATTTCTATGTCCCTAGAGGGATTTCTATGTCCCAAGAGGGATTTCTATGTCCCAAGAGGGATTTCTATGTCCCTAGAGGGATAGATTTCTATGTCCCTAGAGGGATTTCAATGTCCCTAGAGGGATAGATTTCTATGTCCCTAGAGGGATTTCTAGGTCCCTAGAGGGATTTCTATGTCCCTAGAGGGATTTCTATGTCCCAAGAGGGATAGATTTCTATGTCCCTAGAGGGATTTCTATGTCCCTAGAGGGATTTCTATGTCCCTAGAGGGATAGATTTCTATGTCCCTAGAGGGATTTCTATGTCCCAAGAGGGATAGATTTCTATGTCCCTAGAGGGATTTCTATGTCCCTAGAGGGATTTCTATGTCCCTAGAGGGATTTCTATGTCCCTAGAGGGATTTCTATGTCGCTAGAGGGATTTCTAGGTCGCTAGAGGGATTTCTATGTCCCAAGAGGGATTTCTATGTCCCTAGAGGGATAGATTTCTATGTCCCAAGAGGGATTTCTATGTCCCTAGAGGGATTTCTATGTCGCTAGAGGGATTTCTAGGTCGCTAGAGGGATTTCTATGTCCCTAGAGGGATTTCTAGGTCCCTAGAGGGATAGATTTCTATGTCCCTAAAGGGATTTCTATGTCCCAAGAGGGATTTCTATGTCCCAAGAGGGATTTCTATGTCCCTAGAGGGATAGATTTCTATGTCCCTAGAGGGATTTCAATGTCCCTAGAGGGATTTCTATGTCCCAAGAGGGATTTCTATGTCCCAAGAGGGATTTCTATGTCCCAAGAGGGATTTCTATGTCCCTAGAGGGATAGATTTCTATGTCCCTAGAGGGATTTCTATGTCCCTAGAGGGATTTCTATGTCCCAAGAGGGATTTCTATGTCCCTAGAGGGATTTCTATGTCCCTAGAGGGATAGATTTCTATGTCCCTAGAGGGATTTCTATGTCCCAAGAGGGATAGATTTCTATGTCCCTAGAGGGATTTCTATGTCCCTAGAGGGATTTCTATGTCCCAAGAGGGATTTCTATGTCCCAAGAGGGATTTCTATGTCCCTAGAGGGATAGATTTCTATGTCCCTAGAGGGATTTCTATGTCCCTAGAGGGATTTCTAGGTCCCTAGAGAGAGAGATTTCTATGTCCTTAGAGGGATTTCTATGTCGCTAGAGGGATTTCTAGGTCCCTAGAGGGATTTCTATGTCCCAGAGGGATTTCTAGGTCCCTAGAGGGATTTCTATGTCCCTAGAGGGATAGATTTCTATGTCCCTAGAGGGATTTCTATGTCCCTAGAGGGATTTCTATGTCCCAAGAGGGATTTCTATGTCCCTAGAGGGATAGATTTCTATGTCCCTAGAGGGATTTCTATGTCCCAAGAGGGATTTCTATGTCCCAAGAGGGATTTCTATGTCCCTAGAGGGATAGATTTCTATGTCCCTAGAGGGATTTCAATGTCCCTAGAGGGATTTCTATGTCCCTAGAGGGATTTCTAGGTCCCTAGAGGGATTTCTATGTCCCTAGAGGGATAGATTTCTATGTCCCTAGAGGGATTTCAATGTCCCTAGAGGGATTTCTATGTCCCTAGAGGGATTTCAATGTCCCTAGAGGGATTTCAATGTCCCAAGAGGGATTTCTATGTCCCAAGAGGGATTTCTAGGTCCCTAGAGGGATTTCTATGTCCCTAGAGGGATAGATTTCTATGTCCCTAGAGGGATTTCTATGTCCCTAGAGGGATTTCTATGTCCCTAGAGGGATTTCTATGTCCCTAGAGGGATTTCTATGTCCCTAGAGGGATTTCTATGTCGCTAGAGGGATTTCTAGGTCGCTAGAGGGATTTCTATGTCCCAAGAGGGATTTCTATGTCCCTAGAGGGATAGATTTCTATGTCCCAAGAGGGATTTCTATGTCCCTAGAGGGATTTCTATGTCGCTAGAGGGATTTCTAGGTCGCTAGAGGGATTTCTATGTCCCTAGAGGGATTTCTAGGTCCCTAGAGGGATAGATTTCTATGTCCCTAGAGGGATTTCTATGTCCCAAGAGGGATTTCTATGTCCCAAGAGGGATTTCTATGTCCCTAGAGGGATAGATTTCTATGTCCCTAGAGGGATTTCAATGTCCCTAGAGGGATTTCTATGTCCCAAGAGGGATTTCTATGTCCCAAGAGGGATTTCTAGGTCCCTAGAGGGATTTCTATGTCCCTAGAGGGATAGATTTCTATGTCCCTAGAGGGATTTCTATGTCCCTAGAGGGATTTCTATGTCCCAAGAGGGATTTCTATGTCCCTAGAGGGATAGATTTCTATGTCCCTAGAGGGATTTCTATGTCCCTAGAGGGATTTCTATGTCCCAAGAGGGATTTCTATGTCCCTAGAGGGATTTCTATGTCCCTAGAGGGATAGATTTCTATGTCCCTAGAGGGATTTCTATGTCCCAAGAGGGATAGATTTCTATGTCCCTAGAGGGATTTCTATGTCCCTAGAGGGATTTCTATGTCCCAAGAGGGATTACTATGTCCCTAGAGGGATTTCTATGTCCCTAGAGGGATAGATTTCTATGTCCCTAGAGGGATTTCTATGTCCCAAGAGGGATTTCTATGTCCCAAGAGGGATTTCTATGTCCCTAGAGGGATAGATTTCTATGTCCCTAGAGGGATTTCAATGTCCCTAGAGGGATAGATTTCTATGTCCCTAGAGGGATTTCTAGGTCCCTAGAGGGATTTCTATGTCCCTAGAGGGATTTCTATGTCCCAAGAGGGATAGATTTCTATGTCCCTAGAGGGATTTCTATGTCCCTAGAGGGATTTCTATGTCCCTAGAGGGATAGATTTCTATGTCCCTAGAGGGATTTCTATGTCCCAAGAGGGATAGATTTCTATGTCCCTAGAGGGATTTCTATGTCCCTAGAGGGATTTCTATGTCCCAAGAGGGATTTCTATGTCCCTAGAGGGATTTCTATGTCCCTAGAGGGATAGATTTCTATGTCCCTAGAGGGATTTCTATGTCCCAAGAGGGATTTCTATGTCCCAAGAGGGATTTCTATGTCCCTAGAGGGATAGATTTCTATGTCCCTAGAGGGATTTCAATGTCCCTAGAGGGATTTCTATGTCCCAAGAGGGATTTCTATGTCCCAAGAGGGATTTCTATGTCCCTAGAGGGATTTCTATGTCCCTAGAGGGATAGATTTCTATGTCCCTAGAGGGATTTCTATGTCCCTAGAGGGATTTCTATGTCCCAAGAGGGATTTCTATGTCCCTAGAGGGATTTCTATGTCCCTAGAGGGATAGATTTCTATGTCCCTAGAGGGATTTCTATGTCCCAAGAGGGATTTCTATGTCCCAAGAGGGATTTCTATGTCCCTAGAGGGATAGATTTCTATGTCCCTAGAGGGATTTCAATGTCCCTAGAGGGATTTCTATGTCCCAAGAGGGATTTCTATGTCCCAAGAGGGATTTCTATGTCCCTAGAGGGATTTCTATGTCCCTAGAGGGATAGATTTCTATGTCCCTAGAGGGATTTCTATGTCCCTAGAGGGATTTCTATGTCCCAAGAGGGATTTCTATGTCCCAAGAGGGATTTCTATGTCCCTAGAGGGATAGATTTCTATGTCCCTAGAGGGATTTCAATGTCCCTAGAGGGATTTCTATGTCCCAAGAGGGATTTCTATGTCCCAAGAGGGATTTCTATGTCCCTAGAGGGATTTCTATGTCCCTAGAGGGATAGATTTCTATGTCCCTAGAGGGATTTCTAGGTCCCTAGAGGGATTTCTAGGTCCCAAGAGGGATTTCTATGTCCCTAGAGGGATAGATTTCTATGTCCCTAGAGGGATTTCTATGTCCCTAGAGGGATTTCTATGTCCCAAGAGGGATTTCTATGTCCCTAGAGGGATAGATTTCTATGTCCCTAGAGGGATTTCTATGTCCCTAGAGGGATTTCTAGGTCCCTAGAGAGAGAGATTTCTATGTCCTTAGAGGGATTTCTATGTCGCTAGAGGGATTTCTAGGTCCCTAGAGGGATTTCTATGTCCCAGAGGGATTTCTAGGTCCCTAGAGGGATTTCTATGTCCTAGAGGGATAGATTTCTATGTCCCTAGAGGGATTTCTATGTCCCTAGAGGGATTTCTATGTCCCAAGAGGGATTTCTATGTCCCTAGAGGGATAGATTTCTATGTCCCTAGAGGGATTTCTATGTCCCAAGAGGGATTTCTATGTCCCAAGAGGGATTTCTATGTCCCTAGAGGGATAGATTTCTATGTCCCTAGAGGGATTTCAATGTCCCTAGAGGGATTTCTATGTCCCTAGAGGGATTTCTAGGTCCCTAGAGGGATTTCTATGTCCCTAGAGGGATAGATTTCTATGTCCCTAGAGGGATTTCAATGTCCCTAGAGGGATTTCTATGTCCCTAGAGGGATTTCTATGTCCCAAGAGGGATTTCTATGTCCCAAGAGGGATTTCTATGTCCCTAGAGGGATAGATTTCTATGTCCCTAGAGGGATTTCAATGTCCCTAGAGGGATTTCTATGTCCCAAGAGGGATTTCTATGTCCCAAGAGGGATTTCTATGTCCCTAGAGGGATTTCTATGTCCCTAGAGGGATAGATTTCTATGTCCCTAGAGGGATTTCTAGGTCCCTAGAGGGATTTCTAGGTCCCTAGAGGGTTTCTATGTCCCTAGAGGGATAGATTTCTATGTCCCTAGAGGGATTTCTATGTCCCTAGAGGGATTTCTATGTCCCTAGAGGGATTTCTATGTCCCTAGAGGGATTTCTATGTCGCTAGAGGGATTTCTAGGTCGCTAGAGGGATTTCTATGTCCCAAGAGGGATTTCTATGTCCCTAGAGGGATAGATTTCTATGTCCCAAGAGGGATTTCTATGTCCCTAGAGGGATTTCTATGTCGCTAGAGGGATTTCTAGGTCGCTAGAGGGATTTCTATGTCCCTAGAGGGATTTCTAGGTCCCTAGAGGGATAGATTTCTATGTCCCTAGAGGGATTTCTATGTCCCAAGAGGGATTTCTATGTCCCAAGAGGGATTTCTATGTCCCTAGAGGGATAGATTTCTATGTCCCTAGAGGGATTTCAATGTCCCTAGAGGGATTTCTATGTCCCAAGAGGGATTTCTATGTCCCAAGAGGGATTTCTAGGTCCCTAGAGGGATTTCTATGTCCCTAGAGGGATAGATTTCTATGTCCCTAGAGGGATTTCTATGTCCCTAGAGGGATTTCTATGTCCCAAGAGGGATTTCTATGTCCCTAGAGGGATAGATTTCTATGTCCCTAGAGGGATTTCTATGTCCCAAGAGGGATTTCTATGTCCCTAGAGGGATTTCTATGTCCCTAGAGGGATAGATTTCTATGTCCCTAGAGGGATTTCTATGTCCCAAGAGGGATAGATTTCTATGTCCCTAGAGGGATTTCTATGTCCCTAGAGGGATTTCTATGTCCCAAGAGGGATTTCTATGTCCCAAGAGGGATTTCTATGTCCCTAGAGGGATAGATTTCTATGTCCCTAGAGGGATTTCTATGTCCCTAGAGGGATTTCTAGGTCCCTAGAGAGAGAGATTTCTATGTCCTTAGAGGGATTTCTATGTCGCTAGAGGGATTTCTAGGTCCCTAGAGGGATTTCTATGTCCCAGAGGGATTTCTAGGTCCCTAGAGGGATTTCTATGTCCCTAGAGGGATAGATTTCTATGTCCCTAGAGGGATTTCTATGTCCCTAGAGGGATTTCTATGTCCCAAGAGGGATTTCTATGTCCCTAGAGGGATAGATTTCTATGTCCCTAGAGGGATTTCTATGTCCCAAGAGGGATTTCTATGTCCCAAGAGGGATTTCTATGTCCCTAGAGGGATAGATTTCTATGTCCCTAGAGGGATTTCAATGTCCCTAGAGGAATTTCTATGTCCCTAGAGGGATTTCTAGGTCCCTAGAGGGATTTCTATGTCCCTAGAGGGATAGATTTCTATGTCCCTAGAGGGATTTCAATGTCCCTAGAGGGATTTCTATGTCCCAAGAGGGATTTCTATGTCCCAAGAGGGATTTCTATGTCCCTAGAGGGATTTCTATGTCCCTAGAGGGATAGATTTCTATGTCCCTAGAGGGATTTCTATGTCCCTAGAGGGATTTCTATGTCCCAAGAGGGATTTCTATGTCCCAAGAGGGATTTCTATGTCCCTAGAGGGATAGATTTCTATGTCCCTAGAGGGATTTCAATGTCCCTAGAGGGATTTCTATGTCCCAAGAGGGATTTCTATGTCCCAAGAGGGATTTCTATGTCCCTAGAGGGATTTCTATGTCCCTAGAGGGATAGATTTCTATGTCCCTAGAGGGATTTCTAGGTCCCTAGAGGGATTTCTAGGTCCCTAGAGGGATTTCTATGTCCCTAGAGGGATAGATTTCTATGTCCCTAGAGGGATTTCTATGTCCCTAGAGGGATTTCTATGTCCCTAGAGGGATTTCTATGTCCCTAGAGGGATTTCTATGTCCCTAGAGGGATTTCTATGTCGCTAGAGGGATTTCTAGGTCGCTAGAGGGATTTCTATGTCCCAAGAGGGATTTCTATGTCCCTAGAGGGATAGATTTCTATGTCCCAAGAGGGATTTCTATGTCCCTAGAGGGATTTCTATGTCGCTAGAGGGATTTCTAGGTCGCTAGAGGGATTTCTATGTCCCTAGAGGGATTTCTAGGTCCCTAGAGGGATAGATTTCTATGTCCCTAGAGGGATTTCTATGTCCCAAGAGGGATTTCTATGTCCCAAGAGGGATTTCTATGTCCCTAGAGGGATAGATTTCTATGTCCCTAGAGGGATTTCAATGTCCCTAGAGGGATTTCTATGTCCCAAGAGGGATTTCTATGTCCCAAGAGGGATTGCTAGGTCCCTAGAGGGATTTCTATGTCCCTAGAGGGATAGATTTCTATGTCCCTAGAGGGATTTCTATGTCCCTAGAGGGATTTCTATGTCCCAAGAGGGATTTCTATGTCCCTAGAGGGATAGATTTCTATGTCCCTAGAGGGATTTCTATGTCCCTAGAGGGATTTCTATGTCCCAAGAGGGATTTCTATGTCCCTAGAGGGATTTCTATGTCCCTAGAGGGATAGATTTCTATGTCCCTAGAGGGATTTCTATGTCCCAAGAGGGATAGATTTCTATGTCCCTAGAGGGATTTCTATGTCCCTAGAGGGATTTCTATGTCCCAAGAGGGATTTCTATGTCCCTAGAGGGATTTCTATGTCCCTAGAGGGATAGATTTCTATGTCCCTAGAGGGATTTCTATGTCCCAAGAGGGATTTCTATGTCCCAAGAGGGATTTCTATGTCCCTAGAGGGATAGATTTCTATGTCCCTAGAGGGATTTCAATGTCCCTAGAGGGATAGATTTCTATGTCCCTAGAGGGATTTCTAGGTCCCTAGAGGGATTTCTATGTCCCTAGAGGGATTTCTATGTCCCAAGAGGGATAGATTTCTATGTCCCTAGAGGGATTTCTATGTCCCTAGAGGGATTTCTATGTCCCTAGAGGGATAGATTTCTATGTCCCTAGAGGGATTTCTATGTCCCAAGAGGGATAGATTTCTATGTCCCTAGAGGGATTTCTATGTCCCTAGAGGGATTTCTATGTCCCAAGAGGGATTTCTATGTCCCTAGAGGGATTTCTATGTCCCTAGAGGGATAGATTTCTATGTCCCTAGAGGGATTTCTATGTCCCAAGAGGGATTTCTATGTCCCAAGAGGGATTTCTATGTCCCTAGAGGGATAGATTTCTATGTCCCTAGAGGGATTTCAATGTCCCTAGAGGGATTTCTATGTCCCAAGAGGGATTTCTATGTCCCAAGAGGGATTTCTATGTCCCTAGAGGGATTTCTATGTCCCTAGAGGGATAGATTTCTATGTCCCTAGAGGGATTTCTATGTCCCTAGAGGGATTTCTATGTCCCAAGAGGGATTTCTATGTCCCAAGAGGGATTTCTATGTCCCTAGAGGGATTTCTATGTCCCTAGAGGGATAGATTTCTATGTCCCTAGAGGGATTTCTATGTCCCAAGAGGGATTTCTATGTCCCAAGAGGGATTTCTATGTCCCTAGAGGGATAGATTTCTATGTCCCTAGAGGGATTTCAATGTCCCTAGAGGGATTTCTATGTCCCAAGAGGGATTTCTATGTCCCAAGAGGGATTTCTATGTCCCTAGAGGGATTTCTATGTCCCTAGAGGGATAGATTTCTATGTCCCTAGAGGGATTTCTATGTCCCTAGAGGGATTTCTATGTCCCAAGAGGGATTTCTATGTCCCAAGAGGGATTTCTATGTCCCTAGAGGGATAGATTTCTATGTCCCTAGAGGGATTTCAATGTCCCTAGAGGGATTTCTATGTCCCAAGAGGGATTTCTATGTCCCAAGAGGGATTTCTATGTCCCTAGAGGGATTTGTATGTCCCTAGAGGGATAGATTTCTATGTCCCTAGAGGGATTTCTAGGTCCCTAGAGGGATTTCTAGGTCCCTAGAGGGATTTCTATGTCCCTAGAGGGATAGATTTCTATGTCCCTAGAGGGATTTCTATGTCCCTAGAGGGATTTCTATGTCCCAAGAGGGATTTCTATGTCCCTAGAGGGATAGATTTCTATGTCCCTAGAGGGATTTCTATGTCCCTAGAGGGATTTCTAGGTCCCTAGAGAGAGAGATTTCTATGTCCTTAGAGGGATTTCTATGTCGCTAGAGGGATTTCTAGGTCCCTAGAGGGATTTCTATGTCCCAGAGGGATTTCTAGGTCCCTAGAGGGATTTCTATGTCCCTAGAGGGATAGATTTCTATGTCCCTAGAGGGATTTCTATGTCCCTAAAGGGATTTCTATGTCCCTAGAGGGATTTCTAGGTCCCAAGAGGGATTTCTATGTCCCTAGAGGGATATATTTCTATGTCCCTAGAGGGATTTCTATGTCCCTAGAGACGGTTACCTTGGATAACCTTTCAAAATAGGAATGTAATAATATTGGAAATAAATAAATCGAAGTAATAACAATATAATTAAATATATAACATGTTATAAAATAATGTTGTATATAATGTAAATAAATATAATAACGAGATCAATAAATAGAGTAATAATAATGGAAATACATAAATCGAAGTAATAACAATATAATTGAATATATAACATATTATAAAATAATTTGGTATATAATGTAAATAAATAAAATAATGAGATCAATAAATACTCCAATATATAAACGATTTAAAATTAAAATAATTATCTAAAACTAGTATAAAGTATAATAAATAAATAATAAGTATATTTAATCATAAATAATAAGTGTAGGATGTAAAATAATGCAACATATATAAAATATTTAAAATTCAAAAAATTATTTAAAAACTTAACATTCAATCGCATTTCGGTGGAAAATGGGTTGCTATACAGTTCAACATGGATTGAAAAGAGTCTCTATCCCTACATTTCCTATTTTACTGCAAAATGTTTTTCTCCTGGCAAAAATGAATTGCATCTTCCTCGGTTCTTGCCAAATCCCAAATAAGCATTGTCGTATAACTAAGAAACACCAAACAACAAAATATCGACATTATCTTGTATTATTAACAAAGAACAACTGAGCAACAAACACAACAACGCTCGAACAGACTAGTAAACAAACAATGATGTCTGTCAAAAATGTAAGGTTATCCAAGGTAACTGGTAGAAATGTAACTGTTATCTTGGGTTTTGAGAGGGATATCTGGAGTTTTAGGAGGGATTTCTAGGTCCCTAGAGGGATTTCTATGTCCCTAGAGGGATTTCTATGTCCCTAGAGGGATTTCTAGGTCCCTAGAGGGATTTCTATGTCCCAAGAGGGATTTCTATGTCCCTAGAGGGATAGATTTCTATGTCCCTAGAGGGATTTCTATGTCCCTAGAGGGATTTCTATGTCCCTAGAGGGATTTCTAGGTCCCTAGAGGGATTTCTACGTCCCTAGAGGGATTTCTATGTCCCAAGAGGGATTTCTATGTCCCTAGAGGGATAGATTTCTATGTCCCTAGAGGGATTTCTAGGTCCCTAGAGGGATTTCTATGTCCCTAGAGGGATTTCTAGGTCCCTAGAGGGATTTCTACGTCCCTAGAGGGATTTCTATGTCCCAAGAGGGATTTCTATGTCCCTAGAGGGATAGATTTCTATGTCCCTAGAGGGATTTCTAGGTCCCTAGAGGGATTTCTATGTCCCTAGAGGGATAGATTTCTATGTCCCTAGAGGGATTTCTATGTCCCTAGAGGGATTTCTATGTCCCAAGAGGGATTTCTATGTCCCTAGAGGGATAGATTTCTATGTCCCTAGAGGGATTTCTATGTCCCTAGAGGGATTTCTAGGTCCCTAGAGGGATTTCTAGGTCCCTAGAGGGATAGATTTCTATGTCCCTAGAGGGATTTCTATGTCCCAAGAGGGATAGATTTCTATGTCCCTAGAGGGATTTCTATGTCCCTAGAGGGATTTCTATGTCCCAAGAGGGATTTCTATGTCCCTAGAGGGATTTCTATGTCCCTAGAGGGATAGATTTCTATGTCCCTAGAGGGATTTCTATGTCCCTAGAGGGATAGATTTCTATGTCCCTAGAGGGATTTCTATGTCCCAAGAGGGATTTCTATGTCCCAAGAGGGATTTCTAAGTCCCTAGAGGGATAGATTTCTATGTCCCTAGAGGGATTTCAATGTCCCTAGAGGGATAGATTTCTATGTCCCTAGAGGGATTTCTAGGTCCCTAGAGGGATTTCTATGTCCCTAGAGGGATTTCTATGTCCCAAGAGGGATAGATTTCTATGTCCCTAGAGGGATTTCTATGTCCCTAGAGGGATTTCTATGTCCCTAGAGGGATAGATTTCTATGTCCCTAGAGGGATTTCTATGTCCCAAGAGGGATAGATTTCTATGTCCCTAGAGGGATTTCTATGTCCCTAGAGGGATTTCTATGTCCCAAGAGGGATTTCTATGTCCCTAGAGGGATTTCTATGTCCCTAGAGGGATAGATTTCTATGTCCCTAGAGGGATTTCTATGTCCCAAGAGGGATTTCTATGTCCCAAGAGGGTTTTCTATGTCCCAAGAGGGATTTCTATGTCCCTAGAGGGATTTCTATGTCCCTAGAGGGATAGATTTCTATGTCCCTAGAGGGATTTCTATGTCCCAAGAGGGATTTCTATGTCCCAAGAGGGATTTCTATGTCCCTAGAGGGATAGATTTCTATGTCCCTAGAGGGATTTCAATGTCCCTAGAGGGATTTCTATGTCCCAAGAGGGATTTCTATGTCCCTAGAGGGATAGATTTCTATGTCCCTAGAGGGATTTCTATGTCCCTAGAGGGATTTCTAGGTCCCTAGAGAGAGAGATTTCTATGTCCCAAGAGGGATTTCTATGTCCCTAGAGGGATTTCTATGTCCCTAGAGGGATAGATTTCTATGTCCCTAGAGGGATTTCTATGTCCCAAGAGGGATTTCTATGTCCCAAGAGGGATTTCTATGTCCCTAGAGGGATAGATTTCTATGTCCCTAGAGGGATTTCAATGTCCCTAGAGGGATAGATTTCTATGTCCCTAGAGGGATTTCTAGGTCCCTAGAGGGATTTCTATGTCCCTAGAGGGATTTCTATGTCCCAAGAGGGATAGATTTCTATGTCCCTAGAGGGATTTCTATGTCCCTAGAGGGATTTCTATGTCCCTAGAGGGATAGATTTCTATGTCCCTAGAGGGATTTCTATGTCCCAAGAGGGATAGATTTCTATGTCCCTAGAGGGATTTCTATGTCCCTAGAGGGATTTCTATGTCCCAAGAGGGATTTCTATGTCCCTAGAGGGATTTCTATGTCCCTAGAGGGATAGATTTCTATGTCCCTAGAGGGATTTCTATGTCCCAAGAGGGATTTCTATGTCCCAAGAGGGTTTTCTATGTCCCAAGAGGGATTTCTATGTCCCTAGAGGGATTTCTATGTCCCTAGAGGGATAGATTTCTATGTCCCTAGAGGGATTTCTATGTCCCAAGAGGGATTTCTATGTCCCAAGAGGGATTTCTATGTCCCTAGAGGGATAGATTTCTATGTCCCTAGAGGGATTTCAATGTCCCTAGAGGGATTTCTATGTCCCAAGAGGGATTTCTATGTCCCAAGAGGGATTTCTATGTCCCTAGAGGGATTTCTATGTCCCTAGAGGGATAGATTTCTATGTCCCTAGAGGGATTTCTATGTCCCTAGAGGGATTTCTATGTCCCAAGAGGGATTTCTATGTCCCAAGAGGGATTTCTATGTCCCTAGAGGGATAGATTTCTATGTCCCTAGAGGGATTTCAATGTCCCTAGAGGGATTTCTATGTCCCAAGAGGGATTTCTATGTCCCAAGAGGGATTTCTATGTCCCTAGAGGGATTTCTATGTCCCTAGAGGGATAGATTTCTATGTCCCTAGAGGGATTTCTAGGTCCCTAGAGGGATTTCTAGGTCCCTAGAGGGATTTCTATGTCCCTAGAGGGATAGATTTCTATGTCCCTAGAGGGATTTCTATGTCCCTAGAGGGATTTCTATGTCCCTAGAGGGATTTCTATGTCCCTAGAGGGATAGATTTCTATGTCCCTAGAGGGATTTCTATGTCCCTAGAGGGATTTCTAGGTCCCAAGAGGGATTCCTATGTCCCTAGAGGGATATATTTCTATGTCCCTAGAGGGATTTCTATGTCCCTAGAGACGGTTACCTTGGATAACCTTTCAAAATAGGAATGTAATAATATTGGAAATAAATAAATCGAAGTAATAACAATATAATTAAATATATAACATGTTATAAAATAATGTTGTATATAATGTAAATAAATATAATAACGAGATCAATAAATAGAGTAATAATAATGGAAATACATAAATCGAAGTAATAACAATATAATTGAATATATAACATATTATAAAATAATTTGGTATATAATGTAAATAAATAAAATAATGAGATCAATAAATACTCCAATATATAAACGATTTAAAATTAAAATAATTATCTAAAACTAGTATAAAGTATAATAAATAAATAATAAGTATATTTAATCATAAATAATAAGTGTAGGATGTAAAATAATGCAACATATATAAAATATTTAAAATTCAAAAAATTATTTAAAAACTTAACATTCAATCGCATTTCGGTGGAAAATGGGTTGCTATACAGTTCAACATGGATTGAAAAGAGTCTCTATCCCTACATTTCCTATTTTTCTGCAAAATGTTTTTCTCCTGGCAAAAATGAATTGCATCTTCCTCGGTTCTTGCCAAATCCCAAATAAGCATTGTCGTATAACTAAGAAACACCAAACAACAAAATATCGACATTATCTTGTATTATTAACAAAGAACAACTGAGCAACAAACACAACAACGCTCGAACAGACTAGTAAACAAACAATGATGTCTGTCAAAAATGTAAGGTTATCCAAGGTAACTGGTAGAAATGTAACTGTTATCTTGGGTTTTGAGAGGGATATCTGGAGTTTTAGGAGGGATTTCTAGGTCCCTAGAGGGATTTCTATGTCCCTAGAGGGATTTCTATGTCCCTAGAGGGATTTCTAGGTCCCTAGAGGGATTTCTATGTCCCAAGAGGGATTTCTATGTCCCTAGAGGGATAGATTTCTATGTCCCTAGAGGGATTTCTATGTCCCTAGAGGGATTTCTATGTCCCTAGAGGGATTTCTAGGTCCCTAGAGGGATTTCTACGTCCCTAGAGGGATTTCTATGTCCCAAGAGGGATTTCTATGTCCCTAGAGGGATAGATTTCTATGTCCCTAGAGGGATTTCTAGGTCCCTAGAGGGATTTCTATGTCCCTAGAGGGATAGATTTCTATGTCCCTAGAGGGATTTCTATGTCGCTAGAGGGATTTCTAGGTCGCTAGAGGGATTTCTATGTCCCTAGAGGGATTTCTAGGTCCCTAGAGGGATAGATTTCTATGTCCCTAGAGGGATTTCTATGTCCCAAGAGGGATTTCTATGTCCCAAGAGGGATTTCTATGTCCCTAGAGGGATAGATTTCTATGTCCCTAGAGGGATTTCAATGTCCCTAGAGGGATTTCTATGTCCCAAGAGGGATTTCTATGTCCCAAGAGGGATTTCTAGGTCCCTAGAGAGATTTCTATGTCCCTAGAGGGATAGATTTCTATGTCCCTAGAGGGATTTCTATGTCCCTAGAGGGATTTCTATGTCCCAAGAGGGATTTCTATGTCCCTAGAGGGATAGATTTCTATGTCCCTAGAGGGATTTCTATGTCCCTAGAGGGATTTCTATGTCCCAAGAGGGATTTCTATGTCCCTAGAGGGATTTCTATGTCCCTAGAGGGATAGATTTCTATGTCCCTAGAGGGATTTCTATGTCCCAAGAGGGATAGATTTCTATGTCCCTAGAGGGATTTCTATGTCCCTAGAGGGATTTCTATGTCCCAAGAGGGATTTCTATGTCCCTAGAGGGATTTCTATGTCCCTAGAGGGATTTCTATGTCCCTAGAGGGATTTCTATGTCCCAAGAGGGATTTCTATGTCCCTAGAGGGATAGATTTCTATGTCCCTAGAGGGATTTCTATGTCCCTAGAGGGATTTCTAGGTCCCTAGAGAGAGAGATTTCTATGTCCTTAGAGGGATTTCTATGTCGCTAGAGGGATTTCTAGGTCCCTAGAGGGATTTCTATGTCCCAGAGGGATTTCTAGGTCCCTAGAGGGATTTCTAGGTCCCTAGAGGGATTTCTATGTCCCTAGAGGGATAGATTTCTATGTCCCTAGAGGGATTTCTATGTCCCTAGAGGGATTTCTAGGTCCCTAGAGGGATAGATTTCTATGTCCCTAGAGGGATTTCTATGTCCCAAGAGGGATTTCTATGTCCCAAGAGGGATTTCTATGTCCCTAGAGGGATAGATTTCTATGTCCCTAGAGGGATTTCAATGTCCCTAGAGGGATTTCTATGTCCCTAGAGGTATTTCTATGTCCCAAGAGGGATTTCTATGTCCCTAGAGGGATTTCTATGTCCCTAGAGGGATAGATTTCTATGTCCCTACAGGGATTTCTATGTCCCAAGAGGGATTTCTATGTCCCAAGAGGGATTTCTATGTCCCTAGAGGGATAGATTTCTATGTCCCTAGAGGGATTTCAATGTCCCTAGAGGGATAGATTTCTATGTCCCTAGAGGGATTTCTAGGTCCCTAGAGGGATTTCTATGTCCCTAGAGGGATTTCTATGTCCCAAGAGGGATAGATTTCTATGTCCCTAGAGGGATTTCTATGTCCCTAGAGGGATTTCTATGTCCCTAGAGGGATAGATTTCTATGTCCCTAGAGGGATTTCTATGTCCCAAGAGGGATAGATTTCTATGTCCCTAGAGGGATTTCTATGTCCCTAGAGGGATTTCTATGTCCCAAGAGGGATTTCTATGTCCCTAGAGGGATTTCTATGTCCCTAGAGGGATAGATTTCTATGTCCCTAGAGGGATTTCTATGTCCCTAGAGGGATTTCTATGTCCCAAGAGGGATTTCTATGTCCCAAGAGGGATTTCTATGTCCCTAGAGGGATTTCTATGTCCCTAGAGGGATAGATTTCTATGTCCCTAGAGGGATTTCTATGTCCCAAGAGGGATTTCTATGTCCCAAGAGGGATTTCTATGTCCCTAGAGGGATAGATTTCTATGTCCCTAGAGGGATTTCAATGTCCCTAGAGGGATTTCTATGTCCCAAGAGGGATTTCTATGTCCCAAGAGGGATTTCTATGTCCCTAGAGGGATTTCTATGTCCCTAGAGGGATAGATTTCTATGTCCCTAGAGGGATTTCTATGTCCCTAGAGGGATTTCTATGTCCCAAGAGGGATTTCTATGTCCCAAGAGGGATTTCTATGTCCCTAGAGGGATAGATTTCTATGTCCCTAGAGGGATTTCAATGTCCCTAGAGGGATTTCTATGTCCCAAGAGGGATTTCTATGTCCCAAGAGGGATTTCTATGTCCCTAGAGGGATTTCTATGTCCCTAGAGGGATAGATTTCTATGTCCCTAGAGGGATTTCTAGGTCCCTAGAGGGATTTCTAGGTCCCTAGAGGGATTTCTATGTCCCTAGAGGGATAGATTTCTATGTCCCTAGAGGGATTTCTATGTCCCTAGAGGGATTTCTATGTCCCAAGAGGGATTTCTATGTCCCTAGAGGGATAGATTTCTATGTCCCTAGAGGGATTTCTATGTCCCTAGAGGGATTTCTAGGTCCCTAGAGAGAGAGATTTCTATGTCCTTAGAGGGATTTCTATGTCGCTAGAGGGATTTCTAGGTCCCTAGAGGGATTTCTATGTCCCAGAGGGATTTCTAGGTCCCTAGAGGGATTTCTATGTCCCTAGAGGGATAGATTTCTATGTCCCTAGAGGGATTTCTATGTCCCTAGAGGGATTTCTATGTCCCTAGAGGGATAGATTTCTATGTCCCTAGAGGGATTTCTATGTCCCTAGAGGGATTTCTATGTCCCTACAGGGATTTCTAGGTCCCAAGAGGGATTTCTATGTCCCTAGAGGGATATATTTCTATGTCCCTAGAGGGATTTCTATGTCCCTAGAGACGGTTACCTTGGATAACCTTTCAAAATAGGAATGTAATAATATTGGAAATAAATAAATCGAAGTAATAACAATATAATTAAATATATAACATGTTATAAAATAATGTTGTATATAATGTAAATAAATATAATAACGAGATCAATAAATAGAGTAATAATAATGGAAATACATAAATCGAAGTAATAACAATATAATTGAATATATAACATATTATAAAATAATTTGGTATATAATGTAAATAAATAAAATAATGAGATCAATAAATACTCCAATATATAAACGATTTAAAATTAAAATAATTATCTAAAACTAGTATAAAGTATAATAAATAAATAATAAGTATATTTAATCATAAATAATAAGTGTAGGATGTAAAATAATGCAACATATATAAAATATTTAAAATTCAAAAAATTATTTAAAAACTTAACATTCAATCGCATTTCGGTGGAAAATGGGTTGCTATACAGTTCAACATGGATTGAAAAGAGTCTCTATCCCTACATTTCCTATTTTTCTGCAAAATGTTTTTCTCCTGGCAAAAATGAATTGCATCTTCCTCGGTTCTTGCCAAATCCCAAATAAGCATTGTCGTATAACTAAGAAACACCAAACAACAAAATATCGACATTATCTTGTATTATTAACAAAGAACAACTGAGCAACAAACACAACAACGCTCGAACAGACTAGTAAACAAACAATGATGTCTGTCAAAAATGTAAGGTTATCCAAGGTAACTGGTAGAAATGTAACTGTTATCTTGGGTTTTGAGAGGGATATCTGGAGTTTTAGGAGGGATTTCTAGGTCCCTAGAGGGATTTCTATGTCCCTAGAGGGATTTCTATGTCCCTAGAGGGATTTCTATGTCCCTAGAGGGATTACTATGTCCCTAGAGGGATTTCTAGGTCCCTAGAGGGATTTCTACGTCCCTAGAGGGATTTCTATGTCCCAAGAGGGATTTCTATGTCCCTAGAGGGATAGATTTCTATGTCCCTAGAGGGATTTCTAGGTCCCTAGAGGGATTTCTATGTCCCTAGAGGGATAGATTTCTATGTCCCTAGAGGGATTTCTATGTCCCTAGAGGGATTTCTATGTCCCAAGAGGGATTTCTATGTCCCTAGAGGGATAGATTTCTATGTCCCTAGAGGGATTTCTATGTCCCTAGAGGGATTTCTAGGTCCCTAGAGAGAGAGATTTCTATGTCCTTAGAGGGATTTCTATGTCGCTAGAGGGATTTCTAGGTCCCTAGAGGGATTTCTATGTCCCAGAGGGATTTCTAGGTCCCTAGAGGGATTTCTAGGTCCCTAGAGGGATTTCTATGTCCCTAGAGGGATAGATTTCTATGTCCCTAGAGGGATTTCTATGTCCCTAGAGGGATTTCTATGTCCCTAGAGGGATTTCTATGTCGCTAGAGGGATTTCTAGGTCGCTAGAGGGATTTCTATGTCCCAAGAGGGATTTCTATGTCCCTAGAGGGATAGATTTCTATGTCCCTAGAGGGATTTCTATGTCCCTAGAGGGATTTCTATGTCGCTAGAGGGATTTCTAGGTCGCTAGAGGGATTTCTATGTCCCAAGAGGGATTTCTATGTCCCTAGAGGGATAGATTTCTATGTCCCTAGAGGGATTTCTATGTCGCTAGAGGGATTTCTAGGTCGCTAGAGGGATTTCTATGTCCCTAGAGGGATTTCTAGGTCCCTAGAGGGATAGATTTCTATGTCCCTAGAGGGATTTCTATGTCCCAAGAGGGATTTCTATGTCCCAAGAGGGATTTCTATGTCCCTAGAGGGATAGATTTCTATGTCCCTAGAGGGATTTCAATGTCCCTAGAGGGATTTCTATGTCCCTAGAGGGATTTCTATGTCCCAAGAGGGATTTCTATGTCCCAAGAGGGATTTCTATGTCCCTAGAGGGATAGATTTCTATGTCCCTAGAGGGATTTCTATGTCCCTAGAGGGATTTCTATGTCCCAAGAGGGATTTCTATGTCCCTAGAGGGATTTCTATGTCCCTAGAGGGATAGATTTCTATGTCCCTAGAGGGATTTCTATGTCCCAAGAGGGATAGATTTCTATGTCCCTAGTGGGATTTCTATGTCCCTAGAGGGATTTCTATGTCCCAAGAGGGATTTCTATGTCCCTAGAGGGATTTCTATGTCCCTAGAGGGATTTCTATGTCCCTAGAGGGATTTCTATGTCCCAAGAGGGATTTCTATGTCCCTAGAGGGATAGATTTCTATGTCCCTAGAGGGATTTCTATGTCCCTAGAGGGATTTCTATGTCCCTAGAGGGATAGATTTCTATGTCCCTAGAGGGATTTCTATGTCGCTAGAGGGATTTCTAGGTCGCTAGAGGGATTTCTATGTCCCTAGAGGGATAGATTTCTATGTCCCTAGAGGGATTTCTATGTCCCTAGAGGGATTTCTATGTCCCAAGAGGGATTTCTATGTCCCAAGAGGGATTTCTATGTCCCTAGAGGGATAGATTTCTATGTCCCTAGAGGGATTTCTATGTCCCTAGAGGGATAGATTTCTATGTCCCTAGAGGGATTTCTATGTCCCTAGAGGGATTTCTATGTCCCAAGAGGGATTTCTATGTCCCTAGAGGGATTTCTATGTCCCTAGAGGGATAGATTTCTATGTCCCTAGAGGGATTTCTATGTCCCAAGAGGGATAGATTTCTATGTCCCTAGAGGGATTTCTATGTCCCTAGAGGGATTTCTATGTCCCAAGAGGGATTTCTATGTCCCTAGAGGGATTTCTATGTCCCTAGAGGGATAGATTTCTATGTCCCTAGAGGGATTTCTATGTCCCAAGAGGGATTTCTATGTCCCAAGAGGGATTTCTATGTCCCTAGAGGGATAGATTTCTATGTCCCTAGAGGGATTTCAATGTCCCTAGAGGGATTTCTATGTCCCTAGAGGGATTTCTATGTCCCTAGAGGGATTTCTATGTCCCTAGAGGGATTTCTATGTCGCTAGAGGGATTTCTAGGTCGCTAGAGGGATTTCTATGTCCCAAGAGGGATTTCTATGTCCCTAGAGGGATAGATTTCTATGTCCCAAGAGGGATTTCTATGTCCCTAGAGGGATTTCTATGTCGCTAGAGGGATTTCTAGGTCGCTAGAGGGATTTCTATGTCCCTAGAGGGATTTCTAGGTCCCTAGAGGGATTTCTAGGTCCCTAGAGGGATAGATTTCTATGTCCCTAGAGGGATTTCTATGTCCCAAGAGGGATTTCTATGTCCCAAGAGGGATTTCTATGTCCCTAGAGGGATAGATTTCTATGTCCCTAGAGGGATTTCAATGTCCCTAGAGGGATTTCTATGTCCCAAGAGGGATTTCTATGTCCCAAGAGGGATTTCTAGGTCCCTAGAGGGATTTCTATGTCCCTAGAGGGATAGATTTCTATGTCCCTAGAGGGATTTCTATGTCCCTAGAGGGATTTCTATGTCCCAAGAGGGATTTCTATGTCCCTAGAGGGATAGATTTCTATGTCCCTAGAGGGATTTCTATGTCCCTAGAGGGATTTCTATGTCCCAAGAGGGATTTCTATGTCCCTAGAGGGATTTCTATGTCCCTAGAGGGATAGATTTCTATGTCCCTAGAGGGATTTCTATGTCCCAAGAGGGATAGATTTCTATGTCCCTAGAGGGATTTCTATGTCCCTAGAGGGATTTCTATGTCCCAAGAGGGATTTCTATGTCCCTAGAGGGATTTCTATGTCCCTAGAGGGATAGATTTCTATGTCCCTAGAGGGATTTCTATGTCCCAAGAGGGATTTCTATGTCCCAAGAGGGATTTCTATGTCCCTAGAGGGATAGATTTCTATGTCCCTAGAGGGATTTCAATGTCCCTAGAGGGATAGATTTCTATGTCCCTAGAGGGATTTCTAGGTCCCTAGAGGGATTTCTATGTCCCTAGAGGGATTTCTATGTCCCAAGAGGGATAGATTTCTATGTCCCTAGAGGGATTTCTATGTCCCTAGAGGGATTTCTATGTCCCTAGAGGGATAGATTTCTATGTCCCTAGAGGGATTTCTATGTCCCAAGAGGGATAGATTTCTATGTCCCTAGAGGGATTTCTATGTCCCTAGAGGGATTTCTATGTCCCAAGAGGGATTTCTATGTCCCTAGAGGGATTTCTATGTCCCTAGAGGGATAGATTTCTATGTCCCTAGAGGGATTTCTATGTCCCAAGAGGGATTTCTATGTCCCAAGAGGGATTTCTATGTCCCTAGAGGGATAGATTTCTATGTCCCTAGAGGGATTTCAATGTCCCTAGAGGGATTTCTATGTCCCAAGAGGGATTTCTATGTCCCAAGAGGGATTACTATGTCCCAAGAGGGATTTCTATGTCCCTAGAGGGATTTCTATGTCCCTAGAGGGATAGATTTCTATGTCCCTAGAGGGATTTCTATGTCCCTAGAGGGATTTCTATGTCCCAAGAGGGATTTCTATGTCCCAAGAGGGATTTCTATGTCCCTAGAGGGATAGATTTCTATGTCCCTAGAGGGATTTCAATGTCCCTAGAGGGATTTCTATGTCCCAAGAGGGATTTCTATGTCCCAAGAGGGATTTCTATGTCCCTAGAGGGATTTCTATGTCCCTAGAGGGATAGATTTCTATGTCCCTAGAGGGATTTCTAGGTCCCTAGAGGGATTTCTAGGTCCCTAGAGGGATTTCTATGTCCCTAGAGGGATAGATTTCTATGTCCCTAGAGGGATTTCTATGTCCCTAGAGGGATTTCTATGTCCCAAGAGGGATTTCTATGTCCCTAGAGGGATAGATTTCTATGTCCCTAGAGGGATTTCTATGTCCCTAGAGGGATTTCTAGGTCCCTAGAGAGAGAGATTTCTATGTCCTTAGAGGGATTTCTATGTCGCTAGAGGGATTTCTAGGTCCCTAGAGGGATTTCTATGTCCCAGAGGGATTTCTAGGTCCCTAGAGGGATTTCTATGTCCCTAGAGGGATAGATTTCTATGTCCCTAGAGGGATTTCTATGTCCCTAGAGGGATTTCTATGTCCCTAGAGGGATAGATTTCTATGTCCCTAGAGGGATTTCTATGTCCCTAGAGGGATTTCTATGTCCCTAGAGGGATTTCTAGGTCCCAAGAGGGATTTCTATGTCCCTAGAGGGATATATTTCTATGTCCCTAGAGGGATTTCTATGTCCCTAGAGACGGTTACCTTGGATAACCTTTCAAAATAGGAATGTAATAATATTGGAAATAAATAAATCGAAGTAATAACAATATAATTAAATATATAACATGTTATAAAATAATGTTGTATATAATGTAAATAAATATAATAACGAGATCAATAAATAGAGTAATAATAATGGAAATACATAAATCGAAGTAATAACAATATAATTGAATATATAACATATTATAAAATAATTTGGTATATAATGTAAATAAATAAAATAATGAGATCAATAAATACTCCAATATATAAACGATTTAAAATTAAAATAATTATCTAAAACTAGTATAAAGTATAATAAATAAATAATAAGTATATTTAATCATAAATAATAAGTGTAGGATGTAAAATAATGCAACATATATAAAATATTTAAAATTCAAAAAATTATTTAAAAACTTAACATTCAATCGCATTTCGGTGGAAAATGGGTTGCTATACAGTTCAACATGGATTGAAAAGATTCTCTATCCCTACATTTCCTATTTTTCTGCAAAATGTTTTTCTCCTGGCAAAAATGAATTGCATCTTCCTCGGTTCTTGCCAAATCCCAAATAAGCATTGTCGTATAACTAAGAAACACCAAACAACAAAATATCGACATTATCTTGTATTATTAACAAAGAACAACTGAGCAACAAACACAACAACGCTCGAACAGACTAGTAAACAAACAATGATGTCTGTCAAAAATGTAAGGTTATCCAAGGTAACTGGTAGAAATGTAACTGTTATCTTGGGTTTTGAGAGGGATATCTGGAGTTTTAGGAGGGATTTCTAGGTCCCTAGAGGGATTTCTATGTCCCTAGAGGGATTTCTATGTCCCTAGAGGGATTTCTAGGTCCCTAGAGGGATTTCTATGTCCCAAGAGGGATTTCTATGTCCCTAGAGGGATAGATTTCTATGTCCCTAGAGGGATTTCTATGTCCCTAGAGGGATTTCTATGTCCCTAGAGGGATTTCTAGGTCCCTAGAGGGATTTCTACGTCCCTAGAGGGATTTCTATGTCCCAAGAGGGATTTCTATGTCCCTAGAGGGATAGATTTCTATGTCCCTAGAGGGATTTCTAGGTCCCTAGAGGGATTTCTATGTCCCTAGAGGGATAGATTTCTATGTCCCTAGAGGGATTTCTATGTCCCTAGAGGGATTTCTATGTCCCAAGAGGGATTTCTATGTCCCTAGAGGGATAGATTTCTATGTCCCTAGAGGGATTTCTATGTCCCTAGAGGGATTTCTAGGTCCCTAGAGAGAGAGATTTCTATGTCCTTAGAGGGATTTCTATGTCGCTAGAGGGATTTCTAGGTCCCTAGAGGGATTTCTATGTCCCAGAGGGATTTCTAGGTCCCTAGAGGGATTTCTAGGTCCCTAGAGGGATTTCTATGTCCCTAGAGGGATAGATTTCTATGTCCCTAGAGGGATTTCTATGTCCCTAGAGGGATTTCTATGTCCCTAGAGGGATTTCTATGTCGCTAGAGGGATTTCTAGGTCGCTAGAGGGATTTCTATGTCCCAAGAGGGATTTCTATGTCCCTAGAGGGATAGATTTCTATGTCCCTAGAGGGATTTCTATGTCCCTAGAGGGATTTCTATGTCGCTAGAGGGATTTCTAGGTCGCTAGAGGGATTTCTATGTCCCAAGAGGGATTTCTATGTCCCTAGAGGGATAGATTTCTATGTCCCTAGAGGGATTTCTATGTCGCTAGAGGGATTTCTAGGTCGCTAGAGGGATTTCTATGTCCCTAGAGGGATTTCTAGGTCCCTAGAGGGATAGATTTCTATGTCCCTAGAGGGAATTCTATGTCCCAAGAGGGATTTCTATGTCCCAAGAGGGATTTCTATGTCCCAAGAGGGATTTCTATGTCCCTAGAGGGATAGATTTCTATGTCCCTAGAGGGATTTCAATGTCCCTAGAGGGATTTCTATGTCCCTAGAGGGATTTCTATGTCCCTAGAGGGATAGATTTCTATGTCCCTAGAGGGATTTCTATGTCCCTAGAGGGATTTCTATGTCCCAAGAGGGATTTCTATGTCCCTAGAGGGATAGATTTCTATGTCCCTAGAGGGATTTCTATGTCCCTAGAGGGATTTCTATGTCCCAAGAGGGATTTCTATGTCCCTAGAGGGATTTCTATGTCCCTAGAGGGATAGATTTCTATGTCCCTAGAGGGATTTCTATGTCCCAAGAGGGATAGATTTCTATGTCCCTAGAGGGATTTCTATGTCCCTAGAGGGATTTCTATGTCCCAAGAGGGATTTCTATGTCCCTAGAGGGATTTCTATGTCCCTAGAGGGGTTTCTATGTCCCTAGAGGGATTTCTATGTCCCAAGAGGGATTTCTTTGTCCCTAGAGGGATAGATTTCTATGTCCCTAGAGGGATTTCTATGTCCCTAGAGGGATTTCTATGTCCCTAGAGGGATTTCTATGTCCCTAGAGGGATAGATTTCTATGTCCCTAGAGGGATTTCTATGTCCCTAGAGGGATTTCTATGTCCCTAGAGGGATTTCTAGGTCCCAAGAGGGATTTCTATGTCCCTAGAGGGATATATTTCTATGTCCCTAGAGGGATTTCTATGTCCCTAGAGACGGTTACCTTGGATAACCTTTCAAAATAGGAATGTAATAATATTGGAAATAAATAAATCGAAGTAATAACAATATAATTAAATATATAACATGTTATAAAATAATGTTGTATATAATGTAAATAAATATAATAACGAGATCAATAAATAGAGTAATAATAATGGAAATACATAAATCGAAGTAATAACAATATAATTGAATATATAACATATTATAAAATAATTTGGTATATAATGTAAATAAATAAAATAATGAGATCAATAAATACTCCAATATATAAACGATTTAAAATTAAAATAATTATCTAAAACTAGTATAAAGTATAATAAATAAATAATAAGTATATTTAATCATAAATAATAAGTGTAGGATGTAAAATAATGCAACATATATAAAATATTTAAAATTCAAAAAATTATTTAAAAACTTAACATTCAATCGCATTTCGGTGGAAAATGGGTTGCTATACAGTTCAACATGGATTGAAAAGAGTCTCTATCCCTACATTTCCTATTTTTCTGCAAAATGTTTTTCTCCTGGCAAAAATGAATTGCATCTTCCTCGGTTCTTGCCAAATCCCAAATAAGCATTGTCGTATAACTAAGAAACACCAAACAACAAAATATCGACATTATCTTGTATTATTAACAAAGAACAACTGAGCAACAAACACAACAACGCTCGAACAGACTAGTAAACAAACAATGATGTCTGTCAAAAATGTAAGGTTATCCAAGGTAACTGGTAGAAATGTAACTGTTATCTTGGGTTTTGAGAGGGATATCTGGAGTTTTAGGAGGGATTTCTAGGTCCCTAGAGGGATTTCTATGTCCCTAGAGGGATTTCTATGTCCCTAGAGGGATTTCTAGGTCCCTAGAGGGATTTCTATGTCCCAAGAGGGATTTCTATGTCCCTAGAGGGATAGATTTCTATGTCCCTAGAGGGATTTCTATGTCCCTAGAGGGATTTCTATGTCCCTAGAGGGATTTCTAGGTCCCTAGAGGGATTTCTACGTCCCTAGAGGGATTTCTATGTCCCAAGAGGGATTTCTATGTCCCTAGAGGGATAGATTTCTATGTCCCTAGAGGGATTTCTAGGTCCCTAGAGGGATTTCTATGTCCCTAGAGGGATAGATTTCTATGTCCCTAGAGGGATTTCTATGTCCCTAGAGGGATTTCTATGTCCCAAGAGGGATTTCTATGTCCCTAGAGGGATAGATTTCTATGTCCCTAGAGGGATTTCTATGTCCCTAGAGGGATTTCTAGGTCCCTAGAGAGAGAGATTTCTATGTCCTTAGAGGGATTTCTATGTCGCTAGAGGGATTTCTAGGTCCCTAGAGGGATTTCTATGTCCCAGAGGGATTTCTAGGTCCCTAGAGGGATTTCTAGGTCCCTAGAGGGATTTCTATGTCCCTAGAGGGATAGATTTCTATGTCCCTAGAGGGATTTCTATGTCCCTAGAGGGATTTCTATGTCCCTAGAGGGATTTCTATGTCGCTAGAGGGATTTCTAGGTCGCTAGAGGGATTTCTATGTCCCAAGAGGGATTTCTATGTCCCTAGAGGGATAGATTTCTATGTCCCTAGAGGGATTTCTATGTCCCTAGAGGGATTTCTATGTCGCTAGAGGGATTTCTAGGTCGCTAGAGGGATTTCTATGTCCCAAGAGGGATTTCTATGTCCCTAGAGGGATAGATTTCTATGTCCCTAGAGGGATTTCTATGTCGCTAGAGGGATTTCTAGGTCGCTAGAGGGATTTCTATGTCCCTAGAGGGATTTCTAGGTCCCTAGAGGGATAGATTTCTATGTCCCTAGAGGGATTTCTATGTCCCAAGAGGGATTTCTATGTCCCAAGAGGGATTTCTATGTCCCAAGAGGGATTTCTATGTCCCTAGAGGGATAGATTTCTATGTCCCTAGAGGGATTTCAATGTCCCTAGAGGGATTTCTATGTCCCAAGAGGGATTTCTATGTCCCAAGAGGGATTTCTAGGTCCCTAGAGAGATTTCTATGTCCCTAGAGGGATAGATTTCTATGTCCCTAGAGGGATTTCTATGTCCCTAGAGGGATTTCTATGTCCCAAGAGGGATTTCTATGTCCCTAGAGGGATAGATTTCTATGTCCCTAGAGGGATTTCTATGTCCCTAGAGGGATTTCTATGTCCCAAGAGGGATTTCTATGTCCCTAGAGGGATTTCTATGTCCCTAGAGGGATAGATTTCTATGTCCCTAGAGGGATTTCTATGTCCCAAGAGGGATAGATTTCTATGTCCCAAGAGGGATTTCTATGTCCCTAGAGGGATTTCTATGTCGCTAGAGGGATTTCTATGTCCCTAGAGGGATAGATTTCTATGTCCCTAGAGGGATTTCTATGTCCCTAGAGGGATAGATTTCTATGTCCCAAGAGGGATTTCTATGTCCCTAGAGGGATTTCTATGTCGCTAGAGGGATTTCTATGTCCCTAGAGGGATTTCTAGGTCCCTAGAGGGATAGATTTCTATGTCCCTAGAGGGATTTCTATGTCCCAAGAGGGATTTCTATGTCGCTAGAGGGATTTCTAGGTCGCTAGAGGGATTTCTATGTCCCTAGAGGGATTTCAATGTCCCTAGAGGGATTTCTATGTCCCAAGAGGGATTTCTATGTCCCAAGAGGGATTTCTAGGTCCCTAGAGGGATTTCTATGTCCCTAGAGGGATTTCTAGGTCCCTAGAGGGATTTCTAGGTCCCTAGAGGGATTTCTATGTCCCTAGAGGGATTTCTATGTCCCAAGAGGGATTTCTATGTCCCTAGAGGGATAGATTTCTATGTCCCTAGAGGGATTTCTATGTCCCTAGAGGGATTTCTATGTCCCAAGAGGGATTTCTATGTCCCTAGAGGGATTTCTATGTCCCTAGAGGGATAGATTTCTATGTCCCTAGAGGGATTTCTATGTCCCAAGAGGGATAGATTTCTATATCCCTAGAGGGATTTCTATGTCCCTAGAGGGATTTCTATGTCCCAAGAGGGATTTCTATGTCCCTAGAGGGATTTCTATGTCCCTAGAGGGATAGATTTCTATGTCCCTGGAGGGATTTCTATGTCCCAAGAGGGATTTCTATGTCCCAAGAGGGATTTCTATGTCCCTAGAGGGATAGATTTCTATGTCCCTAGAGGGATTTCAATGTCCCTAGAGGGATTTCTATGTCCCAAGAGGGATTTCTATGTCCCTAGAGGGATTTCTATGTCCCTAGAGGGATAGATTTCTATGTCCCTAGAGGGATTTCTATGTCCCAAGAGGGATTTCTATGTCCCAAGAGGGATTTCTATGTCCCTAGAGGGATAGATTTCTATGTCCCTAGAGGGATTTCAATGTCCCTAGAGGGATTTCTATGTCCCAAGAGGGATTTCTATGTCCCTAGAGGGATAGATTTCTATGTCCCTAGAGGGATTTCTATGTCCCTAGAGGGATTTCTATGTCCCAAGAGGGATTTCTATGTCCCTAGAGGGATTTCTATGTCCCTAGAGGGATAGATTTCTATGTCCCTAGAGGGATTTCTATGTCCCAAGAGGGATAGATTTCTATGTCCCTAGAGGGATTTCTATGTCCCTAGAGGGATTTCTATGTCCCAAGAGGGATTTCTATGTCCCTAGAGGGATTTCTATGTCCCTAGAGGGATAGATTTCTATGTCCCTAGAGGGATTTCTATGTCCCAAGAGGGATTTCTATGTCCCAAGAGGGATTTCTATGTCCCTAGAGGGATAGATTTCTATGTCCCTAGAGGGATTTCTAGGTCCCTAGAGGGATTTCTATGTCCCTAGAGGGATAGATTTCTATGTCCCTAGAGGGATTTCTATGTCCCTAGAGGGATTTCTATGTCCCAAGAGGGATTTCTATGTCCCTAGAGGGATAGATTTCTATGTCCCTAGAGGGATTTCTATGTCCCTAGGGGGATTTCTAGGTCCCTAGAGAGAGAGATTTCTATGTCCTTAGAGGGATTTCTATGTCGCTAGAGGGATTTCTAGGTCCCTAGAGGGATTTCTATGTCCCAGAGGGATTTCTAGGTCCCTAGAGGGATTTCTATGTCCCTAGAGGGATAGATTTCTATGTCCCTAGAGGGATTTCTATGTCCCTAGAGGGATTTCTATGTCCCTAGAGGGATTTCTATGTCGCTAGAGGGATTTCTAGGTCGCTAGAGGGATTTCTATGTCCCAAGAGGGATTTCTATGTCCCTAGAGGGATAGATTTCTATGTCCCTAGAGGGATTTCTATGTCCCTAGAGGGATTTCTATGTCGCTAGAGGGATTTCTAGGTCCCTAGAGGGATTTCTATGTCCCAAGAGGGATTTCTATGTCCCTAGAGGGATTTCTATGTCCCTAGAGGGATAGATTTCTATGTCCCTAGAGGGATTTCTATGTCCCAAGAGGGATAGATTTCTATGTCCCTAGAGGGATTTCTATGTCCCTAGAGGGATTTCTATGTCCCTAGAGGGATTTCTATGTCCCTAGAGGGGTTTCTATGTCCCTAGAGGGATTTCTATGTCCCAAGAGGGATTTCTATGTCCCTAGAGGGATAGATTTCTATGTCCCTAGAGGGATTTCTATGTCCCTAGAGGGATTTCTATGTCCCAAGAGGGATTTCTATGTCCCTAGAGGGATTTCTATGTCGCTAGAGGGATTTCTAGGTCGCTAGAGGGATTTCTATGTCCCAAGAGGGATTTCTATGTCCCTAGAGGGATAGATTTCTATGTCCCTAGAGGGATTTCTATGTCGCTAGAAGGATTTCTAGGTCGCTAGAGGGATTTCTATGTCCCTAGAGGGATAGATTTCTATGTCCCTAGAGGGATTTCTATGTCCCTAGAGGGATTTCTATGTCCCAAGAGGGATTTCTATGTCCCAAGAGGGATTTCTATGTCCCTAGAGGGATAGATTTCTATGTCCCTAGAGGGATTTCAATGTCCCTAGAGGGATTTCTATGTCCCAAGAGGGATTTCTATGTCCCAAGAGGGATTTCTATGTCCCTAGAGGGATTTCTATGTCCCTAGAGGGATAGATTTCTATGTCCCTAGAGGGATTTCTAGGTCCCTAGAGGGATTTCTAGGTCCCTAGAGGGATTTCTATGTCCCTAGAGGGATTTCTATGTCCCAAGAGGGATTTCTATGTCCCTAGAGGGATAGATTTCTATGTCCCTAGAGGGATTTCTATGTCCCTAGAGGGATTTCTATGTCCCAAGAGGGATTTCTATGTCCCTAGAGGGATTTCTATGTCCCTAGAGGGATAGATTTCTATGTCCCTAGAGGGATTTCTATGTCCCAAGAGGGATAGATTTCTATGTCCCTAGAGGGATTTCTATGTCCCTAGAGGGATTTCTATGTCCCAAGAGGGATTTCTATGTCCCCAGAGGGATTTCTATGTCCCTAGAGGGATAGATTTCTATGTCCCTAGAGGGATTTCTATGTCCCAAGAGGGATTTCTATGTCCCAAGAGGGATTTCTATGTCCCTAGAGGGATAGATTTCTATGTCCCTAGAGGGATTTCAATGTCCCTAGAGGGATTTCTATGTCCCAAGAGGGATTTCTATGTCCCTAGAGGGATTTCTATGTCCCTAGAGGGATAGATTTCTATGTCCCTAGAGGGATTTCTATGTCCCTAGAGGGATTTCTATGTCCCTAGAGGGATTTCTATGTCCCAAGAGGGATTTCTATGTCCCAAGAGGGATTTCAATGTCCCTAGAGGGATTTCTATGTCCCAAGAGGGATTTCTAGGTCGCTAGAGGGATTTCTATGTCCCAAGAGGGATTTCTATGTCCCTAGAGGGATAGATTTCTATGTCCCTAGAGGGATTTCTATGTCGCTAGAGGGATTTCTAGGTCGCTAGAGGGATTTCTATGTCCCTAGAGGGATTTCTAGGTCCCTAGAGGGATAGATTTCTATGTCCCAAGAGGGATTTCTATGTCCCTAGAGGGATAGATTTCTATGTCCCTAGAGGGATTTCTATGTCCCTAGAGGGATTTCTATGTCCCAAGAGGGATTTCTATGTCCCTAGAGGGATTTCTATGTCGCTAGAGGGATTTCTATGTCCCTAGAGGGATAGATTTCTATGTCCCTAGAGGGATTTCTATGTCCCTAGAGGGATAGATTTCTATGTCCCAAGAGGGATTTCTATGTCCCTAGAGGGATTTCTATGTCGCTAGAGGGATTTCTATGTCCCTAGAGGGATTTCTAGGTCCCTAGAGGGATAGATTTCTATGTCCCTAGAGGGATTTCTATGTCCCAAGAGGGATTTCTATGTCGCTAGAGGGATTTCTAGGTCGCTAGAGGGATTTCTATGTCCCTAGAGGGATTTCAATGTCCCTAGAGGGATTTCTATGTCCCAAGAGGGATTTCTATGTCCCAAGAGGGATTTCTAGGTCCCTAGAGGGATTTCTATGTCCCTAGAGGGATTTCTAGGTCCCTAGAGGGATTTCTAGGTCCCTAGAGGGATTTCTATGTCCCTAGAGGGATTTCTATGTCCCAAGAGGGATTTCTATGTCCCTAGAGGGATAGATTTCTATGTCCCTAGAGGGATTTCTATGTCCCTAGAGGGATTTCTATGTCCCAAGAGGGATTTCTATGTCCCTAGAGGGATTTCTATGTCCCTAGAGGGATAGATTTCTATGTCCCTAGAGGGATTTCTATGTCCCAAGAGGGATAGATTTCTATATCCCTAGAGGGATTTCTATGTCCCTAGAGGGATTTCTATGTCCCAAGAGGGATTTCTATGTCCCTAGAGGGATTTCTATGTCCCTAGAGGGATAGATTTCTATGTCCCTGGAGGGATTTCTATGTCCCAAGAGGGATTTCTATGTCCCAAGAGGGATTTCTATGTCCCTAGAGGGATAGATTTCTATGTCCCTAGAGGGATTTCAATGTCCCTAGAGGGATTTCTATGTCCCAAGAGGGATTTCTATGTCCCTAGAGGGATTTCTATGTCCCTAGAGGGATAGATTTCTATGTCCCTAGAGGGATTTCTATGTCCCAAGAGGGATTTCTATGTCCCAAGAGGGATTTCTATGTCCCTAGAGGGATAGATTTCTATGTCCCTAGAGGGATTTCAATGTCCCTAGAGGGATTTCTATGTCCCAAGAGGGATTTCTATGTCCCTAGAGGGATAAATTTATATGTCCCTAGAGGGATTTCTATGTCCCTAGAGGGATTTCTATGTCCCAAGAGGGATTTCTATGTCCCTAGAGGGATTTCTATGTCCCTAGAGGGATAGATTTCTATGTCCCTAGAGGGATTTCTATGTCCCAAGAGGGATAGATTTCTATGTCCCTAGAGGGATTTCTATGTCCCTAGAGGGATTTCTATGTCCCAAGAGGGATTTCTATGTCCCTAGAGGGATTTCTATGTCCCTAGAGGGATAGATTTCTATGTCCCTAGAGGGATTTCTATGTCCCAAGAGGGATTTCTATGTCCCAAGAGGGATTTCTATGTCCCTAGAGGGATAGATTTCTATGTCCCTAGAGGGATTTCAATGTCCCTAGAGGGATTTCTATGTCCCAAGAGGGATTTCTATGTCCCTAGAGGGATTTCTATGTCCCTAGAGGGATAGATTTCTATGTCCCTAGAGGGATTTCTATGTCCCAAGAGGGATTTCTATGTCCCAAGAGGGATTTCTGTGTCCCTAGAGGGATAGATTTCTATGTCCCTAGAGGGATTTCAATGTCCCTAGAGGGATTTCTATGTCCCAAGAGGGATTTCTAGGTCGCTAGAGGGATTTCTATGTCCCAAGAGGGATTTCTATGTCCCTAGAGGGATAGATTTCTATGTCCCTAGAGGGATTTCTATGTCGCTAGAGGGATTTCTAGGTCGCTAGAGGGATTTCTATGTCCCTAGAGGGATTTCTAGGTCCCTAGAGGGATAGATTTCTATGTCCCAAGAGGGATTTCTATGTCCCTAGAGGGATAGATTTCTATGTCCCTAGAGGGATTTCTATGTCCCTAGAGGGATTTCTATGTCCCAAGAGGGATTTCTATGTCCCTAGAGGGATTTCTATGTCGCTAGAGGGATTTCTATGTCCCTAGAGGGATAGATTTCTATGTCCCTAGAGGGATTTCTATGTCCCTAGAGGGATAGATTTCTATGTCCCAAGAGGGATTTCTATGTCCCTAGAGGGATTTCTATGTCGCTAGAGGGATTTCTATGTCCCTAGAGGGATTTCTAGGTCCCTAGAGGGATAGATTTCTATGTCCCTAGAGGGATTTCTATGTCCCAAGAGGGATTTCTATGTCGCTAGAGGGATTTCTAGGTCGCTAGAGGGATTTCTATGTCCCTAGAGGGATTTCAATGTCCCTAGAGGGATTTCTATGTCCCAAGAGGGATTTCTATGTCCCAAGAGGGATTTCTAGGTCCCTAGAGGGATTTCTATGTCCCTAGAGGGATTTCTAGGTCCCTAGAGGGATTTCTAGGTCCCTAGAGGGATTTCTATGTCCCTAGAGGGATTTCTATGTCCCAAGAGGGATTTCTATGTCCCTAGAGGGATAGATTTCTATGTCCCTAGAGGGATTTCTATGTCCCTAGAGGGATTTCTATGTCCCAAGAGGGATTTCTATGTCCCTAGAGGGATTTCTATGTCCCTAGAGGGATAGATTTCTATGTCCCTAGAGGGATTTCTATGTCCCAAGAGGGATAGATTTCTATATCCCTAGAGGGATTTCTATGTCCCTAGAGGGATTTCTATGTCCCAAGAGGGATTTCTATGTCCCTAGAGGGATTTCTATGTCCCTAGAGGGATAGATTTCTATGTCCCTAGAGGGATTTCTATGTCCCAAGAGGGATTTCTATGTCCCAAGAGGGATTTCTATGTCCCTAGAGGGATAGATTTCTATGTCCCTAGAGGGATTTCAATGTCCCTAGAGGGATTTCTATGTCCCAAGAGGGATTTCTATGTCCCTAGAGGGATTTCTATGTCCCTAGAGGGATAGATTTCTATGTCCCTAGAGGGATTTCTATGTCCCAAGAGGGATTTCTATGTCCCAAGAGGGATTTCTATGTCCCTAGAGGGATAGATTTCTATGTCCCTAGAGGGATTTCAATGTCCCTAGAGGGATTTCTATGTCCCAAGAGGGATTTCTAGGTCGCTAGAGGGATTTCTATGTCCCAAGAGGGATTTCTATGTCCCTAGAGGGATAGATTTCTATGTCCCTAGAGGGATTTCTATGTCGCTAGAGGGATTTCTAGGTCGCTAGAGGGATTTCTATGTCCCTAGAGGGATTTCTAGGTCCCTAGAGGGATAGATTTCTATGTCCCAAGAGGGATTTCTATGTCCCTAGAGGGATAGATTTCTATGTCCCTAGAGGGATTTCTATGTCCCTAGAGGGATTTCTATGTCCCAAGAGGGATTTCTATGTCCCTAGAGGGATAGATTTCTATGTCCCTAGAGGGATTTCTATGTCCCTAGAGGGATAGATTTCTATGTCCCAAGAGGGATTTCTATGTCCCTAGAGGGATTTCTATGTCCCTAGAGGGATAGATTTCTATGTCCCTAGAGGGATTTCTATGTCCCAAGAGGGATAGATTTCTATATCCCTAGAGGGATTTCTATGTCCCTAGAGGGATTTCTATGTCCCAAGAGGGATTTCTATGTCCCTAGAGGGATTTCTATGTCCCTAGAGGGATAGATTTCTATGTCCCTGGAGGGATTTCTATGTCCCAAGAGGGATTTCTATGTCCCAAGAGGGATTTCTATGTCCCTAGAGGGATAGATTTCTATGTCCCTAGAGGGATTTCAATGTCCCTAGAGGGATTTCTATGTCCCAAGAGGGATTTCTATGTCCCTAGAGGGATTTCTATGTCCCTAGAGGGATAGATTTCTATGTCCCTAGAGGGATTTCTATGTCCCAAGAGGGATTTCTATGTCCCAAGAGGGATTTCTATGTCCCTAGAGGGATAGATTTCTATGTCCCTAGAGGGATTTCAATGTCCCTAGAGGGATTTCTATGTCCCAAGAGGGATTTCTATGTCCCTAGAGGGATAAATTTATATGTCCCTAGAGGGATTTCTATGTCCCTAGAGGGATTTCTATGTCCCAAGAGGGATTTCTATGTCCCTAGAGGGATTTCTATGTCCCTAGAGGGATAGATTTCTATGTCCCTAGAGGGATTTCTATGTCCCAAGAGGGATAGATTTCTATGTCCCTAGAGGGATTTCTATGTCCCTAGAGGGATTTCTATGTCCCAAGAGGGATTTCTATGTCCCTAGAGGGATTTCTATGTCCCTAGAGGGATAGATTTCTATGTCCCTAGAGGGATTTCTATGTCCCAAGAGGGATTTCTATGTCCCAAGAGGGATTTCTATGTCCCTAGAGGGATAGATTTCTATGTCCCTAGAGGGATTTCAATGTCCCTAGAGGGATTTCTATGTCCCAAGAGGGATTTCTATGTCCCTAGAGGGATTTCTATGTCCCTAGAGGGATAGATTTCTATGTCCCTAGAGGGATTTCTATGTCCCAAGAGGGATTTCTATGTCCCAAGAGGGATTTCTGTGTCCCTAGAGGGATAGATTTCTATGTCCCTAGAGGGATTTCAATGTCCCTAGAGGGATTTCTATGTCCCAAGAGGGATTTCTAGGTCGCTAGAGGGATTTCTATGTCCCAAGAGGGATTTCTATGTCCCTAGAGGGATAGATTTCTATGTCCCTAGAGGGATTTCTATGTCGCTAGAGGGATTTCTAGGTCGCTAGAGGGATTTCTATGTCCCTAGAGGGATTTCTAGGTCCCTAGAGGGATAGATTTCTATGTCCCAAGAGGGATTTCTATGTCCCTAGAGGGATAGATTTCTATGTCCCTAGAGGGATTTCTATGTCCCTAGAGGGATTTCTATGTCCCAAGAGGGATTTCTATGTCCCTAGAGGGATTTCTATGTCGCTAGAGGGATTTCTATGTCCCTAGAGGGATAGATTTCTATGTCCCTAGAGGGATTTCTATGTCCCTAGAGGGATAGATTTCTATGTCCCAAGAGGGATTTCTATGTCCCTAGAGGGATTTCTATGTCGCTAGAGGGATTTCTATGTCCCTAGAGGGATTTCTAGGTCCCTAGAGGGATAGATTTCTATGTCCCTAGAGGGATTTCTATGTCCCAAGAGGGATTTCTATGTCGCTAGAGGGATTTCTAGGTCGCTAGAGGGATTTCTATGTCCCTAGAGGGATTTCAATGTCCCTAGAGGGATTTCTATGTCCCAAGAGGGATTTCTATGTCCCAAGAGGGATTTCTAGGTCCCTAGAGGGATTTCTATGTCCCTAGAGGGATTTCTAGGTCCCTAGAGGGATTTCTAGGTCCCTAGAGGGATTTCTATGTCCCTAGAGGGATTTCTATGTCCCAAGAGGGATTTCTATGTCCCTAGAGGGATAGATTTCTATGTCCCTAGAGGGATTTCTATGTCCCTAGAGGGATTTCTATGTCCCAAGAGGGATTTCTATGTCCCTAGAGGGATTTCTATGTCCCTAGAGGGATAGATTTCTATGTCCCTAGAGGGATTTCTATGTCCCAAGAGGGATAGATTTCTATATCCCTAGAGGGATTTCTATGTCCCTAGAGGGATTTCTATGTCCCAAGAGGGATTTCTATGTCCCTAGAGGGATTTCTATGTCCCTAGAGGGATAGATTTCTATGTCCCTAGAGGGATTTCTATGTCCCAAGAGGGATTTCTATGTCCCAAGAGGGATTTCTATGTCCCTAGAGGGATAGATTTCTATGTCCCTAGAGGGATTTCAATGTCCCTAGAGGGATTTCTATGTCCCAAGAGGGATTTCTATGTCCCTAGAGGGATTTCTATGTCCCTAGAGGGATAGATTTCTATGTCCCTAGAGGGATTTCTATGTCCCAAGAGGGATTTCTATGTCCCAAGAGGGATTTCTATGTCCCTAGAGGGATAGATTTCTATGTCCCTAGAGGGATTTCAATGTCCCTAGAGGGATTTCTATGTCCCAAGAGGGATTTCTAGGTCGCTAGAGGGATTTCTATGTCCCAAGAGGGATTTCTATGTCCCTAGAGGGATAGATTTCTATGTCCCTAGAGGGATTTCTATGTCGCTAGAGGGATTTCTAGGTCGCTAGAGGGATTTCTATGTCCCTAGAGGGATTTCTAGGTCCCTAGAGGGATAGATTTCTATGTCCCAAGAGGGATTTCTATGTCCCTAGAGGGATAGATTTCTATGTCCCTAGAGGGATTTCTATGTCCCTAGAGGGATTTCTATGTCCCAAGAGGGATTTCTATGTCCCTAGAGGGATAGATTTCTATGTCCCTAGAGGGATTTCTATGTCCCTAGAGGGATAGATTTCTATGTCCCAAGAGGGATTTCTATGTCCCTAGAGGGATTTCTATGTCGCTAGAGGGATTTCTATGTCCCTAGAGGGATTTCTATGTCCCTAGAGGGATAGATTTCTATGTCCCTAGAGGGATTTCTATGTCCCTAGAGGGATTTCTATGTCCCAAGAGGGATTTCTATGTCCCAAGAGGGATTTCTATGTCCCTAGAGGGATAGATTTCTATGTCCCTAGAGGGATTTCAATGTCCCTAGAGGGATTTCTATGTCCCAAGAGGGATTTCTATGTCCCTAGAGGGATTTCTATGTCCCAAGAGGGATTTCTATGTCCCTAGAGGGATAGATTTCTATGTCCCTAGAGGGATTTCTATGTCCCTAGAGGGATTTCTATGTCCCAAGAGGGATTTCTATGTCCCTAGAGGGATTTCTATGTCCTTAGAGGGATAGATTTCTATGTCCCTAGAGGGATTTCTATGTCCCAAGAGGGATAGATTTCTATGTCCCTAGAGGGATTTCTATGTCCCTAGAGGGATAGATTTCTATGTCCCTAGAGGGATTTCAATGTCCCTAGAGGGATTTCTATGTCCCAAGAGGGATTTCTATGTCCCTAGAGGGATTTCTATGTCCCAAGAGGGATTTCTATGTCCCTAGAGGGATAGATTTCTATGTCCCTAGAGGGATTTCTATGTCCCTAGAGGGATTTCTATGTCCCAAGAGGGATTTCTATGTCCCAAGAGGGATTTCTATGTCCCTAGAGGGATAGATTTCTATGTCCCTAGAGGGATTTCAATGTCCCTAGAGGGATTTCTATGTCCCAAGAGGGATTTCTATGTCCCTAGAGGGATTTCTATGTCCCAAGAGGGATTTCTATGTCCCTAGAGGGATAGATTTCTATGTCCCTAGAGGGATTTCTATGTCCCTAGAGGGATTTCTATGTCCCAAGAGGGATTTCTATGTCCCTAGAGGGATTTCTATGTCCTTAGAGGGATAGATTTCTATGTCCCTAGAGGGATTTCTATGTCCCAAGAGGGATAGATTTCTATGTCCCTAGAGGGATTTCTATGTCCCTAGAGGGATAGATTTCTATGTCCCTAGAGGGATTTCAATGTCCCTAGAGGGATTTCTATGTCCCAAGAGGGATTTCTATGTCCCTAGAGGGATTTCTATGTCCCAAGAGGGATTTCTATGTCCCTAGAGGGATAGATTTCTATGTCCCTAGAGGGATTTCTATGTCCCTAGAGGGATTTCTATGTCCCAAGAGGGATTTCTATGTCCCTAGAGGGATTTCTATGTCCCTAGAGGGATAGATTTCTATGTCCCTAGAGGGATTTCTATGTCCCAAGAGGGATAGATTTCTATGTCCCTAGAGGGATTTCTATGTCCCTAGAGGGATTTCTATGTCCCTAGAGGGATTTCTATGTCCCTAGAGGGATTTCTAGGTCCCTAGAGGGATAGATTTCTATGTCCCAAGAGGGATTTCTATGTCCCTAGAGGGATAGATTTCTATGTCCCTAGAGGGATTTCTATGTCCCTAGAGGGATTTCTATGTCCCAAGAGGGATTTCTATGTCCCTAGAGGGATTTCTATGTCGCTAGAGGGATTTCTATGTCCCTAGAGGGATAGATTTCTATGTCCCTAGAGGGATTTCTATGTCCCTAGAGGGATAGATTTCTATGTCCCAAGAGGGATTTCTATGTCCCTAGAGGGATTTCTATGTCGCTAGAGGGATTTCTATGTCCCTAGAGGGATTTCTAGGTCCCTAGAGGGATAGATTTCTATGTCCCTAGAGGGATTTCTATGTCCCAAGAGGGATTTCTATGTCGCTAGAGGGATTTCTAGGTCGCTAGAGGGATTTCTATGTCCCTAGAGGGATTTCAATGTCCCTAGAGGGATTTCTATGTCCCAAGAGGGATTTCTATGTCCCAAGAGGGATTTCTAGGTCCCTAGAGGGATTTCTATGTCCCTAGAGGGATTTCTAGGTCCCTAGAGGGATTTCTAGGTCCCTAGAGGGATTTCTATGTCCCTAGAGGGATTTCTATGTCCCAAGAGGGATTTCTATGTCCCTAGAGGGATAGATTTCTATGTCCCTAGAGGGATTTCTATGTCCCTAGAGGGATTTCTATGTCCCAAGAGGGATTTCTATGTCCCTAGAGGGATTTCTATGTCCCTAGAGGGATAGATTTCTATGTCCCTAGAGGGATTTCTATGTCCCAAGAGGGATAGATTTCTATATCCCTAGAGGGATTTCTATGTCCCTAGAGGGATTTCTATGTCCCAAGAGGGATTTCTATGTCCCTAGAGGGATTTCTATGTCCCTAGAGGGATAGATTTCTATGTCCCTGGAGGGATTTCTATGTCCCAAGAGGGATTTCTATGTCCCAAGAGGGATTTCTATGTCCCTAGAGGGATAGATTTCTATGTCCCTAGAGGGATTTCAATGTCCCTAGAGGGATTTCTATGTCCCAAGAGGGATTTCTATGTCCCTAGAGGGATTTCTATGTCCCTAGAGGGATAGATTTCTATGTCCCTAGAGGGATTTCTATGTCCCAAGAGGGATTTCTATGTCCCAAGAGGGATTTCTATGTCCCTAGAGGGATAGATTTCTATGTCCCTAGAGGGATTTCAATGTCCCTAGAGGGATTTCTATGTCCCAAGAGGGATTTCTATGTCCCTAGAGGGATAAATTTATATGTCCCTAGAGGGATTTCTATGTCCCTAGAGGGATTTCTATGTCCCAAGAGGGATTTCTATGTCCCTAGAGGGATTTCTATGTCCCTAGAGGGATAGATTTCTATGTCCCTAGAGGGATTTCTATGTCCCAAGAGGGATAGATTTCTATGTCCCTAGAGGGATTTCTATGTCCCTAGAGGGATTTCTATGTCCCAAGAGGGATTTCTATGTCCCTAGAGGGATTTCTATGTCCCTAGAGGGATAGATTTCTATGTCCCTAGAGGGATTTCTATGTCCCAAGAGGGATTTCTATGTCCCAAGAGGGATTTCTATGTCCCTAGAGGGATAGATTTCTATGTCCCTAGAGGGATTTCAATGTCCCTAGAGGGATTTCTATGTCCCAAGAGGGATTTCTATGTCCCTAGAGGGATTTCTATGTCCCTAGAGGGATAGATTTCTATGTCCCTAGAGGGATTTCTATGTCCCAAGAGGGATTTCTATGTCCCAAGAGGGATTTCTGTGTCCCTAGAGGGATAGATTTCTATGTCCCTAGAGGGATTTCAATGTCCCTAGAGGGATTTCTATGTCCCAAGAGGGATTTCTAGGTCGCTAGAGGGATTTCTATGTCCCAAGAGGGATTTCTATGTCCCTAGAGGGATAGATTTCTATGTCCCTAGAGGGATTTCTATGTCGCTAGAGGGATTTCTAGGTCGCTAGAGGGATTTCTATGTCCCTAGAGGGATTTCTAGGTCCCTAGAGGGATAGATTTCTATGTCCCAAGAGGGATTTCTATGTCCCTAGAGGGATAGATTTCTATGTCCCTAGAGGGATTTCTATGTCCCTAGAGGGATTTCTATGTCCCAAGAGGGATTTCTATGTCCCTAGAGGGATTTCTATGTCGCTAGAGGGATTTCTATGTCCCTAGAGGGATAGATTTCTATGTCCCTAGAGGGATTTCTATGTCCCTAGAGGGATAGATTTCTATGTCCCAAGAGGGATTTCTATGTCCCTAGAGGGATTTCTATGTCGCTAGAGGGATTTCTATGTCCCTAGAGGGATTTCTAGGTCCCTAGAGGGATAGATTTCTATGTCCCTAGAGGGATTTCTATGTCCCAAGAGGGATTTCTATGTCGCTAGAGGGATTTCTAGGTCGCTAGAGGGATTTCTATGTCCCTAGAGGGATTTCAATGTCCCTAGAGGGATTTCTATGTCCCAAGAGGGATTTCTATGTCCCAAGAGGGATTTCTAGGTCCCTAGAGGGATTTCTATGTCCCTAGAGGGATTTCTAGGTCCCTAGAGGGATTTCTAGGTCCCTAGAGGGATTTCTATGTCCCTAGAGGGATTTCTATGTCCCAAGAGGGATTTCTATGTCCCTAGAGGGATAGATTTCTATGTCCCTAGAGGGATTTCTATGTCCCTAGAGGGATTTCTATGTCCCAAGAGGGATTTCTATGTCCCTAGAGGGATTTCTATGTCCCTAGAGGGATAGATTTCTATGTCCCTAGAGGGATTTCTATGTCCCAAGAGGGATAGATTTCTATATCCCTAGAGGGATTTCTATGTCCCTAGAGGGATTTCTATGTCCCAAGAGGGATTTCTATGTCCCTAGAGGGATTTCTATGTCCCTAGAGGGATAGATTTCTATGTCCCTAGAGGGATTTCTATGTCCCAAGAGGGATTTCTATGTCCCAAGAGGGATTTCTATGTCCCTAGAGGGATAGATTTCTATGTCCCTAGAGGGATTTCAATGTCCCTAGAGGGATTTCTATGTCCCAAGAGGGATTTCTATGTCCCTAGAGGGATTTCTATGTCCCTAGAGGGATAGATTTCTATGTCCCTAGAGGGATTTCTATGTCCCAAGAGGGATTTCTATGTCCCAAGAGGGATTTCTATGTCCCTAGAGGGATAGATTTCTATGTCCCTAGAGGGATTTCAATGTCCCTAGAGGGATTTCTATGTCCCAAGAGGGATTTCTAGGTCGCTAGAGGGATTTCTATGTCCCAAGAGGGATTTCTATGTCCCTAGAGGGATAGATTTCTATGTCCCTAGAGGGATTTCTATGTCGCTAGAGGGATTTCTAGGTCGCTAGAGGGATTTCTATGTCCCTAGAGGGATTTCTAGGTCCCTAGAGGGATAGATTTCTATGTCCCAAGAGGGATTTCTATGTCCCTAGAGGGATAGATTTCTATGTCCCTAGAGGGATTTCTATGTCCCTAGAGGGATTTCTATGTCCCAAGAGGGATTTCTATGTCCCTAGAGGGATAGATTTCTATGTCCCTAGAGGGATTTCTATGTCCCTAGAGGGATAGATTTCTATGTCCCAAGAGGGATTTCTATGTCCCTAGAGGGATTTCTATGTCGCTAGAGGGATTTCTATGTCCCTAGAGGGATTTCTATGTCCCTAGAGGGATAGATTTCTATGTCCCTAGAGGGATTTCTATGTCCCTAGAGGGATTTCTATGTCCCAAGAGGGATTTCTATGTCCCAAGAGGGATTTCTATGTCCCTAGAGGGATAGATTTCTATGTCCCTAGAGGGATTTCAATGTCCCTAGAGGGATTTCTATGTCCCAAGAGGGATTTCTATGTCCCTAGAGGGATTTCTATGTCCCAAGAGGGATTTCTATGTCCCTAGAGGGATAGATTTCTATGTCCCTAGAGGGATTTCTATGTCCCTAGAGGGATTTCTATGTCCCAAGAGGGATTTCTATGTCCCTAGAGGGATTTCTATGTCCTTAGAGGGATAGATTTCTATGTCCCTAGAGGGATTTCTATGTCCCAAGAGGGATAGATTTCTATGTCCCTAGAGGGATTTCTATGTCCCTAGAGGGATAGATTTCTATGTCCCTAGAGGGATTTCAATGTCCCTAGAGGGATTTCTATGTCCCAAGAGGGATTTCTATGTCCCTAGAGGGATTTCTATGTCCCAAGAGGGATTTCTATGTCCCTAGAGGGATAGATTTCTATGTCCCTAGAGGGATTTCTATGTCCCTAGAGGGATTTCTATGTCCCAAGAGGGATTTCTATGTCCCTAGAGGGATTTCTATGTCCCTAGAGGGATAGATTTCTATGTCCCTAGAGGGATTTCTATGTCCCAAGAGGGATAGATTTCTATGTCCCTAGAGGGATTTCTATGTCCCTAGAGGGATTTCTATGTCCCAAGAGGGATTTCTATGTCCCTAGAGGGATTTCTATGTCCCTAGAGGGATAGATTTCTATGTCCCTAGAGGGATTTCAATGTCCCTAGAGGGATTTCTATGTCCCAAGAGGGATTTCTATGTCCCTAGAGGGATTTCTATGTCCCTAGAGGGATAGATTTCTATGTCCCTAGAGGGATTTCTATGTCCCAAGAGGGATTTCTATGTCCCAAGAGGGATTTCTATGTCCCTAGAGGGATAGATTTCTATGTCCCTAGAGGGATTTCAATGTCCCTAGAGGGATTTCTATGTCCCAAGAGGGATTTCTAGGTCGCTAGAGGGATTTCTATGTCCCAAGAGGGATTTCTATGTCCCTAGAGGGATAGATTTCTATGTCCCTAGAGGGATTTCTATGTCGCTAGAGGGATTTCTAGGTCGCTAGAGGGATTTCTATGTCCCTAGAGGGATTTCTAGGTCCCTAGAGGGATAGATTTCTATGTCCCAAGAGGGATTTCTATGTCCCTAGAGGGATAGATTTCTATGTCCCTAGAGGGATTTCTATGTCCCTAGAGGGATTTCTATGTCCCAAGAGGGATTTCTATGTCCCTAGAGGGATTTCTATGTCGCTAGAGGGATTTCTATGTCCCTAGAGGGATAGATTTCTATGTCCCTAGAGGGATTTCTATGTCCCTAGAGGGATAGATTTCTATGTCCCAAGAGGGATTTCTATGTCCCTAGAGGGATTTCTATGTCGCTAGAGGGATTTCTATGTCCCTAGAGGGATTTCTAGGTCCCTAGAGGGATAGATTTCTATGTCCCTAGAGGGATTTCTATGTCCCAAGAGGGATTTCTATGTCGCTAGAGGGATTTCTAGGTCGCTAGAGGGATTTCTATGTCCCTAGAGGGATTTCAATGTCCCTAGAGGGATTTCTATGTCCCAAGAGGGATTTCTATGTCCCAAGAGGGATTTCTAGGTCCCTAGAGGGATTTCTATGTCCCTAGAGGGATTTCTAGGTCCCTAGAGGGATTTCTAGGTCCCTAGAGGGATTTCTATGTCCCTAGAGGGATTTCTATGTCCCAAGAGGGATTTCTATGTCCCTAGAGGGATAGATTTCTATGTCCCTAGAGGGATTTCTATGTCCCTAGAGGGATTTCTATGTCCCAAGAGGGATTTCTATGTCCCTAGAGGGATTTCTATGTCCCTAGAGGGATAGATTTCTATGTCCCTAGAGGGATTTCTATGTCCCAAGAGGGATAGATTTCTATATCCCTAGAGGGATTTCTATGTCCCTAGAGGGATTTCTATGTCCCAAGAGGGATTTCTATGTCCCTAGAGGGATTTCTATGTCCCTAGAGGGATAGATTTCTATGTCCCTAGAGGGATTTCTATGTCCCAAGAGGGATTTCTATGTCCCAAGAGGGATTTCTATGTCCCTAGAGGGATAGATTTCTATGTCCCTAGAGGGATTTCAATGTCCCTAGAGGGATTTCTATGTCCCAAGAGGGATTTCTATGTCCCTAGAGGGATTTCTATGTCCCTAGAGGGATAGATTTCTATGTCCCTAGAGGGATTTCTATGTCCCAAGAGGGATTTCTATGTCCCAAGAGGGATTTCTATGTCCCTAGAGGGATAGATTTCTATGTCCCTAGAGGGATTTCAATGTCCCTAGAGGGATTTCTATGTCCCAAGAGGGATTTCTAGGTCGCTAGAGGGATTTCTATGTCCCAAGAGGGATTTCTATGTCCCTAGAGGGATAGATTTCTATGTCCCTAGAGGGATTTCTATGTCGCTAGAGGGATTTCTAGGTCGCTAGAGGGATTTCTATGTCCCTAGAGGGATTTCTAGGTCCCTAGAGGGATAGATTTCTATGTCCCAAGAGGGATTTCTATGTCCCTAGAGGGATAGATTTCTATGTCCCTAGAGGGATTTCTATGTCCCTAGAGGGATTTCTATGTCCCAAGAGGGATTTCTATGTCCCTAGAGGGATTTCTATGTCGCTAGAGGGATTTCTATGTCCCTAGAGGGATAGATTTCTATGTCCCTAGAGGGATTTCTATGTCCCTAGAGGGATAGATTTCTATGTCCCAAGAGGGATTTCTATGTCCCTAGAGGGATTTCTATGTCGCTAGAGGGATTTCTATGTCCCTAGAGGGATTTCTATGTCCCTAGAGGGATAGATTTCTATGTCCCTAGAGGGATTTCTATGTCCCTAGAGGGATTTCTATGTCCCAAGAGGGATTTCTATGTCCCAAGAGGGATTTCTATGTCCCTAGAGGGATAGATTTCTATGTCCCTAGAGGGATTTCAATGTCCCTAGAGGGATTTCTATGTCCCAAGAGGGATTTCTATGTCCCTAGAGGGATTTCTATGTCCCAAGAGGGATTTCTATGTCCCTAGAGGGATAGATTTCTATGTCCCTAGAGGGATTTCTATGTCCCTAGAGGGATTTCTATGTCCCAAGAGGGATTTCTATGTCCCTAGAGGGATTTCTATGTCCTTAGAGGGATAGATTTCTATGTCCCTAGAGGGATTTCTATGTCCCAAGAGGGATAGATTTCTATGTCCCTAGAGGGATTTCTATGTCCCTAGAGGGATAGATTTCTATGTCCCTAGAGGGATTTCAATGTCCCTAGAGGGATTTCTATGTCCCAAGAGGGATTTCTATGTCCCTAGAGGGATTTCTATGTCCCAAGAGGGATTTCTATGTCCCTAGAGGGATAGATTTCTATGTCCCTAGAGGGATTTCTATGTCCCTAGAGGGATTTCTATGTCCCAAGAGGGATTTCTATGTCCCTAGAGGGATTTCTATGTCCCAAGAGGGATTTCTATGTCCCTAGAGGGATAGATTTCTATGTCCCTAGAGGGATTTCTATGTCCCTAGAGGGATTTCTATGTCCCAAGAGGGATTTCTATGTCCCTAGAGGGATTTCTATGTCCCTAGAGGGATAGATTTCTATGTCCCTAGAGGGATTTCTATGTCCCAAGAGGGATAGATTTCTATGTCCCTAGAGGGATTTCTATGTCCCTAGAGGGATTTCTATGTCCCAAGAGGGATTTCTATGTCCCTAGAGGGATTTCTATGTCCCTAGAGGGATAGATTTCTATGTCCCTAGAGGGATTTCAATGTCCCTAGAGGGATTTCTATGTCCCAAGAGGGATTTCTATGTCCCAAGAGGGATTTCTATGTCCCTAGAGGGATTTCTATGTCCCTAGAGGGATAGATTTCTATGTCCCTAGAGGGATTTCTATGTCCCTAGAGGGATTTCTATGTCCCTAGAGGGATTTCTATGTCCCAAGAGGGATTTCTATGTCCCAAGAGGGATTTCAATGTCCCTAGAGGGATTTCTATGTCCCAAGAGGGATTTCTAGGTCGCTAGAGGGATTTCTATGTCCCAAGAGGGATTTCTATGTCCCTAGAGGGATAGATTTCTATGTCCCTAGAGGGATTTCTATGTCGCTAGAGGGATTTCTAGGTCGCTAGAGGGATTTCTATGTCCCTAGAGGGATTTCTAGGTCCCTAGAGGGATAGATTTCTATGTCCCAAGAGGGATTTCTATGTCCCTAGAGGGATAGATTTCTATGTCCCTAGAGGGATTTCTATGTCCCTAGAGGGATTTCTATGTCCCAAGAGGGATTTCTATGTCCCTAGAGGGATTTCTATGTCGCTAGAGGGATTTCTATGTCCCTAGAGGGATAGATTTCTATGTCCCTAGAGGGATTTCTATGTCCCTAGAGGGATAGATTTCTATGTCCAAAGAGGGATTTCTATGTCCCTAGAGGGATTTCTATGTCGCTAGAGGGATTTCTATGTCCCTAGAGGGATTTCTATGTCCCAAGAGGGATTTCTATGTCCCAAGAGGGATTTCTATGTCGCTAGAGGGATTTCTAGGTCGCTAGAGGGATTTCTATGTCCCTAGAGGGATTTCAATGTCCCTAGAGGGATTTCTATGTCCCAAGAGGGATTTCTATGTCCCAAGAGGGATTTCTAGGTCCCTAGAGGGATTTCTATGTCCCTAGAGGGATTTCTAGGTCCCTAGAGGGATTTCTAGGTCCCTAGAGGGATTTCTATGTCCCTAGAGGGATTTCTATGTCCCAAGAGGGATTTCTATGTCCCTAGAGGGATAGATTTCTATGTCCCTAGAGGGATTTCTATGTCCCTAGAGGGATTTCTATGTCCCAAGAGGGATTTCTATGTCCCTAGAGGGATTTCTATGTCCCTAGAGGGATAGATTTCTATGTCCCTAGAGGGATTTCTATGTCCCAAGAGGGATAGATTTCTATATCCCTAGAGGGATTTCTATGTCCCTAGAGGGATTTCTATGTCCCAAGAGGGATTTCTATGTCCCTAGAGGGATTTCTATGTCCCTAGAGGGATAGATTTCTATGTCCCTAGAGGGATTTCTATGTCCCAAGAGGGATTTCTATGTCCCAAGAGGGATTTCTATGTCCCTAGAGGGATAGATTTCTATGTCCCTAGAGGGATTTCAATGTCCCTAGAGGGATTTCTATGTCCCAAGAGGGATTTCTATGTCCCTAGAGGGATTTCTATGTCCCTAGAGGGATAGATTTCTATGTCCCTAGAGGGATTTCTATGTCCCAAGAGGGATTTCTATGTCCCAAGAGGGATTTCTATGTCCCTAGAGGGATAGATTTCTATGTCCCTAGAGGGATTTCAATGTCCCTAGAGGGATTTCTATGTCCCAAGAGGGATTTCTAGGTCGCTAGAGGGATTTCTATGTCCCAAGAGGGATTTCTATGTCCCTAGAGGGATAGATTTCTATGTCCCTAGAGGGATTTCTATGTCGCTAGAGGGATTTCTAGGTCGCTAGAGGGATTTCTATGTCCCTAGAGGGATTTCTAGGTCCCTAGAGGGATAGATTTCTATGTCCCAAGAGGGATTTCTATGTCCCTAGAGGGATAGATTTCTATGTCCCTAGAGGGATTTCTATGTCCCTAGAGGGATTTCTATGTCCCAAGAGGGATTTCTATGTCCCTAGAGGGATTTCTATGTCGCTAGAGGGATTTCTATGTCCCTAGAGGGATAGATTTCTATGTCCCTAGAGGGATTTCTATGTCCCTAGAGGGATAGATTTCTATGTCCCAAGAGGGATTTCTATGTCCCTAGAGGGATTTCTATGTCGCTAGAGGGATTTCTATGTCCCTAGAGGGATTTCTATGTCCCTAGAGGGATAGATTTCTATGTCCCTAGAGGGATTTCTATGTCCCAAGAGGGATTTCTATGTCCCAAGAGGGATTTCTATGTCCCTAGAGGGATAGATTTCTATGTCCCTAGAGGGATTTCAATGTCCCTAGAGGGATTTCTATGTCCCAAGAGGGATTTCTATGTCCCTAGAGGGATTTCTATGTCCCAAGAGGGATTTCTATGTCCCTAGAGGGATAGATTTCTATGTCCCTAGAGGGATTTCTATGTCCCTAGAGGGATTTCTATGTCCCAAGAGGGATTTCTATGTCCCTAGAGGGATTTCTATGTCCCTAGAGGGATAGATTTCTATGTCCCTAGAGGGATTTCTATGTCCAAAGAGGGATAGATTTCTATGTCCCTAGAGGGATTTCTATGTCCCTAGAGGGATAGATTTCTATGTCCCTAGAGGGATTTCAATGTCCCTAGAGGGATTTCTATGTCCCAAGAGGGATTTCTATGTCCCTAGAGGGATTTCTATGTCCCAAGAGGGATTTCTATGTCCCTAGAGGGATAGATTTCTATGTCCCTAGAGGGATTTCTATGTCCCTAGAGGGATTTCTATGTCCCAAGAGGGATTTCTATGTCCCTAGAGGGATTTCTATGTCCCTAGAGGGATAGATTTCTATGTCCCTAGAGGGATTTCTATGTCCCAAGAGGGATAGATTTCTATGTCCCTAGAGGGATTTCTATGTCCCTAGAGGGATTTCTATGTCCCAAGAGGGATTTCTATGTCCCTAGAGGGATTTCTATGTCCCTAGAGGGATAGATTTCTATGTCCCTAGAGGGATTTCAATGTCCCTAGAGGGATTTCTATGTCCCAAGAGGGATTTCTATGTCCCAAGAGGGATTTCTATGTCCCTAGAGGGATTTCTATGTCCCTAGAGGGATAGATTTCTATGTCCCTAGAGGGATTTCTATGTCCCTAGAGGGATTTCTATGTCCCTAGAGGGATTTCTATGTCCCAAGAGGGATTTCTATGTCCCAAGAGGGATTTCTATGTCCCTAGAGGGATAGATTTCTATGTCCCTAGAGGGATTTCTAGGTCCCTAGAGGGATTTCTAGGTCCCTAGAGGGATTTCTATGTCCCTAGAGGGATAGATTTCTATGTCCCTAGAGGGATTTCTATGTCCCTAGAGGGATTTCTATGTCCCAAGAGGGATTTCTATGTCCCTAGAGGGATAGATTTCTATGTCCCTAGAGGGATTTCTATGTCCCTAGAGGGATTTCTATGTCCCAAGAGGGATTTCTATGTCCCTAGAGGGATTTCTATGTCCCTAGAGGGATAGATTTCTATGTCCCTAGAGGGATTTCTATGTCCCTAGAGGGATTTCTATGTCCCAAGAGGGATAGATTTCTATGTCCCTAGAGGGATTTCTATGTCCCTAGAGGGATTTCTATGTCCCAAGAGGGATTTCTATGTCCCTAGAGGGATTTCTATGTCCCTAGAGGGATAGATTTCTATGTCCCTAGAGGGATTTCTATGTCCCAAGAGGGATTTCTATGTCCCAAGAGGGATTTCTATGTCCCTAGAGGGATTTCTATGTCCCTAGAGGGATAGATTTCTATGTCCCTAGAGGGATTTCTATGTCCCTAGAGGGATTTCTATGTCCCAAGAGGGATTTCTATGTCCCAAGAGGGATTTCTATGTCCCTAGAGGGATAGATTTCTATGTCCCTAGAGGGATTTCAATGTCCCTAGAGGGATTTCTATGTCCCAAGAGGGATTTCCATGTCCCAAGAGGGATTTCTATGTCCCTAGAGGGATTTCTATGTCCCTAGAGGGATAGATTTCTATGTCCCTAGAGGGATTTCTAGGTCCCTAGAGGGATTTCTATGTCCCTAGAGGGATAGATTTCTATGTCGCTAGAGGGATTTCTAGGTCGCTAGAGGGATTTCTATGTCCCAAGAGGGATTTCTATGTCCCTAGAGGGATAGATTTCTATGTCCCTAGAGGGATTTCTAGGTCCCTAGAGGGATTTCTAGGTCCCTAGAGGGATTTCTATGTCCCTAGAGGGATAGATTTCTATGTCCCTAGAGGGATTTCTATGTCCCAAGAGGGATTTCTATGTCCCTAGAGGGATAGATTTCTATGTCCCTAGAGGGATTTCTATGTCCCTAGAGGGATTTCTATGTCCCAAGAGGGATTTCTATGTCCCTAGAGGGATTTCTATGTCCCTAGAGGGATAGATTTCTATGTCCCTAGAGGGATTTCTATGTCCCAAGAGGGATAGATTTCTATGTCCCTAGAGGGATTTCTATGTCCCTAGAGGGATTTCTATGTCCCAAGAGGGATTTCTATGTCCCTAGAAGGATTTCTATGTCCCTAGAGGGATAGATTTCTATGTCCCTAGAGGGATTTCTATGTCCCAAGAGGGATTTCTATGTCCCAAGAGGGATTTCTATGTCCCTAGAGGGATAGATTTCTATGTCCCTAGAGGGATTTCTAGGTCCCTAGAGGGATTTCTAGGTCCCTAGAGGGATTACTATGTCCCTAGAGGGATAGATTTCTATGTCCCTAGAGGGATTTCTATGTCCCTAGAGGGATTTCTATGTCCCTAGAGGGATAGATTTCTATGTCCCTAGAGGGATTTCTATGTCCCAAGAGGGATAGATTTCTATGTCCCTAAAGGGATTTCTATGTCCCTAGAGGGATTTCTATGTCCCAAGAGGGATTTCTATGTCCCTAGAGGGATTTCTATGTCCCTAGAGGGATTTCTATGTCCCTAGAGGGATTTCTATGTCCCAAGAGGGATTTCTATGTCCCTAGAGGGATTTCTATGTCCCTAGAGGGATAGATTTCTATGTCCCTAGAGGAATTTCAATGTCCCTAGAGGGATTTCTATGTCCCAAGAGGGATTTCTATGTCCCTAGAGGGATTTCTATGTCCCTAGAGGGATTTCTATGTCCCTAGAGGGATTTCTATGTCCCAAGAGGGATTTCTATGTCCCTAGAGGGATAGATTTCTATGTCCCTAGAGGGATTTCTATGTCCCTAGAGGGATTTCTATGTCCCAAGAGGGATTTCTATGTCCCTAGAGGGATTTCTATGTCGCTAGAGGGATTTCTAGGTCGCTAGAGGGATTTCTATGTCCCAAGAGGGATTTCTATGTCCCTAGAGGGATAGATTTCTATGTCCCTAGAGGGATTTCTAGGTCGCTAGAGGGATTTCTATGTCCCTAGAGGGATAGATTTCTATGTCCCTAGAGGGATTTCTATGTCCCTAGAGGGATTTCTATGTCCCAAGAGGGATTTCTATGTCCCAAGAGGGATTTCTATGTCCCTAGAGGGATAGATTTCTATGTCCCTAGAGGGATTTCAATGTCCCTAGAGGGATTTCTATGTCCCAAGAGGGATTTCTATGTCCCAAGAGGGATTTCTATGTCCCTAGAGGGATTTCTATGTCCCTAGAGGGATAGATTTCTATGTCCCTAGAGGGATTTCTAGGTCCCTAGAGGGATTTCTAGGTCCCTAGAGGGATTTCTATGTCCCTAGAGGGATTTCTATGTCCCAAGAGGGATTTCTATGTCCCTAGAGGGATAGATTTCTATGTCCCTAGAGGGATTTCTATGTCCCTAGAGGGATTTCTATGTCCCAAGAGGGATTTCTATGTCCCTAGAGGGATTTCTATGTCCCTAGAGGGATAGATTTCTATGTCCCTAGAGGGATTTCTATGTCCCAAGAGGGATAGATTTCTATGTCCCTAGAGGGATTTCTATGTCCCTAGAGGGATTTCTATGTCCCAAGAGGGATTTCTATGTCCCTAGAGGGATTTCTATGTCCCTAGAGGGATAGATTTCTATGTCCCTAGAGGGATTTCTATGTCCCAAGAGGGATTTCTATGTCCCAAGAGGGATTTCTATGTCCCTAGAGGGATAGATTTCTATGTCCCTAGAGGGATTTCAATGTCCCTAGAGGGATTTCTATGTCCCAAGAGGGATTTCTATGTCCCTAGAGGGATTTCTATGTCCCTAGAGGGATAGATTTCTATGTCCCTAGAGGGATTTCTATGTCCCAAGAGGGATTTCTATGTCCCAAGAGGGATTTCTATGTCCCTAGAGGGATAGATTTCTATGTCCCTAGAGGGATTTCAATGTCCCTAGAGGGATTTCTATGTCCCAAGAGGGATTTCTAGGTCGCTAGAGGGATTTCTATGTCCCAAGAGGGATTTCTATGTCCCTAGAGGGATAGATTTCTATGTCCCTAGAGGGATTTCTATGTCGCTAGAGGGATTTCTAGGTCGCTAGAGGGATTTCTATGTCCCTAGAGGGATTTCTATGTCCCTAGAGGGATAGATTTCTATGTCCCAAGAGGGATTTCTATGTCCCTAGAGGGATTTCTATGTCGCTAGAGGGATTTCTATGTCCCTAGAGGGATTTCTATGTCCCTAGAGGGATAGATTTCTATGTCCCTAGAGGGATTTCTATGTCCCTAGAGGGATTTCTATGTCCCAAGAGGGATTTCTATGTCCCAAGAGGGATTTCTATGTCCCTAGAGGGATAGATTTCTATGTCCCTAGAGGGATTTCAATGTCCCTAGAGGGATTTCTATGTCCCAAGAGGGATTTCTATGTCCCTAGAGGGATTTCTATGTCCCAAGAGGGATTTCTATGTCCCTAGAGGGATAGATTTCTATGTCCCTAGAGGGATTTCTATGTCCCTAGAGGGATTTCTATGTCCCAAGAGGGATTTCTATGTCCCTAGAGGGATTTCTATGTCCCTAGAGGGATAGATTTCTATGTCCCTAGAGGGATTTCTATGTCCAAAGAGGGATAGATTTCTATGTCCCTAGAGGGATTTCTATGTCCCTAGAGGGATAGATTTCTATGTCCCTAGAGGGATTTCAATGTCCCTAGAGGGATTTCTATGTCCCAAGAGGGATTTCTATGTCCCTAGAGGGATTTCTATGTCCCAAGAGGGATTTCTATGTCCCTAGAGGGATAGATTTCTATGTCCCTAGAGGGATTTCTATGTCCCTAGAGGGATTTCTATGTCCCAAGAGGGATTTCTATGTCCCTAGAGGGATTTCTATGTCCCTAGAGGGATAGATTTCTATGTCCCTAGAGGGATTTCTATGTCCCAAGAGGGATAGATTTCTATGTCCCTAGAGGGATTTCTATGTCCCTAGAGGGATTTCTATGTCCCAAGAGGGATTTCTATGTCCCTAGAGGGATTTCTATGTCCCTAGAGGGATAGATTTCTATGTCCCTAGAGGGATTTCAATGTCCCTAGAGGGATTTCTATGTCCCAAGAGGGATTTCTATGTCCCAAGAGGGATTTCTATGTCCCTAGAGGGATTTCTATGTCCCTAGAGGGATAGATTTCTATGTCCCTAGAGGGATTTCTATGTCCCTAGAGGGATTTCTATGTCCCTAGAGGGATTTCTATGTCCCAAGAGGGATTTCTATGTCCCAAGAGGGATTTCTATGTCCCTAGAGGGATAGATTTCTATGTCCCTAGAGGGATTTCTAGGTCCCTAGAGGGATTTCTAGGTCCCTAGAGGGATTTCTATGTCCCTAGAGGGATAGATTTCTATGTCCCTAGAGGGATTTCTATGTCCCTAGAGGGATTTCTATGTCCCAAGAGGGATTTCTATGTCCCTAGAGGGATAGATTTCTATGTCCCTAGAGGGCTTTCTATGTCCCTAGAGGGATTTCTATGTCCCAAGAGGGATTTCTATGTCCCTAGAGGGATTTCTATGTCCCTAGAGGGATAGATTTCTATGTCCCTAGAGGGATTTCTATGTCCCAAGAGGGATAGATTTCTATGTCCCTAGAGGGATTTCTATGTCCCTAGAGGGATTTCTATGTCCCAAGAGGGATTTCTATGTCCCTAGAGGGATTTCTATGTCCCTAGAGGGATAGATTTCTATGTCCCTAGAGGGATTTCTATGTCCCAAGAGGGATTTCTATGTCCCAAGAGGGATTTCTATGTCCCTAGAGGGATTTCTATGTCCCTAGAGGGATAGATTTCTATGTCCCTAGAGGGATTTCTATGTCCCTAGAGGGATTTCTATGTCCCAAGAGGGATTTCTATGTCCCAAGAGGGATTTCTATGTCCCTAGAGGGATAGATTTCTATGTCCCTAGAGGGATTTCAATGTCCCTAGAGGGATTTCTATGTCCCAAGAGGGATTTCCATGTCCCAAGAGGGATTTCTATGTCCCTAGAGGGATTTCTATGTCCCTAGAGGGATAGATTTCTATGTCCCTAGAGGGATTTCTAGGTCCCTAGAGGGATTTCTATGTCCCTAGAGGGATAGATTTCTATGTCGCTAGAGGGATTTCTAGGTCGCTAGAGGGATTTCTATGTCCCTAGAGGGATAGATTTCTATGTCCCTAGAGGGATTTCTATGTCCCTAGAGGGATTTCTATGTCCCAAGAGGGATTTCTATGTCCCAAGAGGGATTTCTATGTCCCTAGAGGGATAGATTTCTATGTCCCTAGAGGGATTTCAATGTCCCTAGAGGGATTTCTATGTCCCAAGAGGGATTTCTATGTCCCTAGAGGGATTTCTATGTCCCAAGAGGGATTTCTATGTCCCTAGAGGGATTTCTATGTCCCTAGAGGGATAGATTTCTATGTCCCTAGAGGGATTTCTATGTCCCAAGAGGGATAGATTTCTATGTCCCTAGAGGGATTTCTATGTCCCTAGAGGGATTTCTATGTCCCAAGAGGGATTTCTATGTCCCTAGAGGGATTTCTATGTCCCTAGAGGGATAGATTTCTATGTCCCTAGAGGGATTTCAATGTCCCTAGAGGGATTTCTATGTCCCAAGAGGGATTTCTATGTCCCAAGAGGGATTTCTATGTCCCTAGAGGGATTTCTATGTCCCTAGAGGGATAGATTTCTATGTCCCTAGAGGGATTTCTATGTCCCTAGAGGGATTTCTATGTCCCTAGAGGGATTTCTATGTCCCAAGAGGGATTTCTATGTCCCAAGAGGGATTTCTATGTCCCTAGAGGGATAGATTTCTATGTCCCTAGAGGGATTTCTAGGTCCCTAGAGGGATTTCTAGGTCCCTAGAGGGATTTCTATGTCCCTAGAGGGATAGATTTCTATGTCCCTAGAGGGATTTCTATGTCCCTAGAGGGATTTCTATGTCCCAAGAGGGATTTCTATGTCCCTAGAGGGATAGATTTCTATGTCCCTAGAGGGATTTCTATGTCCCTAGAGGGATTTCTATGTCCCAAGAGGGATTTCTATGTCCCTAGAGGGATTTCTATGTCCCTAGAGGGATAGATTTCTATGTCCCTAGAGGGATTTCTATGTCCCTAGAGGGATTTCTATGTCCCAAGAGGGATAGATTTCTATGTCCCTAGAGGGATTTCTATGTCCCTAGAGGGATTTCTATGTCCCAAGAGGGATTTCTATGTCCCTAGAGGGATAGATTTCTATGTCCCTAGAGGGATTTCTATGTCCCAAGAGGGATTTCTATGTCCCAAGAGGGATTTCTATGTCCCTAGAGGGATTTCTATGTCCCTAGAGGGATAGATTTCTATGTCCCTAGAGGGATTTCTATGTCCCTAGAGGGATTTCTATGTCCCAAGAGGGATTTCTATGTCCCAAGAGGGATTTCTATGTCCCTAGAGGGATAGATTTCTATGTCCCTAGAGGGATTTCAATGTCCCTAGAGGGATTTCTATGTCCCAAGAGGGATTTCCATGTCCCAAGAGGGATTTCTATGTCCCTAGAGGGATTTCTATGTCCCTAGAGGGATAGATTTCTATGTCCCTAGAGGGATTTCTAGGTCCCTAGAGGGATTTCTATGTCCCTAGAGGGATAGATTTCTATGTCGCTAGAGGGATTTCTAGGTCGCTAGAGGGATTTCTATGTCCCAAGAGGGATTTCTATGTCCCTAGAGGGATAGATTTCTATGTCCCTAGAGGGATTTCTAGGTCCCTAGAGGGATTTCTAGGTCCCTAGAGGGATTTCTATGTCCCTAGAGGGATAGATTTCTATGTCCCTAGAGGGATTTCTATGTCCCAAGAGGGATTTCTATGTCCCTAGAGGGATAGATTTCTATGTCCCTAGAGGGATTTCTATGTCCCTAGAGGGATTTCTATGTCCCAAGAGGGATTTCTATGTCCCTAGAGGGATTTCTATGTCCCTAGAGGGATAGATTTCTATGTCCCTAGAGGGATTTCTATGTCCCAAGAGGGATAGATTTCTATGTCCCTAGAGGGATTTCTATGTCCCTAGAGGGATTTCTATGTCCCAAGAGGGATTTCTATGTCCCTAGAAGGATTTCTATGTCCCTAGAGGGATAGATTTCTATGTCCCTAGAGGGATTTCTATGTCCCAAGAGGGATTTCTATGTCCCAAGAGGGATTTCTATGTCCCTAGAGGGATAGATTTCTATGTCCCTAGAGGGATTTCTAGGTCCCTAGAGGGATTTCTAGGTCCCTAGAGGGATTACTATGTCCCTAGAGGGATAGATTTCTATGTCCCTAGAGGGATTTCTATGTCCCTAGAGGGATTTCTATGTCCCTAGAGGGATAGATTTCTATGTCCCTAGAGGGATTTCTATGTCCCAAGAGGGATAGATTTCTATGTCCCTAGAGGGATTTCTATGTCCCTAGAGGGATTTCTATGTCCCAAGAGGGATTTCTATGTCCCTAGAGGGATTTCTATGTCCCTAGAGGGATTTCTATGTCCCTAGAGGGATTTCTATGTCCCAAGAGGGATTTCTATGTCCCTAGAGGGATTTCTATGTCCCTAGAGGGATAGATTTCTATGTCCCTAGAGGGATTTCAATGTCCCTAGAGGGATTTCTATGTCCCAAGAGGGATTTCTATGTCCCTAGAGGGATTTCTATGTCCCTAGAGGGATTTCTATGTCCCTAGAGGGATTTCTATGTCCCAAGAGGGATTTCTATGTCCCTAGAGGGATAGATTTCTATGTCCCTAGAGGGATTTCTATGTCCCTAGAGGGATTTCTATGTCCCAAGAGGGATTTCTATGTCCCTAGAGGGATTTCTATGTCGCTAGAGGGATTTCTAGGTCGCTAGAGGGATTTCTATGTCCCAAGAGGGATTTCTATGTCCCTAGAGGGATAGATTTCTATGTCCCTAGAGGGATTTCTAGGTCGCTAGAGGGATTTCTATGTCCCTAGAGGGATAGATTTCTATGTCCCTAGAGGGATTTCTATGTCCCTAGAGGGATTTCTATGTCCCAAGAGGGATTTCTATGTCCCAAGAGGGATTTCTATGTCCCTAGAGGGATAGATTTCTATGTCCCTAGAGGGATTTCAATGTCCCTAGAGGGATTTCTATGTCCCAAGAGGGATTTCTATGTCCCAAGAGGGATTTCTATGTCCCTAGAGGGATTTCTATGTCCCTAGAGGGATAGATTTCTATGTCCCTAGAGGGATTTCTAGGTCCCTAGAGGGATTTCTAGGTCCCTAGAGGGATTTCTATGTCCCTAGAGGGATTTCTATGTCCCAAGAGGGATTTCTATGTCCCTAGAGGGATAGATTTCTATGTCCCTAGAGGGATTTCTATGTCCCTAGAGGGATTTCTATGTCCCAAGAGGGATTTCTATGTCCCTAGAGGGATTTCTATGTCCCTAGAGGGATAGATTTCTATGTCCCTAGAGGGATTTCTATGTCCCAAGAGGGATAGATTTCTATGTCCCTAGAGGGATTTCTATGTCCCTAGAGGGATTTCTATGTCCCAAGAGGGATTTCTATGTCCCTAGAGGGATTTCTATGTCCCTAGAGGGATAGATTTCTATGTCCCTAGAGGGATTTCTATGTCCCAAGAGGGATTTCTATGTCCCAAGAGGGATTTCTATGTCCCTAGAGGGATAGATTTCTATGTCCCTAGAGGGATTTCAATGTCCCTAGAGGGATTTCTATGTCCCAAGAGGGATTTCTATGTCCCTAGAGGGATTTCTATGTCCCTAGAGGGATAGATTTCTATGTCCCTAGAGGGATTTCTATGTCCCAAGAGGGATTTCTATGTCCCAAGAGGGATTTCTATGTCCCTAGAGGGATAGATTTCTATGTCCCTAGAGGGATTTCAATGTCCCTAGAGGGATTTCTATGTCCCAAGAGGGATTTCTAGGTCGCTAGAGGGATTTCTATGTCCCAAGAGGGATTTCTATGTCCCTAGAGGGATAGATTTCTATGTCCCTAGAGGGATTTCTATGTCGCTAGAGGGATTTCTAGGTCGCTAGAGGGATTTCTATGTCCCTAGAGGGATTTCTATGTCCCTAGAGGGATAGATTTCTATGTCCCAAGAGGGATTTCTATGTCCCTAGAGGGATTTCTATGTCGCTAGAGGGATTTCTATGTCCCTAGAGGGATTTCTATGTCCCTAGAGGGATAGATTTCTATGTCCCTAGAGGGATTTCTATGTCCCTAGAGGGATTTCTATGTCCCAAGAGGGATTTCTATGTCCCAAGAGGGATTTCTATGTCCCTAGAGGGATAGATTTCTATGTCCCTAGAGGGATTTCAATGTCCCTAGAGGGATTTCTATGTCCCAAGAGGGATTTCTATGTCCCTAGAGGGATTTCTATGTCCCAAGAGGGATTTCTATGTCCCTAGAGGGATAGATTTCTATGTCCCTAGAGGGATTTCTATGTCCCTAGAGGGATTTCTATGTCCCAAGAGGGATTTCTATGTCCCTAGAGGGATTTCTATGTCCCTAGAGGGATAGATTTCTATGTCCCTAGAGGGATTTCTATGTCCAAAGAGGGATAGATTTCTATGTCCCTAGAGGGATTTCAATGTCCCTAGAGGGATTTCTATGTCCCAAGAGGGATTTCTATGTCCCTAGAGGGATTTCTATGTCCCAAGAGGGATTTCTATGTCCCTAGAGGGATAGATTTCTATGTCCCTAGAGGGATTTCTATGTCCCTAGAGGGATTTCTATGTCCCAAGAGGGATTTCTATGTCCCTAGAGGGATTTCTATGTCCCTAGAGGGATAGATTTCTATGTCCCTAGAGGGATTTCTATGTCCCAAGAGGGATAGATTTCTATGTCCCTAGAGGGATTTCTATGTCCCTAGAGGGATTTCTATGTCCCAAGAGGGATTTCTATGTCCCTAGAGGGATTTCTATGTCCCTAGAGGGATAGATTTCTATGTCCCTAGAGGGATTTCAATGTCCCTAGAGGGATTTCTATGTCCCAAGAGGGATTTCTATGTCCCAAGAGGGATTTCTATGTCCCTAGAGGGATTTCTATGTCCCTAGAGGGATAGATTTCTATGTCCCTAGAGGGATTTCTATGTCCCTAGAGGGATTTCTATGTCCCTAGAGGGATTTCTATGTCCCAAGAGGGATTTCTATGTCCCAAGAGGGATTTCTATGTCCCTAGAGGGATAGATTTCTATGTCCCTAGAGGGATTTCTAGGTCCCTAGAGGGATTTCTAGGTCCCTAGAGGGATTTCTATGTCCCTAGAGGGATAGATTTCTATGTCCCTAGAGGGATTTCTATGTCCCTAGAGGGATTTCTATGTCCCAAGAGGGATTTCTATGTCCCTAGAGGGATAGATTTCTATGTCCCTAGAGGGATTTCTATGTCCCTAGAGGGATTTCTATGTCCCAAGAGGGATTTCTATGTCCCTAGAGGGATTTCTATGTCCCTAGAGGGATAGATTTCTATGTCCCTAGAGGGATTTCTATGTCCCAAGAGGGATAGATTTCTATGTCCCTAGAGGGATTTCTATGTCCCTAGAGGGATTTCTATGTCCCAAGAGGGATTTCTATGTCCCTAGAGGGATTTCTATGTCCCTAGAGGGATAGATTTCTATGTCCCTAGAGGGATTTCTATGTCCCAAGAGGGATTTCTATGTCCCAAGAGGGATTTCTATGTCCCTAGAGGGATTTCTATGTCCCTAGAGGGATAGATTTCTATGTCCCTAGAGGGATTTCTATGTCCCTAGAGGGATTTCTATGTCCCAAGAGGGATTTCTATGTCCCAAGAGGGATTTCTATGTCCCTAGAGGGATAGATTTCTATGTCCCTAGAGGGATTTCAATGTCCCTAGAGGGATTTCTATGTCCCAAGAGGGATTTCCATGTCCCAAGAGGGATTTCTATGTCCCTAGAGGGATTTCTATGTCCCTAGAGGGATAGATTTCTATGTCCCTAGAGGGATTTCTAGGTCCCTAGAGGGATTTCTATGTCCCTAGAGGGATAGATTTCTATGTCGCTAGAGGGATTTCTAGGTCGCTAGAGGGATTTCTATGTCCCTAGAGGGATAGATTTCTATGTCCCTAGAGGGATTTCTATGTCCCTAGAGGGATTTCTATGTCCCAAGAGGGATTTCTATGTCCCAAGAGGGATTTCTATGTCCCTAGAGGGATAGATTTCTATGTCCCTAGAGGGATTTCAATGTCCCTAGAGGGATTTCTATGTCCCAAGAGGGATTTCTATGTCCCAAGAGGGATTTCTATGTCCCTAGAGGGATTTCTATGTCCCTAGAGGGATAGATTTCTATGTCCCTAGAGGGATTTCTAGGTCCCTAGAGGGATTTCTAGGTCCCTAGAGGGATTTCTATGTCCCTAGAGGGATTTCTATGTCCCAAGAGGGATTTCTATGTCCCTAGAGGGATAGATTTCTATGTCCCTAGAGGGATTTCTATGTCCCTAGAGGGATTTCTATGTCCCAAGAGGGATTTCTATGTCCCTAGAGGGATTTCTATGTCCCTAGAGGGATAGATTTCTATGTCCCTAGAGGGATTTCTATGTCCCAAGAGGGATAGATTTCTATGTCCCTAGAGGGATTTCTATGTCCCTAGAGGGATTTCTATGTCCCAAGAGGGATTTCTATGTCCCTAGAAGGATTTCTATGTCCCTAGAGGGATAGATTTCTATGTCCCTAGAGGGATTTCTATGTCCCAAGAGGGATTTCTATGTCCCAAGAGGGATTTCTATGTCCCTAGAGGGATAGATTTCTATGTCCCTAGAGGGATTTCTAGGTCCCTAGAGGGATTTCTAGGTCCCTAGAGGGATTTCTATGTCCCTAGAGGGATAGATTTCTATGTCCCTAGAGGGATTTCTATGTCCCTAGAGGGATTTCTATGTCCCTAGAGGGATAGATTTCTATGTCCCTAGAGGGATTTCTATGTCCCAAGAGGGATAGATTTCTATGTCCCTAGAGGGATTTCTATGTCCCTAGAGGGATTTCTATGTCCCAAGAGGGATTTCTATGTCCCTAGAGGGATTTCTATGTCCCTAGAGGGATTTCTATGTCCCTAGAGGGATTTCTATGTCCCAAGAGGGATTTCTATGTCCCTAGAGGGATAGATTTCTATGTCCCTAGAGGGATTTCTATGTCCCTAGAGGGATTTCTATGTCCCAAGAGGGATTTCTATGTCCCTAGAGGGATTTCTATGTCGCTAGAGGGATTTCTAGGTCGCTAGAGGGATTTCTAAGTCCCAAGAGGGATTTCTATGTCCCTAGAGGGATAGATTTCTATGTCCCTAGAGGGATTTCTATGTCCCAAGAGGGATTTCTATGTCCCTAGAGGGATTTCTATGTCCCTAGAGGGATAGATTTCTATGTCCCTAGAGGGATTTCTATGTCCCTAGAGGGATTTCTATGTCCCTAGAGGGATTTCTATGTCCCAAGAGGGATTTCTATGTCCCAAGAGGGATTTCTATGTCCCAAGAGGGATTTCTATGTCCCTAGAGGGATAGATTTCTATGTCCCTAGAGGGATTTCTAGGTCCCTAGAGGGATTTCTAGGTCCCTAGAGGGATTTCTATGTCCCTAGAGGGATAGATTTCTATGTCCCTAGAGGGATTTCTATGTCCCTAGAGGGATTTCTATGTCCCAAGAGGGATTTCTATGTCCCTAGAGGGATAGATTTCTATGTCCCTAGAGGGATTTCTATGTCCCTAGAGGGATTTCTATGTCCCAAGAGGGATTTCTATGTCCCTAGAGGGATTTCTATGTCCCTAGAGGGATAGATTTCTATGTCCCTAGAGGGATTTCTATGTCCCAAGAGGGATAGATTTCTATGTCCCTAGAGGGATTTCTATGTCCCTAGAGGGATTTCTATGTCCCAAGAGGGATTTCTATGTCCCTAGAGGGATTTCTATGTCCCTAGAGGGATAGATTTCTATGTCCCTAGAGGGATTTCTATGTCCCAAGAGGGATTTCTATGTCCCAAGAGGGATTTCTATGTCCCAAGAGGGATTTCTATGTCCCTAGAGGGATTTCTATGTCCCTAGAGGGATAGATTTCTATGTCCCTAGAGGGATTTCTATGTCCCTAGAGGGATTTCTATGTCCCAAGAGGGATTTCTATGTCCCAAGAGGGATTTCTATGTCCCTAGAGGGATAGATTTCTATGTCCCTAGAGGGATTTCAATGTCCCTAGAGGGATTTCTATGTCGCTAGAGGGATTTCTAGGTCGCTAGAGGGATTTCTATGTCCCAAGAGGGATTTCTATGTCCCTAGAGGGATAGATTTCTATGTCCCTAGAGGGATTTCTAGGTCGCTAGAGGGATTTCTATGTCCCTAGAGGGATAGATTTCTATGTCCCTAGAGGGATTTCTATGTCCCTAGAGGGATTTCTATGTCCCAAGAGGGATTTCTATGTCCCAAGAGGGATTTCTATGTCCCTAGAGGGATAGATTTCTATGTCCCTAGAGGGATTTCAATGTCCCTAGAGGGATTTCTATGTCCCAAGAGGGATTTCTATGTCCCAAGAGGGATTTCTATGTCCCTAGAGGGATTTCTATGTCCCTAGAGGGATAGATTTCTATGTCCCTAGAGGGATTTCTAGGTCCCTAGAGGGATTTCTAGGTCCCTAGAGGGATTTCTATGTCCCTAGAGGGATTTCTATGTCCCAAGAGGGATTTCTATGTCCCTAGAGGGATAGATTTCTATGTCCCTAGAGGGATTTCTATGTCCCTAGAGGGATTTCTATGTCCCAAGAGGGATTTCTATGTCCCTAGAGGGATTTCTATGTCCCTAGAGGGATAGATTTCTATGTCCCTAGAGGGATTTCTATGTCCCAAGAGGGATAGATTTCTATGTCCCTAGAGGGATTTCTATGTCCCTAGAGGGATTTCTATGTCCCAAGAGGGATTTCTATGTCCCTAGAGGGATTTCTATGTCCCTAGAGGGATAGATTTCTATGTCCCTAGAGGGATTTCTATGTCCCAAGAGGGATTTCTATGTCCCAAGAGGGATTTCTATGTCCCTAGAGGGATAGATTTCTATGTCCCTAGAGGGATTTCAATGTCCCTAGAGGGATTTCTATGTCCCAAGAGGGATTTCTATGTCCCTAGAGGGATAGATTTCTATGTCCCTAGAGGGATTTCAATGTCCCTAGAGGGATTTCTATGTCCCAAGAGGGATTTCTAGGTCGCTAGAGGGATTTCTATGTCCCAAGAGGGATTTCTATGTCCCTAGAGGGATAGATTTCTATGTCCCTAGAGGGATATCTATGTCGCTAGAGGGATTTCTAGGTCGCTAGAGGGATTTCTATGTCCCTAGAGGGATTTCTAGGTCCCTAGAGGGATAGATTTCTATGTCCCAAGAGGGATTTCTATGTCCCTAGAGGGATAGATTTCTATGTCCCTAGAGGGATTTCTATGTCCCTAGAGGGATTTCTATGTCCCAAGAGGGATTTCTATGTCCCTAGAGGGATTTCTATGTCGCTAGAGGGATTTCTATGTCCCTAGAGGGATAGATTTCTATGTCCCTAGAGGGATTTCTATGTCCCTAGAGGGATAGATTTCTATGTCCCAAGAGGGATTTCTAAGTCCCTAGAGGGATTTCTATGTCGCTAGAGGGATTTCTATGTCCCTAGAGGGATTTCTAGGTCCCTAGAGGGATAGATTTCTATGTCCCTAGAGGGATTTCTATGTCCCAAGAGGGATTTCTATGTCGCTAGAGGGATTTCTAGGTCGCTAGAGGGATTTCTATGTCCCTAGAGGGATTTCTATGTCCCAAGAGGGATTTCTATGTCCCAAGAGGGATTTCTAGGTCCCTAGAGGGATTTCTATGTCCCTAGAGGGATTTCTAGGTCCCTAGAGGGATTTCTAGGTCCCTAGAGGGATTTCTATGTCCCTAGAGGGATTTCTATGTCCCAAGAGGGATTTCTATGTCCCTAGAGGGATAGATTTCTATGTCCCTAGAGGGATTTCTATGTCCCTAGAGGGATTTCTATGTCCCAAGAGGGATTTCTATGTCCCTAGAGGGATTTCTATGTCCCTAGAGGGATAGATTTCTATGTCCCTAGAGGGATTTCTATGTCCCAAGAGGGATAGATTTCTATATCCCTAGAGGGATTTCTATGTCCCTAGAGGGATTTCTATGTCCCAAGAGGGATTTCTATGTCCCTAGAGGGATTTCTATGTCCCTAGAGGGATAGATTTCTATGTCCCTAGAGGGATTTCTATGTCCCAAGAGGGATTTCTATGTCCCAAGAGGGATTTCTATGTCCCTAGAGGGATAGATTTCTATGTCCCTAGAGGGATTTCAATGTCCCTAGAGGGATTTCTATGTCCCAAGAGGGATTTCTATGTCCCTAGAGGGATTTCTATGTCCCTAGAGGGATAGATTTCTATGTCCCTAGAGGGATTTCTATGTCCCAAGAGGGATTTCTATGTCCCAAGAGGGATTTCTATGTCCCTAGAGGGATAGATTTCTATGTCCCTAGAGGGATTTCAATGTCCCTAGAGGGATTTCTATGTCCCAAGAGGGATTTCTAGGTCGCTAGAGGGATTTCTATGTCCCAAGAGGGATTTCTATGTCCCTAGAGGGATTTCTATGTCCCAAGAGGGATTTCTATGTCCCTAGAGGGATTTCTATGTCCCTAGAGGGATAGATTTCTATGTCCCTAGAGGGATTTCTATGTCCCAAGAGGGATAGATTTCTATATCCCTAGAGGGATTTCTATGTCCCTAGAGGGATTTCTATGTCCCAAGAGGGATTTCTATGTCCCTAGAGGGATTTCTATGTCCCTAGAGGGATAGATTTCTATGTCCCTAGAGGGATTTCTATGTCCCAAGAGGGATTTCTATGTCCCAAGAGGGATTTCTATGTCCCTAGAGGGATAGATTTCTATGTCCCTAGAGGGATTTCAATGTCCCTAGAGGGATTTCTATGTCCCAAGAGGGATTTCTATGTCCCTAGAGGGATTTCTATGTCCCTAGAGGGATAGATTTCTATGTCCCTAGAGGGATTTCTATGTCCCAAGAGGGATTTCTATGTCCCAAGAGGGATTTCTATGTCCCTAGAGGGATAGATTTCTATGTCCCTAGAGGGATTTCAATGTCCCTAGAGGGATTTCTATGTCCCAAGAGGGATTTCTAGGTCGCTAGAGGGATTTCTATGTCCCAAGAGGGATTTCTATGTCCCTAGAGGGATAGATTTCTATGTCCCTAGAGGGATTTCTATGTCGCTAGAGGGATTTCTAGGTCGCTAGAGGGATTTCTATGTCCCTAGAGGGATTTCTAGGTCCCTAGAGGGATAGATTTCTATGTCCCAAGAGGGATTTCTATGTCCCTAGAGGGATAGATTTCTATGTCCCTAGAGGGATTTCTATGTCCCTAGAGGGATTTCTATGTCCCAAGAGGGATTTCTATGTCCCTAGAGGGATTTCTATGTCGCTAGAGGGATTTCTATGTCCCTAGAGGGATAGATTTCTATGTCCCTAGAGGGATTTCTATGTCCCTAGAGGGATAGATTTCTATGTCCCAAGAGGGATTTCTATGTCCCTAGAGGGATTTCTATGTCGCTAGAGGGATTTCTATGTCCCTAGAGGGATTTCTATGTCCCTAGAGGGGTAGATTTCTATGTCCCTAGAGGGATTTCTATGTCCCTAGAGGGATTTCTATGTCCCAAGAGGGATTTCTATGTCCCAAGAGGGATTTCTATGTCCCTAGAGGGATTTCAATGTCCCTAGAGGGATTTCTATGTCCCAAGAGGGATTTCTATGTCCCTAGAGGGATTTCTATGTCCCAAGAGGGATTTCTATGTCCCTAGAGGGATAGATTTCTATGTCCCTAGAGGGATTTCTATGTCCCTAGAGGGATTTCTATGTCCCAAGAGGGATTTCTATGTCCCTAGAGGGATTTCTATGTCCCTAGAGGGATAGATTTCTATGTCCCTAGAGGGATTTCTATGTCCCAAGAGGGATAGATTTCTATGTCCCTAGAGGGATTTCTATGTCCCTAGAGGGATAGATTTCTATGTCCCTAGAGGGATTTCAATGTCCCTAGAGGGATTTCTATGTCCCAAGAGGGATTTCTATGTCCCTAGAGGGATTTCTATGTCCCAAGAGGGATTTCTATGTCCCTAGAGGGATAGATTTCTATGTCCCTAGAGGGATTTCTATGTCCCTAGAGGGATTTCTATGTCCCAAGAGGGATTTCTATGTCCCTAGAGGGATTTCTATGTCCCTAGAGGGATAGATTTCTATGTCCCTAGAGGGATTTCTATGTCCCAAGAGGGATAGATTTCTATGTCCCTAGAGGGATTTCTATGTCCCTAGAGGGATTTCTATGTCCCAAGAGGGATTTCTATGTCCCTAGAGGGATTTCTATGTCCCTAGAGGGATAGATTTCTATGTCCCTAGAGGGATTTCAATGTCCCTAGAGGGATTTCTATGTCCCAAGAGGGATTTCTATGTCCCAAGAGGGATTTCTATGTCCCTAGAGGGATTTCTATGTCCCTAGAGGGATAGATTTCTATGTCCCTAGAGGGATTTCTATGTCCCTAGAGGGATTTCTATGTCCCTAGAGGGATTTCTATGTCCCAAGAGGGATTTCTATGTCCCAAGAGGGATTTCTATGTCCCAAGAGGGATTTCTATGTCCCTAGAGGGATAGATTTCTATGTCCCTAGAGGGATTTCTAGGTCCCTAGAGGGATTTCTAGGTCCCTAGAGGGATTTCTATGTCCCTAGAGGGATAGATTTCTATGTCCCTAGAGGGATTTCTATGTCCCTAGAGGGATTTCTATGTCCCAAGAGGGATTTCTATGTCCCTAGAGGGATAGATTTCTATGTCCCTAGAGGGATTTCTATGTCCCTAGAGGGATTTCTATGTCCCAAGAGGGATTTCTATGTCCCTAGAGGGATTTCTATGTCCCTAGAGGGATAGATTTCTATGTCCCTAGAGGGATTTCTATGTCCCAAGAGGGATAGATTTCTATGTCCCTAGAGGGATTTCTATGTCCCTAGAGGGATTTCTATGTCCCAAGAGGGATTTCTATGTCCCTAGAGGGATTTCTATGTCCCTAGAGGGATAGATTTCTATGTCGCTAGAGGGATTTCTAGGTCGCTAGAGGGATTTCTATGTCCCTAGAGGGATTTCTATGTCCCTAGAGGGATTTCTATGTCCCAAGAGGGATTTCTATGTCCCAAGAGGGATTTCTATGTCCCTAGAGGGATAGATTTCTAAGTCCCTAGAGGGATTTCAATGTCCCTAGAGGGATTTCTATGTCCCAAGAGGGATTTCTATGTCCCAAGAGGGATTTCTATGTCCCTAGAGGGATTTCTATGTCCCTAGAGGGATAGATTTCTATGTCCCTAGAGGGATTTCTAGGTCCCTAGAGGGATTTCTAGGTCCCTAGAGGGATTTCTATGTCCCTAGAGGGATTTCTATGTCCCAAGAGGGATTTCTATGTCCCTAGAGGGATAGATTTCTATGTCCCTAGAGGGATTTCTATGTCCCTAGAGGGATTTCTATGTCCCAAGAGGGATTTCTATGTCCCTAGAGGGATTTCTATGTCCCTAGAGGGATAGATTTCTATGTCCCTAGAGGGATTTCTATGTCCCAAGAGGGATAGATTTCTATGTCCCTAGAGGGATTTCTATGTCCCTAGAGGGATTTCTATGTCCCAAGAGGGATTTCTATGTCCCTAGAGGGATTTATATGTCCCTAGAGGGATAGATTTCTATGTCCCTAGAGGGATTTCTATGTCCCAAGAGGGATTTCTATGTCCCAAGAGGGATTTCTATGTCCCTAGAGGGATAGATTTCTATGTCCCTAGAGGGATTTCAATGTCCCTAGAGGGATTTCTATGTCCCAAGAGGGATTTCTATGTCCCTAGAGGGATTTCTATGTCCCAAGAGGGATTTCTATGTCCCTAGAGGGATTTCTATGTCCCAAGAGGGATTTCTATGTCCCTAGAGGGATAGATTTCTATGTCCCTAGAGGGATTTCTATGTCCCTAGAGGGATTTCTATGTCCCAAGAGGGATTTCTATGTCCCTAGAGGGATTTCTATGTCCCTAGAGGGATAGATTTCTATGTCCCTAGAGGGATTTCTATGTCCCAAGAGGGATAGATTTCTATGTCCCTAGAGGGATTTCTATGTCCCTAGAGGGATTTCTATGTCCCAAGAGGGATTTCTATGTCCCTAGAGGGATTTCTATGTCCCTAGAGGGATAGATTTCTATGTCCCTAGAGGGATTTCAATGTCCCTAGAGGGATTTCTATGTCCCAAGAGGGATTTCTATGTCCCAAGAGGGATTTCTATGTCCCTAGAGGGATTTCTATGTCCCTAGAGGGATAGATTTCTATGTCCCTAGAGGGATTTCTATGTCCCTAGAGGGATTTCTATGTCCCTAGAGGGATTTCTATGTCCCAAGAGGGATTTCTATGTCCCAAGAGGGATTTCTATGTCCCAAGAGGGATTTCTATGTCCCTAGAGGGATAGATTTCTATGTCCCTAGAGGGATTTCTAGGTCCCTAGAGGGATTTCTAGGTCCCTAGAGGGATTTCTATGTCCCTAGAGGGATAGATTTCTATGTCCCTAGAGGGATTTCTATGTCCCTAGAGGGATTTCTATGTCCCAAGAGGGATTTCTATGTCCCTAGAGGGATAGATTTCTATGTCCCTAGAGGGATTTCTATGTCCCTAGAGGGATTTCTATGTCCCAAGAGGGATTTCTATGTCCCTAGAGGGATTTCTATGTCCCTAGAGGGATAGATTTCTATGTCCCTAGAGGGATTTCTATGTCCCAAGAGGGATAGATTTCTATGTCCCTAGAGGGATTTCTATGTCCCTAGAGGGATTTCTATGTCCCAAGAGGGATTTCTATGTCCCTAGAGGGATTTCTATGTCCCTAGAGGGATAGATTTCTATGTCCCTAGAGGGATTTCTATGTCCCAAGAGGGATTTCTATGTCCCAAGAGGGATTTCTATGTCCCAAGAGGGATTTCTATGTCCCTAGAGGGATTTCTATGTCCCTAGAGGGATAGATTTCTATGTCCCTAGAGGGATTTCTATGTCCCTAGAGGGATTTCTATGTCCCAAGAGGGATTTCTATGTCCCAAGAGGGATTTCTATGTCCCTAGAGGGATAGATTTCTATGTCCCTAGAGGGATTTCAATGTCCCTAGAGGGATTTCTATGTCGCTAGAGGGATTTCTAGGTCGCTAGAGGGATTTATATGTCCCTAGAGGGATAGATTTCTATGTCCCTAGAGGGATTTCTATGTCCCAAGAGGGATTTCTATGTCCCAAGAGGGATTTCTATGTCCCTAGAGGGATAGATTTCTATGTCCCTAGAGGGATTTCAATGTCCCTAGAGGGATTTCTATGTCCCAAGAGGGATTTCTATGTCCCTAGAGGGATTTCTATGTCCCAAGAGGGATTTCTATGTCCCTAGAGGGATTTCTATGTCCCAAGAGGGATTTCTATGTCCCTAGAGGGATAGATTTCTATGTCCCTAGAGGGATTTCTATGTCCCTAGAGGGATTTCTATGTCCCAAGAGGGATTTCTATGTCCCTAGAGGGATTTCTATGTCCCTAGAGGGATAGATTTCTATGTCCCTAGAGGGATTTCTATGTCCCAAGAGGGATAGATTTCTATGTCCCTAGAGGGATTTCTATGTCCCTAGAGGGATTTCTATGTCCCAAGAGGGATTTCTATGTCCCTAGAGGGATTTCTATGTCCCTAGAGGGATAGATTTCTATGTCCCTAGAGGGATTTCAATGTCCCTAGAGGGATTTCTATGTCCCAAGAGGGATTTCTATGTCCCAAGAGGGATTTCTATGTCCCTAGAGGGATTTCTATGTCCCTAGAGGGATAGATTTCTATGTCCCTAGAGGGATTTCTATGTCCCTAGAGGGATTTCTATGTCCCTAGAGGGATTTCTATGTCCCAAGAGGGATTTCTATGTCCCAAGAGGGATTTCTATGTCCCAAGAGGGATTTCTATGTCCCTAGAGGGATAGATTTCTATGTCCCTAGAGGGATTTCTAGGTCCCTAGAGGGATTTCTAGGTCCCTAGAGGGATTTCTATGTCCCTAGAGGGATAGATTTCTATGTCCCTAGAGGGATTTCTATGTCCCTAGAGGGATTTCTATGTCCCAAGAGGGATTTCTATGTCCCTAGAGGGATAGATTTCTATGTCCCTAGAGGGATTTCTATGTCCCTAGAGGGATTTCTATGTCCCAAGAGGGATTTCTATGTCCCTAGAGGGATTTCTATGTCCCTAGAGGGATAGATTTCTATGTCCCTAGAGGGATTTCTATGTCCCAAGAGGGATAGATTTCTATGTCCCTAGAGGGATTTCTATGTCCCTAGAGGGATTTCTATGTCCCAAGAGGGATTTCTATGTCCCTAGAGGGATTTCTATGTCCCTAGAGGGATAGATTTCTATGTCCCTAGAGGGATTTCTATGTCCCAAGAGGGATTTCTATGTCCCAAGAGGGATTTCTATGTCCCAAGAGGGATTTCTATGTCCCTAGAGGGATTTCTATGTCCCTAGAGGGATAGATTTCGATGTCCCTAGAGGGATTTCTATGTCCCTAGAGGGATTTCTATGTCCCAAGAGGGATTTCTATGTCCCAAGAGGGATTTCTATGTCCCTAGAGGGATAGATTTCTATGTCCCTAGAGGGATTTCAATGTCCCTAGAGGGATTTCTATGTCGCTAGAGGGATTTCTAGGTCGCTAGAGGGATTTCTATGTCCCAAGAGGGATTTCTATGTCCCTAGAGGGATAGATTTCTATGTCCCTAGAGGGATTTCTAGGTCGCTAGAGGGATTTCTATGTCCCTAGAGGGATAGATTTCTATGTCCCTAGAGGGATTTCTATGTCCCTAGAGGGATTTCTATGTCCCAAGAGGGATTTCTATGTCCCAAGAGGGATTTCTATGTCCCTAGAGGGATAGATTTCTATGTCCCTAGAGGGATTTCAATGTCCCTAGAGGGATTTCTATGTCCCAAGAGGGATTTCTATGTCCCAAGAGGGATTTCTATGTCCCTAGAGGGATTTCTATGTCCCTAGAGGGATAGATTTCTATGTCCCTAGAGGGATTTCTAGGTCCCTAGAGGGATTTCTAGGTCCCTAGAGGGATTTCTATGTCCCTAGAGGGATTTCTATGTCCCAAGAGGGATTTCTATGTCCCTAGAGGGATAGATTTCTATGTCCCTAGAGGGATTTCTATGTCCCTAGAGGGATTTCTATGTCCCAAGAGGGATTTCTATGTCCCTAGAGGGATTTCTATGTCCCTAGAGGGATAGATTTCTATGTCCCTAGAGGGATTTCTATGTCCCAAGAGGGATAGATTTCTATGTCCCTAGAGGGATTTCTATGTCCCTAGAGGGATTTCTATGTCCCAAGAGGGATTTCTATGTCCCTAGAGGGATTTCTATGTCCCTAGAGGGATAGATTTCTATGTCCCTAGAGGGATTTCTATGTCCCAAGAGGGATTTCTATGTCCCAAGAGGGATTTCTATGTCCCTAGAGGGATAGATTTCTATGTCCCTAGAGGGATTTCAATGTCCCTAGAGGGATTTCTATGTCCCAAGAGGGATTTCTATGTCCCTAGAGGGATAGATTTCTATGTCCCTAGAGGGATTTCAATGTCCCTAGAGGGATTTCTATGTCCCAAGAGGGATTTCTAGGTCGCTAGAGGGATTTCTATGTCCCAAGAGGGATTTCTATGTCCCTAGAGGGATAGATTTCTATGTCCCTAGAGGGATTTCTATGTCGCTAGAGGGATTTCTAGGTCGCTAGAGGGATTTCTATGTCCCTAGAGGGATTTCTAGGTCCCTAGAGGGATAGATTTCTATGTCCCAAGAGGGATTTCTATGTCCCTAGAGGGATAGATTTCTATGTCCCTAGAGGGATTTCTATGTCCCTAGAGGGATTTCTATGTCCCAAGAGGGATTTCTATGTCCCTAGAGGGATTTCTATGTCGCTAGAGGGATTTCTATGTCCCTAGAGGGATAGATTTCTATGTCCCTAGAGGGATTTCTATGTCCCTAGAGGGATAGATTTCTATGTCCCAAGAGGGATTTCTAAGTCCCTAGAGGGATTTCTATGTCGCTAGAGGGATTTCTATGTCCCTAGAGGGATTTCTAGGTCCCTAGAGGGATAGATTTCTATGTCCCTAGAGGGATTTCTATGTCCCAAGAGGGATTTCTATGTCGCTAGAGGGATTTCTAGGTCGCTAGAGGGATTTCTATGTCCCTAGAGGGATTTCAATGTCCCTAGAGGGATTTCTATGTCCCAAGAGGGATTTCTATGTCCCAAGAGGGATTTCTAGGTCCCTAGAGGGATTTCTATGTCCCTAGAGGGATTTCTAGGTCCCTAGAGGGATTTCTAGGTCCCTAGAGGGATTTCTATGTCCCTAGAGGGATTTCTATGTCCCAAGAGGGATTTCTATGTCCCTAGAGGGATAGATTTCTATGTCCCTAGAGGGATTTCTATGTCCCTAGAGGGATTTCTATGTCCCAAGAGGGATTTCTATGTCCCTAGAGGGATTTCTATGTCCCTAGAGGGATAGATTTCTATGTCCCTAGAGGGATTTCTATGTCCCAAGAGGGATAGATTTCTATATCCCTAGAGGGATTTCTATGTCCCTAGAGGGATTTCTATGTCCCAAGAGGGATTTCTATGTCCCTAGAGGGATTTCTATGTCCCTAGAGGGATAGATTTCTATGTCCCTAGAGGGATTTCTATGTCCCAAGAGGGATTTCTATGTCCCAAGAGGGATTTCTATGTCCCTAGAGGGATAGATTTCTATGTCCCTAGAGGGATTTCAATGTCCCTAGAGGGATTTCTATGTCCCAAGAGGGATTTCTATGTCCCTAGAGGGATTTCTATGTCCCTAGAGGGATAGATTTCTATGTCCCTAGAGGGATTTCTATGTCCCAAGAGGGATTTCTATGTCCCAAGAGGGATTTCTATGTCCCTAGAGGGATAGATTTCTATGTCCCTAGAGGGATTTCAATGTCCCTAGAGGGATTTCTATGTCCCAAGAGGGATTTCTAGGTCGCTAGAGGGATTTCTATGTCCCAAGAGGGATTTCTATGTCCCTAGAGGGATAGATTTCTATGTCCCTAGAGGGATTTCTATGTCGCTAGAGGGATTTCTAGGTCGCTAGAGGGATTTCTATGTCCCTAGAGGGATTTCTAGGTCCCTAGAGGGATAGATTTCTATGTCCCAAGAGGGATTTCTATGTCCCTAGAGGGATAGATTTCTATGTCCCTAGAGGGATTTCTATGTCCCTAGAGGGATTTCTATGTCCCAAGAGGGATTTCTATGTCCCTAGAGGGATTTCTATGTCGCTAGAGGGATTTCTATGTCCCTAGAGGGATAGATTTCTATGTCCCTAGAGGGATTTCTATGTCCCTAGAGGGATAGATTTCTATGTCCCAAGAGGGATTTCTATGTCCCTAGAGGGATTTCTATGTCGCTAGAGGGATTTCTATGTCCCTAGAGGGATTTCTATGTCCCTAGAGGGGTAGATTTCTATGTCCCTAGAGGGATTTCTATGTCCCTAGAGGGATTTCTATGTCCCAAGAGGGATTTCTATGTCCCAAGAGGGATTTCTATGTCCCTAGAGGGATAGATTTCTATGTCCCTAGAGGGATTTCAATGTCCCTAGAGGGATTTCTATGTCCCAAGAGGGATTTCTATGTCCCTAGAGGGATTTCTATGTCCCAAGAGGGATTTCTATGTCCCTAGAGGGATAGATTTCTATGTCCCTAGAGGGATTTCTATGTCCCTAGAGGGATTTCTATGTCCCAAGAGGGATTTCTATGTCCCTAGAGGGATTTCTATGTCCCTAGAGGGATAGATTTCTATGTCCCTAGAGGGATTTCTATGTCCCAAGAGGGATAGATTTCTATGTCCCTAGAGGGATTTCTATGTCCCTAGAGGGATAGATTTCTATGTCCCTAGAGGGATTTCAATGTCCCTAGAGGGATTTCTATGTCCCAAGAGGGATTTCTATGTCCCTAGAGGGATTTCTATGTCCCAAGAGGGATTTCTATGTCCCTAGAGGGATAGATTTCTATGTCCCTAGAGGGATTTCTATGTCCCTAGAGGGATTTCTATGTCCCAAGAGGGATTTCTATGTCCCTAGAGGGATTTCTATGTCCCTAGAGGGATAGATTTCTATGTCCCTAGAGGGATTTCTATGTCCCAAGAGGGATAGATTTCTATGTCCCTAGAGGGATTTCTATGTCCCTAGAGGGATTTCTATGTCCCAAGAGGGATTTCTATGTCCCTAGAGGGATTTCTATGTCCCTAGAGGGATAGATTTCTATGTCCCTAGAGGGATTTCAATGTCCCTAGAGGGATTTCTATGTCCCAAGAGGGATTTCTATGTCCCAAGAGGGATTTCTATGTCCCTAGAGGGATTTCTATGTCCCTAGAGGGATAGATTTCTATGTCCCTAGAGGGATTTCTATGTCCCTAGAGGGATTTCTATGTCCCTAGAGGGATTTCTATGTCCCAAGAGGGATTTCTATGTCCCAAGAGGGATTTCTATGTCCCAAGAGGGATTTCTATGTCCCTAGAGGGATAGATTTCTATGTCCCTAGAGGGATTTCTAGGTCCCTAGAGGGATTTCTAGGTCCCTAGAGGGATTTCTATGTCCCTAGAGGGATAGATTTCTATGTCCCTAGAGGGATTTCTATGTCCCTAGAGGGATTTCTATGTCCCAAGAGGGATTTCTATGTCCCTAGAGGGATAGATTTCTATGTCCCTAGAGGGATTTCTATGTCCCTAGAGGGATTTCTATGTCCCAAGAGGGATTTCTATGTCCCTAGAGGGATTTCTATGTCCCTAGAGGGATAGATTTCTATGTCCCTAGAGGGATTTCTATGTCCCAAGAGGGATAGATTTCTATGTCCCTAGAGGGATTTCTATGTCCCTAGAGGGATTTCTATGTCCCAAGAGGGATTTCTATGTCCCTAGAGGGATTTCTATGTCCCTAGAGGGATAGATTTCTATGTCCCTAGAGGGATTTCTATGTCCCAAGAGGGATTTCTATGTCCCAAGAGGGATTTCTATGTCCCAAGAGGGATTTCTATGTCCCTAGAGGGATTTCTATGTCCCTAGAGGGATAGATTTCTATGTCCCTAGAGGGATTTCTATGTCCCTAGAGGGATTTCTATGTCCCAAGAGGGATTTCTATGTCCCAAGAGGGATTTCTATGTCCCTAGAGGGATAGATTTCTATGTCCCTAGAGGGATTTCAATGTCCCTAGAGGGATTTATATGTCCCAAGAGGGATTTCCATGTCCCAAGAGGGATTTCTATGTCCCTAGAGGGATTTCTATGTCCCTAGAGGGATAGATTTCTATGTCCCTAGAGGGATTTCTAGGTCCCTAGAGGGATTTCTAGGTCCCTAGAGGGATTTCTATGTCCCTAGAGGGATAGATTTCTATGTCGCTAGAGGGATTTCTAGGTCGCTAGAGGGATTTCTATGTCCCTAGAGGGATTTCTATGTCCCTAGAGGGATTTCTATGTCCCAAGAGGGATTTCTATGTCCCAAGAGGGATTTCTATGTCCCTAGAGGGATAGATTTCTATGTCCCTAGAGGGATTTCAATGTCCCTAGAGGGATTTCTATGTCCCAAGAGGGATTTCTATGTCCCAAGAGGGATTTCTATGTCCCTAGAGGGATTTCTATGTCCCTAGAGGGATAGATTTCTATGTCCCTAGAGGGATTTCTAGGTCCCTAGAGGGATTTCTAGGTCCCTAGAGGGATTTCTATGTCCCTAGAGGGATTTCTATGTCCCAAGAGGGATTTCTATGTCCCTAGAGGGATAGATTTCTATGTCCCTAGAGGGATTTCTATGTCCCTAGAGGGATTTCTATGTCCCAAGAGGGATTTCTATGTCCCTAGAGGGATTTCTATGTCCCTAGAGGGATAGATTTCTATGTCCCTAGAGGGATTTCTATGTCCCAAGAGGGATAGATTTCTATGTCCCTAGAGGGATTTCTATGTCCCTAGAGGGATTTCTATGTCCCAAGAGGGATTTCTATGTCCCTAGAGGGATTTCTATGTCCCTAGAGGGATAGATTTCTATGTCCCTAGAGGGATTTCTATGTCCCAAGAGGGATTTCTATGTCCCAAGAGGGATTTCTATGTCCCTAGAGGGATAGATTTCTATGTCCCTAGAGGGATTTCAATGTCCCTAGAGGGATTTCTATGTCCCAAGAGGGATTTCTATGTCCCTAGAGGGATTTCTATGTCCCTAGAGGGATTTCTATGTCCCTAGAGGGATTTCTATGTCCCTAGAGGGATAGATTTCTATGTCCCTAGAGGGATTTCTATGTCCCAAGAGGGATTTCTATGTCCCAAGAGGGATTTCTATGTCCCTAGAGGGATAGATTTCTATGTCGCTAGAGGGATTTCTAGGTCGCTAGAGGGATTTCTATGTCCCTAGAGGGATTTCTAGGTCCCTAGAGGGATAGATTTCTATGTCCCAAGAGGGATTTCTATGTCCCTAGAGGGATAGATTTCTATGTCCCTAGAGGGATTTCTATGTCCCTAGAGGGATTTCTATGTCCCAAGAGGGATTTCTATGTCCCTAGAGGGATTTCTATGTCGCTAGAGGGATTTCTATGTCCCTAGAGGGATAGATTTCTATGTCCCTAGAGGGATTTCTATGTCCCTAGAGGGATAGATTTCTATGTCCCAAGAGTTATTTCTATGTCCCTAGAGGGATTTCTATGTCGCTAGAGGGATTTCTATGTCCCTAGAGGGATTTCTAGGTCCCTAGAGGGATAGATTTCTATGTCCCTAGAGGGATTTCTATGTCCCAAGAGGGATTTCTATGTCGCTAGAGGGATTTCTAGGTCGCTAGAGGGATTTCTATGTCCCTAGAGGGATTTCAATGTCCCTAGAGGGATTTCTATGTCCCAAGAGGGATTTCTATGTCCCAAGAGGGATTTCTAGGTCCCTAGAGGGATTTCTATGTCCCTAGAGGGATTTCTAGGTCCCTAGAGGGATTTCTAGGTCCCTAGAGGGATTTCTATGTCCCTAGAGGGATTTCTATGTCCCAAGAGGGATTTCTATGTCCCTAGAGGGATAGATTTCTATGTTCCTAGAGGGATTTCTATGTCCCTAGAGGGATTTCTATGTCCCAAGAGGGATTTCTATGTCCCTAGAGGGATTTCTATGTCCCTAGAGGGATAGATTTCTATGTCCCTAGAGGGATTTCTATGTCCCAAGAGGGATAGATTTCTATGTCCCTAGAGGGATTTCTATGTCCCTAGAGGGATTTCTATGTCCCAAGAGGGATTTCTATGTCCCTAGAGGGATTTCTATGTCCCTAGAGGGATAGATTTCTATGTCCCTAGAGGGATTTCTATGTCCCAAGAGGGATTTCTATGTCCCAAGAGGGATTTCTATGTCCCAAGAGGGATTTCTATGTCCCTAGAGGGATTTCTATGTCCCTAGAGGGATAGATTTCTATGTCCCTAGAGGGATTTCTATGTCCCTAGAGGGATTTCTATGTCCCAAGAGGGATTTCTATGTCCCAAGAGGGATTTCTATGTCCCTAGAGGGATAGATTTCTATGTCCCTAGAGGGATTTCAATGTCCCTAGAGGGATTTCTATGTCCCAAGAGGGATTTCCATGTCCCAAGAGGGATTTCTATGTCCCTAGAGGGATTTCTATGTCCCTAGAGGGATAGATTTCTATGTCCCTAGAGGGATTTCTAGGTCCCTAGAGGGATTTCTAGGTCCCTAGAGGGATTTCTATGTCCCTAGAGGGATAGATTTCTATGTCGCTAGAGGGATTTCTAGGTCGCTAGAGGGATTTCTATGTCCCTAGAGGGATAGATTTCTATGTCCCTAGAGGGATTTCTATGTCCCTAGAGGGATTTCTATGTCCCAAGAGGGATTTCTATGTCCCAAGAGGGATTTCTATGTCCCTAGAGGGATAGATTTCTATGTCCCTAGAGGGATTTCAATGTCCCTAGAGGGATTTCTATGTCCCAAGAGGGATTTCTATGTCCCAAGAGGGATTTCTATGTCCCTAGAGGGATTTCTATGTCCCTAGAGGGATAGATTTCTATGTCCCTAGAGGGATTTCTAGGTCCCTAGAGGGATTTCTAGGTCCCTAGAGGGATTTCTATGTCCCTAGAGGGATTTCTATGTCCCAAGAGGGATTTCTATGTCCCTAGAGGGATAGATTTCTATGTCCCTAGAGGGATTTCTATGTCCCTAGAGGGATTTCTATGTCCCAAGAGGGATTTCTATGTCCCTAGAGGGATTTCTATGTCCCTAGAGGGATAGATTTCTATGTCCCTAGAGGGATTTCTATGTCCCAAGAGGGATAGATTTCTATGTCCCTAGAGGGATTTCTATGTCCCTAGAGGGATTTCTATGTCCCAAGAGGGATTTCTATGTCCCTAGAGGGATTTCTATGTCCCTAGAGGGATAGATTTCTATGTCCCTAGAGGGATTTCTATGTCCCAAGAGGGATTTCTATGTCCCAAGAGGGATTTCTATGTCCCTAGAGGGATAGATTTCTATGTCCCTAGAGGGATTTCAATGTCCCTAGAGGGATTTCTATGTCCCAAGAGGGATTTCTATGTCCCTAGAGGGATTTCTATGTCCCTAGAGGGATAGATTTCTATGTCCCTAGAGGGATTTCTATGTCCCAAGAGGGATTTCTATGTCCCAAGAGGGATTTCTATGTCCCTAGAGGGATAGATTTCTATGTCGCTAGAGGGATTTCTAGGTCGCTAGAGGGATTTCTATGTCCCTAGAGGGATTTCTAGGTCCCTAGAGGGATAGATTTCTATGTCCCAAGAGGGATTTCTATGTCCCTAGAGGGATAGATTTCTATGTCCCTAGAGGGATTTCTATGTCCCTAGAGGGATTTCTATGTCCCAAGAGGGATTTCTATGTCCCTAGAGGGATTTCTATGTCGCTAGAGGGATTTCTATGTCCCTAGAGGGATAGATTTCTATGTCCCTAGAGGGATTTCTATGTCCCTAGAGGGATAGATTTCTATGTCCCAAGAGGGATTTCTATGTCCCTAGAGGGATTTCTATGTCGCTAGAGGGATTTCTATGTCCCTAGAGGGATTTCTAGGTCCCTAGAGGGATAGATTTCTATGTCCCTAGAGGGATTTCTATGTCCCAAGAGGGATTTCTATGTCGCTAGAGGGATTTCTAGGTCCCTAGAGGGATTTCTATGTCCCTAGAGGGATAGATTTCTATGTCCCTAGAGGGATTTCTATGTCCCTAGAGGGATTTCTATGTCCCAAGAGGGATTTCTATGTCCCTAGAGGGATAGATTTCTATGTCCCTAGAGGGATTTCTATGTCCCTAGAGGGATTTCTATGTCCCAAGAGGGATTTCTATGTCCCTAGAGGGATTTCTATGTCCCTAGAGGGATAGATTTCTATGTCCCTAGAGGGATTTCTATGTCCCAAGAGGGATAGATTTCTATGTCCCTAGAGGGATTTCTATGTCCCAAGAGGGATTTCTATGTCCCTAGAGGGATTTCTATGTCCCTAGAGGGATAGATTTCTATGTCCCTAGAGGGATTTCTATGTCCCAAGAGGGATTTCTATGTCCCAAGAGGGATTTCTATGTCCCAAGAGGGATTTCTATGTCCCTAGAGGGATTTCTATGTCCCTAGAGGGATAGATTTCTATGTCCCTAGAGGGATTTCTATGTCCCTAGAGGGATTTCTATGTCCCAAGAGGGATTTCTATGTCCCAAGAGGGATTTCTATGTCCCTAGAGGGATAGATTTCTATGTCCCTAGAGGGATTTCAATGTCCCTAGAGGGATTTCTATGTCCCAAGAGGGATTTCCATGTCCCAAGAGGGATTTCTATGTCCCTAGAGGGATTTCTATGTCCCTAGAGGGATAGATTTCTATGTCCCTAGAGGGATTTCTAGGTCCCTAGAGGGATTTCTAGGTCCCTAGAGGGATTTCTATGTCCCTAGAGGGATAGATTTCTATGTCGCTAGAGGGATTTCTAGGTCGCTAGAGGGATTTCTATGTCCCTAGAGGGATTTCTATGTCCCTAGAGGGATTTCTATGTCCCAAGAGGGATTTCTATGTCCCAAGAGGGATTTCTATGTCCCTAGAGGGATAGATTTCTATGTCCCTAGAGGGATTTCAATGTCCCTAGAGGGATTTCTATGTCCCAAGAGGGATTTCTATGTCCCAAGAGGGATTTCTATGTCCCTAGAGGGATTTCTATGTCCCTAGAGGGATAGATTTCTATGTCCCTAGAGGGATTTCTAGGTCCCTAGAGGGATTTCTAGGTCCCTAGAGGGATTTCTATGTCCCTAGAGGGATTTCTATGTCCCAAGAGGGATTTCTATGTCCCTAGAGGGATAGATTTCTATGTCCCTAGAGGGATTTCTATGTCCCTAGAGGGATTTCTATGTCCCAAGAGGGATTTCTATGTCCCTAGAGGGATTTCTATGTCCCTAGAGGGATAGATTTCTATGTCCCTAGAGGGATTTCTATGTCCCAAGAGGGATAGATTTCTATGTCCCTAGAGGGATTTCTATGTCCCTAGAGGGATTTCTATGTCCCAAGAGGGATTTCTATGTCCCTAGAGGGATTTCTATGTCCCTAGAGGGATAGATTTCTATGTCCCTAGAGGGATTTCTATGTCCCAAGAGGGATTTCTATGTCCCAAGAGGGATTTCTATGTCCCTAGAGGGATAGATTTCTATGTCCCTAGAGGGATTTCAATGTCCCTAGAGGGATTTCTATGTCCCAAGAGGGATTTCTATGTCCCTAGAGGGATTTCTATGTCCCTAGAGGGATTTCTATGTCCCTAGAGGGATTTCTATGTCCCTAGAGGGATAGATTTCTATGTCCCTAGAGGGATTTCTATGTCCCAAGAGGGATTTCTATGTCCCAAGAGGGATTTCTATGTCCCTAGAGGGATAGATTTCTATGTCGCTAGAGGGATTTCTAGGTCGCTAGAGGGATTTCTATGTCCCTAGAGGGATTTCTAGGTCCCTAGAGGGATAGATTTCTATGTCCCAAGAGGGATTTCTATGTCCCTAGAGGGATAGATTTCTATGTCCCTAGAGGGATTTCTATGTCCCTAGAGGGATTTCTATGTCCCAAGAGGGATTTCTATGTCCCTAGAGGGATTTCTATGTCGCTAGAGGGATTTCTATGTCCCTAGAGGGATAGATTTCTATGTCCCTAGAGGGATTTCTATGTCCCTAGAGGGATAGATTTCTATGTCCCAAGAGTTATTTCTATGTCCCTAGAGGGATTTCTATGTCGCTAGAGGGATTTCTATGTCCCTAGAGGGATTTCTAGGTCCCTAGAGGGATAGATTTCTATGTCCCTAGAGGGATTTCTATGTCCCAAGAGGGATTTCTATGTCGCTAGAGGGATTTCTAGGTCGCTAGAGGGATTTCTATGTCCCTAGAGGGATTTCAATGTCCCTAGAGGGATTTCTATGTCCCAAGAGGGATTTCTATGTCCCAAGAGGGATTTCTAGGTCCCTAGAGGGATTTCTATGTCCCTAGAGGGATTTCTAGGTCCCTAGAGGGATTTCTAGGTCCCTAGAGGGATTTCTATGTCCCTAGAGGGATTTCTATGTCCCAAGAGGGATTTCTATGTCCCTAGAGGGATAGATTTCTATGTTCCTAGAGGGATTTCTATGTCCCTAGAGGGATTTCTATGTCCCAAGAGGGATTTCTATGTCCCTAGAGGGATTTCTATGTCCCTAGAGGGATAGATTTCTATGTCCCTAGAGGGATTTCTATGTCCCAAGAGGGATAGATTTCTATGTCCCTAGAGGGATTTCTATGTCCCTAGAGGGATTTCTATGTCCCAAGAGGGATTTCTATGTCCCTAGAGGGATTTCTATGTCCCTAGAGGGATAGATTTCTATGTCCCTAGAGGGATTTCTATGTCCCAAGAGGGATTTCTATGTCCCAAGAGGGATTTCTATGTCCCAAGAGGGATTTCTATGTCCCTAGAGGGATTTCTATGTCCCTAGAGGGATAGATTTCTATGTCCCTAGAGGGATTTCTATGTCCCTAGAGGGATTTCTATGTCCCAAGAGGGATTTCTATGTCCCAAGAGGGATTTCTATGTCCCTAGAGGGATAGATTTCTATGTCCCTAGAGGGATTTCAATGTCCCTAGAGGGATTTCTATGTCCCAAGAGGGATTTCCATGTCCCAAGAGGGATTTCTATGTCCCTAGAGGGATTTCTATGTCCCTAGAGGGATAGATTTCTATGTCCCTAGAGGGATTTCTAGGTCCCTAGAGGGATTTCTAGGTCCCTAGAGGGATTTCTATGTCCCTAGAGGGATAGATTTCTATGTCGCTAGAGGGATTTCTAGGTCGCTAGAGGGATTTCTATGTCCCTAGAGGGATAGATTTCTATGTCCCTAGAGGGATTTCTATGTCCCTAGAGGGATTTCTATGTCCCAAGAGGGATTTCTATGTCCCAAGAGGGATTTCTATGTCCCTAGAGGGATAGATTTCTATGTCCCTAGAGGGATTTCAATGTCCCTAGAGGGATTTCTATGTCCCAAGAGGGATTTCTATGTCCCAAGAGGGATTTCTATGTCCCTAGAGGGATTTCTATGTCCCTAGAGGGATAGATTTCTATGTCCCTAGAGGGATTTCTAGGTCCCTAGAGGGATTTCTAGGTCCCTAGAGGGATTTCTATGTCCCTAGAGGGATTTCTATGTCCCAAGAGGGATTTCTATGTCCCTAGAGGGATAGATTTCTATGTCCCTAGAGGGATTTCTATGTCCCTAGAGGGATTTCTATGTCCCAAGAGGGATTTCTATGTCCCTAGAGGGATTTCTATGTCCCTAGAGGGATAGATTTCTATGTCCCTAGAGGGATTTCTATGTCCCAAGAGGGATAGATTTCTATGTCCCTAGAGGGATTTCTATGTCCCTAGAGGGATTTCTATGTCCCAAGAGGGATTTCTATGTCCCTAGAGGGATTTCTATGTCCCTAGAGGGATAGATTTCTATGTCCCTAGAGGGATTTCTATGTCCCAAGAGGGATTTCTATGTCCCAAGAGGGATTTCTATGTCCCTAGAGGGATAGATTTCTATGTCCCTAGAGGGATTTCAATGTCCCTAGAGGGATTTCTATGTCCCAAGAGGGATTTCTATGTCCCTAGAGGGATTTCTATGTCCCTAGAGGGATAGATTTCTATGTCCCTAGAGGGATTTCTATGTCCCAAGAGGGATTTCTATGTCCCAAGAGGGATTTCTATGTCCCTAGAGGGATAGATTTCTATGTCGCTAGAGGGATTTCTAGGTCGCTAGAGGGATTTCTATGTCCCTAGAGGGATTTCTAGGTCCCTAGAGGGATAGATTTCTATGTCCCAAGAGGGATTTCTATGTCCCTAGAGGGATAGATTTCTATGTCCCTAGAGGGATTTCTATGTCCCTAGAGGGATTTCTATGTCCCAAGAGGGATTTCTATGTCCCTAGAGGGATTTCTATGTCGCTAGAGGGATTTCTATGTCCCTAGAGGGATAGATTTCTATGTCCCTAGAGGGATTTCTATGTCCCTAGAGGGATAGATTTCTATGTCCCAAGAGGGATTTCTATGTCCCTAGAGGGATTTCTATGTCGCTAGAGGGATTTCTATGTCCCTAGAGGGATTTCTAGGTCCCTAGAGGGATAGATTTCTATGTCCCTAGAGGGATTTCTATGTCCCAAGAGGGATTTCTATGTCGCTAGAGGGATTTCTAGGTCGCTAGAGGGATTTCTATGTCCCTAGAGGGATTTCAATGTCCCTAGAGGGATTTCTATGTCCCAAGAGGGATTTCTATGTCCCAAGAGGGATTTCTAGGTCCCTAGAGGGATTTCTATGTCCCTAGAGGGATTTCTAGGTCCCTAGAGGGATTTCTAGGTCCCTTGAGGGATTTCTATGTCCCTAGAGGGATTTCTATGTCCCAAGAGGGATTTCTATGTCCCTAGAGGGATAGATTTCTATGTCCCTAGAGGGATTTCTATGTCCCTAGAGGGATTTCTATGTCCCAAGAGGGATTTCTATGTCCCTAGAGGGATTTCTATGTCCCTAGAGGGATAGATTTCTATGTCCCTAGAGGGATTTCTATGTCCCAAGAGGGATAGATTTCTATGTCCCTAGAGGGATTTCTATGTCCCTAGAGGGATTTCTATGTCCCAAGAGGGATTTCTATGTCCCTAGAGGGATTTCTATGTCCCTAGAGGGATAGATTTCTATGTCCCTAGAGGGATTTCTATGTCCCAAGAGGGATTTCTATGTCCCAAGAGGGATTTCTATGTCCCTAGAGGGATAGATTTCTATGTCCCTAGAGGGATTTCAATGTCCCTAGAGGGATTTCTATGTCCCAAGAGGGATTTCTATGTCCCTAGAGGGATTTCTATGTCCCTAGAGGGATAGATTTCTATGTCCCTAGAGGGATTTCAATGTCCCTAGAGGGATTTCTATGTCCCAAGAGGGATTTCTAGGTCGCTAGAGGGATTTCTATGTCCCAAGAGGGATTTCTATGTCCCAAGAGGGATTTCTATGTCCCTAGAGGGATAGATTTCTATGTCCCTAGAGGGATTTCAATGTCCCTAGAGGGATTTCTATGTCCCAAGAGGGATTTCTATGTCCCTAGAGGGATTTCTATGTCCCAAGAGGGATTTCTATGTCCCTAGAGGGATAGATTTCTATGTCCCTAGAGGGATTTCTATGTCCCTAGAGGGATTTCTATGTCCCAAGAGGGATTTCTATGTCCCTAGAGGGATTTCTATGTCCCTAGAGGGATAGATTTCTATGTCCCTAGAGGGATTTCTATGTCCCAAGAGGGATAGATTTCTATGTCCCTAGAGGGATTTCTATGTCCCTAGAGGGATTTCTATGTCCCAAGAGGGATTTCTATGTCCCTAGAGGGATTTCTATGTCCCTAGAGGGATAGATTTCTATGTCCCTAGAGGGATTTCAATGTCCCTAGAGGGATTTCTATGTCCCAAGAGGGATTTCTATGTCCCAAGAGGGATTTCTATGTCCCTAGAGGGATTTCTATGTCCCTAGAGGGATAGATTTCTATGTCCCTAGAGGGATTTCTATGTCCCTAGAGGGATTTCTATGTCCCTAGAGGGATTTCTATGTCCCAAGAGGGATTTCTATGTCCCAAGAGGGATTTCTATGTCCCTAGAGGGATAGATTTCTATGTCCCTAGAGGGATTTCTAGGTCCCTAGAGGGATTTCTAGGTCCCTAGAGGGATTTCTATGTCCCTAGAGGGATTTCTATGTCCCTAGAGGGATTTCTATGTCCCTAGAGGGATTTCTATGTCCCAAGAGGGATTTCTATGTCCCTAGAGGGATAGATTTCTATGTCCCTAGAGGGATTTCTATGTCCCTAGAGGGATTTCTATGTCCCAAGAGGGATTTCTATGTCCCTAGAGGGATTTCTATGTCCCTAGAGGGATAGATTTCTATGTCCCTAGAGGGATTTCTATGTCCCAAGAGGGATAGATTTCTATGTCCCTAGAGGGATTTCTATGTCCCTAGAGGGATTTCTATGTCCCAAGAGGGATTTCTATGTCCCTAGAGGGATTTCTATGTCCCTAGAGGGATAGATTTCTATGTCCCTAGAGGGATTTCTATGTCCCAAGAGGGATTTCTATGTCCCAAGAGGGATTTCTATGTCCCAAGAGGGATTTCTATGTCCCAAGAGGGATTTCTATGTCCCTAGAGGGATTTCTATGTCCCTAGAGGGATAGATTTCTATGTCCCTAGAGGGATTTCTATGTCCCTAGAGGGATTTCTATGTCCCAAGAGGGATTTCTATGTCCCAAGAGGGATTTCTATGTCCCTAGAGGGATAGATTTCTATGTCCCTAGAGGGATTTCAATGTCCCTAGAGGGATTTCTATGTCCCAAGAGGGATTTCCATGTCCCAAGAGGGATTTCTATGTCCCTAGAGGGATTTCTATGTCCCTAGAGGGATTTCTATGTCCCTAGAGGGATAGATTTCTATGTCCCTAGAGGGATTTCTATGTCCCAAGAGGGATAGATTTCTATGTCCCTAGAGGGATTTCTATGTCCCTAGAGGGATTTCTATGTCCCAAGAGGGATTTCTATGTCCCTAGAGGGATTTCTATGTCCCTAGAGGGATAGATTTCTATGTCCCTAGAGGGATTTCTATGTCCCAAGAGGGATTTCTATGTCCCAAGAGGGATTTCTATGTCCCTAGAGGGATAGATTTCTATGTCCCTAGAGGGATTTCAATGTCCCTAGAGGGATTTCTATGTCCCAAGAGGGATTTCTATGTCCCTAGAGGGATTTCTATGTCCCTAGAGGGATAGATTTCTATGTCCCTAGAGGGATTTCTATGTCCCAAGAGGGATTTCTATGTCCCAAGAGGGATTTCTATGTCCCTAGAGGGATAGATTTCTATGTCGCTAGAGGGATTTCTAGGTCGCTAGAGGGATTTCTATGTCCCTAGAGGGATTTCTAGGTCCCTAGAGGGATAGATTTCTATGTCCCAAGAGGGATTTCTATGTCCCTAGAGGGATAGATTTCTATGTCCCTAGAGGGATTTCTATGTCCCTAGAGGGATTTCTATGTCCCAAGAGGGATTTCTATGTCCCTAGAGGGATTTCTATGTCGCTAGAGGGATTTCTATGTCCCTAGAGGGATAGATTTCTATGTCCCTAGAGGGATTTCTATGTCCCTAGAGGGATAGATTTCTATGTCCCAAGAGGGATTTCTATGTCCCTAGAGGGATTTCTATGTCGCTAGAGGGATTTCTATGTCCCTAGAGGGATTTCTAGGTCCCTAGAGGGATAGATTTCTATGTCCCTAGAGGGATTTCTATGTCCCAAGAGGGATTTCTATGTCGCTAGAGGGATTTCTAGGTCGCTAGAGGGATTTCTATGTCCCTAGAGGGATTTCAATGTCCCTAGAGGGATTTCTATGTCCCAAGAGGGATTTCTATGTCCCAAGAGGGATTTCTAGGTCCCTAGAGGGATTTCTATGTCCCTAGAGGGATTTCTAGGTCCCTAGAGGGATTTCTAGGTCCCTTGAGGGATTTCTATGTCCCTAGAGGGATTTCTATGTCCCAAGAGGGATTTCTATGTCCCTAGAGGGATAGATTTCTATGTCCCTAGAGGGATTTCTATGTCCCTAGAGGGATTTCTATGTCCCAAGAGGGATTTCTATGTCCCTAGAGGGATTTCTATGTCCCTAGAGGGATAGATTTCTATGTCCCTAGAGGGATTTCTATGTCCCAAGAGGGAAAGATTTCTATGTCCCTAGAGGGATTTCTATGTCCCTAGAGGGATTTCTATGTCCCAAGAGGGATTTCTATGTCCCTAGAGGGATTTCTATGTCCCTAGAGGGATAGATTTCTATGTCCCTAGAGGGATTTCTATGTCCCAAGAGGGATTTCTATGTCCCAAGAGGGATTTCTATGTCCCTAGAGGGATAGATTTCTATGTCCCTAGAGGGATTTCAATGTCCCTAGAGGGATTTCTATGTCCCAAGAGGGATTTCTATGTCCCTAGAGGGATTTCTATGTCCCTAGAGGGATAGATTTCTATGTCCCTAGAGGGATTTCAATGTCCCTAGAGGGATTTCTATGTCCCAAGAGGGATTTCTAGGTCGCTAGAGGGATTTCTATGTCCCAAGAGGGATTTCTATGTCCCAAGAGGGATTTCTATGTCCCTAGAGGGATAGATTTCTATGTCCCTAGAGGGATTTCAATGTCCCTAGAGGGATTTCTATGTCCCAAGAGGGATTTCTATGTCCCTAGAGGGATTTCTATGTCCCAAGAGGGATTTCTATGTCCCTAGAGGGATAGATTTCTATGTCCCTAGAGGGATTTCTATGTCCCTAGAGGGATTTCTATGTCCCAAGAGGGATTTCTATGTCCCTAGAGGGATTTCTATGTCCCTAGAGGGATAGATTTCTATGTCCCTAGAGGGATTTCTATGTCCCAAGAGGGATAGATTTCTATGTCCCTAGAGGGATTTCTATGTCCCTAGAGGGATTTCTATGTCCCAAGAGGGATTTCTATGTCCCAAAAGGGATAGATTTCTATGTCCCTAGAGGGATTTCTATGTCCCTAGAGGGATTTCTATGTCCCAAGAGGGATTTCTATGTCCCTAGAGGGATTTCTATGTCCCTAGAGGGATAGATTTCTATGTCCCTAGAGGGATTTCTATGTCCCAAGAGGGATTTCTATGTCCCAAGAGGGATTTCTATGTCCCTAGAGGGATAGATTTCTATGTCCCTAGAGAGATTTCTAGGTCCCTAGAGGGATTTCTAGGTCCCTAGAGGGATTTCTATGTCCCTAGAGGGATAGATTTCTATGTCCCTAGAGGGATTTCTATGTCCCTAGAGGGATTTCTATGTCCCAAGAGGGATTTCTATGTCCCTAGAGGGATAGATTTCTATGTCCCTAGAGGGATTTCTATGTCCCTAGAGGGATTTCTATGTCCCAAGAGGGATTTCTATGTCCCTAGAGGGATTTCTATGTCCCTAGAGGGATAGATTTCTATGTCCCTAGAGGGATTTCTATGTCCCAAGAGGGATAGATTTCTATGTCCCTAGAGGGATTTCTATGTCCCTAGAGGGATTTCTATGTCCCAAGAGGGATTTCTATGTCCCTAGAGGGATTTCTATGTCCCTAGAGGGATAGATTTCTATGTCCCTAGAGGGATTTCTATGTCCCAAGAGGGATTTCTATGTCCCAAGAGGGATTTCTATGTCCCAAGAGGGATTTCTATGTCCCAAGAGGGATTTCTATGTCCCTAGAGGGATTTCTATGTCCCTAGAGGGATAGATTTCTATGTCCCTAGAGGGATTTCTATGTCCCTAGAGGGATTTCTATGTCCCAAGAGGGATTTCTATGTCCCAAGAGGGATTTCTATGTCCCTAGAGGGATAGATTTCTATGTCCCTAGAGGGATTTCAATGTCCCTAGAGGGATTTCTATGTCCCAAGAGGGATTTCCATGTCCCAAGAGGGATTTCTATGTCCCTAGAGGGATTTCTATGTCCCTAGAGGGATAGATTTCTATGTCCCTAGAGGGATTTCTAGGTCCCTAGAGGGATTTCTAGGTCCCTAGAGGGATTTCTATGTCCCTAGAGGGATAGATTTCTATGTCGCTAGAGGGATTTCTAGGTCGCTAGAGGGATTTCTATGTCCCTAGAGGGATAGATTTCTATGTCCCTAGAGGGATTTCTATGTCCCTAGAGGGATTTCTATGTCCCAAGAGGGATTTCTATGTCCCAAGAGGGATTTCTATGTCCCTAGAGGGATAGACTTCTATGTCCCTAGAGGGATTTCAATGTCCCTAGAGGGATTTCTATGTCCCAAGAGGGATTTCTATGTCCCAAGAGGGATTTCTATGTCCCTAGAGGGATTTCTATGTCCCTAGAGGGATAGATTTCTATGTCCCTAGAGGGATTTCTAGGTCCCTAGAGGGATTTCTAGGTCCCTAGAGGGATTTCTATGTCCCTAGAGGGATTTCTATGTCCCAAGAGGGATTTCTATGTCCCTAGAGGGATAGATTTCTATGTCCCTAGAGGGATTTCTATGTCCCTAGAGGGATTTCTATGTCCCAAGAGGGATTTCTATGTCCCTAGAGGGATTTCTATGTCCCTAGAGGGATAGATTTCTATGTCCCTAGAGGGATTTCTATGTCCCAAGAGGGATAGATTTCTATGTCCCTAGAGGGATTTCTATGTCCCTAGAGGGATTTCTATGTCCCAAGAGGGATTTCTATGTCCCTAGAGGGATTTCTATGTCCCTAGAGGGATAGATTTCTATGTCCCTAGAGGGATTTCTATGTCCCAAGAGGGATTTCTATGTCCCAAGAGGGATTTCTATGTCCCTAGAGGGATAGATTTCTATGTCCCTAGAGGGATTTCAATGTCCCTAGAGGGATTTCTATGTCCCAAGAGGGATTTCTATGTCCCTAGAGGGATTTCTATGTCCCTAGAGGGATAGATTTCTATGTCCCTAGAGGGATTTCTATGTCCCAAGAGGGATTTCTATGTCCCAAGAGGGATTTCTATGTCCCTAGAGGGATAGATTTCTATGTCCCTAGAGGGATTTCAATGTCCCTAGAGGGATTTCTAGGTCGCTAGAGGGATTTCTATGTCCCAAGAGGGATTTCTATGTCCCAAGAGGGATTTCTATGTCCCTAGAGGGATAGATTTCTATGTCCCTAGAGGGATAGATTTCTATGTCCCTAGAGGGATTTCTATGTCCCAAGAGGGATAGATTTCTATGTCCCTAGAGGGATTTCTATGTCCCTAGAGGGATTTCTATGTCCCAAGAGGGATTTCTATGTCCCTAGAGGGATTTCTATGTCCCTAGAGGGATAGATTTCTATGTCCCTAGAGGGATTTCAATGTCCCTAGAGGGATTTCTATGTCCCAAGAGGGATTTCTATGTCTCAAGAGGGATTTCTATGTCCCTAGAGGGATTTCTATGTCCCTAGAGGGATAGATTTCTATGTCCCTAGAGGGATTTCTATGTCCCTAGAGGGATTTCTATGTCCCTAGAGGGATTTCTATGTCCCAAGAGGGATTTCTATGTCCCAAGAGGGATTTCTATGTCCCTAGAGGGATAGATTTCTATGTCCCTAGAGGGATTTCTAGGTCCCTAGAGGGATTTCTAGGTCCCTAGAGGGATTTCTATGTCCCTAGAGGGATAGATTTCTATGTCCCTAGAGGGATTTCTATGTCCCTAGAGGGATTTCTATGTCCCAAGAGGGATTTCTATGTCCCTAGAGGGATAGATTTCTATGTCCCTAGAGGGATTTCTATGTCCCTAGAGGGATTTCTATGTCCCAAGAGGGATTTCTATGTCCCTAGAGGGATTTCTATGTCCCTAGAGGGATAGATTTCTATGTCCCTAGAGGGATTTCTATGTCCCAAGAGGGATAGATTTCTATGTCCCTAGAGGGATTTCTATGTCCCTAGAGGGATTTCTATGTCCCAAGAGGGATTTCTATGTCCCTAGAGGGATTTCTATGTCCCTAGAGGGATAGATTTCTATGTCCCTAGAGGGATTTCTATGTCCCAAGAGGGATTTCTATGTCCCAAGAGGGATTTCTATGTCCCAAGAGGGATTTCTATGTCCCAAGAGGGATTTCTATGTCCCTAGAGGGATTTCTATGTCCCTAGAGGGATAGATTTCTATGTCCCTAGAGGGATTTCTATGTCCCTAGAGGGATTTCTATGTCCCAAGAGGGATTTCTATGTCCCAAGAGGGATTTCTATGTCCCTAGAGGGATAGATTTCTATGTCCCTAGAGGGATTTCAATGTCCCTAGAGGGATTTCTATGTCCCAAGAGGGATTTCTATGTCCCAAGAGGGATTTCTATGTCCCTAGAGGGATTTCTATGTCCCTAGAGGGATAGATTTCTATGTCCCTAGAGGGATTTCTAGGTCCCTAGAGGGATTTCTAGGTCCCTAGAGGGATTTCTATGTCCCTAGAGGGATAGATTTCTATGTCCCTAGAGGGATTTCTAGGTCCCTAGAGGGATTTCTATGTCCCTAGAGGGATAGATTTCTATGTCCCTAGAGGGATTTCTATGTCCCTAGAGGGATTTCTATGTCCCTAGAGGGATAGATTTCTATGTCCCTAGAGGGATTTCTATGTCCCTAGAGGGATTTCTATGTCCCAAGAGGGATTTCTATGTCCCTAGAGGGATAGATTTCTATGTCCCTAGAGGGATTTCTATGTACCTAGAGGGATTTCTATGTCGCTAGAGGGATTTCTAGGTCGCTAGAGGGATTTCTATGTCCCAAGAGGGATTTCTATCTCCCTAGAGGGATAGATTTCTATGTCCCTAGAGGGATTTCAATGTCCCTAGAGGGATTTCTATGTCCCAAGAGGGATTTCTATGTCCCAAGAGGGATTTCTAGGTCCCTAGAGGGATAGATTTCTATGTCCCTAGAGGGATTTCTATGTCCCTAGAGGGATTTCTATGTCCCAAGAGGGATTTCTATGTCCCTAGAGGGATAGATTTTTATGTCCCTAGAGGGATTTCTATGTCCCTAGAGGGATTTCTATGTCCCAAGAGGGATTTCTATGTCCCTAGAGGGATTTCTATGTCGCTAGAGGGATTTCTAGGTCGCTAGAGGGATTTCTATGTCCCAAGAGGGATTTCTATGTCCCTAGAGGGATAGATTTCTATGTCCCTAGAGGGATTTCTATGTCGCTAGAGGGATTTCTAGGTCGCTAGAGGGATTTCTATGTCCCTAGAGGGATAGATTTCTATGTCCCTAGAGGGATTTCTAGGTCCCTAGAGGGATTTCTAGGTCCCTAGAGGGATTTCTATGTCCCTAGAGGGATTTCTATGTCCCAAGAGGGATTTCTATGTCCCTAGAGGGATAGATTTCTATGTCCCTAGAGGGATTTCTATGTCCCTAGAGGGATTTCTATGTCCCAAGAGGGATTTCTATGTCCCTAGAGGGATTTCTATGTCCCTAGAGGGATAGATTTCTATGTCCCTAGAGGGATTTCTATGTCCCAAGAGGGATAGATTTCTATGTCCCTAGAGGGATTTCTATGTCCCTAGAGGGATTTCTATGTCCCAAGAGGGATTTCTATGTCCCTAGAGGGATTTCTATGTCCCTAGAGGGATAGATTTCTATGTCCCTAGAGGGATTTCTATGTCCCAAGAGGGATTTCTATGTCCCAAGAGGGATTTCTATGTCCCTAGAGGGATAGATTTCTATGTCCCTAGAGGGATTTCAATGTCCCTAGAGGGATTTCTATGTCCCAAGAGGGATTTCTATGTCCCTAGAGGGATTTCTATGTCCCTAGAGGGATAGATTTCTATGTCCCTAGAGGGATTTCTATGTCCCAAGAGGGATTTCTATGTCCCAAGAGGGATTTCTATGTCCCTAGAGGGATAGATTTCTATGTCCCTAGAGGGATTTCAATGTCCCTAGAGGGATTTCTATGTCCCAAGAGGGATTTCTATGTCCCAAGAGGGATTTCTATGTCCCTAGAGGGATTTCTATGTCCCTAGAGGGATAGATTTCTATGTCCCTAGAGGGATTTCTATGTCCCTAGATGGATTTCTATGTCCCAAGAGGGATTTCTATGTCCCAAGAGGGATTTCTATGTCCCTAGAGGGATAGATTTCTATGTCCCTAGAGGGATTTCAATGTCCCTAGAGGGATTTCTATGTCCCAAGAGGGATTTCTATGTCCCAAGAGGGATTTCTATGTCCCTAGAGGGATTTCTATGTCCCAAGAGGGATTTCTATGTCCCTAGAGGGATTTCTATGTCCCTAGAGGGATAGATTTCTATGTCCCTAGAGGGATTTCTATGTCCCAAGAGGGATAGATTTCTATGTCCCTAGAGGGATTTCTATGTCCCTAGAGGGATTTCTATGTCCCAAGAGGGATTTCTATGTCCCTAGAGGGATTTCTATGTCCCTAGAGGGATAGATTTCTATGTCCCTAGAGGGATTTCTATGTCCCAAGAGGGATTTCTATGTCCCAAGAGGGATTTCTATGTCCCTAGAGGGATAGATTTCTATGTCCCTAGAGGGATTTCAATGTCCCTAGAGGGATTTCTATGTCCCAAGAGGGATTTCTATGTCCCTAGAGGGATTTCTATGTCCCTAGAGGGATAGATTTCTATGTCCCTAGAGGGATTTCTATGTCCCAAGAGGGATTTCTATGTCCCAAGAGGGATTTCTATGTCCCTAGAGGGATAGATTTCTATGTCCCTAGAGGGATTTCAATGTCCCTAGAGGGATTTCTTGGTCGCTAGAGGGATTTCTATGTCCCAAGAGGGATTTCTATGTCCCAAGAGGGATTTCTATGTCCCTAGAGGGATAGATTTCTATGTCCCTAGAGGGATAGATTTCTATGTCCCTAGAGGGATTTCTATGTCCCAAGAGGGATAGATTTCTATGTCCCTAGAGGGATTTCTATGTCCCTAGAGGGATTTCTATGTCCCAAGAGGGATTTCTATGTCCCTAGAGGGATTTCTATGTCCCTAGAGGGATAGATTTCTATGTCCCTAGAGGGATTTCAATGTCCCTAGAGGGATTTCTATGTCCCAAGAGGGATTTCTATGTCTCAAGAGGGATTTCTATGTCCCTAGAGGGATTTCTATGTCCCTAGAGGGATAGATTTCTATGTCCCTAGAGGGATTTCTATGTCCCTAGAGGGATTTCTATGTCCCTAGAGGGATTTCTATGTCCCAAGAGGGATTTCTATGTCCCAAGAGGGATTTCTATGTCCCTAGAGGGATAGATTTCTATGTCCCTAGAGGGATTTCTAGGTCCCTAGAGGGATTTCTAGGTCCCTAGAGGGATTTCTATGTCCCTAGAGGGATAGATTTCTATGTCCCTAGAGGGATTTCTATGTCCCTAGAGGGATTTCTATGTCCCAAGAGGGATTTCTATGTCCCTAGAGGGATAGATTTCTATGTCCCTAGAGGGATTTCTATGTCCCTAGAGGGATTTCTATGTCCCAAGAGGGATTTCTATGTCCCTAGAGGGATTTCTATGTCCCTAGAGGGATAGATTTCTATGTCCCTAGAGGGATTTCTATGTCCCAAGAGGGATAGATTTCTATGTCCCTAGAGGGATTTCTATGTCCCTAGAGGGATTTCTATGTCCCAAGAGGGATTTCTATGTCCCTAGAGGGATTTCTATGTCCCTAGAGGGATAGATTTCTATGTCCCTAGAGGGATTTCTATGTCCCAAGAGGGATTTCTATGTCCCAAGAGGGATTTCTATGTCCCAAGAGGGATTTCTATGTCCCAAGAGGGATTTCTATGTCCCTAGAGGGATTTCTATGTCCCTAGAGGGATAGATTTCTATGTCCCTAGAGGGATTTCTATGTCCCTAGAGGGATTTCTATGTCCCAAGAGGGATTTCTATGTCCCAAGAGGGATTTCTATGTCCCTAGAGGGATAGATTTCTATGTCCCTAGAGGGATTTCAATGTCCCTAGAGGGATTTCTATGTCCCAAGAGGGATTTCTATGTCCCAAGAGGGATTTCTATGTCCCTAGAGGGATTTCTATGTCCCTAGAGGGATAGATTTCTATGTCCCTAGAGGGATTTCTAGGTCCCTAGAGGGATTTCTAGGTCCCTAGAGGGATTTCTATGTCCCTAGAGGGATAGATTTCTATGTCCCTAGAGGGATTTCTAGGTCCCTAGAGGGATTTCTATGTCCCTAGAGGGATAGATTTCTATGTCCCTAGAGGGATTTCTATGTCCCTAGAGGGATTTCTATGTCCCTAGAGGGATAGATTTCTATGTCCCTAGAGGGATTTCTATGTCCCTAGAGGGATTTCTATGTCCCAAGAGGGATTTCTATGTCCCTAGAGGGATAGATTTCTATGTCCCTAGAGGGATTTCTATGTACCTAGAGGGATTTCTATGTCGCTAGAGGGATTTCTAGGTCGCTAGAGGGATTTCTATGTCCCAAGAGGGATTTCTATCTCCCTAGAGGGATAGATTTCTATGTCCCTAGAGGGATTTCAATGTCCCTAGAGGGATTTCTATGTCCCAAGAGGGATTTCTATGTCCCAAGAGGGATTTCTAGGTCCCTAGAGGGATAGATTTCTATGTCCCTAGAGGGATTTCTATGTCCCTAGAGGGATTTCTATGTCCCAAGAGGGATTTCTATGTCCCTAGAGGGATAGATTTTTATGTCCCTAGAGGGATTTCTATGTCCCTAGAGGGATTTCTATGTCCCAAGAGGGATTTCTATGTCCCTAGAGGGATTTCTATGTCGCTAGAGGGATTTCTAGGTCGCTAGAGGGATTTCTATGTCCCAAGAGGGATTTCTATGTCCCTAGAGGGATAGATTTCTATGTCCCTAGAGGGATTTCTATGTCGCTAGAGGGATTTCTAGGTCGCTAGAGGGATTTCTATGTCCCTAGAGGGATAGATTTCTATGTCCCTAGAGGGATTTCTAGGTCCCTAGAGGGATTTCTAGGTCCCTAGAGGGATTTCTATGTCCCTAGAGGGATTTCTATGTCCCAAGAGGGATTTCTATGTCCCTAGAGGGATAGATTTCTATGTCCCTAGAGGGATTTCTATGTCCCTAGAGGGATTTCTATGTCCCAAGAGGGATTTCTATGTCCCTAGAGGGATTTCTATGTCCCTAGAGGGATAGATTTCTATGTCCCTAGAGGGATTTCTATGTCCCAAGAGGGATAGATTTCTATGTCCCTAGAGGGATTTCTATGTCCCTAGAGGGATTTCTATGTCCCAAGAGGGATTTCTATGTCCCTAGAGGGATTTCTATGTCCCTAGAGGGATAGATTTCTATGTCCCTAGAGGGATTTCTATGTCCCAAGAGGGATTTCTATGTCCCAAGAGGGATTTCTATGTCCCTAGAGGGATAGATTTCTATGTCCCTAGAGGGATTTCAATGTCCCTAGAGGGATTTCTATGTCCCAAGAGGGATTTCTATGTCCCTAGAGGGATTTCTATGTCCCTAGAGGGATAGATTTCTATGTCCCTAGAGGGATTTCTATGTCCCAAGAGGGATTTCTATGTCCCAAGAGGGATTTCTATGTCCCTAGAGGGATAGATTTCTATGTCCCTAGAGGGATTTCAATGTCCCTAGAGGGATTTCTATGTCCCAAGAGGGATTTCTATGTCCCAAGAGGGATTTCTATGTCCCTAGAGGGATTTCTATGTCCCTAGAGGGATAGATTTCTATGTCCCTAGAGGGATTTCTATGTCCCTAGATGGATTTCTATGTCCCAAGAGGGATTTCTATGTCCCAAGAGGGATTTCTATGTCCCTAGAGGGATAGATTTCTATGTCCCTAGAGGGATTTCAATGTCCCTAGAGGGATTTCTATGTCCCAAGAGGGATTTCTATGTCCCAAGAGGGATTTCTATGTCCCTAGAGGGATTTCTATGTCCCTAGAGGGATAGATTTCTATGTCCCTAGAGGGATTTCTAGGTCCCTAGAGGGATTTCTAGGTCCCTAGAGGGATTTCTATGTCCCTAGAGGGATAGATTTCTATGTCCCTAGAGGGATTTCTATGTCCCTAGAGGGATTTCTATGTCCCTAGAGGGATTTCTATGTCCCTAGAGGGATAGATTTCTATGTCCCTAGAGGGATTTCTATGTCCCAAGAGGGATTTCTATGTCCCAAGAGGGATTTCTATGTCCCTAGAGGGATAGATTTCTATGTCCCTAGAGGGATTTCAATGTCCCAAGAGGGATTTCTATGTCCCAAGAGGGATTTCTATGTCCCTAGAGGGATAGATTTCTATGTCCCTAGAGGGATTTCTATGTCCCTAGAGGGATTTCTATGTCCCAAGAGGGATTTCTATGTCCCAAGAGGGATTTCTATGTCCCTAGAGGGATAGATTTCTATGTCCCTAGAGGGATTTCAATGTCCCTAGAGGGATTTCTATGTCCCAAGAGGGATTTCTATGTCCCAAGAGGGATTTCTATGTCCCTAGAGGGATTTCTATGTCCCTAGAGGGATAGATTTCTATGTCCCTAGAGGGATTTCTAGGTCCCTAGAGGGATTTCTAGGTCCCTAGAGGGATTTCTATGTCCCTAGAGGGATAGATTTCTATGTCCCTAGAGGGATTTCTAGGTCCCTAGAGGGATTTCTATGTCCCTAGAGGGATAGATTTCTATGTCCCTAGAGGGATTTCTAGGTCGCTAGAGGGATTTCTATGTCCCTAGAGGGATAGATTTCTATGTCCCTAGAGGGATTTCTATGTCCCAAGAGGGATAGATTTCTATGTCCCTAGAGGGATTTCTATGTCCCTAGAGGGATTTCTATGTCCCAAGAGGGATTTCTATGTCCCTAGAGGGATTTCTATGTCCCTAGAGGGATAGATTTCTATGTCCCTAGAGGGATTTCTATGTCCCAAGAGGGATTTCTATGTCCCAAGAGGGATTTCTATGTCCCTAGAGGGATAGATTTCTATGTCCCTAGAGGGATTTCAATGTCCCTAGAGGGATTTCTATGTCCCAAGAGGGATTTCTATGTCCCTAGAGGGATTTCTATGTCCCTAGAGGGATAGATTTCTATGTCCCTAGAGGGATTTCTATGTCCCAAGAGGGATTTCTATGTCCCAAGAGGGATTTCTATGTCCCTAGAAGGATAGATTTCTATGTCCCTAGAGGGATTTCAATGTCCCTAGAGGGATTTCTATGTCCCAAGAGGGATTTCTATGTCCCAAGAGGGATTTCTATGTCCCTAGAGGGATTTCTATGTCCCTAGAGGGATAGATTTCTATGTCCCTAGAGGGATTTCTATGTCCCTAGAGGGATTTCTATGTCCCAAGAGGGATTTCTATGTCCCAAGAGGGATTTCTAGGTCCCTAGAGGGATAGATTTCTATGTCCCTAGAGGGATTTCTATGTCCCTAGAGGGATTTCTATGTCCCAAGAGGGATTTCTATGTCCCTAGAGGGATAGATTTCTATGTCCCTAGAGGGATTTCTATGTCCCTAGAGGGATTTCTATGTCCCAAGAGGGATTTCTATGTCCCTAGAGGGATTTCTATGTCGCTAGAGGGATTTCTAGGTCGCTAGAGGGATTTCTATGTCCCAAGAGGGATTTCTATGTCCCTAGAGGGATAGATTTCTATGTCCCTAGAGGGATTTCTATGTCGCTAGAGGGATTTCTAGGTCGCTAGAGGGATTTCTATGTCCCTAGAGGGATAGATTTCTATGTCCCTAGAGGGATTTCTAGGTCCCTAGAGGGATTTCTAGGTCCCTAGAGGGATTTCTATGTCCCTAGAGGGATTTCTATGTCCCAAGAGGGATTTCTATGTCCCTAGAGGGATAGATTTATATGTCCCTAGAGGGATTTCTATGTCCCTAGAGGGATTTCTATGTCCCAAGAGGGATTTCTATGTCCCTAGAGGGATTTCTATGTCCCTAGAGGGATAGATTTCTATGTCCCTAGAGGGATTTCTATGTCCCAAGAGGGATAGATTTCTATGTCCCTAGAGGGATTTCTATGTCCCTAGAGGGATTTCTATGTCCCAAGAGGGATTTCTATGTCCCTAGAGGGATTTCTATGTCCCTAGAGGGATAGATTTCTATGTCCGTAGAGGGATTTCTATGTCCCAAGAGGGATTTCTATGTCCCAAGAGGGATTTCTATGTCCCTAGAGGGATAGATTTCTATGTCCCTAGAGGGATTTCAATGTCCCTAGAGGGATTTCTATGTCCCAAGAGGGATTTCTATGTCCCTAGAGGGATTTCTATGTCCCTAGAGGGATAGATTTCTATGTCCCTAGAGGGATTTCTATGTCCCAAGAGGGATTTCTATGTCCCAAGAGGGATTTCTATGTCCCTAGAGGGATAGATTTCTATGTCCCTAGAGGGATTTCAATGTCCCTAGAGGGATTTCTATGTCCCAAGAGGGATTTCTATGTCCCAAGAGGGATTTCTATGTCCCAAGAGGGATTTCTATGTCCCTAGAGGGATAGATTTCTATGTCCCTAGAGGGATTTCTAGGTCCCTAGAGGGATTTCTAGGTCCCTAGAGGGATTTCTATGTCCCTAGAGGGATAGATTTCTATGTCCCTAGAGGGATTTCTATGTCCCTAGAGGGATTTCTATGTCCCAAGAGGGATTTCTATGTCCCTAGAGGGATAGATTTCTATGTCCCTAGAGGGATTTCTATGTCCCTAGAGGGATTTCTATGTCCCAAGAGGGATTTCTATGTCCCTAGAGGGATTTCTATGTCCCAAGAGGGATAGATTTCTATGTCCCTAGAGGGATTTCTATGTCCCAAGAGGGATAGATTTCTATGTCCCTAGAGGGATTTCTATGTCCCTAGAGGGATTTCTATGTCCCAAGAGGGATTTCTATGTCCCTAGAGGGATTTCTATGTCCCTAGAGGGATAGATTTCTATGTCCCTAGAGGGATTTCTATGTCCCAAGAGGGATTTCTATGTCCCAAGAGGGATTTCTATGTCCCAAGAGGGATTTCTATGTCCCAAGAGGGATTTCTATGTCCCTAGAGGGATTTCTATGTCCCTAGAGGGATAGATTTCTATGTCCCTAGAGGGATTTCTATGTCCCTAGAGGGATTTCTATGTCCCAAGAGGGATTTCTATGTCCCAAGAGGGATTTCTATGTCCCTAGAGGGATAGATTTCTATGTCCCTAGAGGGATTTCAATGTCCCTAGAGGGATTTCTATGTCCCAAGAGGGATTTCTATGTCCCAAGAGGGATTTCTATGTCCCTAGAGGGATTTCTATGTCCCTAGAGGGATAGATTTCTATGTCCCTAGAGGGATTTCTAGGTCCCTAGAGGGATTTCTAGGTCCCTAGAGGGATTTCTATGTCCCTAGAGGGATAGATTTCTATGTCCCTAGAGGGATTTCTAGGTCCCTAGAGGGATTTCTATGTCCCTAGAGGGATAGATTTCTATGTCCCTAGAGGGATTTCTATGTCCCTAGAGGGATTTCTATGTCCCTAGAGGGATAGATTTCTATGTCCCTAGAGGGATTTCTATGTCCCTAGAGGGATTTCTATGTCCCAAGAGGGATTTCTATGTCCCTAGAGGGATAGATTTCTATGTCCCTAGAGGGATTTCTATGTCCCTAGAGGGATTTCTATGTCGCTAGAGGGATTTCTAGGTCGCTAGAGGGATTTCTATGTCCCAAGAGGGATTTCTATCTCCCTAGAGGGATAGATTTCTATGTCCCTAGAGGGATTTCAATGTCCCTAGAGGGATTTCTATGTCCCAAGAGGGATTTCTATGTCCCAAGAGGGATTTCTAGGTCCCTAGAGGGATAGATTTCTATGTCCCTAGAGGGATTTCTATGTCCCTAGAGGGATTTCTATGTCCCAAGAGGGATTTCTATGTCCCTAGAGGGATAGATTTTTATGTCCCTAGAGGGATTTCTATGTCCCTAGAGGGATTTCTATGTCCCAAGAGGGATTTCTATGTCCCTAGAGGGATTTCTATGTCGCTAGAGGGATTTCTAGGTCGCTAGAGGGATTTCTATGTCCCAAGAGGGATTTCTATGTCCCTAGAGGGATAGATTTCTATGTCCCTAGAGGGATTTCTATGTCGCTAGAGGGATTTCTAGGTCGCTAGAGGGATTTCTATGTCCCTAGAGGGATAGATTTCTATGTCCCTAGAGGGATTTCTAGGTCCCTAGAGGGATTTCTAGGTCCCTATAGGGATTTCTATGTCCCTAGAGGGATTTCTATGTCCCAAGAGGGATTTCTATGTCCCTAGAGGGATAGATTTCTATGTCCCTAGAGGGATTTCTATGTCCCTAGAGGGATTTCTATGTCCCAAGAGGGATTTCTATGTCCCTAGAGGGATTTCTATGTCCCTAGAGGGATAGATTTCTATGTCCCTAGAGGGATTTCTATGTCCCAAGAGGGATAGATTTCTATGTCCCTAGAGGGATTTCTATGTCCCTAGAGGGATTTCTATGTCCCAAGAGGGATTTCTATGTCCCTAGAGGGATTTCTATGTCCCTAGAGGGATAGATTTCTATGTCCCTAGAGGGATTTCTATGTCCCAAGAGGGATTTCTATGTCCCAAGAGGGATTTCTATGTCCCTAGAGGGATAGATTTCTATGTCCCTAGAGGGATTTCAATGTCCCTAGAGGGATTTCTATGTCCCAAGAGGGATTTCTATGTCCCTAGAGGGATTTCTATGTCCCTAGAGGGATAGATTTCTATGTCCCTAGAGGGATTTTTATGTCCCAAGAGGGATTTCTATGTCCCAAGAGGGATTTCTATGTCCCTAGAGGGATAGATTTCTATGTCCCTAGAGGGATTTCAATGTCCCTAGAGGGATTTCTATGTCCCAAGAGGGATTTCTATGTCCCAAGAGGGATTTCTATGTCCCTAGAGGGATTTCTATGTCCCTAGAGGGATAGATTTCTATGTCCCTAGAGGGATTTCTATGTCCCTAGAGGGATTTCTATGTCCCAAGAGGGATTTCTATGTCCCAAGAGGGATTTCTATGTCCCTAGAGGGATAGATTTCTATGTCCCTAGAGGGATTTCAATGTCCCTAGAGGGATTTCTATGTCCCAAGAGGGATTTCTATGTCCCAAGAGGGATTTCTATGTCCCTAGAGGGATTTCTATGTCCCTAGAGGGATAGATTTCTATGTCCCTAGAGGGATTTCTAGGTCCCTAGAGGGATTTCTATGTCCCTAGAGGGATAGATTTCTATGTCCCTAGAGGGATTTCTATGTCCCTAGAGGGATTTCTATGTCCCTAGAGGGATTTCTATGTCCCTAGAGGGATAGATTTCTATGTCCCTAGAGGGATTTCTATGTCCCAAGAGGGATTTCTATGTCCCAAGAGGGATTTCTATGTCCCTAGAGGGATAGATTTCTATGTCCCTAGAGGGATTTCAATGTCCCTAGAGGGATTTCTATGTCCCAAGAAGGATTTCTATGTCCCAAGAGGGATTTCTATGTCCCTAGAGGGATAGATTTCTATGTCCCTAGAGGGATTTCTATGTCCCTAGAGGGATTTCTATGTCCCAAGAGGGATTTCTATGTCCCAAGAGTGATTTCTATGTCCCTAGAGGGATAGATTTCTATGTCCCTAGAGGGATTTCAATGTCCCTAGAGGGATTTCTATGTCCCAAGAGGGATTTCTATGTCCCAAGAGGGATTTCTATGTCCCTAGAGGGATTTCTATGTCCCTAGAGGGATAGATTTCTATGTCCCTAGAGGGATTTCTAGGTCCCTAGAGGGATTTCTAGGTCCCTAGAGGGATTTCTATGTCCCTAGAGGGATAGATTTCTATGTCCCTAGAGGGATTTCTATGTCCCTAGAGGGATTTCTATGTCCCTAGAGGGATAGATTTCTATGTCCCTAGAGGGATTTCTAGGTCGCTAGAGGGATTTCTATGTCCCTAGAGGGATAGATTTCTATGTCCCTAGAGGGATTTCTATGTCCCAAGAGGGATAGATTTCTATGTCCCTAGAGAGATTTCTATGTCCCTAGAGGGATTTCTATGTCCCAAGAGGGATTTCTATGTCCCTAGAGGGATTTCTATGTCCCTAGAGGGATAGATTTCTATGTCCCTAGAGGGATTTCTATGTCCCAAGAGGGATTTCTATGTCCCAAGAGGGATTTCTATGTCCCTAGAGGGATAGATTTCTATGTCCCTAGAGGGATTTCAATGTCCCTAGAGGGATTTCTATGTCGCAAGAGGGATTTCTATGTCCCTAGAGGGATTTCTATGTCTCTAGAGGGATAGATTTCTATGTCCCTAGAGGGATTTCTATGTCCCAAGAGGGATTTCTATGTCCCAAGAGGGATTTCTATGTCCCTAGAGGGATAGATTTCTATGTCCCTAGAGGGATTTCAATGTCCCTAGAGGGATTTCTATGTCCCAAGAGGGATTTCTATGTCCCAAGAGGGATTTCTATGTCCCTAGAGGGATTTCTATGTCCCTAGAGGGATAGATTTCTATGTCCCTAGAGGGATTTCTATGTCCCTAGAGGGATTTCTATGTCCCAAGAGGGATTTCTATGTCCCAAGAGGGATTTCTAGGTCCCTAGAGGGATAGATTTCTATGTCCCTAGAGGGATTTCTATGTCCCAAGAGGGATTTCTATGTCCCTAGAGGGATAGATTTCTATGTCCCTAGAGGGATTTCTATGTCCCTAGAGGGATTTCTATGTCCCAAGAGGGATTTCTATGTCCCTAGAGGGATTTCTATGTCGCTAGAGGGATTTCTAGGTCGCTAGAGGGATTTCTATGTCCCAAGAGGGATTTCTATGTCCCTAGAGGGATAGATTTCTATGTCCCTAGAGGGATTTCTATGTCGCTAGAGGGATTTCTAGGTCGCTAGAGGGATTTCTATGTCCCTAGAGGGATAGATTTCTATGTCCCTAGAGGGATTTCTAGGTCCCTAGAGGGATTTCTAGGTCCCTAGAGGGATTTCTATGTCCCTAGAGGGATTTCTATGTCCCAAGAGGGATTTCTATGTCCCTAGAGGGATAGATTTCTATGTCCCTAGAGGGATTTCTATGTCCCTAGAGGGATTTCTATGTCCCAAGAGGGATTTCTATGTCCCTAGAGGGATTTCTATGTCCCTAGAGGGATAGATTTCTATGTCCCTAGAGGGATTTCTATGTCCCAAGAGGGATAGATTTCTATGTCCCTAGAGGGATTTCTATGTCCCTAGAGGGATTTCTATGTCCCAAGAGGGATTTCTATGTCCCTAGAGGGATTTCTATGTCCCTAGAGGGATAGATTTCTATGTCCCTAGAGGGATTTCTATGTCCCAAGAGGGATTTCTATGTCCCAAGAGGGATTTCTATGTCCCTAGAGGGATAGATTTCTATGTCCCTAGAGGGATTTCAATGTCCCTAGAGGGATTTCTATGTCCCAAGAGGGATTTCTATGTCCCTAGAGGGATTTCTATGTCCCTAGAGGGATAGATTTCTATGTCCCTAGAGGGATTTCTATGTCCCAAGAGGGATTTCTATGTCCCAAGAGGGATTTCTATGTCCCTAGAGGGATAGATTTCTATGTCCCTAGAGGGATTTCAATGTCCCTAGAGGGATTTCTATGTCCCAAGAGGGATTTCTATGTCCCAAGAGGGATTTCTATGTCCCTAGAGGGATTTCTATGTCCCTAGAGGGATAGATTTCTATGTCCCTAGAGGGATTTCTATGTCCCTAGAGGGATTTCTATGTCCCAAGAGGGATTTCTATGTCCCAAGAGGGATTTCTATGTCCCTAGAGGGATAGGTTTCTATGTCCCTAGAGGGATTTCAATGTCCCTAGAGGGATTTCTATGTCCCAAGAGGGATTTCTATGTCCCAAGAGGGATTTCTATGTCCCTAGAGGGATTTCTATGTCCCTAGAGGGATAGATTTCTATGTCCCTAGAGGGATTTCTAGGTCCCTAGAGGGATTTCTAGGTCCCTAGAGGGATTTCTATGTCCCTAGAGGGATAGATTTCTATGTCCCTAGAGGGATTTCTATGTCCCTAGAGGGATTTCTATGTCCCTAGAGGGATTTCTATGTCCCTAGAGGGATAGATTTCTATGTCCCTAGAGGGATTTCTATGTCCCAAGAGGGATTTCTATGTCCCAAGAGGGATTTCTATGTCCCTAGAGGGATAGATTTCTATGTCCCTAGAGGGATTTCAATGTCCCTAGAGGGATTTCTATGTCCCAAGAGGGATTTCTATGTCCCAAGAGGGATTTCTATGTCCCTAGAGGGATTTCTATGTCCCTAGAGGGATAGATTTCTATGTCCCTAGAGGGATTTCTATGTCCCTAGAGGGATTTCTATGTCCCAAGAGGGATTTCTATGTCACCAGAGGGATTTCTATGTCCCTAGAGGGATTTCTAGGTCCCTAGAGGGATAGATTTCTATGTCCCTAGAGGGATTTCTATGTCCCAAGAGGGATTTCTATGTCCCAAGAGGGATTTCTATGTCCCTAGAGGGATAGATTTCTATGTCCCTAGAGGGATTTCAATGTCCCTAGAGGGATTTCTATGTCCCAAGAGGGATTTCTATGTCCCTAGAGGGATAGATTTCTATGTCCCTAGAGGGATTTCTATGTCCCTAGAGGGATTTCTAGGTCCCTAGAGGGATTTCTATGTCCCTAGAGAGAGAGATTTCTATGTCCCTAGAGGGATTTCTATGTCGCTAGAGGGATTTCAATGTCCCTAGAGGGATTTCTATGTCCCAAGAGGGATTTCTATGTCCCAAGAGGGATTTCTATGTCCCTAGAGGGATTTCTATGTCCCTAGAGGGATAGATTTCTATGTCCCTAGAGGGATTTCTAGGTCCCTAGAGGGATTTCTAGGTCCCTAGAGGGATTTCTATGTCCCTAGAGGGATAGATTTCTATGTCCCTAGAGGGATTTCTAGGTCCCTAGAGGGATTTCTATGTCCCTAGAGGGATAGATTTCTATGTCCCTAGAGGGATTTCTATGTCCCTAGAGGGATTTCTATGTCCCTAGAGGGATAGATTTCTATGTCCCTAGAGGGATTTCTATGTCCCTAGAGGGATTTCTATGTCCCAAGAGGGATTTCTATGTCCCTAGAGGGATAGATTTCTATGTCCCTAGAGGGATTTCTATGTCCCTAGAGGGATTTCTATGTCGCTAGAGGGATTTCTAGGTCGCTAGAGGGATTTCTATGTCCCAAGAGGGATTTCTATCTCCCTAGAGGGATAGATTTCTATGTCCCTAGAGGGATTTCAATGTCCCTAGAGGGATTTCTATGTCCCAAGAGGGATTTCTATGTCCCAAGAGGGATTTCTATGTCCCAAGAGGGATTTCTATGTCCCTAGAGGGATAGATTTCTATGTCCCTAGAGGGATTTCTATGTCCCAAGAGGGATTTCTATGTCCCAAGAGGGATTTCTATGTCCCTAGAGGGATAGATTTCTATGTCCCTAGAGGGATTTCAATGTCCCTAGAGGGATTTCTATGTCCCAAGAGGGATTTCTATGTCCCAAGAGGGATTTCTATGTCCCTAGAGGGATTTCTATGTCCCTAGAGGGATAGATTTCTATGTCCCTAGAGGGATTTCTATGTCCCTAGAGGGATTTCTATGTCCCAAAAGGGATTTCTATGTCCCAAGAGGGATTTCTAGGTCCCTAGAGGGATAGATTTCTATGTCCCTAGAGGGATTTCTATGTCCCTAGAGGGATTTCTATGTCCCAAGAGGGATTTCTATGTCCCTAGAGGGATAGATTTCTATGTCCCTAGAGGGATTTCTATGTCCCTAGAGGGATTTCTATGTCCCAAGAGGGATTTCTATGTCAATAGAGGGATTTCTATGTCGCTAGAGGGATTTCTAGGTCGCTAGAGGGATTTCTATGTCCCAAGAGGGATTTCTATGTCCCTAGAGGGATAGATTTCTATGTCCCTAGAGGGATTTCTATGTCGCTAGAGGGATTTCTAGGTCGCTAGAGGGATTTCTATGTCCCTAGAGGGATAGATTTCTATGTCCCTAGAGGGATTTCTAGGTCCCTAGAGGGATTTCTAGGTCCCTAGAGGGATTTCTATGTCCCTAGAGGGATTTCTATGTCCCAAGAGGGATTTCTATGTCCCTAGAGGGATAGATTTCTATGTCCCTAGAGGGATTTCTATGTCCCTAGAGGGATTTCTATGTCCCAAGAGGGATTTCTATGTCCCTAGAGGGATTTCTATGTCCCTAGAGGGATAGATTTCTATGTCCCTAGAGGGATTTCTATGTCCCAAGAGGGATAGATTTCTATGTCCCTAGAGGGATTTCTATGTCCCTAGAGGGATTTCTATGTCCCAAGAGGGATTTCTATGTCCCTAGAGGGATTTCTATGTCCCTAGAGGGATAGATTTCTATGTCCCTAGAGGGATTTCTATGTCCCAAGAGGGATTTCTATGTCCCAAGAGGGATTTCTATGTCCCTAGAGGGATAGATTTCTATGTCCCTAGAGGGATTTCAATGTCCCTAGAGGGATTTCTATGTCCCAAGAGGGATTTCTATGTCCCTAGAGGGATTTCTATGTCCCTAGAGGGATAGATTTCTATGTCCCTAGAGGGATTTCTATGTCCCAAGAGGGATTTCTATGTCCCAAGAGGGATTTCTATGTCCCTAGAGGGATAGATTTCTATGTCCCTAGAGGGATTTCAATGTCCCTAGAGGGATTTCTATGTCCCAAGAGGGATTTCTATGTCCCAAGAGGGATTTCTATGTCCCTTGAGGGATTTCTATTTCCCTAGAGGGATAGATTTCTATGTCCCAAGAGGGATTTCTATGTCCCTAGAGGGATAGATTTCTATGTCCCTAGAGGGATTTCTATGTCCCTAGAGGGATTTCTATGTCCCAAGAGGGATTTCTATGTCCCAAGAGGGATTTCTATGTCCCTAGAGGGATAGATTTCTATGTCCCTAGAGGGATTTCTATGTCCCTAGAGGGATTTCTATGTCCCAAGAGGGATTTCTATGTCCCTAGAGGGATTTCTATGTCCCTAGAGGGATAGATTTCTATGTCCCTAGAGGGATTTCTATGTCCCAAGAGGGATAGATTTCTATGTCCCTAGAGGGATTTCTATGTCCCTAGAGGGATTTCTATGTCCCAAGAGGGATTTCTATGTCCCTAGAGGGATTTCTATGTCCCTAGAGGGATAGATTTCTATGTCCCTAGAGGGATTTCTATGTCCCAAGAGGGATTTCTATGTCCCAAGAGGGATTTCTATGTCCCTAGAGGGATAGATTTCTATGTCCCTAGAGGGATTTCAATGTCCCTAGAGGGATTTCTATGTCCCAAGAGGGATTTCTATGTCCCTAGAGGGATTTCTATGTCCCTAGAGGGATAGATTTCTATGTCCCTAGAGGGATTTCTATGTCCCAAGAGGGATTTCTATGTCCCAAGAGGGATTTCTATGTCCCTAGAGGGATAGATTTCTATGTCCCTAGAGGGATTTCAATGTCCCTAGAGGGATTTCTATGTCCCAAGAGGGATTTCTATGTCCCAAGAGGGATTTCTATGTCCCTTGAGGGATTTCTATGTCCCTAGAGGGATAGATTTCTATGTCCCTAGAGGGATTTCTATGTCCCTAGAGGGATTTCTATGTCCCAAGAGGGATTTCTATGTCCCAAGAGGGATTTCTATGTCCCTAGAGGGATAGATTTCTATGTCCCTAGAGGGATTTCAATGTCCCTAGAGGGATTTCTATGTCCCAAGAGGGATTTCTATGTCCCAAGAGGGATTTCTATGTCCCTAGAGGGATTTCTATGTCCCTAGAGGGATAGATTTCTATGTCCCTAGAGGGATTTCTAGGTCCCTAGAGGGATTTCTAGGTCCCTAGAGGGATTTCTATGTCCCTAGAGGGATAGATTTCTATGTCCCTAGAGGGATTTCTATGTCCCTAGAGGGATTTCTATGTCCCTAGAGGGATTTCTATGTCCCTAGAGGGATAGATTTCTATGTCCCTAGAGGGATTTCTATGTCCCAAGAGGGATTTCTATGTCCCAAGAGGGATTTCTATGTCCCTAGAGGGATAGATTTCTATGTCCCTAGAGGGATTTCAATGTCCCTAGAGGGATTTCTATGTCCCAAGAGGGATTTCTATGTCCCAAGAGGGATTTCTATGTCCCTAGAGGGATTTCTATGTCCCTAGAGGGATAGATTTCTATGTCCCTAGAGGGATTTCTATGTCCCTAGAGGGATTTCTATGTCCCAAGAGGGATTTCTATGTCACCAGAGGGATTTCTATGTCCCTAGAGGGATTTCTAGGTCCCTAGAGGGATAGATTTCTATGTCCCTAGAGGGATTTCTATGTCCCAAGAGGGATTTCTATGTCCCAAGAGGGATTTCTATGTCCCTAGAGGGATAGATTTCTATGTCCCTAGAGGGATTTCAATGTCCCTAGAGGGATTTCTATGTCCCAAGAGGGATTTCTATGTCCCTAGAGGGATAGATTTCTATGTCCCTAGAGGGATTTCTATGTCCCTAGAGGGATTTCTAGGTCCCTAGAGGGATTTCTATGTCCCTAGAGAGAGAGATTTCTATGTCCCTAGAGGGATTTCTATGTCGCTAGAGGGATTTCAATGTCCCTAGAGGGATTTCTATGTCCCAAGAGGGATTTCTATGTCCCAAGAGGGATTTCTATGTCCCTAGAGGGATTTCTATGTCCCTAGAGGGATAGATTTCTATGTCCCTAGAGGGATTTCTAGGTCCCTAGAGGGATTTCTAGGTCCCTAGAGGGATTTCTATGTCCCTAGAGGGATAGATTTCTATGTCCCTAGAGAGATTTCTAGGTCCCTAGAGGGATTTCTATGTCCCTAGAGGGATAGATTTCTATGTCCCTAGAGGGATTTCTATGTCCCTAGAGGGATTTCTATGTCCCTAGAGGGATAGATTTCTATGTCCCTAGAGGGATTTCTATGTCCCTAGAGGGATTTCTATGTCCCAAGAGGGATTTCTATGTCCCTAGAGGGATAGATTTCTATGTCCCTAGAGGGATTTCTATGTCCCTAGAGGGATTTCTATGTCGCTAGAGGGATTTCTAGGTCGCTAGAGGGATTTCTATGTCCCAAGAGGGATTTCTATCTCCCTAGAGGGATAGATTTCTATGTCCCTAGAGGGATTTCATTTCCCTAGAGGGATTTCTATGTCCCAAGAGGGATTTCTATGTCCCAAGAGGGATTTCTAGGTCCCTAGAGGGATAGATTTCTATGTCCCTAGAGGGATTTCTATGTCCCTAGAGGGATTTCTATGTCCCAAGAGGGATTTCTATGTCCCTAGAGGGATAGATTTCTATGTCCCTAGAGGGATTTCTATGTCCCTAGAGGGATTTCTATGTCCCAAGAGGGATTTCTATGTCCCTAGAGGGATTTCTATGTCGCTAGAGGGATTTCTAGGTCGCTAGAGGGATTTCTATGTCCCAAGAGGGATTTCTATGTCCCTAGAGGGATAGATTTCTATGTCCCTAGAGGGATTTCTATGTCGCTAGAGGGATTTCTAGGTCGCTAGAGGGATTTCTATGTCCCTAGAGGGATAGATTTCTATGTCCCTAGAGGGATTTCTAGGTCCCTAGAGGGATTTCTAGGTCCCTAGAGGGATTTCTATGTCCCTAGAGGGATTTCTATGTCCCACGAGGGATTTCTATGTCCCTAGAGGGATAGATTTCTATGTCCCTAGAGGGATTTCTATGTCCCTAGAGGGATTTCTATGTCCCAAGAGGGATTTCTATGTCCCAAGAGGGATTTCTAGGTCCCTAGAGGGATAGATTTCTATGTCCCTAGAGGGATTTCTATGTCCCTAGAGGGATTTCTATGTCCCAAGAGGGATTTCTATGTCCCTAGAGGGATAGATTTCTTTGTCCCTAGAGGGATTTCTATGTCCCTAGAGGGATTTCTATGTCCCAAGAGGGATTTCTATGTCCCTAGAGGGATTTCTATGTCGCTAGAGGGATTTCTAGGTCGCTAGAGGGATTTCTATGTCCCAAGAGGGATTTCTATGTCCCTAGAGGGATAGATTTCTATGTCCCTAGAGGGATTTCTATGTCCCAAGAGGGATTTCTATGTCCCTAGAGGGATAGATTTCTATGTCCCTAGAGGGATTTCTATGTCCCTAGAGGGATTTCTAGGTCCCTAGAGGGATTTCTATGTCCCTAGAGAGAGAGATTTCTATGTCCCTAGAGGGATTTCTATGTCGCTAGAGGGATTTCAATGTCCCTAGAGGGATTTCTATGTCCCAAGAGGGATTTCTATGTCCCAAGAGGGATTTCTATGTCCCTAGAGGGATTTCTATGTCCCTAGAGGGATAGATTTCTATGTCCCTAGAGGGATTTCTAGGTCCCTAGAGGGATTTCTAGGTCCCTAGAGGGATTTCTATGTCCCTAGAGGGATAGATTTCTATGTCCCTAGAGAGATTTCTAGGTCCCTAGAGGGATTTCTATGTCCCTAGAGGGATAGATTTCTATGTCCCTAGAGGGATTTCTATGTCCCTAGAGGGATTTCTATGTCCCTAGAGGGATAGATTTCTATGTCCCTAGAGGGATTTCTATGTCCCTAGAGGGATTTCTATGTCCCAAGAGGGATTTCTATGTCCCTAGAGGGATAGATTTCTATGTCCCTAGAGGGATTTCTATGTCCCTAGAGGGATTTCTATGTCGCTAGAGGGATTTCTAGGTCGCTAGAGGGATTTCTATGTCCCAAGAGGGATTTCTATCTCCCTAGAGGGATAGATTTCTATGTCCCTAGAGGGATTTCAATGTCCCTAGAGGGATTTCTATGTCCCAAGAGGGATTTCTATGTCCCAAGAGGGATTTCTAGGTCCCTAGAGGGATAGATTTCTATGTCCCTAGAGGGATTTCTATGTCCCTAGAGGGATTTCTATGTCCCAAGAGGGATTTCTATGTCCCTAGAGGGATAGATTTCTATGTCCCTAGAGGGATTTCTATGTCCCTAGAGGGATTTCTATGTCCCAAGAGGGATTTCTATGTCCCTAGAGGGATTTCTATGTCGCTAGAGGGATTTCTAGGTCGCTAGAGGGATTTCTATGTCCCAAGAGGGATTTCTATGTCCCTAGAGGGATAGATTTCTATGTCCCTAGAGGGATTTCTATGTCGCTAGAGGGATTTCTAGGTCGCTAGAGGGATTTCTATGTCCCTAGAGGGATAGATTTCTATGTCCCTAGAGGGATTTCTAGGTCCCTAGAGGGATTTCTAGGTCCCTAGAGGGATTTCTATGTCCCTAGAGGGATTTCTATGTCCCACGAGGGATTTCTATGTCCCTAGAGGGATAGATTTCTATGTCCCTAGAGGGATTTCTATGTCCCTAGAGGGATTTCTATGTCCCAAGAGGGATTTCTATGTCCCTAGAGGGATTTCTATGTCCCTAGAGGGATAGATTTCTATGTCCCTAGAGGGATTTCTATGTCCCAAGAGGGATAGATTTCTATGTCCCTAGAGGGATTTCTATGTCCCTAGAGGGATTTCTATGTCCCAAGAGGGATTTCTATGTCCCTAGAGGGATTTCTATGTCCCTAGAGGGATAGATTTCTATGTCCCTAGAGGGATTTCTATGTCCCAAGAGGGATTTCTATGTCCCAAGAGGGATTTCTATGTCCCTAGAGGGATAGATTTATATGTCCCTAGAGGGATAGAATTCTATGTCCCTAGAGGGATTTCTATGTCCCAAGAGGGATTTCTATGTCCCAAGAGGGATTTCTATGTCCCTAGAGGGATAGATTTCTATGTCCCTAGAGGGATTTCAATGTCCCTAGAGGGATTTCTATGTCCCAAGAGGGATTTCTATGTCCCAAGAGGGATTTCTATGTCCCTAGAGGGATTTCTATGTCCCTAGAGGGATAGATTTCTATGTCCCTAGAGGGATTTCTATGTCCCTAGAGGGATTTCTATGTCCCAAGAGGGATTTCTATGTCCCAAGAGGGATTTCTATGTCCCTAGAGGGATAGATTTCTATGTCCCTAGAGGGATTTCAATGTCCCTAGAGGGATTTCTATGTCCCAAGAGGGATTTCTATGTCCCAAGAGGGATTTCTATGTCCCTAGAGGGATTTCTATGTCCCTAGAGGGATAGATTTCTATGTCCCTAGAGGGATTTCTAGGTCCCTAGAGGGATTTCTAGGTCCCTAGAGGGATTTCTATGTCCCTAGAGGGATAGATTTCTATGTCCCTAGAGGGATTTCTATGTCCCTAGAGGGATTTCTATGTCCCTAGAGGGATTTCTATGTCCCTAGAGGGATAGATTTCTATGTCCCTAGAGGGATTTCTATGTCCCAAGAGGGATTTCTATGTCCCAAGAGGGATTTCTATGTCCCTAGAGGGATAGATTTCTATGTCCCTAGAGGGATTTCAATGTCCCTAGAGGGATTTCTATGTCCCAAGAGGGATTTCTATGTCCCAAGAGGGATTTCTATGTCCCTAGAGGGATTTCTATGTCCCTAGAGGGATAGATTTCTATGTCCCTAGAGGGATTTCTATGTCCCTAGAGGGATTTCTATGTCCCAAGAGGGATTTCTATGTCACCAGAGGGATTTCTATGTCCCTAGAGGGATTTCTAGGTCCCTAGAGGGATAGATTTCTATGTCCCTAGAGGGATTTCTATGTCCCAAGAGGGATTTCTATGTCCCAAGAGGGATTTCTATGTCCCTAGAGGGATAGATTTCTATGTCCCTAGAGGGATTTCAATGTCCCTAGAGGGATTTCTATGTCCCAAGAGGGATTTCTATGTCCCTAGAGGGATAGATTTCTATGTCCCTAGAGGGATTTCTAGGTCCCTAGAGGGATTTCTAGGTCCCTAGAGGGATTTCTATGTCCCTAGAGGGATTTCTATGTCCCACGAGGGATTTCTATGTCCCTAGAGGGATAGATTTCTATGTCCCTAGAGGGATTTCTATGTCCCTAGAGGGATTTCTATGTCCCAAGATGGATTTCTATGTCCCTAGAGGGATTTCTATGTCCCTAGAGCGATAGATTTCTATGTCCCTAGAGGGATTTCTATGTCCCAAGAGGGATAGATTTCTATGTCCCTAGAGGGATTTCTATGTCCCTAGAGGGATTTCTATGTCCCAAGAGGGATTTCTATGTCCCTAGAGGGATTTCTATGTCCCTAGAGGGATAGATTTCTATGTCCCTAGAGGGATTTCTATGTCCCAAGAGGGATTTCTATGTCCCAAGAGGGATTTCTATGTCCCTAGAGGGATAGATTTATATGTCCCTAGAGGGATAGATTTCTATGTCCCTAGAGGGATTTCTATGTCCCAAGAGGGATTTCTATGTCCCAAGAGGGATTTCTATGTCCCTAGAGGGATAGATTTCTATGTCCCTAGAGGGATTTCAATGTCCCTAGAGGGATTTCTATGTCCCAAGAGGGATTTCTATGTCCCAAGAGGGATTTCTATGTCCCTAGAGGGATTTCTATGTCCCTAGAGGGATAGATTTCTATGTCCCTAGAGGGATTTCTATGTCCCTAGAGGGATTTCTATGTCCCAAGAGGGATTTCTATGTCCCAAGAGGGATTTCTATGTCCCTAGAGGGATAGATTTCTATGTCCCTAGAGGGATTTCAATGTCCCTAGAGGGATTTCTATGTCCCAAGAGGGATTTCTATGTCCCAAGAGGGATTTCTATGTCCCTAGAGGGATTTCTATGTCCCTAGAGGGATAGATTTCTATGTCCCTAGAGGGATTTCTAGGTCCCTAGAGGGATTTCTAGGTCCCTAGAGGGATTTCTATGTCCCTAGAGGGATAGATTTCTATGTCCCTAGAGGGATTTCTATGTCCCTAGAGGGATTTCTATGTCCCTAGAGGGATAGATTTCTATGTCCCTAGAGGGATTTCTATGTCCCAAGAGGGATTTCTATGTCCCAAGAGGGATTTCTATGTCCCTAGAGGGATAGATTTCTATGTCCCTAGAGGGATTTCAATGTCCCTAGAGGGATTTCTATGTCCCAAGAGGGATTTCTATGTCCCAAGAGGGATTTCTATGTCCCTAGAGGGATTTCTATGTCCCTAGAGGGATAGATTTCTATGTCCCTAGAGGGATTTCTATGTCCCTAGAGGGATTTCTATGTCCCAAGAGGGATTTCTATGTCACCAGAGGGATTTCTATGTCCCTAGAGGGATTTCTAGGTCCCTAGAGGGATAGATTTCTATGTCCCTAGAGGGATTTCTATGTCCCAAGAGGGATTTCTATGTCCCAAGAGGGATTTCTATGTCCCTAGAGGGATAGATTTCTATGTCCCTAGAGGGATTTCAATGTCCCTAGAGGGATTTCTATGTCCCAAGAGGGATTTCTATGTCCCTAGAGGGATAGATTTCTATGTCCCTAGAGGGATTTCTATGTCCCTAGAGGGATTTCTAGGTCCCTAGAGGGATTTCTATGTCCCTAGAGAGAGAGATTTCTATGTCCCTAGAGGGATTTCTATGTCGCTAGAGGGATTTCTAGGTCGCTAGAGGGATTTCAATGTCCCTAGAGGGATTTCTAGGTCCCTAGAGGGATTTCTATGTCCCTAGAGGGATAGATTTCTATGTCCCTAGAGGGATTTCTATGTCGCTAGAGGGATTTCTAGGTCGCTAGAGGGATTTCTAGGTCGCTAGAGGGATTTCTATGTCCCAAGAGGGATTTCTATGTCCCTAGAGGGATAGATTTCTATGTCCCTAGAGGGATTTCTATGTCCCTAGAGGGATTTCTATGTCGCTAGAGGGATTTCTAGGTCGCTAGAGGGATTTCTATGTCACCAGAGGGATTTCTATGTCCCTAGAGGGATTTCTAGGTCCCTAGAGGGATAGATTTCTATGTCCCTAGAGGGATTTCTATGTCCCAAGAGGAATTTCTATGTCCCAAGAGGGATTTCTATGTCCCTAGAGGGATAGATTTCTATGTCCCTAGAGGGATTTCAATGTCCCTGGAGGGATTTCTATGTCCCAAGAGGGATTTCTATGTCCCTAGAGGGATAGATTTCTATGTCCCTAGAGGGATTTCTATGTCCCTAGAGGGATTTCTAGGTCCCTAGAGGGATTTCTATGTCCCTAGAGAGAGAGATTTCTATGTCCCTAGAGGGATTTCTATGTCGCTAGAGGGATTTCTAGGTCGCTAGAGGGATTTCAATGTCCCTAGAGGGATTTCTAGGTCCCTAGAGGGATTTCTATGTCCCTAGAGGGATAGATTTCTATGTCCCTAGAGGGATTTCTATGTCGCTAGAGGGATTTCTAGGTCGCTAGAGGGATTTCTAGGTCGCTAGAGGGATTTCTATGTCCCAAGAGGGATTTCTATGTCCCTAGAGGGATAGATTTCTATGTCCCTAGAGGGATTTCTATGTCCCTAGAGGGATTTCTATGTCGCTAGAGGGATTTCTAGGTCGCTAGAGGGATTTCTATGTCCCAAGAGGGATTTCTATGTCCCTAGAGGGATAGATTTCTATGTCCCTAGAGGGATTTCTATGTCGCTAGTGGGATTTCTAGGTCGCTAGAGGGATTTCTATGTCCCTAGAGGGATTTCTAGGTCCCTAGAGGGATAGATTTCTATGTCCCAAGAGGGATTTCTATGTCCCTAGAGGGATAGATTTCTATGTCCCTAGAGGGATTTCTATGTCCCTAGAGGGATTTCTATGTCCCAAGAGGGATTTCTATGTCCCTAGAGGGATTTCTATGTCGCTAGAGGGATTTCTATGTCCCTAGAGGGATAGATTTCTATGTCCCTAGAGGGATTTCTATGTCCCTAGAGGGATAGATTTCTATGTCCCAAGAGGGATTTCTATGTCCCTAGAGGGATTTCTATGTCGCTAGAGGGATTTCTATGTCCCTAGAGGGATTTCTAGGTCCCTAGAGGGATAGATTTCTATGTCCCTAGAGGGATTTCTATGTCCCAAGAGGGATTTCTATGTCGCTAGAGGGATTTCTAGGTCGCTAGAGGGATTTCTATGTCCCTAGAGGGATTTCAATGTCCCTAGAGGGATTTCTATGTCCCAAGAGGGATTTCTATGTCCCAAGAGGGATTTCTAGGTCCCTAGAGGGATTTCTATGTCCCTAGAGGGATAGATTTCTATGTCCCTAGAGGGATTTCTATGTCCCTAGAGGGATTTCTATGTCCCAAGAGGGATTTCTATGTCCCTAGAGGGATAGATTTCTATGTCCCTAGAGGGATTTCTATGTCCCTAGAGGGATTTCTATGTCCCAAGAGGGATTTCTATGTCCCTAGAGGGATTTCTATGTCCCTAGAGGGATAGATTTCTATGTCCCTAGAGGGATTTCTATGTCCCAAGAGGGATAGATTTCTATGTCCCTAGAGGGATTTCTATGTCCCTAGAGGGATTTCTATGTCCCAAGAGGGATTTCTATGTCCCTAGAGGGATTTCTATGTCCCTAGAGGGATAGATTTCTATGTCCCTAGAGGGATTTCTATGTCCCAAGAGGGATTTCTATGTCCCAAGAGGGATTTCTATGTCCCAAGAGGGATTTCTATGTCCCAAGAGGGATTTCTATGTCCCTAGAGGGATTTCTATGTCCCTAGAGGGATTTCTATGTCCCAAGAGGGATTTCTATGTCCCTAGAGGGATAGATTTCTATGTCCCTAGAGGGATTTCTATGTCCCTAGAGGGATTTCTAGGTCCCTAGAGAGAGAGATTTCTATGTCCTTAGAGGGATTTCTATGTCGCTAGAGGGATTTCTAGGTCCCTAGAGGGATTTCTATGTCCCAGAGGGATTTCTAGGTCCCTAGAGGGATTTCTAGGTCCCTAGAGGGATTTCTATGTCCCTAGAGGGATAGATTTCTATGTCCCTAGAGGGATTTCTATGTCCCTAGAGGGATTTCTATGTCCCAAGAGGGATTTCTATGTCCTTAGAGGGATAGATTTCTATGTCCCTAGAGGGATTTCTATGTCCCTAGAGGGATTTCTATGTCCCAAGAGGGATTTCTATGTCCCTAGAGGGATTTCTATGTCCCTAGAGGGATAGATTTCTATGTCCCTAGAGGGATTTCTATGTCCCAAGAGGGATAGATTTCTATGTCCCTAGAGGGATTTCTATGTCCCTAGAGGGATTTCTATGTCCCAAGAGGGATTTCTATGTCCCTAGAGGGATTTCTATGTCCCTAGAGGGATAGATTTCTATGTCCCTAGAGGGATTTCTATGTCCCAAGAGGGATTTCTATGTCCCTAGAGGGATAGATTTCTATGTCCCTAGAGGGATTTCTATGTCCCAAGAGGGATTTCTATGTCCCAAGAGGGATTTCTATGTCCCTAGAGGGATAGATTTCTATGTCCCTAGAGGGATTTCAATGTCCCTAGAGGGATTTCTATGTCCCAAGAGGGATTTCTATGTCCCAAGAGGGATTTCTATGTCCCTAGAGGGATTTCTATGTCCCTAGAGGGATAGATTTCTATGTCCCTAGAGGGATTTCTAGGTCCCTAGAGGGATTTCTATGTCCCTAGAGGGATAGATTTCTATGTCCCTAGAGGGATTTCTATGTCCCTAGAGGGATTTCTATGTCCCAAGAGGGATTTCTATGTCCCTAGAGGGATAGATTTCTATGTCCCTAGAGGGATTTCTATGTCCCTAGAGGGATTTCTAGGTCCCTAGAGAGAGAGATTTCTATGTCCTTAGAGGGATTTCTATGTCGCTAGAGGGATTTCTAGGTCCCTAGAGGGATTTCTATGTCCCAGAGGGATTTCTAGGTCCCTAGAGGGATTTCTATGTCCCTAGAGGGATAGATTTCTATGTCCCTAGAGGGATTTCTATGTCCCTAGAGGGATTTCTATGTCCCTAGAGGGATAGATTTCTATGTCCCTAGAGGGATTTCTATGTCCCTAGAGGGATTTCTATGTCCCAAGAGGGATTTCTATGTCCCTAGAGGGATAGATTTCTATGTCCCTAGAGGGATTTCTAGGTCCCTAGAGGGATTTCTAGGTCCCTAGAGGGATTTCTATGTCCCTAGAGGGATAGATTTCTATGTCCCTAGAGGGATTTCTATGTCCCTAGAGGGATTTCTATGTCCCTAGAGGGATTTCTATGTCCCTAGAGGGATTTCTATGTCCCTAGAGGGATTTCTATGTCGCTAGAGGGATTTCTAGGTCGCTAGAGGGATTTCTATGTCCCAAGAGGGATTTCTATGTCCCTAGAGGGATAGATTTCTATGTCCCAAGAGGGATTTCTATGTCGCTAGAGGGATTTCTAGGTCGCTAGAGGGATTTCTATGTCCCTAGAGGGATTTCTAGGTCCCTAGAGGGATAGATTTCTATGTCCCTAGAGGGATTTCTATGTCCCAAGAGGGATTTCTATGTCCCAAGAGGGATTTCTATGTCCCTAGAGGGATAGATTTCTATGTCCCTAGAGGGATTTCAATGTCCCTAGAGGGATTTCTATGTCCCAAGAGGGATTTCTATGTCCCAAGAGGGATTTCTAGGTCCCTAGAGGGATTTCTATGTCCCAAGAGGGATAGATTTCTATGTCCCTAGAGGGATTTCTATGTCCCTAGAGGGATTTCTATGTCCCAAGAGGGATTTCTATGTCCCTAGAGGGATAGATTTCTATGTCCCTAGAGGGATTTCTATGTCCCTAGAGGGATTTCTATGTCCCAAGAGGGATTTCTATGTCCCTAGAGGGATTTCTATGTCCCTAGAGGGATAGATTTCTATGTCCCTAGAGGGATTTCTATGTCCCAAGAGGGATAGATTTCTATGTCCCTAGAGGGATTTCTATGTCCCTAGAGGGATTTCTATGTCCCAAGAGGGATTTCTATGTCCCTAGAGGGATTTCTATGTCCCTAGAGGGATAGATTTCTATGTCCCTAGAGGGATTTCTATGTCCCAAGAGGGATTTCTATGTCCCAAGAGGGATTTCTATGTCCCAAGAGGGATTTCTATGTCCCTAGAGGGATTTCTATGTCCCTAGAGGGATAGATTTCTATGTCCCTAGAGGGATTTCTAGGTCCCTAGAGGGATTTCTATGTCCCTAGAGGGATAGATTTCTATGTCCCTAGAGGGATTTCTATGTCCCTAGAGGGATTTCTATGTCCCAAGAGGGATTTCTATGTCCCTAGAGGGATAGATTTCTATGTCCCTAGAGGGATTTCTAGGTCCCTAGAGGGATTTCTAGGTCCCTAGAGGGATTTCTATGTCCCTAGAGGGATAGATTTCTATGTCCCTAGAGGGATTTCTATGTCCCTAGAGGGATTTCTATGTCCCTAGAGGGATTTCTATGTCCCTAGAGGGATTTCTATGTCCCTAGAGGGATTTCTATGTCGCTAGAGGGATTTCTAGGTCGCTAGAGGGATTTCTATGTCCCAAGAGGGATTTCTATGTCCCTAGAGGGATAGATTTCTATGTCCCAAGAGGGATTTCTATGTCGCTAGAGGGATTTCTAGGTCGCTAGAGGGATTTCTATGTCCCTAGAGGGATTTCTAGGTCCCTAGAGGGATAGATTTCTATGTCCCTAGAGGGATTTCTATGTCCCAAGAGGGATTTCTATGTCCCAAGAGGGATTTCTATGTCCCTAGAGGGATAGATTTCTATGTCCCTAGAGGGATTTCAATGTCCCTAGAGGGATTTCTATGTCCCAAGAGGGATTTCTATGTCCCAAGAGGGATTTCTAGGTCCCTAGAGGGATTTCTATGTCCCAAGAGGGATAGATTTCTATGTCCCTAGAGGGATTTCTATGTCCCTAGAGGGATTTCTATGTCCCAAGAGGGATTTCTATGTCCCTAGAGGGATAGATTTCTATGTCCCTAGAGGGATTTCTATGTCCCTAGAGGGATTTCTATGTCCCAAGAGGGATTTCTATGTCCCTAGAGGGATTTCTATGTCCCTAGAGGGATAGATTTCTATGTCCCTAGAGGGATTTCTATGTCCCAAGAGGGATAGATTTCTATGTCCCTAGAGGGATTTCTATGTCCCTAGAGGGATTTCTATGTCCCAAGAGGGATTTCTATGTCCCTAGAGGGATTTCTATGTCCCTAGAGGGATAGATTTCTATGTCCCTAGAGGGATTTCTATGTCCCAAGAGGGATTTCTATGTCCCAAGAGGGATTTCTATGTCCCAAGAGGGATTTCTATGTCCCTAGAGGGATTTCTATGTCCCTAGAGGGATAGATTTCTATGTCCCTAGAGGGATTTCTAGGTCCCTAGAGGGATTTCTATGTCCCTAGAGGGATAGATTTCTATGTCCCTAGAGGGATTTCTATGTCCCTAGAGGGATTTCTATGTCCCAAGAGGGATTTCTATGTCCCTAGAGGGATAGATTTCTATGTCCCTAGAGGGATTTCTATGTCCCTAGAGGGATTTCTAGGTCCCTAGAGAGAGAGATTTCTATGTCCTTAGAGGGATTTCTATGTCGCTAGAGGGATTTCTAGGTCCCTAGAGGGATTTCTATGTCCCAGAGGGATTTCTAGGTCCCTAGAGGGATTTCTAGGTCCCTAGAGGGATTTCTATGTCCCTAGAGGGATAGATTTCTATGTCCCTAGAGGGATTTCTATGTCCCTAGAGGGATTTCTATGTCCCAAGAGGGATTTCTATGTCCCTAGAGGGATAGATTTCTATGTCCCTAGAGGGATTTCAATGTCCCTAGAGGGATTTCTATGTCCCAAGAGGGATTTCTATGTCCCAAGAGGGATTTCTATGTCCCTAGAGGGATAGATTTCTATGTCCCTAGAGGGATTTCAATGTCCCTAGAGGGATTTCTATGTCCCAAGAGGGATTTCTATGTCCCAAGAGGGATTTCTATGTCCCTAGAGGGATTTCTATGTCCCTAGAGGGATAGATTTCTATGTCCCTAGAGGGATTTCTATGTCCCTAGAGGGATTTCTATGTCCCAAGAAGGATTTCTATGTCCCTAGAGGGATAGATTTCTATGTCCCTAGAGGGATTTCTATGTCCCTAGAGGGATTTCTAGGTCCCTAGAGAGAGAGATTTCTATGTCCTTAGAGGGATTTCTATGTCGCTAGAGGGATTTCTAGGTCACTAGAGGGATTTCGATGTCCCAGAGGGATTTCTAGGTCCCTAGAGGGATTTCTATGTCCCTAGAGGGATAGATTTCTATGTCCCTAGAGGGATTTCTATGTCCCTAGAGGGATTTCTATGTCCCTAGAGGGATAGATTTCTATGTCCCTAGAGGGATTTCTATGTCCCTAGAGGGATTTCTATGTCCCAAGAGGGATTTCTATGTCCCTAGAGGGATAGATTTCTATGTCCCTAGAGGGATTTCTATGTCCCTAGAGGGATTTCTATGTCGCTAGAGGGATTTCTATGTCCCAAGAGGGATTTCTATGTCCCTAGAGGGATAGATTTCTATGTCCCTAGAGGGATTTCAATGTCCCTAGAGGGATTTCTATGTCCCAAGAGGGATTTCTATGTCCCAAGAGGGATTTCTAGGTCCCTAGAGGGATAGATTTCTATGTCCCTAGAGGGATTTCTATGTCCCAAGAGGGATTTCTATGTCCCTAGAGGGATAGATTTCTATGTCCCTAGAGGGATTTCTATGTCGCTAGAGGGATTTCTAGGTCGCTAGAGGGATTTCTATGTCCCTAGAGGGATTTCTAGGTCCCTAGAGGGATAGATTTCTATGTCCCTAGAGGGATTTCTATGTCCCAAGAGGGATTTCTATGTCCCTAGAGGGATAGATTTCTATGTCCCTAGAGGGATTTCTATGTCCCAAGAGGGATTTCTATGTCCCAAGAGGGATTTCTATGTCCCTAGAGGGATAGATTTCTATGTCCCTAGAGGGATTTCAATGTCCCTAGAGGGATTTCTATGTCCCTAGAGGGATTTCTAGGTCCCTAGAGGGATTTCTATGTCCCTAGAGGGATAGATTTCTATGTCCCTAGAGGGATTTCAATGTCCCTAGAGGGATTTCTATGTCCCAAGAGGGATTTCTATGTCCCAAGAGGGATTTCTATGTCCCTAGAGGGATAGATTTCTATGTCCCTAGAGGGATTTCTATGTCCCTAGAGGGATTTCTATGTCCCAAGAGGGATTTCTATGTCCCAAGAGGGATTTCTATGTCCCTAGAGGGATAGATTTCTATGTCCCTAGAGGGATTTCAATGTCCCTAGAGGGATTTCTATGTCCCAAGAGGGATTTCTATGTCCCAAGAGGGATTTCTATGTCCCTAGAGGGATTTCTATGTCCCTAGAGGGATAGATTTCTATGTCCCTAGAGGGATTTCTAGGTCCCTAGAGGGATTTCTAGGTCCCCAGAGGGATTTCTATGTCCCTAGAGGGATAGATTTCTATGTCCCTAGAGGGATTTCTATGTCCCTAGAGGGATTTCTATGTCCCTAGAGGGATTTCTATGTCCCTAGAGGGATTTCTATGTCCCTAGAGGGATTTCTATGTCCCTAGAGGGATTTCTATGTCCCAAGAGGGATTTCTATGTCCCAAGAGGGATTTCTATGTCCCTAGAGGGATTTCTATGTCCCTAGAGGGATAGAATTCTATGTCCCTAGAGGGATTTCTAGGTCCCTAGAGGGATTTCTAGGTCCCTAGAGGGATTTCTATGTCCCTAGAGGGATAGATTTCTATGTCCCTAGAGGGATTTCTAGGTCCCTAGAGGGATTTCTATGTCCCTAGAGGGATAGATTTCTATGTCCCTAGAGGGATTTCTATGTCCCTAGAGGGATAGATTTCTATGTCCCTAGAGGGATTTCTATGTCCCTAGAGGGATTTCTATGTCCCAAGAGGGATTTTTATGTCCCTAGAGGGATTTCTATGTCCCTAGAGGGATAGATTTCTATGTCCCTAGAGGGATTTCTATGTCCCAAGAGGGATAGATTTCTATGTCCCTAGAGGGATTTCTATGTCCCTAGAGGGATTTCTATGTCCCAAGAGGGATTTCTATGTCCCTAGAGGGATTTCTATGTCCCTAGAGGGATAGATTTCTATGTCCCTAGAGGGATTTCTATGTCCCAAGAGGGATTTCTATGTCCCAAGAGGGATTTCTATGTCCCTAGAGGGATAGATTTCTATGTCCCTAGAGGGATTTCAATGTCCCTAGAGGGATTTCTATGTCCCAAGAGGGATTTCTATGTCCCAAGAGGGATTTCTATGTCCCTAGAGGGATAGATTTCTATGTCCCTAGAGGGATTTCAATGTCCCTAGAGGGATTTCTATGTCCCAAGAGGGATTTCTATGTCCCAAGAGGGATTTCTATGTCCCTAGAGGGATTTCTATGTCCCTAGAGGGATAGATTTCTATGTCCCTAGAGGGATTTCTAGGTCCCTAGAGGGATTTCTATGTCCCTAGAGGGATAGATTTCTATGTCCCTAGAGGGATTTCTATGTCCCTAGAGGGATTTCTATGTCCCAAGAGGGATTTCTATGTCCCTAGAGGGATAGATTTCTATGTCCCTAGAGGGATTTCTATGTCCCTAGAGGGATTTCTAGGTCCCTAGAGAGAGAGATTTCTATGTCCCAAGAGGGATTTCTATGTCCCAAGAGGGATTTCTATGTCCCTAGAGGGATAGATTTCTATGTCCCTAGAGGGATTTCAATGTCCCTAGAGGGATTTCTATGTCCCTAGAGGGATTTCTAGGTCCCTAGAGGGATTTCTATGTCCCTAGAGGGATAGATTTCTATGTCCCTAGAGGGATTTCAATGTCCCTAGAGGGATTTCTATGTCCCAAGAGGGATTTCTATGTCCCAAGAGGGATTTCTATGTCCCTAGAGGGATAGATTTCTATGTCCCTAGAGGGATTTCTATGTCCCTAGAGGGATTTCTATGTCCCAAGAGGGATTTCTATGTCCCAAGAGGGATTTCTATGTCCCTAGAGGGATAGATTTCTATGTCCCTAGAGGGATTTCAATGTCCCTAGAGGGATTTCTATGTCCCAAGAGGGATTTCTATGTCCCAAGAGGGATTTCTATGTCCCTAGAGGGATTTCTATGTCCCTAGAGGGATAGATTTCTATGTCCCTAGAGGGATTTCTAGGTCCCTAGAGGGATTTCTAGGTCCCCAGAGGGATTTCTATGTCCCTAGAGGGATAGATTTCTATGTCCCTAGAGGGATTTCTATGTCCCTAGAGGGATTTCTATGTCCCTAGAGGGATTTCTATGTCCCTAGAGGGATTTCTATGTCCCTAGAGGGATTTCTATGTCCCAAGAGGGATTTCTATGTCCCTAGAGGGATTTCTATGTCCCTAGAGGGATAGAATTCTATGTCCCTAGAGGGATTTCTAGGTCCCTAGAGGGATTTCTAGGTCCCTAGAGGGATTTCTATGTCCCTAGAGGGATAGATTTCTATGTCCCTAGAGGGATTTCTATGTCCCTATAGGGATTTCTATGTCCCTAGAGGGATTTCTATGTCCCTAGAGGGATTTCTATGTCCCTAGAGGGATTTCTATGTCGCTAGAGGGATTTCTAGGTCGCTAGAGGGATTTCTATGTCCCAAGAGGGATTTCTATGTCCCTAGAGGGATAGATTTCTATGTCCCAAGAGGGATTTCTATGTCCCTAGAGGGATTTCTATGTCGCTAGAGGGATTTCTAGGTCGCTAGAGGGATTTCTATGTCCCTAGAGGGATTTCTAGGTCCCTAGAGGGATAGATTTCTATGTCCCTAGAGGGATTTCTATGTCCCAAGAGGGATTTCTATGTCCCTAGAGGGATTTCTATGTCGCTAGAGGGATTTCTATGTCCCAAGAGGGATTTCTATGTCCCTAGAGGGATTTCTATGTCCCTAGAGGGATAGATTTCTATGTCCCTAGAGGGATTTCTAGGTCCCTAGAGGGATTTCTATGTCCCTAGAGGGATAGATTTCTATGTCCCTAGAGGGATTTCTATGTCCCTAGAGGGATTTCTATGTCCCAAGAGGGATTTCTATGTCCCTAGAGGGATAGATTTCTATGTCCCTAGAGGGATTTCTATGTCCCAAGAGGGATTTCTATGTCCCTAGAGGGATAGATTTCTATGTCCCTAGAGGGATTTCTATGTCCCTAGAGGGATTTCTAGGTCCCTAGAGAGAGAGATTTCTATGTCCTTAGAGGGATTTCTATGTCGCTAGAGGGATTTCTAGGTCCCTAGAGGGATTTCTATGTCCCAGAGGGATTTCTAGGTCCCTAGAGGGATTTCTATGTCCCTAGAGGGATAGATTTCTATGTCCCTAGAGGGATTTCTATGTCCCTAGAGGGATTTCTATGTCCCTAGAGGGATAGATTTCTATGTCCCTAGAGGGATTTCTATGTCCCTAGAGGGATTTCTATGTCCCAAGAGGGATTTCTATGTCCCTAGAGGGATTTCTATGTCCCTAGAGGGATTTCTATGTCGCTAGAGGGATTTCTATGTCCCAAGAGGGATTTCTATGTCCCTAGAGGGATAGATTTCTATGTCCCTAGAGGGATTTCAATGTCCCTAGAGGGATTTCTATGTCCCAAGAGGGATTTCTAGGTCCCTAGAGGGATAGATTTCTATGTCCCTAGAGGGATTTCTATGTCCCAAGAGGGATTTCTATGTCCCTAGAGGGATAGATTTCTATGTCCCTAGAGGGATTTCTATGTCGCTAGAGGGATTTCTAGGTCGCTAGAGGGATTTCTATGTCCCTAGAGGGATTTCTAGGTCCCTAGAGGGATAGATTTCTATGTCCCTAGAGGGATTTCTATGTCCCAAGAGGGATTTCTATGTCCCAAGAGGGATTTCTATGTCCCTAGAGGGATAGATTTCTATGTCCCTAGAGGGATTTCAATGTCCCTAGAGGGATTTCTATGTCCCAAGAGGGATTTCTATGTCCCAAGAGGGATTTCTAGGTCCCTAGAGGGATTTCTATGTCCCTAGAGGGATAGATTTCTATGTCCCTAGAGGGATTTCTATGTCCCTAGAGGGATTTCTATGTCCCTAGAGGGATTTCTATGTCCCAAGAGGGATTTCTATGTCCCTAGAGGGATAGATTTCTATGTCCCTAGAGGGATTTCTAGGTCCCTAGAGGGATTTCTATGTCCCAGAGGGATTTCTAGGTCCCTAGAGGGATTTCTATGTCCCTAGAGGGATAGATTTCTATGTCCCTAGAGGGATTTCTATGTCCCTAGAGGGATTTCTATGTCCCTAGAGGGATAGATTTCTATGTCCCTAGAGGGATTTCTATGTCCCTAGAGGGATTTCTATGTCCCAAGAGGGATTTCTATGTCCCTAGAGGGATAGATTTCTATGTCCCTAGAGGGATTTCTATGTCCCTAGAGGGATTTCTATGTCCCAAGAGGGATTTCTATGTCCCTAGAGGGATTTCTATGTCCCTAGAGGGATAGATTTCTATGTCCCTAGAGGGATTTCAATGTCCCTAGAGGGATTTCTATGTCCCAAGAGGGATTTCTATGTCCCAAGAGGGATTTCTATGTCCCTAGAGGGATTTCTATGTCCCTAGAGGGATAGATTTCTATGTCCCTAGAGGGATTTCTATGTCCCTAGAGGGATTTCTATGTCCCAAGAGGGATTTCTATGTCCCAAGAGGGATTTCTATGTCCCTAGAGGGATAGATTTCTATGTCCCTAGAGGGATTTCAATGTCCCTAGAGGGATTTCTATGTCCCAAGAGGGATTTCTATGTCCCAAGAGGGATTTCTATGTCCCTAGAGGGATTTCTATGTCCCTAGAGGGATAGATTTCTATGTCCCTAGAGGGATTTCTAGGTCCCTAGAGGGATTTCTAGGTCCCTAGAGGGATTTCTATGTCCCTAGAGGGATAGATTTCTATGTCCCTAGAGGGATTTCTATTTCCCTAGAGGGATTTCTATGTCCCTAGAGGGATTTCTATGTCCCTAGAGGGATTTCTATGTCCCTAGAGGGATTTCTATGTCCCTAGAGGGATTTCTATGTCCCAAGAGGGATTTCTATGTCCCAAGAGGGATTTCTATGTCCCTAGAGGGATAGATTTCTATGTCCCTAGAGGGATTTCAATGTCCCTAGAGGGATTTCTATGTCCCAAGAGGGATTTCTATGTCCCAAGAGGGATTTCTATGTCCCTAGAGGGATTTCTATGTCCCTAGAGGGATAGATTTCTATGTCCCTAGAGGGATTTCTATGTCCCTAGAGGGATAGATTTCTATGTCCCTAGAGGGATTTCTATGTCCCTAGAGGGATTTCTATGTCCCTAGAGGGATTTCTATGTCCCTAGAGGGATAGATTTCTATGTCCCTAGAGGGATTTCTATGTCCCTAGAGGGATTTCTATGTCCCTAGAGGGATTTCTATGTCGCTAGAGGGATTTCTAGGTCGCTAGAGGGATTTCTATGTCCCAAGAGGGATTTCTATGTCCCTAGAGGGATAGATTTCTATGTCCCAAGAGGGATTTCTATGTCCCTAGAGGGATTTCTATGTCGCTAGAGGGATATCTAGGTCGCTAGAGGGATTTCTATGTCCCTAGAGGGATTTCTAGGTCCCTAGAGGGATAGATTTCTATGTCCCTAGAGGGATTTCTATGTCCCAAGAGGGATTTCTATGTCCCAAGAGGGATTTCTATGTCCCTAGAGGGATAGATTTCTATGTCCGTAGAGGGATTTCAATGTTCCTAGAGGGATTTCTATGTCCCAAGAGGGATTTCTATGTCCCAAGAGGGATTTCTAGGTCCCTAGAGGGATTTCTATGTCCCTAGAGGGATAGATTTCTATGTCCCTAGAGGGATTTCTATGTCCCTAGAGGGATTTCTATGTCCCAAGAGGGATTTCTATGTCCCTAGAGGGATAGATTTCTATGTCCCTAGAGGGATTTCTATGTCCCTAGAGGGATTTCTATGTCCCAAGAGGGATTTCTATGTCCCTAGAGGGATTTCTATGTCCCTAGAGGGATAGATTTCTATGTCCCTAGAGGGATTTCTATGTCCCTAGAGGGATAGATTTCTATGTCCCTAGAGGGATTTCTATGTCCCTAGAGGGATTTCTAGGTCCCTAGAGAGAGAGATTTCTATGTCCTTAGAGGGATTTCTATGTCGCTAGAGGGATTTCTAGGTCCCTAGAGGGATTTCTATGTCCCAGAGGGATTTCTAGGTCCCTAGAGGGATTTCTAGGTCCCTAGAGGGATTTCTATGTCCCTAGAGGGATAGATTTCTATGTCCCTAGAGGGATTTCTATGTCCCTAGAGGGATAGATTTCTATGTCCCTAGAGGGATTTCTATGTCCCTAGAGGGATTTCTATGTCCCTAGAGGGATAGATTTCTATGTCCCTAGAGGGATTTCAATGTCCCTAGAGGGATTTCTATGTCCCAAGAGGGATTTCTATGTCCCAAGAGGGATTTCTATGTCCCTAGAGGGATTTCTATGTCCCTAGAGGGATAGATTTCTATGTCCCTAGAGGGATTTCTAGGTCCCTAGAGGGATTTCTATGTCCCTAGAGGGATAGATTTCTATGTCCCTAGAGGGATTTCTATGTCCCTAGGGGGGTTTCTATGTCCCAAGAGGGATTTCTATGTCCCTAGAGGGATAGATTTCTATGTCCCTAGAGGGATTTCTATGTCCCTAGAGGGATTTCTAGGTCCCTAGAGAGAGAGATTTCTATGTCCTTAGAGGGATTTCTATGTCGCTAGAGGGATTTCTAGGTCCCTAGAGGGATTTCTATGTCCCAGAGGGATTTCTAGGTCCCTAGAGGGATTTCTATGTCCCTAGAGGGATAGATTTCTATGTCCCTAGAGGGATTTCTATGTCCCTAGAGGGATTTCTATGTCCCTAGAGGGATAGATTTCTATGTCCCTAGAGGGATTTCTATGTCCCTAGAGGGATTTCTATGTCCCAAGAGGGATTTCTATGTCCCTAGAGGGATAGATTTCTATGTCCCTAGAGGGATTTCTATGTCCCAAGAGGGATTTCTATGTCCCTAGAGGGATAGATTTCTATGTCCCTAGAGGGATTTCTATGTCGCTAGAGGGATTTCTAGGTCGCTAGAGGGATTTCTATGTCCCTAGAGGGATTTCTAGGTCCCTAGAGGGATAGATTTCTATGTCCCTAGAGGGATTTCTATGTCCCAAGAGGGATTTCTATGTCCCAAGAGGGATTTCTATGTCCCTAGAGGGATAGATTTCTATGTCCCTAGAGGGATTTCAATGTCCCTAGAGGGATTTCTATGTCCCAAGAGGGATTTCTATGTCCCAAGAGGGATTTCTAGGTCCCTAGAGGGATTTCTATGTCCCTAGAGGGATAGATTTCTATGTCCCTAGAGGGATTTCTATGTCCCTAGAGGGATTTCTATGTCCCTAGAGGGATTTCTATGTCCCAAGAGGGATTTCTATGTCCCTAGAGGGATAGATTTCTATGTCCCTAGAGGGATTTCTAGGTCCCTAGAGGGATTTCTATGTCCCAGAGGGATTTCTAGGTCCCTAGAGGGATTTCTATGTCCCTAGAGGGATAGATTTCTATGTCCCTAGAGGGATTTCTATGTCCCTAGAGGGATTTCTATGTCCCTAGAGGGATAGATTTCTATGTCCCTAGAGGGATTTCTATGTCCCTAGAGGAATTTCTATGTCCCAAGAGGGATTTCTATGTCCCTAGAGGGATAGATTTCTATGTCCCTAGAGGGATTTCTATGTCCCTAGAGGGATTTCTATGTCGCTAGAGGGATTTCTATGTCCCAAGAGGGATTTCTATGTCCCCAGAGGGATAGATTTCTATGTCCCTAGAGGGATTTCAATGTCCCTAGAGGGATTTCTATGTCCCAAGAGGGATTTCTATGTCCCAAGAGGGATTTCTAGGTCCCTAGAGGGATAGATTTCTATGTCCCTAGAGGGATTTCTATGTCCCAAGTGGGATTTCTATGTCCCTAGAGGGATAGATTTCTATGTCCCTAGAGGGATTTCTATGTCGCTAGAGGGATTTCTAGGTCGCTAGAGGGATTTCTATGTCCCTAGAGGGATTTCTAGGTCCCTAGAGGGATAGATTTCTATGTCCCTAGAGGGATTTCTATGTCCCAAGAGGGATTTCTATGTCCCTAGAGGGATAGATTTCTATGTCCCAAGAGGGATTTCTATGTCCCTAGAGGGATAGATTTCTATGTCCCTAGAGGGATTTCTATGTCGCTAGAGGGATTTCTAGGTCGCTAGAGGGATTTCTATGTCCCTAGAGGGATTTCTAGGTCCCTAGAGGGATAGATTTCTATGTCCCTAGAGGGATTTCTATGTCCCAAGAGGGATTTCTATGTCCCAAGAGGGATTTCTATGTCCCTAGAGGGATAGATTTCTATGTCCCTAGAGGGATTTCAATGTCCCTAGAGGGATTTCTATGTCCCAAGAGGGATTTCTATGTCCCAAGAGGGATTTCTAGGTCCCTAGAGGGATTTCTATGTCCCTAGAGGGATAGATTTCTATGTCCCTAGAGGGATTTCTATGTCCCTAGAGGGATTTCTATGTCCCTAGAGGGATTTCTATGTCCCAAGAGGGATTTCTATGTCCCTAGAGGGATAGATTTCTATGTCCCTAGAGGGATTTCTAGGTCCCTAGAGGGATTTCTATGTCCCAGAGGGATTTCTAGGTCCCTAGAGGGATTTCTATGTCCCTAGAGGGATAGATTTCTATGTCCCTAGAGGGATTTCTATGTCCCTAGAGGGATTTCTATGTCCCTAGAGGGATAGATTTCTATGTCCCTAGAGGGATTTCTATGTCCCTAGAGGGATTTCTATGTCCCAAGAGGGATTTCTATGTCCCTAGAGGGATAGATTTCTATGTCCCTAGAGGGATTTCTATGTCCCTAGAGGGATTTCTATGTCGCTAGAGGGATTTCTATGTCCCAAGAGGGATTTCTATGTCCCCAGAGGGATAGATTTCTATGTCCCTAGAGGAATTTCAATGTCCCTAGAGGGATTTCTATGTCCCAAGAGGGATTTCTATGTCCCAAGAGGGATTTCTAGGTCCCTAGAGGGATAGATTTCTATGTCCCTAGAGGGATTTCTATGTCCCAAGTGGGATTTCTATGTCCCTAGAGGGATAGATTTCTATGTCCCTAGAGGGATTTCTATGTCGCTAGAGGGATTTCTAGGTCGCTAGAGGGATTTCTATGTCCCTAGAGGGATTTCTAGGTCCCTAGAGGGATAGATTTCTATGTCCCTAGAGGGATTCCTATGTCCCAAGAGGGATTTCTATGTCCCAAGAGGGATTTCTATGTCCCTAGAGGGATAGATTTCTATGTCCCTAGAGGGATATCAATGTCCCTAGAGGGATTTCTATGTCCCAAGAGGGATTTCTATGTCCCAAGAGGGATTTCTAGGTCCCTAGAGGGATTTCTATGTCCCTAGAGGGATAGATTTCTATGTCCCTAGAGGGATTTCTATGTCCCTAGAGGGATTTCTATGTCCCAAGAGGGATTTCTATGTCCCTAGAGGGATAGATTTCTATGTCCCTAGAGGGATTTCTATGTCCCTAGAGGGATTTCTATGTCCCAAGAGGGATTTCTATGTCCCTAGAGGGATTTCTATGTCCCTAGAGGGATAGATTTCTATGTCCCTAGAGGGATTTCTATGTCCCAAGAGGGATAGATTTCTATGTCCCTAGAGGGATTTCTATGTCCCTAGAGGGATTTCTATGTCCCAAGAGGGATTTCTATGTCCCTAGAGGGATTTCTATGTCCCTAGAGAGATAGATTTCTATGTCCCTAGAGGGATTTCTATGTCCCAAGAGGGATTTCTATGTCCCAAGAGGGATTTCTATGTCCCTAGAGGGATAGATTTCTATGTCCCTAGAGGGATTTCAATGTCCCTAGAGGGATTTCTATGTCCCTAGAGGGATTTCTAGGTCCCTAGAGGGATTTCTATGTCCCTAGAGGGATAGATTTCTATGTCCCTAGAGGGATTTCAATGTCCCTAGAGGGATTTTTATGTCCCAAGAGGGATTTCTATGTCCCAAGAGGGATTTCTATGTCCCTAGAGGGATTTCTATGTCCCTAGAGGGATAGATTTCTATGTCCCTAGAGGGATTTCTATGTCCCTAGAGGGATTTCTATGTCCCAAGAGGGATTTCTATGTCCCAAGAGGGATTTCTATGTCCCTAGAGGGATAGATTTCTATGTCCCTAGAGGGATTTCAATGTCCCTAGAGGGATTTCTATGTCCCAAGAGGGATTTCTATGTCCCAAGAGGGATTTCTATGTCCCTAGAGGGATTTCTATGTCCCTAGAGGGATAGATTTCTATGTCCCTTGAGGGATTTCTAGGTCCCTAGAGGGATTTCTAGGTCCCTAGAGGGATTTCTATGTCCCTAGAGGGATAGATTTCTATGTCCCTAGAGGGATTTCTATTTCCCTAGAGGGATTTCTATGTCCCTAGAGGGATTTCTATGTCCCTAGAGGGATTTCTATGTCCCTAGAGGGATTTCTATGTCCCTAGAGGGATTTCTATGTCCCAAGAGGGATTTCTATGTCCCAAGAGGGATTTCTATGTCCCTAGAGGGATAGATTTCTATGTCCCTAGAGGGATTTCAATGTCCCTAGAGGGATTTCTATGTCCCAAGAGGGATTTCTATGTCCCAAGAGGGATTTCTATGTCCCTAGAGGGATTTCTATGTCCCTAGAGGGATAGATTTCTATGTCCCTAGAGGGATTTCTAGGTCCCTAGAGGGATTTCTAGGTCCCTAGAGGGATTTCTATGTCCCTAGAGGGATAGATTTCTATGTCCCTAGAGGGATTTCTATGTCCCTAGAGGGATTTCTATGTCCCTAGAGGGATTTCTATGTCCCAAGAGGGATTTCTAGGTCCCTAGAGGGATTTCTATGTCCCTAGAGGGATAGATTTCTATGTCCCTAGAGGGATTTCTATGTCCCTAGAGGGATTTCTATGTCCCAAGAGGGATTTCTATGTCCCTAGAGGGATAGATTTCTATGTCCCTAGAGGGATTTCTATGTCCCTAGAGGGATTTCTATGTCCCAAGAGGGATTTCTATGTCCCTAGAGGGATTTCTATGTCCCTAGAGGGATAGATTTCTATGTCCCTAGAGGGATTTCTATGTCCCTAGAGGGATAGATTTCTATGTCCCTAGAGGGATTTCTATGTCCCTAGAGGGATTTCTAGGTCCCTAGAGAGAGAGATTTCTATGTCCTTAGAGGGATTTCTATGTCGCTAGAGGGATTTCTAGGTCCCTAGAGGGATTTCTATGTCCCAGAGGGATTTCTAGGTCCCTAGAGGGATTTCTAGGTCCCTAGAGGGATTTCTATGTCCCTAGAGGGATAGATTTCTATGTCCCTAGAGGGATTTCTATGTCCCTAGAGGGATAGATTTCTATGTCCCTAGAGGGATTTCTATGTCCCTAGAGGGATTTCTATGTCCCAAGAGGGATTTCTATGTCCCTAGAGGGATTTCTATGTCCCTAGAGGGATAGATTTCTATGTCCCTAGAGGGATTTCTATGTCCCAAGAAGGATAGATTTCTATGTCCCTAGAGGGATTTCTATGTCCCTAGAGGGATTTCTATGTCCCAAGAGGGATTTCTATGTCCCTAGAGGGATTTCTATGTCCCTAGAGGGATAGATTTCTATGTCCCTAGAGGGATTTCTATGTCCCAAGAGGGATTTCTATGTCCCAAGAGGGATTTCTATGTCCCTAGAGGGATAGATTTCTATGTCCCTAGAGGGATTTCAATGTCCCTAGAGGGATTTCTATGTCCCAAGAGGGATTTCTATGTCCCAAGAGGGATTTCTATGTCCCTAGAGGGATAGATTTCTATGTCCCTAGAGGGATTTCAATGTCCCTAGAGGGATTTCTATGTCCCAAGAGGGATTTCAATGTCCCTAGAGGGATTTCTATGTCCCAAGAGGGATTTCTATGTCCCAAGAGGGATTTCTATGTCCCTAGAGGGATAGATTTCTATGTCCCTAGAGGGATTTCAATGTCCCTAGAGGGATTTCTATGTCCCAAGAGGGATTTCTATGTCCCAAGAGGGATTTCTATGTCCCTAGAGGGATTTCTATGTCCCTAGAGGGATAGATTTCTATGTCCCTAGAGGGATTTCTAGGTCCCTAGAGGGATTTCTATGTCCCTAGAGGGATAGATTTCTATGTCCCTAGAGGGATTTCTATGTCCCTAGAGGGATAGATTTCTATGTCCCTAGAGGGATTTCTATGTCCCTAGAGGGATTTCTATGTCCCAAGAGGGATTTCTATGTCCCAAGAGGGATTTCTATGTCCCTAGAGGGATAGATTTCTATGTCCCTAGAGGGATTTCAATGTCCCTAGAGGGATTTCTATGTCCCAAGAGGGATTTCTATGTCCCAAGAGGGATTTCTATGTCCCTAGAGGGATTTCTATGTCCCTAGAGGGATAGATTTCTATGTCCCTTGAGGGATTTCTAGGTCCCTAGAGGGATTTCTAGGTCCCTAGAGGGATTTCTATGTCCCTAGAGGGATAGATTTCTATGTCCCTAGAGGGATTTCTATTTCCCTAGAGGGATTTCTATGTCCCTAGAGGGATTTCTATGTCCCTAGAGGGATTTCTATGTCCCTAGAGGGATTTCTATGTCCCTAGAGGGATTTCTATGTCCCAAGAGGGATTTCTATGTCCCAAGAGGGATTTCTATGTCCCTAGAGGGATAGATTTCTATGTCCCTAGAGGGATTTCAATGTCCCTAGAGGGATTTCTATGTCCCAAGAGGGATTTCTATGTCCCAAGAGGGATTTCTATGTCCCTAGAGGGATTTCTATGTCCCTAGAGGGATAGATTTCTATGTCCCTAGAGGGATTTCTAGGTCCCTAGAGGGATTTCTAGGTCCCTAGAGGGATTTCTATGTCCCTAGAGGGATAGATTTCTATGTCCCTAGAGGGATTTCTATGTCCCTAGAGGGATTTCTATGTCCCTAGAGGGATTTCTATGTCCCAAGAGGGATTTCTAGGTCCCTAGAGGGATTTCTATGTCCCTAGAGGGATAGATTTCTATGTCCCTAGAGGGATTTCTATGTCCCTAGAGGGATTTCTATGTCCCAAGAGGGATTTCTATGTCCCTAGAGGGATAGATTTCTATGTCCCTAGAGGGATTTCTATGTCCCTAGAGGGATTTCTATGTCCCAAGAGGGATTTCTATGTCCCTAGAGGGATTTCTATGTCCCTAGAGGGATAGATTTCTATGTCCCTAGAGGGATTTCTATGTCCCTAGAGGGATAGATTTCTATGTCCCTAGAGGGATTTCTATGTCCCTAGAGGGATTTCTAGGTCCCTAGAGAGAGAGATTTCTATGTCCTTAGAGGGATTTCTATGTCGCTAGAGGGATTTCTAGGTCCCTAGAGGGATTTCTATGTCCCAGAGGGATTTCTAGGTCCCTAGAGGGATTTCTAGGTCCCTAGAGGGATTTCTATGTCCCTAGAGGGATAGATTTCTATGTCCCTAGAGGGATTTCTATGTCCCTAGAGGGATAGATTTCTATGTCCCTAGAGGGATTTCTATGTCCCTAGAGGGATTTCTATGTCCCAAGAGGGATTTCTATGTCCCTAGAGGGATTTCTATGTCCCTAGAGGGATAGATTTCTATGTCCCTAGAGGGATTTCTATGTCCCAAGAAGGATAGATTTCTATGTCCCTAGAGGGATTTCTATGTCCCTAGAGGGATTTCTATGTCCCAAGAGGGATTTCTATGTCCCTAGAGGGATTTCTATGTCCCTAGAGGGATAGATTTCTATGTCCCTAGAGGGATTTCTATGTCCCAAGAGGGATTTCTATGTCCCAAGAGGGATTTCTATGTCCCTAGAGGGATAGATTTCTATGTCCCTAGAGGGATTTCAATGTCCCTAGAGGGATTTCTATGTCCCAAGAGGGATTTCTATGTCCCAAGAGGGATTTCTATGTCCCTAGAGGGATAGATTTCTATGTCCCTAGAGGGATTTCAATGTCCCTAGAGGGATTTCTATGTCCCAAGAGGGATTTCTATGTCCCAAGAGGGATTTCTATGTCCCTAGAGGGATTTCTATGTCCCTAGAGGGATAGATTTCTATGTCCCTAGAGGGATTTCTATGTCCCTAGAGGGATAGATTTCTATGTCCCTAGAGGGATTTCTATGTCCCTAGAGGGATTTCTATGTCCCAAGAGGGATTTCTATGTCCCTAGAGGGATAGATTTCTATGTCCCTAGAGGGATTTCTATGTCCCTAGAGGGATTTCTAGGTCCCTAGAGAGAGAGATTTCTATGTCCTTAGAGGGATTTCTATGTCGCTAGAGGGATTTCTAGGTCCCTAGAGGGATTTCTATGTCCCAGAGGGATTTCTAGGTCCCTAGAGGGATTTCTATGTCCCTAGAGGGATAGATTTCTATGTCCCTAGAGGGATTTCTATGTCCCTAGAGGGATTTCTATGTCCCTAGAGGGATAGATTTCTATGTCCCTAGAGGGATTTCTATGTCCCTAGAGGGATTTCTATGTCCCAAGAGGGATTTCTATGTCCCTAGAGGGATAGATTTCTATGTCCCTAGAGGGATTTCTATGTCCCTAGAGGGATTTCTATGTCGCTAGAGGGATTTCTATGTCCCAAGAGGGATTTCTATGTCCCTAGAGGGATAGATTTCTATGTCCCTAGAGGGATTTCAATGTCCCTAGAGGGATTTCTATGTCCCAAGAGGGATTTCTATGTCCCAAGAGGGATTTCTAGGTCCCTAGAGGGATAGATTTCTATGTCCCTAGAGGGATTTCTATGTCCCAAGAGGGATTTCTATGTCCCTAGAGGGATAGATTTCTATGTCCCTAGAGGGATTTCTATGTCGCTAGAGGGATTTCTAGGTCGCTAGAGGGATTTCTATGTCCCTAGAGGGATTTCTAGGTCCCTAGAGGGATAGATTTCTATGTCCCTAGAGGGATTTCTATGTCCCAAGAGGGATTTCTATGTCCCTAGAGGGATTTCTATGTCCCAAGAGGGATTTCTATGTCCCAAGAGGGATTTCTATGTCCCTAGAGGGATTTCTATGTCCCTAGAGGGATAGATTTCTATGTCCCTAGAGGGATAGATTTCTATGTCCCTAGAGGGATTTCTAGGTCCCTAGAGGGATTTCTATGTCCCTAGAGGGATAGATTTCTATGTCCCTAGAGGGATTTCTATGTCCCTAGAGGGATTTCTATGTCCCTAGAGGGATTTCTATGTCCCAAGAGGGATTTCTAGGTCCCTAGAGGGATTTCTATGTCCCTAGAGGGATAGATTTCTATGTCCCTAGAGGGATTTCTATGTCCCTAGAGGGATTTCTATGTCCCAAGAGGGATTTCTATGTCCCTAGAGGGATAGATTTCTATGTCCCTAGAGGGATTTCTATGTCCCTAGAGGGATTTCTATGTCCCAAGAGGGATTTCTATGTCCCTAGAGGGATTTCTATGTCCCTAGAGGGATAGATTTCTATGTCCCTAGAGGGATTTCTATGTCCCTAGAGGGATAGATTTCTATGTCCCTAGAGGGATTTCTATGTCCCTAGAGGGATTTCTAGGTCCCTAGAGAGAGAGATTTCTATGTCCTTAGAGGGATTTCTATGTCGCTAGAGGGATTTCTAGGTCCCTAGAGGGATTTCTATGTCCCAGAGGGATTTCTAGGTCCCTAGAGGGATTTCTAGGTCCCTAGAGGGATTTCTATGTCCCTAGAGGGATAGATTTCTATGTCCCTAGAGGGATTTCTATGTCCCTAGAGGGATAGATTTCTATGTCCCTAGAGGGATTTCTATGTCCCTAGAGGGATTTCTATGTCCCAAGAGGGATTTCTATGTCCCTAGAGGGATTTCTATGTCCCTAGAGGGATAGATTTCTATGTCCCTAGAGGGATTTCTATGTCCCAAGAGGGATAGATATCTATGTCCCTAGAGGGATTTCTTTGTCCCTAGAGGGATTTCTATGTCCCAAGAGGGATTTCTATGTCCCTAGAGGGATTTCTATGTCCCTAGAGGGATAGATTTCTATGTCCCTAGAGGGATTTCTATGTCCCAAGAGGGATTTCTATGTCCCAAGAGGGATTTCTATGTCCCTAGAGGGATAGATTTCTATGTCCCTAGAGGGATTTCAATGTCCCTAGAGGGATTTCTATGTCCCAAGAGGGATTTCTATGTCCCAAGAGGGATTTCTATGTCCCTAGAGGGATAGATTTCTATGTCCCTAGAGGGATTTCAATGTCCCTAGAGGGATATCTATGTCCCAAGAGGGATTTCTATGTCCCAAGAGGGATTTCTATGTCCCTAGAGGGATTTCTATGTCCCTAGAGGGATAGATTTCTATGTCCCTAGAGGGATTTCTAGGTCCCTAGAGGGATTTCTATGTCCCTAGAGGGATAGATTTCTATGTCCCTAGAGGGATTTCTATGTCCCTAGAGGGATTTCTATGTCCCAAGAGGGATTTCTATGTCCCTAGAGGGATAGATTTCTATGTCCCTAGAGGGATTTCTATGTCCCTAGAGGGATTTCTAGGTCCCTAGAGAGAGAGATTTCTATGTCCTTAGAGGGATTTCTATGTCGCTAGAGGGATTTCTAGGTCCCTAGAGGGATTTCTATGTCCCAGAGGGATTTCTAGGTCCCTAGAGGGATTTCTATGTCCCTAGAGGGATAGATTTCTATGTCCCTAGAGGGATTTCTATGTCCCTAGAGGGATTTCTATGTCCCAAGAGGGATTTCTATGTCCCTAGAGGGATAGATTTCTATGTCCCTAGAGGGATTTCAATGTCCCTAGAGGGATATCTATGTCCCAAGAGGGATTTCTATGTCCCAAGAGGGATTTCTATGTCCCTAGAGGGATTTCTATGTCCCTAGAGGGATAGATTTCTATGTCCCTAGAGGGATTTCTAGGTCCCTAGAGGGATTTCTATGTCCCTAGAGGGATAGATTTCTATGTCCCTAGAGGGATTTCTATGTCCCTAGAGGGATTTCTATGTCCCAAGAGGGATTTCTATGTCCCTAGAGGGATAGATTTCTATGTCCCTAGAGGGATTTCTATGTCCCTAGAGGGATTTCTAGGTCCCTAGAGAGAGAGATTTCTATGTCCTTAGAGGGATTTCTATGTCGCTAGAGGGATTTCTAGGTCCCTAGAGGGATTTCTATGTCCCAGAGGGATTTCTAGGTCCCTAGAGGGATTTCTATGTCCCTAGAGGGATAGATTTCTATGTCCCTAGAGGGATTTCTATGTCCCTAGAGGGATTTCTATGTCCCTAGAGGGATAGATTTCTATGTCCCTAGAGGGATTTCTATGTCCCTAGAGGGATTTCTATGTCCCAAGAGGGATTTCTATGTCCCTAGAGGGATAGATTTCTATGTCCCTAGAGGGATTTCTATGTCCCTAGAGGGATTTCTATGTCGCTAGAGGGATTTCTATGTCCCAAGAGGGATTTCTATGTCCCTAGAGGGATAGATTTCTATGTCCCTAGAGGGATTTCAATGTCCCTAGAGGGATTTCTATGTCCCAAGAGGGATTTCTATGTCCCAAGAGGGATTTCTAGGTCCCTAGAGGGATAGATTTCTATGTCCCTAGAGGGATTTCTATGTCCCAAGAGGGATTTCTATGTCCCTAGAGGGATAGATTTCTATGTCCCTAGAGGGATTTCTATGTCGCTAGAGGGATTTCTAGGTCGCTAGAGGGATTTCTATGTCCCTAGAGGGATTTCTAGGTTCCTAGAGGGATAGATTTCTATGTCCCTAGAGGGATTTCTATGTCCCAAGAGGGATTTCTATGTCCCAAGAGGGATTTCTATGTCCCTAGAGGGATAGATTTCTATGTCCCTAGAGGGATTTCAATGTCCCAAGAGGGATTTCTATGTCCCAAGAGGGATTTCTAGGTCCCTAGAGGGATAGATTTCTATGTCCCTAGAGGGATTTCTATGTCCCAAGAGGGATTTCTATGTCCCTAGAGGGATAGATTTCTATGTCCCTAGAGGGATTTCTATGTCGCTAGAGGGATTTCTAGGTCGCTAGAGGGATTTCTATGTCCCTAGAGGGATTTCTAGGTCCCTAGAGGGATAGATTTCTATGTCCCTAGAGGGATTTCTATGTCCCAAGAGGGATTTCTATGTCCCAAGAGGGATTTCTATGTCCCTAGAGGGATAGATTTCTATGTCCCTAGAGGGATTTCAATGTCCCTAGAGGGATTTCTATGTCCCAAGAGGGATTTCTATGTCCCAAGAGGGATTTCTAGGTCCCTAGAGGGATTTCTATGTCCCTAGAGGGATAGATTTCTATGTCCCTAGAGGGATTTCTATGTCCCTAGAGGGATTTCTATGTCCCTAGAGGGATTTCTATGTCCCAAGAGGGATTTCTATGTCCCTAGAGGGATAGATTTCTATGTCCCTAGAGGGATTTCTAGGTCCCTAGAGGGATTTCTATGTCCCAGAGGGATTTCTAGGTCCCTAGAGGGATTTCTATGTCCCTAGAGGGATAGATTTCTATGTCCCTAGAGGGATTTCTATGTCCCTAGAGGGATTTCTATGTCCCTAGAGGGATAGATTTCTATGTCCCTAGAGGGATTTCTATGTCCCTAGAGGGATTTCTATGTCCCAAGAGGGATTTCTATGTCCCTAGAGGGATAGATTTCTATGTCCCTAGAGGGATTTCTATGTCCCTAGAGGGATTTCTATGTCCCAAGAGGGATTTCTATGTCCCTAGAGGGATTTCTATGTCCCTAGAGGGATAGATTTCTATGTCCCTAGAGGGATTTCTATGTCCCTAGAGGGATAGATTTCTATGTCCCTAGAGGGATTTCTATGTCCCTAGAGGGATTTCTAGGTCCCTAGAGAGAGAGATTTCTATGTCCTTAGAGGGATTTCTATGTCGCTAGAGGGATTTCTAGGTCCCTAGAGGGATTTCTATGTCCCAGAGGGATTTCTAGGTCCCTAGAGGGATTTCTAGGTCCCTAGAGGGATTTCTATGTCCCTAGAGGGATAGATTTCTATGTCCCTAGAGGGATTTCTATGTCCCTAGAGGGATAGATTTCTATGTCCCTAGAGGGATTTCTATGTCCCTAGAGGGATTTCTATGTCCCAAGAGGGATTTCTATGTCCCTAGAGGGATTTCTATGTCCCTAGAGGGATAGATTTCTATGTCCCTAGAGGGATTTCTATGTCCCAAGAGGGATAGATATCTATGTCCCTAGAGGGATTTCTTTGTCCCTAGAGGGATTTCTATGTCCCAAGAGGGATTTCTATGTCCCTAGAGGGATTTCTATGTCCCTAGAGGGATAGATTTCTATGTCCCTAGAGGGATTTCTATGTCCCAAGAGGGATTTCTATGTCCCAAGAGGGATTTCTATGTCCCTAGAGGGATAGATTTCTATGTCCCTAGAGGGATTTCAATGTCCCTAGAGGGATTTCTATGTCCCAAGAGGGATTTCTATGTCCCAAGAGGGATTTCTATGTCCCTAGAGGGATAGATTTCTATGTCCCTAGAGGGATTTCAATGTCCCTAGAGGGATATCTATGTCCCAAGAGGGATTTCTATGTCCCAAGAGGGATTTCTATGTCCCTAGAGGGATTTCTATGTCCCTAGAGGGATAGATTTCTATGTCCCTAGAGGGATTTCTAGGTCCCTAGAGGGATTTCTATGTCCCTAGAGGGATAGATTTCTATGTCCCTAGAGGGATTTCTATGTCCCTAGAGGGATTTCTATGTCCCAAGAGGGATTTCTATGTCCCTAGAGGGATAGATTTCTATGTCCCTAGAGGGATTTCTATGTCCCTAGAGGGATTTCTAGGTCCCTAGAGAGAGAGATTTCTATGTCCTTAGAGGGATTTCTATGTCGCTAGAGGGATTTCTAGGTCCCTAGAGGGATTTCTATGTCCCAGAGGGATTTCTAGGTCCCTAGAGGGATTTCTATGTCCCTAGAGGGATAGATTTCTATGTCCCTAGAGGGATTTCTATGTCCCTAGAGGGATTTCTATGTCCCAAGAGGGATTTCTATGTCCCTAGAGGGATAGATTTCTATGTCCCTAGAGGGATTTCAATGTCCCTAGAGGGATATCTATGTCCCAAGAGGGATTTCTATGTCCCAAGAGGGATTTCTATGTCCCTAGAGGGATTTCTATGTCCCTAGAGGGATAGATTTCTATGTCCCTAGAGGGATTTCTAGGTCCCTAGAGGGATTTCTATGTCCCTAGAGGGATAGATTTCTATGTCCCTAGAGGGATTTCTATGTCCCTAGAGGGATTTCTATGTCCCAAGAGGGATTTCTATGTCCCTAGAGGGATAGATTTCTATGTCCCTAGAGGGATTTCTATGTCCCTAGAGGGATTTCTAGGTCCCTAGAGAGAGAGATTTCTATGTCCTTAGAGGGATTTCTATGTCGCTAGAGGGATTTCTAGGTCCCTAGAGGGATTTCTATGTCCCAGAGGGATTTCTAGGTCCCTAGAGGGATTTCTATGTCCCTAGAGGGATAGATTTCTATGTCCCTAGAGGGATTTCTATGTCCCTAGAGGGATTTCTATGTCCCTAGAGGGATAGATTTCTATGTCCCTAGAGGGATTTCTATGTCCCTAGAGGGATTTCTATGTCCCAAGAGGGATTTCTATGTCCCTAGAGGGATAGATTTCTATGTCCCTAGAGGGATTTCTATGTCCCTAGAGGGATTTCTATGTCGCTAGAGGGATTTCTATGTCCCAAGAGGGATTTCTATGTCCCTAGAGGGATAGATTTCTATGTCCCTAGAGGGATTTCAATGTCCCTAGAGGGATTTCTATGTCCCAAGAGGGATTTCTATGTCCCAAGAGGGATTTCTAGGTCCCTAGAGGGATAGATTTCTATGTCCCTAGAGGGATTTCTATGTCCCAAGAGGGATTTCTATGTCCCTAGAGGGATAGATTTCTATGTCCCTAGAGGGATTTCTATGTCGCTAGAGGGATTTCTAGGTCGCTAGAGGGATTTCTATGTCCCTAGAGGGATTTCTAGGTTCCTAGAGGGATAGATTTCTATGTCCCTAGAGGGATTTCTATGTCCCAAGAGGGATTTCTATGTCCCAAGAGGGATTTCTATGTCCCTAGAGGGATAGATTTCTATGTCCCTAGAGGGATTTCAATGTCCCAAGAGGGATTTCTATGTCCCAAGAGGGATTTCTAGGTCCCTAGAGGGATAGATTTCTATGTCCCTAGAGGGATTTCTATGTCCCAAGAGGGATTTCTATGTCCCTAGAGGGATAGATTTCTATGTCCCTAGAGGGATTTCTATGTCGCTAGAGGGATTTCTAGGTCGCTAGAGGGATTTCTATGTCCCTAGAGGGATTTCTAGGTCCCTAGAGGGATAGATTTCTATGTCCCTAGAGGGATTTCTATGTCCCAAGAGGGATTTCTATGTCCCAAGAGGGATTTCTATGTCCCTAGAGGGATAGATTTCTATGTCCCTAGAGGGATTTCAATGTCCCTAGAGGGATTTCTATGTCCCAAGAGGGATTTCTATGTCCCAAGAGGGATTTCTAGGTCCCTAGAGGGATTTCTATGTCCCTAGAGGGATAGATTTCTATGTCCCTAGAGGGATTTCTATGTCCCTAGAGGGATTTCTATGTCCCTAGAGGGATTTCTATGTCCCAAGAGGGATTTCTATGTCCCTAGAGGGATAGATTTCTATGTCCCTAGAGGGATTTCTAGGTCCCTAGAGGGATTTCTATGTCCCAGAGGGATTTCTAGGTCCCTAGAGGGATTTCTATGTCCCTAGAGGGATAGATTTCTATGTCCCTAGAGGGATTTCTATGTCCCTAGAGGGATTTCTATGTCCCTAGAGGGATAGATTTCTATGTCCCTAGAGGGATTTCTATGTCCCTAGAGGGATTTCTATGTCCCAAGAGGGATTTCTATGTCCCTAGAGGGATAGATTTCTATGTCCCTAGAGGGATTTCTATGTCCCTAGAGGGATTTCTATGTCGCTAGAGGGATTTCTATGTCCCAAGAGGGATTTCTATGTCCCTAGAGGGATAGATTTCTATGTCCCTAGAGGGATTTCAATGTCCCTAGAGGGATTTCTATGTCCCAAGAGGGATTTCTATGTCCCAAGAGGGATTTCTAGGTCCCTAGAGGGATAGATTTCTATGTCCCTAGAGGGATTTCTATGTCCCAAGAGGGATTTCTATGTCCCTAGAGGGATAGATTTCTATGTCCCTAGAGGGATTTCTATGTCGCTAGAGGGATTTCTAGGTCGCTAGAGGGATTTCTATGTCCCTAGAGGGATTTCTAGGTTCCTAGAGGGATAGATTTCTATGTCCCTAGAGGGATTTCTATGTCCCAAGAGGGATTTCTATGTCCCAAGAGGGATTTCTATGTCCCTAGAGGGATAGATTTCTATGTCCCTAGAGGGATTTCAATGTCCCAAGAGGGATTTCTATGTCCCAAGAGGGATTTCTAGGTCCCTAGAGGGATAGATTTCTATGTCCCTAGAGGGATTTCTATGTCCCAAGAGGGATTTCTATGTCCCTAGAGGGATAGATTTCTATGTCCCTAGAGGGATTTCTATGTCGCTAGAGGGATTTCTAGGTCGCTAGAGGGATTTCTATGTCCCTAGAGGGATTTCTAGGTCCCTAGAGGGATAGATTTCTATGTCCCTAGAGGGATTTCTATGTCCCAAGAGGGATTTCTATGTCCCAAGAGGGATTTCTATGTCCCTAGAGGGATAGATTTCTATGTCCCTAGAGGGATTTCAATGTCCCTAGAGGGATTTCTATGTCCCAAGAGGGATTTCTATGTCCCAAGAGGGATTTCTAGGTCCCTAGAGGGATTTCTATGTCCCTAGAGGGATAGATTTCTATGTCCCTAGAGGGATTTCTATGTCCCTAGAGGGATTTCTATGTCCCTAGAGGGATTTCTATGTCCCAAGAGGGATTTCTATGTCCCTAGAGGGATAGATTTCTATGTCCCTAGAGGGATTTCTAGGTCCCTAGAGGGATTTCTATGTCCCAGAGGGATTTCTAGGTCCCTAGAGGGATTTCTATGTCCCTAGAGGGATAGATTTCTATGTCCCTAGAGGGATTTCTATGTCCCTAGAGGGATTTATATGTCCCTAGAGGGATAGATTTCTATGTCCCTAGAGGGATTTCTATGTCCCTAGAGGGATTTCTATGTCCCAAGAGGGATTTCTATGTCCCTAGAGGGATAGATTTCTATGTCCCTAGAGGGATTTCTATGTCCCTAGAGGGATTTCTATGTCGCTAGAGGGATTTCTATGTCCCAAGAGGGATTTCTATGTCCCCAGAGGGATAGATTTCTATGTCCCTAGAGGGATTTCAATGTCCCTAGAGGGATTTCTATGTCCCAAGAGGGATTTCTATGTCCCAAGAGGGATTTCTAGGTCCCTAGAGGGATAGATTTCTATGTCCCTAGAGGGATTTCTATGTCCCAAGAGGGATTTCTATGTCCCTAGAGGGATAGATTTCTATGTCCCTAGAGGGATTTCTATGTCGCTAGAGGGATTTCTAGGTCGCTAGAGGGATTTTTATGTCCCTAGAGGGATTTCTAGGTCCCTAGAGGGATAGATTTCTATGTCCCTAGAGGGATTTCTATGTCCCAAGAGGGATTTCTATGTCCCAAGAGGGATTTCTATGTCCCTAGAGGGATAGATTTCTATGTCCCTAGAGGGATTTCAATGTCCCTAGAGGGATTTCTATGTCCCAAGAGGGATTTCTATGTCCCAAGAGGGATTTCTAGGTCCCTAGAGGGATTTCTATGTCCCTAGAGGGATAGATTTCTATGTCCCTAGAGGGATTTCTATGTCCCTAGAGGGATTTCTATGTCCCAAGAGGGATTTCTATGTCCCTAGAGGGATAGATTTCTATGTCCCTAGAGGGATTTCTATGTCCCTAGAGGGATTTCTATGTCCCAAGAGGGATTTCTATGTCCCTAGAGGGATTTCTATGTCCCTAGAGGGATAGATTTCTATGTCCCTAGAGGGATTTCTATGTCCCAAGAGGGATAGATTTCTATGTCCCTAGAGGTATTTCTATGTCCCTAGAGGGATTTCTATGTCCCAAGAGGGATTTCTATGTCCCTAGAGGGATTTCTATGTCCCTAGAGGGATAGATTTCTATGTCCCTAGAGGGATTTCTATGTCCCAAGAGGGATTTCTATGTCCCAAGAGGGATTTCTATGTCCCTAAAGGGATAGATTTCTATGTCCCTAGAGGGATTTCAATGTCCCTAGAGGGATTTCTATGTCCCTAGAGGGATTTCTAGGTCCCTAGAGGGATTTCTATGTCCCTAGAGGGATAGATTTCTATGTCCCTTGAGGGATTTCAATGTCCCTAGAGGGATTTCTATGTCCCAAGAGGGATTTCTATGTCCCAAGAGGGATTTCTATGTCCCTAGAGGGATTTCTATGTCCCTAGAGGGATAGATTTCTATGTCCCTAGAGGGATTTCTATGTCCCTAGAGGGATTTCTATGTCCCAAGAGGGATTTCTATGTCCCTAGAGGGATAGATTTCTATGTCCATAGAGGGATTTCTATGTCCCTAGAGGGATTTCTAGGTACCTAGAGAGAGAGATTTCTATGTCCTTAGAGGGATTTCTATGTCGCTAGAGGGATTTCTAGGTCCCTAGAGGGATTTCTATGTCCCAGAGGGATTTCTAGGTCCCTAGAGGGATTTCTATGTCCCTAGAGGGATAGATTTCTATGTCCCTAGAGGGATTTCTATGTCCCTAGAGGGATTTCTATGTCCCTAGAGGGATAGATTTCTATGTCCCTAGAGGGATTTCTATGTCCCTAGAGGGATTTCTATGTCCCAAGAGGGATTTCTATGTCCCTAGAGGGATAGATTTCTATGTCCCTAGAGGGATTTCTATGTCCCTAGAGGGATTTCTATGTCGCTAGAGGGATTTCTATGTCCCAAGAGGGATTTCTATGTCCCTAGAGGGATAGATTTCTATGTCCCTAGAGGGATGTCAATGTCCCTAGAGGGATTTCTATGTCCCAAGAGGGATTTCTATGTCCCAACAGGGATTTCTAGGTCCCTAGAGGGATAGATTTCTATGTCCCTAGAGGGATTTCTATGTCCCAAGAGGGATTTCTATGTCCCTAGAGGGATAGATTTCTATGTCCCTAGAGGGATTTCTATGTCGCTAGAGGGATTTCTAGGTCGCTAGAGGGATTTCTATGTCCCTAGAGGGATTTCTAGGTCCCTAGAGGGATAGATTTCTATGTCCCTAGAGGGATTTCTATGTCCCAAGAGGGATTTCTATGTCCCAAGAGGGATTTCTATGTCCCTAGAGGGATAGATTTCTATGTCCCTAGAGGGATTTCAATGTCCCTAGAGGGATTTCTATGTCCCAAGAGGGATTTCTATGTCCCAAGAGGGATTTCTAGGTCCCTAGAGGGATTTCTATGTCCCTAGAGGGATAGATTTCTATGTCACTAGAGGGATTTCTATGTCCCTAGAGGGATTTCTATGTCCCTAGAGGGATTTCTATGTCCCAAGAGGGATTTCTATGTCCCTAGAGGGATAGATTTCTATGTCCCTAGAGGGATTTCTAGGTCCCTAGAGGGATTTCTATGTCCCAGAGGGATTTCTAGGTCCCTAGAGGGATTTCTATGTCCCTAGAGGGATAGATTTCTATGTCCCTAGAGGGATTTCTATGTCCCTAGAGGGATTTCTATGTCCCTAGAGGGATAGATTTCTATGTCCCTAGAGGGATTTCTATGTCCCTAGAGGGATTTCTATGTCCCAAGAGGGATTTCTATGTCCCTAGAGGGATAGATTTCTATGTCCCTAGAGGGATTTCTATGTCCCTAGAGGGATTTCTATGTCGCTAGAGGGATTTCTATGTCCCAAGAGGGATTTCTATGTCCCCAGAGGGATAGATTTCTATGTCCCTAGAGGGATTTCAATGTCCCTAGAGGGATTTCTATGTCCCAAGAGGGATTTCTATGTCCCAAGAGGGATTTCTAGGTCCCTAGAGGGATAGATTTCTATGTCCCTAGAGGGATTTCTATGTCCCAAGAGGGATTTCTATGTCCCTAGAGGGATAGATTTCTATGTCCCTAGAGGGATTTCTATGTCGCTAGAGGGATTTCTAGGTCGCTAGAGGGATTTCTATGTCCCTAGAGGGATTTCTAGGTCCCTAGAGGGATAGATTTCTATGTCCCTAGAGGGATTTCTATGTCCCAAGAGGGATTTCTATGTCCCAAGAGGGATTTCTATGTCCCTAGAGGGATAGATTTCTATGTTCATAGAGGGATTTCAATGTCCCTAGAGGGATTTCTATGTCCCAAGAGGGATTTCTATGTCCCAAGAGGGATTTCTAGGTCCCTAGAGGGATTTCTATGTCCCTAGAGGGATTTCTAGGTCCCTAGAGGGATTTCTATGTCCCTAGAGGGATAGATTTCTATGTCCCTATAGGGATTTCAATGTCCCTAGAGGGATTTCTATGTCCCAAGAGGGATTTCTATGTCCCAAGAGGGATTTCTATGTCCCTAGAGGGATTTCTATGTCCCTAGAGGGATAGATTTCTATGTCCCTAGAGGGATTTCTATGTCCCTAGAGGGATTTCTATGTCCCAAGAGGGATTTCTATGTCCCAAGAGGGATTTCTATGTCCCTAGAGGGATAGATTTCTATGTCCCTAGAGGGATTTCAATGTCCCTAGAGGGATTTCTATGTCCCAAGAGGGATTTCTATGTCCCAAGAGGGATTTCTATGTCCCTAGAGGGATTTCTATGTCCCTAGAGGGATAGATTTCTATGTCCCTAGAGGGATTTCTAGGTCCCTAGAGGGATTTCTAGGTCCCTAGAGGGATTTCTATGTCCCTAGAGGGATAGATTTCTATGTCCCTAGAGGGATTTCTATTTCCCTAGAGGGATTTCTATGTCCCTAGAGGGATTTCTATGTCCCTAGAGGGATTTCTATGTCCCTAGAGGGATTTCTATGTCCCAAGAGGGATTTCTATGTCCCAAGAGGGATTTCTATGTCCCTAGAGGGATAGATTTCTATGTCCCTAGAGGGATTTCAATGTCCCTAGAGGGATTTCTATGTCCCAAGAGGGATTTCTATGTCCCAAGAGGGATTTCTATGTCCCTAGAGGGATTTCTATGTCCCTAGAGGGATAGATTTCTATGTCCCTAGAGGGATTTCTAGGTCCCTAGAGGGATTTCTAGGTCCCTAGAGGGATTTCTATGTCCCTAGAGGGATAGATTTCTATGTCCCTAGAGGGATTTCTATGTCCCTAGAGGGATTTCTATGTCCCAAGAGGGATTTCTATGTCCCTAGAGGGATTTCTATGTCCCTAGAGGGATAGATTTCTATGTCCCTAGAGGGATTTCTATGTCCCTAGAGGGATTTCTATGTCCCAAGAGGGATTTCTATGTCCCTAGAGGGATTTCTATGTCCCTAGAGGGATAGATTTCTATGTCCCTAGAGGGATTTCTAGGTCCCTAGAGGGATTTCTATGTCCCTAGAGGGATAGATTTCTATGTCCCTAGAGGGATTTCTATGTCCCTAGAGGGATTTCTATGTCCCAAGAGGGATTTCTATGTCCCTAGAGGGATAGATTTCTATGTCCCTAGAGGGATTTCTATGTCCCTAGAGGGATTTCTAGGTCCCTAGAGAGAGAGATTTCTATGTCCTTAGAGGGATTTCTATGTCGCTAGAGGGATTTCTAGGTCCCTAGAGGGATTTCTATGTCCCTAGAGGGATAGATTTCTATGTCCCTAGAGGGATTTCTATGTCCCTAGAGGGATTTCTATGTCCCTAGAGGGATAGATTTCTATGTCCCTAGAGGGATTTCTATGTCCCTAGAGGGATTTCTATGTCCCAAGAGGGATTTCTATGTCCCTAGAGGGATAGATTTCTATGTCCCTAGAGGGATTTCTATGTCCCTAGAGGGATTTCTATGTCGCTAGAGGGATTTCTATGTCCCAAGAGGGATTTCTATGTCCCTAGAGGGATAGATTTCTATGTCCCTAGAGGGATTTCAATGTCCCTAGAGGGATTTCTATGTCCCAAGAGGGATTTCTATGTCCCAAGAGGGATTTCTAGGTCCCTAGAGGGATAGATTTCTATGTCCCTAGAGGGATTTCTAGGTCGCTAGAGGTATTTCTATGTCCCTAGAGGGATTTCTAGGTCCCTAGAGGGATAGATTTCTATGTCCCTAGAGGGATTTCTATGTCCCAAGAGGGATTTCTATGTCCCAAGAGGGATTTCTATGTCCCTAGAGGGATAGATTTCTATGTCCCTAGAGGGATTTCAATGTCCCTAGAGGGATTTCTATGTCCCAAGAGGGATTTCTATGTCCCAAGAGGGATTTCTAGGTCCCTAGAGGGATTTCTATGTCCCTAGAGGGATAGATTTCTATGTCCCTAGAGGGATTTCTATGTCCCTAGAGGGATTTCTATGTCCCAAGAGGGATTTCTATGTCCCTAGAGGGATAGATTTCTATGTCCCTAGAGGGATTTCTATGTCCCTAGAGGGATTTCTATGTCCCAAGAGGGATTTCTATGTCCCTAGAGGGATTTCTATGTCCCTAGAGGGATAGATTTCTATGTCCCTAGAGGGATTTCTATGTCCCAAGAGGGATAGATTTCTATGTCCCTAGAGGGATTTCTATGTCCCTAGAGGGATTTCTATGTCCCAAGAGGGATTTCTATGTCCCTAGAGGGATTTCTATGTCCCTAGAGGGATAGATTTCTATGTATCTAGAGGGATTTCTATGTCCCAAGAGGGATTTCTATGTCCCTAGAGGGATAGATTTCTATGTCCCTAGAGGGATTTCAATGTCCCTAGAGGGATTTCTATGTCCCTAGAGGGATTTCTAGGTCCCTAGAGGGATTTCTATGTCCCTAGAGGGATAGATTTCTATGTCCCTAGAGGGATTTCAATGTCCCTAGAGGGATTTCTATGACCCAAGAGGGATTTCTATGTCCCAAGAGGGATTTCTATGTCCCTAGAGGGATTTCTATGTCCCTAGAGGGATAGATTTCTATGTCCCTAGAGGGATTTCTATGTCCCTAGAGGGATTTCTATGTCCCAAGAGGGATTTCTATGTCCCAAGAGGGATTTCTATGTCCCTAGAGGGATAGATTTCTATGTCCCTAGAGGGATTTCAATGTCCCTAGAGGGATTTCTATGTCCCAACAGGGATTTCTATGTCCCAAGAGGGATTTCTATGTCCCTAGAGGGATTTCTATGTCCCTAGAGGGATAGATTTCTATGTCCCTAGAGGGATTTCTAGGTCCCTAGAGGGATTTCTAGGTCCCTAGAGGGATTTCTATGTCCCTAGAGGGATAGATTTCTATGTCCCTAGAGGGATTTCTATGTCCCTAGAGGGATTTCTATGTCCCTAGAGGGATTTCTATGTCCCTAGAGGGATTTCTATGTCCCTAGAGGGATTTCTATGTCGCTAGAGGGATTTCTAGGTCGCTAGAGGGATTTCTATGTCCCAAGAGGGATTTCTATGTCCCTAGAGGGATAGATTTCTATGTCCCAAGAGGGATTTCTATGTCCCTAGAGGGATTTCTATGTCGCTAGAGGGATTTCTAGGTCGCTAGAGGGATTTCTATGTCCCTAGAGGGATTTCTAGGTCCCTAGAGGGATAGATTTCTATGTCCCTAGAGGGATTTCTATGTCCCAAGAGGGATTTCTATGTCCCAAGAGGGATTTCTATGTCCCTAGAGGGATAGATTTCTAGGTCCCTAGAGGGATTTCAATGTCCCTAGAGGGATTTCTATGTCCCAAGAGGGATTTCTATGTCCCAAGAGGGATTTCTAGGTCCCTAGAGGGATTTCTATGTCCCTAGAGGGATAGATTTCTATGTCCCTAGAGGGATTTCTATGTCCCTAGAGGGATTTCTATGTCCCAAGAGGGATTTCTATGTCCCTAGAGGGATAGATTTCTATGTCCCTAGAGGGATTTCTATGTCCCTAGAGGGATTTCTATGTCCCAAGAGGGATTTCTATGTCCCTAGAGGGATTTCTATGTCCCTAGAGGGATAGATTTCTATGTCCCTAGAGGGATTTCTATGTCCCAAGAGGGATAGATTTCTATGTCCCTAGAGGGATTTCTATGTCCCTAGAGGGATTTCTATGTCCCAAGAGGGATTACTATGTCCCTAGAGGGATTTCTATGTCCCTAGAGGGATAGATTTCTATGTCCCTAGAGGGATTTCTATGTCCCAAGAGGGATTTCTATGTCCCAAGAGGGATTTCTATGTCCCTAGAGGGATAGATTTCTATGTCCCTAGAGGGATTTCAATGTCCCTAGAGGGATAGATTTCTATGCCCCTAGAGGGATTTCTAGGTCCCTAGAGGGATTTCTATGTCCCTAGAGGGATTTCTATGTCCCAAGAGGGATAGATTTCTATGTCCCTAGAGGGATTTCTATGTCCCTAGAGGGATTTCTATGTCCCTAGAGGGATACATTTCTATGTCCCTAGAGGGATTTCTATGTCCCAAGAGGGATAGATTTCTATGTCCCTAGAGGGATTTCTATGTCCCTAGAGGGATTTCTATGTCCCAAGAGGGATTTCTATGTCCCTAGAGGGATTTCTATGTCCCTAGAGGGATAGATTTCTATGTCCCTAGAGGGATTTCTATGTCCCAAGAGGGATTTCTATGTCCCAAGAGGGATTTCTATGTCCCTAGAGGGATAGATTTCTATGTCCCTAGAGGGATTTCAATGTCCCTAGAGGGATTTCTATGTCCCAAGAGGGATTTCTATGTCCCAAGAGGGATTTCTATGTCCCTAGAGGGATTTCTATGTCCCTAGAGGGATAGATTTCTATGTCCCTAGAGGGATTTCTATGTCCCTAGAGGGATTTCTATGTCCCAAGAGGGATTTCTATGTCCCTAGAGGGATTTCTATGTCCCTAGAGGGATAGATTTCTATGTCCCTAGAGGGATTTCTATGTCCCAAGAGGGATTTCTATGTCCCAAGAGGGATTTCTATGTCCCTAGAGGGATAGATTTCTATGTCCCTAGAGGGATTTCAATGTCCCTAGAGGGATTTCTATGTCCCAAGAGGGATTTCTATGTCCCAAGAGGGATTTCTATGTCCCTAGAGGGATTTCTATGTCCCTAGAGGGATAGATTTCTATGTCCCTAGAGGGAATCCTATGTCCCTAGAGGGATTTCTATGTCCCAAGAGGGATTTCTATGTCCCAAGAGGGATTTCTATGTCCCTAGAGGGATAGATTTCTATGTCCCTAGAGGGATTTCAATGTCCCTAGAGGGATTTCTATGTCCCAAGAGGGATTTCTATGTCCCAAGAGGGATTTCTATGTCCCTAGAGGGATTTCTATGTCCCTAGAGGGATAGATTACTATGTCCCTAGAGGGATTTCTAGGTCCCTAGAGGGATTTCTAGGTCCCTAGAGGGATTTCTATGTCCCTAGAGGGATAGATTTCTATGTCCCTAGAGGGATTTCTATGTCCCTAGAGGGATTTCTATGTCCCAAGAGGGATTTCTATGTCCCTAGAGGGATAGATTTCTATGTCCCTAGAGGGATTTCTATGTCCCTAGAGGGATTTCTAGGTCCCTAGAGAGAGAGATTTCTATGTCCTTAGAGGGATTTCTATGTCGCTAGAGGGATTTCTAGGTCCCTAGAGGGATTTCTATGTCCCAGAGGGATTTCTAGGTCCCTAGAGGGATTTCTATGTCCCTAGAGGGATAGATTTCTATGTCCCTAGAGGGATTTCTATGTCCCTAGAGGGATTTCTATGTCCCAAGAGGGATTTCTATGTCCCTAGAGGGATAGATTTCTATGTCCCTAGAGGGATTTCTATGTCCCAAGAGGGATTTCTATGTCCCAAGAGGGATTTCTATGTCCCTAGAGGGATAGATTTCTATGTCCCTAGAGGGATTTCAATGTCCCTAGAGGGATTTCTATGTCCCTAGAGGGATTTCTAGGTCCCTAGAGGGATTTCTATGTCCCTAGAGGGATAGATTTCTATGTCCCTAGAGGGATTTCAATGTCCCTAGAGGGATTTCTATGTCCCAAGAGGGATTTCTATGTCCCAAGAGGGATTTCTATGTCCCTAGAGGGATTTCTATGTCCCTAGAGGGATAGATTTCTATGTCCCTAGAGGGATTTCTATGTCCCTAGAGGGATTTCTATGTCCCAAGAGGGATTTCTATGTCCCAAGAGGGATTTCTATGTCCCTAGAGGGATAGATTTCTATGTCCCTAGAGGGATTTCAATGTCCCTAGAGGGATTTCTATGTCCCAAGAGGGATTTCTATGTCCCAAGAGGGATTTCTATGTCCCTAGAGGGATTTCTATGTCCCTAGAGGGATAGATTTCTATGTCCCTAGAGGGATTTCTAGGTCCCTAGAGGGATTTCTAGGTCCCTAGAGGGTTTCTATGTCCCTAGAGGGATAGATTTCTATGTCCCTAGAGGGATTTCTATGTCCCTAGAGGGATTTCTATGTCCCTAGAGGGATTTCTATGTCCCTAGAGGGATTTCTATGTCCCTAGAGGGATTTCTATGTCGCTAGAGGGATTTCTAGGTCGCTAGAGGGATTTCTATGTCCCAAGAGGGATTTCTATGTCCCTAGAGGGATAGATTTCTATGTCCCAAGAGGGATTTCTATGTCCCTAGAGGGATTTCTATGTCGCTAGAGGGATTTCTAGGTCGCTAGAGGGATTTCTATGTCCCTAGAGGGATTTCTAGGTCCCTAGAGGGATAGATTTCTATGTCCCTAGAGGGATTTCTATGTCCCAAGAGGGATTTCTATGTCCCAAGAGGGATTTCTATGTCCCTAGAGGGATAGATTTCTATGTCCCTAGAGGGATTTCAATGTCCCTAGAGGGATTTCTATGTCCCAAGAGGGATTTCTATGTCCCAAGAGGGATTTCTAGGTCCCTAGAGGGATTTCTATGTCCCTAGAGGGATAGATTTCTATGTCCCTAGAGGGATTTCTATGTCCCTAGAGGGATTTCTATGTCCCTAGAGGGATTTCTATGTCCCTAGAGGGATTTCTATGTCCCTAGAGGGATTTCTATGTCGCTAGAGGGATTTCTAGGTCGCTAGAGGGATTTCTATGTCCCAAGAGGGATTTCTATGTCCCTAGAGGGATAGATTTCTATGTCCCAAGAGGGATTTCTATGTCCCTAGAGGGATTTCTATGTCGCTAGAGGGATTTCTAGGTCGCTAGAGGGATTTCTATGTCCCTAGAGGGATTTCTAGGTCCCTAGAGGGATAGATTTCTATGTCCCTAGAGGGATTTCTATGTCCCAAGAGGGATTTCTATGTCCCAAGAGGGATTTCTATGTCCCTAGAGGGATAGATTTCTATGTCCCTAGAGGGATTTCAATGTCCCTAGAGGGATTTCTATGTCCCAAGAGGGATTTCTATGTCCCAAGAGGGATTTCTAGGTCCCTAGAGGGATTTCTATGTCCCTAGAGGGATAGATTTCTATGTCCCTAGAGGGATTTCTATGTCCCTAGAGGGATTTCTATGTCCCAAGAGGGATTTCTATGTCCCTAGAGGGATAGATTTCTATGTCCCTAGAGGGATTTCTATGTCCCTAGAGGGATTTCTATGTCCCAAGAGGGATTTCTATGTCCCTAGAGGGATTTCTATGTCCCTAGAGGGATAGATTTCTATGTCCCTAGAGGGATTTCTATGTCCCAAGAGGGATAGATTTCTATGTCCCTAGAGGGATTTCTATGTCCCTAGAGGGATTTCTATGTCCCAAGAGGGATTACTATGTCCCTAGAGGGATTTCTATGTCCCTAGAGGGATAGATTTCTATGTCCCTAGAGGGATTTCTATGTCCCAAGAGGGATTTCTATGTCCCAAGAGGGATTTCTATGTCCCTAGAGGGATAGATTTCTATGTCCCTAGAGGGATTTCAATGTCCCTAGAGGGATAGATTTCTATGTCCCTAGAGGGATTTCTAGGTCCCTAGAGGGATTTCTATGTCCCTAGAGGGATTTCTATGTCCCAAGAGGGATAGATTTCTATGTCCCTAGAGGGATTTCTATGTCCCTAGAGGGATTTCTATGTCCCTAGAGGGATAGATTTCTATGTCCCTAGAGGGATTTCTATGTCCCAAGAGGGATAGATTTCTATGTCCCTAGAGGGATTTCTATGTCCCTAGAGGGATTTCTATGTCCCAAGAGGGATTTCTATGTCCCTAGAGGGATTTCTATGTCCCTAGAGGGATAGATTTCTATGTCCCTAGAGGGATTTCTATGTCCCAAGAGGGATTTCTATGTCCCAAGAGGGATTTCTATGTCCCTAGAGGGATAGATTTCTATGTCCCTAGAGGGATTTCAATGTCCCTAGAGGGATTTCTATGTCCCAAGAGGGATTTCTATGTCCCAAGAGGGATTTCTATGTCCCTAGAGGGATTTCTATGTCCCTAGAGGGATAGATTTCTATGTCCCTAGAGGGATTTCTATGTCCCTAGAGGGATTTCTATGTCCCAAGAGGGATTTCTATGTCCCTAGAGGGATCTATGTCCCTAGAGGGATAGATTTCTATGTCCCTAGAGGGATTTCTATGTCCCAAGAGGGATTTCTATGTCCCAAGAGGGATTTCTATGTCCCTAGAGGGATAGATTTCTATGTCCCTAGAGGGATTTCAATGTCCCTAGAGGGATTTCTATGTCCCAAGAGGGATTTCTATGTCCCAAGAGGGATTTCTATGTCCCTAGAGGGATTTCTATGTCCCTAGAGGGATAGATTTCTATGTCCCTAAAGGGATTTCTATGTCCCTAGAGGGATTTCTATGTCCCAAGAGGGATTTCTATGTCCCAAGAGGGATTTCTATGTCCCTAGAGGGATAGATTTCTATGTCCCTAGAGGGATTTCAATGTCCCTAGAGGGATTTCTATGTCCCAAGAGGGATTTCTATGTCCCAAGAGGGATTTCTATGTCCCTAGAGGGATTTCTATGTCCCTAGAGGGATAGATTTCTATGTCCCTAGAGGGATTTCTAGGTCCCTAGAGGGATTTCTAGGTCCCTAGAGGGATTTCTATGTCCCTAGAGGGATAGATTTCTAGTTCCCTAGAGGGATTTCTATGTCCCTAGAGGGATTTCTATGTCCCAAGAGGGATTTCTATGTCCCTAGAGGGATAGATTTCTATGTCCCTAGAGGGATTTCTATGTCCCTAGAGGGATTTCTAGGTCCCTAGAGAGAGAGATTTCTATGTCCTTAGAGGGATTTCTATGTCGCTAGAGGGATTTCTAGGTCCCTAGAGGGATTTCTATGTCCCAGAGGGATTTCTAGGTCCCTAGAGGGATTTCTATATCCCTAGAGGGATAGATTTCTATGTCCCTAGAGGGATTTCTATGTCCCTAGAGGGATTTCTATGTCCCAAGAGGGATTTCTATGTCCCTAGAGGGATAGATTTCTATGTCCCTAGAGGGATTTCTATGTCCCAAGAGGGATTTCTATGTCCCAAGAGGGATTTCTATGTCCCTAGAGGGATAGATTTCTATGTCCCTAGAGGGATTTCAATGTCCCTAGAGGGATTTCTATGTCCCTAGAGGGATTTCTAGGTCCCTAGAGGGATTTCTATGTCCCTAGAGGGATAGATTTCTATGTCCCTAGAGGGATTTCAATGTCCCTAGAGGGATTTCTATGTCCCAAGAGGGATTTCTATGTCCCAAGAGGGATTTCTATGTCCCTAGAGGGATTTCTATGTCCCTAGAGGGATAGATTTCTATGTCCCTAGAGGGATTTCTATGTCCCTAGAGGGATTTCTATGTCCCAAGAGGGATTTCTATGTCCCAAGAGGGATTTCTATGTCCCTAGAGGGATAGATTTCTATGTCCCTAGAGGGATTTCAATGTCCCTAGAGGGATTTCTATGTCCCAAGAGGGATTTCTATGTCCCAAGAGGGATTTCTATGTCCCTAGAGGGATTTCTATGTCCCTAGAGGGATAGATTTCTATGTCCCTAGAGGGATTTCTAGGTCCCTAGAGGGATTTCTAGGTCCCTAGAGGGTTTCTATGTCCCTAGAGGGATAGATTTCTATGTCCCTAGAGGGATTTCTATGTCCCTAGAGGGATTTCTATGTCCCTAGAGGGATTTCTATGTCCCTAGAGGGATTTCTATGTCGCTAGAGGGATTTCTAGGTCGCTAGAGGGATTTCTATGTCCCAAGAGGGATTTCTATGTCCCTAGAGGGATAGATTTCTATGTCCCAAGAGGGATTTCTATGTCCCTAGAGGGATTTCTATGTCGCTAGAGGGATTTCTAGGTCGCTAGAGGGATTTCTATGTCCCTAGAGGGATTTCTAGGTCCCTAGAGGGATAGATTTCTATGTCCCTAGAGGGATTTCTATGTCCCAAGAGGGATTTCTATGTCCCAAGAGGGATTTCTATGTCCCTAGAGGGATAGATTTCTATGTCCCTAGAGGGATTTCAATGTCCCTAGAGGGATTTCTATGTCCCAAGAGGGATTTCTATGTCCCAAGAGGGATTTCTAGGTCCCTAGAGGGATTTCTATGTCCCTAGAGGGATAGATTTCTATGTCCCTAGAGGGATTTCTATGTCCCTAGAGGGATTTCTATGTCCCAAGAGGGATTTCTATGTCCCTAGAGGGATAGATTTCTATGTCCCTAGAGGGATTTCTATGTCCCTAGAGGGATTTCTATGTCCCAAGAGGGATTTCTATGTCCCTAGAGGGATTTCTATGTCCCTAGAGGGATAGATTTCTATGTCCCTAGAGGGATTTCTATGTCCCAAGAGGGATAGATTTCTATGTCCCTAGAGGGATTTCTATGTCCCAAGAGGGATTTCTATGTCCCAAGAGGGATTTCTATGTCCCTAGAGGGATAGATTTCTATGTCCCTAGAGGGATTTCTATGTCCCTAGAGGGATTTCTAGGTCCCTAGAGAGAGAGATTTCTATGTCCTTAGAGGGATTTCTATGTCGCTAGAGGGATTTCTAGGTCCCTAGAGGGATTTCTATGTCCCAGAGGGATTTCTAGGTCCCTAGAGGGATTTCTATGTCCCTAGAGGGATAGATTTCTATGTCCCTAGAGGGATTTCTATGTCCCTAGAGGGATTTCTATGTCCCAAGAGGGATTTCTATGTCCCTAGAGGGATAGATTTCTATGTCCCTAGAGGGATTTCTATGTCCCAAGAGGGATTTCTATGTCCCAAGAGGGATTTCTATGTCCCTAGAGGGATAGATTTCTATGTCCCTAGAGGGATTTCAATGTCCCTAGAGGGATTTCTATGTCCCTAGAGGGATTTCTAGGTCCCTAGAGGGATTTCTATGTCCCTAGAGGGATAGATTTCTATGTCCCTAGAGGGATTTCAATGTCCCTAGAGGGATTTCTATGTCCCAAGAGGGATTTCTATGTCCCAAGAGGGATTTCTATGTCCCTAGAGGGATTTCTATGTCCCTAGAGGGATTTCTAGGTCCCTAGAGGGATTTCTATGTCCCTAGAGGGATTTCTATGTCCCAAGAGGGATTTCTATGTCCCAAGAGGGATTTCTATGTCCCTAGAGGGATAGATTTCTATGTCCCTAGAGGGATTTCAATGTCCCTAGAGGGATTTCTATGTCCCAAGAGGGATTTCTATGTCCCAAGAGGGATTTCTATGTCCCTAGAGGGATTTCTATGTCCCTAGAGGGATAGATTTCTATGTCCCTAGAGGGATTTCTATGTCCCTAGAGGGATTTCTATGTCCCTAGAGGGATTTCTATGTCCCTAGAGGGATTTCTATGTCCCTAGAGGGATTTCTATGTCGCTAGAGGGATTTCTAGGTCGCTAGAGGGATTTCTATGTCCCAAGAGGGATTTCTATGTCCCTAGAGGGATAGAATTCTATGTCCCAAGAGGGATTTCTATGTCCCTAGAGGGATTTCTATGTCGCTAGAGGGATTTCTAGGTCGCTAGAGGGATTTCTATGTCCCTAGAGGGATTTCTAGGTCCCTAGAGGGATAGATTTCTATGTCCCTAGAGGGATTTCTATGTCCCAAGAGGGATTTCTATGTCCCAAGAGGGATTTCTATGTCCCTAGAGGGATAGATTTCTATGTCCCTAGAGGGATTTCAATGTCCCTAGAGGGATTTCTATGTCCCAAGAGGGATTTCTATGTCCCAAGAGGGATTTCTAGGTCCCTAGAGGGATTTCTATGTCCCTAGAGGGATTTCTATGTCCCTAGAGGGATTTCTATGTCCCAAGAGGGATTTCTATGTCCCTAGAGGGATAGATTTCTATGTCCCTAGAGGGATTTCTATGTCCCTAGAGGGATTTCTATGTCCCAAGAGGGATTTCTATGTCCCTAGAGGGATTTCTATGTCCCTAGAGGGATAGATTTCTATGTCCCTAGAGGGATTTCTATGTCCCAAGAGGGATAGATTTCTATGTCCCTAGAGGGATTTCTATGTCCCTAGAGGGATTTCTATGTCCCAAGAGGGATTTCTATGTCCCTAGAGGGATTTCTATGTCCCTAGAGGGATAGATTTCTATGTCCCTAGAGGGATTTCTATGTCCCAAGAGGGATTTCTATGTCCCAAGAGGGATTTCTATGTCCCTAGAGGGATAGATTTCTATGTCCCTAGAGGGATTTCAATGTCCCTAGAGGGATAGATTTCTATGTCCCTAGAGGGATTTCTAGGTCCCTAGAGGGATTTCTATGTCCCTAGAGGGATTTCTATGTCCCAAGAGGGATAGATTTCTATGTCCCTAGAGGGATTTCTATGTCCCTAGAGGGATTTCTATGTCCCTAGAGGGATAGATTTCTATGTCCCTAGAGGGATTTCTATGTCCCAAGAGGGATAGATTTCTATGTCCCTAGAGGGATTTCTATGTCCCTAGAGGGATTTCTATGTCCCAAGAGGGATTTCTATGTCCCTAGAGGGATTTCTATGTCCCTAGAGGGATAGATTTCTATGTCCCTAGAGGGATTTCTATGTCCCAAGAGGGATTTCTATGTCCCAAGAGGGATTTCTATGTCCCTAGAGGGATAGATTTCTATGTCCCTAGAGGGATTTCAATGTCCCTAGAGGGATTTCTATGTCCCAAGAGGGATTTCTATGTCCCAAGAGGGATTTCTATGTCCCTAGAGGGATTTCTATGTCCCTAGAGGGATAGATTTCTATGTCCCTAGAGGGATTTCTATGTCCCTAGAGGGATTTCTATGTCCCAAGAGGGATTTCTATGTCCCAAGAGGGATTTCTATGTCCCTAGAGGGATTTCTATGTCCCTAGAGGGATAGATTTCTATGTCCCTAGAGGGATTTCTATGTCCCAAGAGGGATTTCTATGTCCCAAGAGGGATTTCTATGTCCCTAGAGGGATAGATTTCTATGTCCCTAGAGGGATTTCAATGTCCCTAGAGGGATTTCTATGTCCCAAGAGGGATTTCTATGTCCCAAGAGGGATTTCTATGTCCCTAGAGGGATTTCTATGTCCCTAGAGGGATAGATTTCTATGTCCCTAGAGGGATAGATTTCTATGTCCCTAGAGGGATTTCTATGTCCCTAGAGGGATTTCTATGTCCCAAGAGGGATTTCTATGTCCCAAGAGGGATTTCTATGTCCCTAGAGGGATAGATTTCTATGTCCCTAGAGGGATTTCAATGTCCCTAGAGGGATTTCTATGTCCCAAGAGGGATTTCTATGTCCCAAGAGGGATTTCTATGTCCCTAGAGGGATTTCTATGTCCCTAGAGGGATAGATTTCTATGTCCCTAGAGGGATTTCTAGGTCCCTAGAGGGATTTCTAGGTCCCTAGAGGGATTTCTATGTCCCTAGAGGGATAGATTTCTATGTCCCTAGAGGGATTTCTATGTCCCTAGAGGGATTTCTATGTCCCAAGAGGGATTTCTATGTCCCTAGAGGGATAGATTTCTATGTCCCTAGAGGGATTTCTATGTCCCTAGAGGGATTTCTAGGTCCCTAGAGAGAGAGATTTCTATGTCCTTAGAGGGATTTCTATGTCGCTAGAGGGATTTCTAGGTCCCTAGAGGGATTTCTATGTCCCAGAGGGATTTCTAGGTCCCTAGAGGGATTTCTATGTCCCTAGAGGGATAGATTTCTATGTCCCTAGAGGGATTTCTATGTCCCAAGAGGGATTTCTATGTCCCAAGAGGGATTTCTATGTCCCTAGAGGGATTTCTATGTCCCTAGAGGGATAGATTTCTATGTCCCTAGAGGGATTTCTAGGTCCCTAGAGGGATTTCTAGGTCCCTAGAGGGATTTCTATGTCCCTAGAGGGATAGATTTCTATGTCCCTAGAGGGATTTCTATGTCCCTAGAGGGATTTCTATGTCCCAAGAGGGATTTCTATGTCCCTAGAGGGATAGATTTCTATGTCCCTAGAGGGATTTCTATGTCCCTAGAGGGATTTCTAGGTCCCTAGAGAGAGAGATTTCTATGTCCTTAGAGGGATTTCTATGTCGCTAGAGGGATTTCTAGGTCCCTAGAGGGATTTCTATGTCCCAGAGGGATTTCTAGGTCCCTAGAGGGATTTCTATGTCCCTAGAGAGATAGATTTCTATGTCCCTAGAGGGATTTCTATGTCCCTAGAGGGATTTCTATGTCCCTAGAGGGATAGATTTCTATGTCCCTAGAGGGATTTCTATGTCCCTAGAGGGATTTCTATGTCCCTAGAGGGATTTCTAGGTCCCAAGAGGGATTTCTATGTCCCTAGAGGGATATATTTCTATGTCCCTAGAGGGATTTCTATGTCCCTAGAGACGGTTACCTTGGATAACCTTTCAAAATAGGAATGTAATAATATTGGAAATAAATAAATCGAAGTAATAACAATATAATTAAATATATAACATGTTATAAAATAATGTTGTATATAATGTAAATAAATATAATAACGAGATCAATAAATAGAGTAATAATAATGGAAATACATAAATCGAAGTAATAACAATATAATTGAATATATAACATATTATAAAATAATTTGGTATATAATGTAAATAAATAAAATAATGAGATCAATAAATACTCCAATATATAAACGATTTAAAATTAAAATAATTATCTAAAACTAGTATAAAGTATAATAAATAAATAAGTATATTTAATCATAAATAATAAGTGTAGGATGTAAAATAATGCAACATATATAAAATATTTAAAATTCAAAAAATTATTTAAAAACTTAACATTCAATCGCATTTCGGTGGAAAATGGGTTGCTATACAGTTCAACATGGATTGAAAAGAGTCTCTATCCCTACATTTCCTATTTTTCTGCAAAATGTTTTTCTCCTGGCAAAAATGAATTGCATCTTCCTCGGTTCTTGCCAAATCCCAAATAAGCATTGTCGTATAACTAAGAAACACCAAACAACAAAATATCGACATTATCTTGTATTATTAACAAAGAACAACTGAGCAACAAACACAACAACGCTCGAACAGACTAGTAAACAAACAATGATGTCTGTCAAAAATGTAAGGTTATCCAAGGTAACTGGTAGAAATGTAACTGTTATCTTGGGTTTTGAGAGGGATATCTGGAGTTTTAGGAGGGATTTCTAGATCCCTAGAGGGATTTCTATGTCCCAAGAGGGATTTCTATGTCCCTAGAGGGATAGATTTCTATGTCCCTAGAGGGATTTCTATGTCCCTAGAGGGATTTCTATGCCCCTAGAGGGATTTCTAGGTCCCTAGAGGGATTTCTACGTCCCTAGAGGGATTTCTATGTCCCAAGAGGGATTTCTATGTCCCTAGAGGGATAGATTTCTATGTCCCTAGAGGGATTTCTAGGTCCCTAGAGGGATTTCTATGTCCCTAGAGGGATAGATTTCTATGTCCCTAGAGGGATTTCTATGTCCCTAGAGGGATTTCTATGTCCCAAGAGGGATTTCTATGTCCCTAGAGGGATAGATTTCTATGTCCCTAGAGGGATTTCTATGTCCCTAGAGTGATTTCTAGGTCCCTAGAGAGAGAGATTTCTATGTCCTTAGAGGGATTTCTATGTCGCTAGAGGGATTTCTAGGTCCCTAGAGGGATTTCTATGTCCCAGAGGGATTTCTAGGTCCCTAGAGGGATTTCTAGGTCCCTAGAGGGATTTCTATGTCCCTAGAGGGATAGATTTCTATGTCCCTAGAGGGATTTCTATGTCCCTAGAGGGATAGATTTCTATGTCCCTAGAGGGATTTCTATGTCCCAAGAGGGATAGATTTCTATGTCCCTAGAGGGATTTCTATGTCCCTAGAGGGATTTCTATGTCCCAAGAGGGATTTCTATGTCCCTAGAGGGATTTCTATGTCCCTAGAGGGATAGATTTCTATGTCCCTAGAGGGATTTCTATGTCCCAAGAGGGATTTCTATGTCCCAAGAGGGATTTCTATGTCCCTAGAGGGATAGATTTCTATGTCCCTAGAGGGATTTCAATGTCCCTAGAGGGATAGATTTCTATGTCCCTAGAGGGATTTCTAGGTCCCTAGAGGGATTTCTATGTCCCTAGAGGGATTTCTATGTCCCAAGAGGGATAGATTTCTATGTCCCTAGAGGGATTTCTATGTCCCTAGAGGGATTTCTATGTCCCTAGAGGGATAGATTTCTATGTCCCTAGAGGGATTTCTATGTCCCAAGAGGGATAGATTTCTATGTCCCTAGAGGGATTTCTATGTCCCTAGAGGGATTTCTATGTCCCAAGAGGGATTTCTATGTCCCTAGAGGGATTTCTATGTCCCTAGAGGGATAGATGTCTATGTCCCTAGAGGGATTTCTATGTCCCAAGAGGGATTTCTATGTCCCAAGAGGGATTTCTATGTCCCTAGAGGGATAGATTTCTATGTCCCTAGAGGGATTTCAATGTCCCTAGAGGGATTTCTATGTCCCAAGAGGGATTTCTATGTCCCAAGAGGGATTTCTATGTCCCTAGAGGGATTTCTATGTCCCTAGAGGGATAGATTTCTATGTCCCTAGAGGGATTTCTATGTCCCTAGAGGGATTTCTATGTCCCAAGAGGGATTTCTATGTCCCAAGAGGGATTTCTATGTCCCTAGAGGGATTTCTATGTCCCTAGAGGGATAGATTTCTATGTCCCTAGAGGGATTTCTATGTCCCAAGAGGGATTTCTATGTCCCAAGAGGGATTTCTATGTCCCTAGAGGGATAGATTTCTATGTCCCTAGAGGGATTTCAATGTCCCTAGAGGGATTTCTATGTCCCAAGAGGGATTTCTATGTCCCAAGAGGGATTTCTATGTCCCTAGAGGGATTTCTATGTCCCTAGAGGGATAGATTTCTATGTCCCTAGAGGGATTTCTATGTCCCTAGAGGGATTTCTATGTCCCAAGAGGGATTTCTATGTCCCAAGAGGGATTTCTATGTCCCTAGAGGGATAGATTTCTATGTCCCTAGAGGGATTTCAATGTCCCTAGAGGGATTTCTATGTCCCAAGAGGGATTTCTATGTCCCAAGAGGGATTTCTATGTCCCTAGAGGGATTTCTATGTCCCTAGAGGGATAGATTTCTATGTCCCTAGAGGGATTTCTAGGTCCCTAGAGGGATTTCTAGGTCCCTAGAGGGATTTCTATGTCCCTAGAGGGATAGATTTCTATGTCCCTAGAGGGATTTCTATGTCCCTAGAGGGATTTCTATGTCCCAAGAGGGATTTCTATGTCCCTAGAGGGATAGATTTCTATGTCCCTAGAGGGATTTCTATGTCCCTAGAGGGATTTCTAGGTCCCTAGAGAGAGAGATTTCTATGTCCTTAGAGGGATTTCTATGTCGCTAGAGGGATTTCTAGGTCCCTAGAGGGATTTCTATGTCCCAGAGGGATTTCTAGGTCCCTAGAGGGATTTCTATGTCCCTAGAGGGATAGATTTCTATGTCCCTAGAGGGATTTCTATGTCCCTAGAGGGATTTCTATGTCCCTAGAGGGATAGATTTCTATGTCCCTAGAGGGATTTCTATGTCCCTAGAGGGATTTCTATGTCCCTAGAGGGATTTCTAGGTCCCAAGAGGGATTTCTATGTCCCTAGAGGGATATATTTCTATGTCCCTAGAGGGATTTCTATGTCCCTAGAGACGGTTACCTTGGATAACCTTTCAAAATAGGAATGTAATAATATTGGAAATAAATAAATCGAAGTAATAACAATATAATTAAATATATAACATGTTATAAAATAATGTTGTATATAATGTAAATAAATATAATAACGAGATCAATAAATAGAGTAATAATAATGGAAATACATAAATCGAAGTAATAACAATATAATTGAATATATAACATATTATAAAATAATTTGGTATATAATGTAAATAAATAAAATAATGAGATCAATAAATACTCCAATATATAAACGGTTTAAAATTAAAATAATTATCTAAAACTAGTATAAAGTATAATAAATAAATAATAAGTATATTTAATCATAAATAATAAGTGTAGGATGTAAAATAATGCAACATATATAAAATATTTAAAATTCAAAAAATTATTTAAAAACTTAACATTCAATCGCATTTCGGTGGAAAATGGGTTGCTATACAGTTCAACATGGATTGAAAAGAGTCTCTATCCCTACATTTCCTATTTTTCTGCAAAATGTTTTTCTCCTGGCAAAAACGAATTGCATCTTCCTCGGTTCTTGCCAAATCCCAAATAAGCATTGTCGTATAACTAAGAAACACCAAACAACAAAATATCGACATTATCTTGTATTATTAACAAAGAACAACTGAGCAACAAACACAACAACGCTCGAACAGACTAGTAAACAAACAATGATGTCTGTCAAAAATGTAAGGTTATCCAAGGTAACTGGTAGAAATGTAACTGTTATCTTGGGTTTTGAGAGGGATATCTGGAGTTTTAGGAGGGATTTCTAGGTCCCTAGAGGGATTTCTATGTCCCTAGAGGGATTTCTATGTCCCTAGAGGGATTTCTAGGTCCCTAGAGGGATTTCTATGTCCCAAGAGGGATTTCTATGTCCCTAGAGGGATTTCTATGTCCCAAGAGGGATTTCTATGTCCCTAGAGGGATAGATTTCTATGTCCCTAGAGGGATTTCTATGTCCCTAGAGGGATTTCTAGGTCCCTAGAGAGAGAGATTTCTATGTCCTTAGAGGGATTTCTATGTCGCTAGAGGGATTTCTAGGTCCCTAGAGGGATTTCTATGTCCCAGAGGGATTTCTAGGTCCCTAGAGGGATTTCTAGGTCCCTAGAGGGATTTCTATGTCCCTAGAGGGATAGATTTCTATGTCCCTAGAGGGATTTCTATGTCCCTAGAGGGATTTCTATGTCCCTAGAGGGATTTCTATGTCGCTAGAGGGATTTCTAGGTCGCTAGAGGGATTTCTATGTCCCAAGAGGGATTTCTATGTCCCTAGAGGGATAGATTTCTATGTCCCTAGAAGGATTTCTATGTCCCTAGAGGGATTTCTATGTCGCTAGAGGGATTTCTAGGTCGCTAGAGGGATTTCTATGTCCCAAGAGGGATTTCTATGTCCCTAGAGGGATAGATTTCTATGTCCCTAGAGGGATTTCTATGTCGCTAGAGGGATTTCTAGGTCGCTAGAGGGATTTCTATGTCCCTAGAGGGATTTCTAGGTCCCTAGAGGGATAGATTTCTATGTCCCTAGAGGGATTTCTATGTCCCAAGAGGGATTTCTATGTCCCAAGAGGGATTTCTATGTCCCTAGAGGGATAGATTTCTATGTCCCTAGAGGGATTTCAATGTCCCTAGAGGGATTTCTATGTCCCAAGAGGGATTCCTATGTCCCAAGAGGGATTTCTAGGTCCCTAGAGAGATTTCTATGTCCCTAGAGGGATAGATTTCTATGTCCCTAGAGGGATTTCTATGTCCCTAGAGGGATTTCTATGTCCCAAGAGGGATTTCTATGTCCCTAGAGGGATAGATTTCTATGTCCCTAGAGGGATTTCTATGTCCCTAGAGGGATTTCTATGTCCCAAGAGGGATTTCTATGTCCCTAGAGGGATTTCTATGTCCCTAGAGGGATAGATTTCTATGTCCCTAGAGGGATTTCTATGTCCCAAGAGGGATAGATTTCTATGTCCCTAGAGGGATTTCTATGTCCCTAGAGGGATTTCTATGTCCCAAGAGGGATTTCTATGTCCCTAGAGGGATTTCTATGTCCCTAGAGGGATTTCTATGTCCCTAGAGGGATTTCTATGTCCCAAGAGGGATTTCTATGTCCCTAGAGGGATAGATTTCTATGTCCCTAGAGGGATTTCTATGTCCCAAGAGGGATTTCTATGTCCCTAGAGGGATTTCTATGTCGCTAGAGGGATTTCTAGGTCGCTAGAGGGATTTCTATGTCCCAAGAGGGATTTCTATGTCCCTAGAGGGATAGATTTCTATGTCCCTAGAGGGATTTCTATGTCGCTAGAGGGATTTCTAGGTCGCTAGAGGGATTTCTATGTCCCTAGAGGGATAGATTTCTATGTCCCTAGAGGGATTTCTATGTCCCTAGAGGGATTTCTATGTCCCAAGAGGGATTTCTATGTCCCAAGAGGGATTTCTATGTCCCTAGAGGGATAGATTTCTATGTCCCTAGAGGGATTTCAATGTCCCTAGAGGGATTTCTATGTCCCAAGAGGGATTTCTATGTCCCAAGAGGGATTTCTATGTCCCTAGAGGGATTTCTATGTCCCTAGAGGGATAGATTTCTATGTCCCTAGAGGGATTTCTAGGTCCCTAGAGGGATTTCTAGGTCCCTAGAGGGATTTCTATGTCCCTAGAGGGATTTCTATGTCCCAAGAGGGATTTCTATGTCCCTAGAGGGATAGATTTCTATGTCCCTAGAGGGATTTCTATGTCCCTAGAGGGATTTCTATGTCCCAAGAGGGATTTCTATGTCCCTAGAGGGATTTCTATGTCCCTAGAGGGATAGATTTCTATGTCCCTAGAGGGATTTCTATGTCCCAAGAGGGATAGATTTCTATGTCCCTAGAGGGATTTCTATGTCCCTAGAGGGATTTCTATGTCCCAAGAGGGATTTCTATGTCCCTAGAGGGATTTCTATGTCCCTAGAGGGATAGATTTCTATGTCCCTAGAGGGATTTCTATGTCCCAAGAGGGATTTCTATGTCCCAAGAGGGATTTCTATGTCCCTAGAGGGATAGATTTCTATGTCCCTAGAGGGATTTCAATGTCCCTAGAGGGATTTCTATGTCCCTAGAGGGATTTCTATGTCCCTAGAGGGATTTCTATGTCCCTAGAGGGATTTCTATGTCGCTAGAGGGATTTCTAGGTCGCTAGAGGGATTTCTATGTCCCAAGAGGGATTTCTATGTCCCTAGAGGGATAGATTTCTATGTCCCAAGAGGGATTTCTATGTCCCTAGAGGGATTTCTATGTCGCTAGAGGGATTTCTAGGTCGCTAGAGGGATTTCTATGTCCCTAGAGGGATTTCTAGGTCCCTAGAGGGATAGATTTCTATGTCCCTAGAGGGATTTCTATGTCCCAAGAGGGATTTCTATGTCCCAAGAGGGATTTCTATGTCCCTAGAGGGATAGATTTCTATGTCCCTAGAGGGATTTCAATGTCCCTAGAGGGATTTCTATGTCCCAAGAGGGATTTCTATGTCCCAAGAGGGATTTCTAGGTCCCTAGAGGGATTTCTATGTCCCTAGAGGGATAGATTTCTATGTCCCTAGAGGGATTTCTATGTCCCTAGAGGGATTTCTATGTCCCAAGAGGGATTTCTATGTCCCTAGAGGGATAGATTTCTATGTCCCTAGAGGGATTTCTATGTCCCTAGAGGGATTTCTATGTCCCAAGAGGGATTTCTATGTCCCTAGAGGGATTTCTATGTCCCTAGAGGGATAGATTTCTATGTCCCTAGAGGGATTTCTATGTCCCAAGAGGGATAGATTTCTATGTCCCTAGAGGGATTTCTATGTCCCTAGAGGGATTTCTATGTCCCAAGAGGGATTTCTATGTCCCTAGAGGGATTTCTATGTCCCTAGAGGGATAGATTTCTATGTCCCTAGAGGGATTTCTATGTCCCAAGAGGGATTTCTATGTCCCAAGAGGGATTTCTATGTCCCTAGAGGGATAGATTTCTATGTCCCTAGAGGGATTTCAATGTCCCTAGAGGGATAGATTTCTATGTCCCTAGAGGGATTTCTAGGTCCCTAGAGGGATTTCTATGTCCCTAGAGGGATTTCTATGTCCCAAGAGGGATAGATTTCTATGTCCCTAGAGGGATTTCTATGTCCCTAGAGGGATTTCTATGTCCCTAGAGGGATAGATTTCTATGTCCCTAGAGGGATTTCTATGTCCCAAGAGGGATAGATTTCTATGTCCCTAGAGGGATTTCTATGTCCCTAGAGGGATTTCTATGTCCCAAGAGGGATTTCTATGTCCCTAGAGGGATTTCTATGTCCCTAGAGGGATAGATTTCTATGTCCCTAGAGGGATTTCTATGTCCCAAGAGGGATTTCTATGTCCCAAGAGGGATTTCTATGTCCCTAGAGGGATAGATTTCTATGTCCCTAGAGGGATTTCAATGTCCCTAGAGGGATTTCTATGTCCCAAGAGGGATTTCTATGTCCCAAGAGGGATTTCTATGTCCCTAGAGGGATTTCTATGTCCCTAGAGGGATAGATTTCTATGTCCCTAGAGGGATTTCTATGTCCCTAGAGGGATTTATATGTCCCAAGAGGGATTTCTATGTCCCAAGAGGGATTTCTATGTCCCTAGAGGGATTTCTATGTCCCTAGAGGGATAGATTTCTATGTCCCTAGAGGGATTTCTATGTCCCAAGAGGGATTTCTATGTCCCAAGAGGGATTTCTATGTCCCTAGAGGGATAGATTTCTATGTCCCTAGAGGGATTTCAATGTCCCTAGAGGGATTTCTATGTCCCAAGAGGGATTTCTATGTCCCAAGAGGGATTTCTATGTCCCTAGAGGGATTTCTATGTCCCTAGAGGGATAGATTTCTATGTCCCTAGAGGGATTTCTATGTCCCTAGAGGGATTTCTATGTCCCAAGAGGGATTTCTATGTCCCAAGAGGGATTTCTATGTCCCTAGAGGGATAGATTTCTATGTCCCTAGAGGGATTTCAATGTCCCTAGAGGGATTTCTATGTCCCAAGAGGGATTTCTATGTCCCAAGAGGGATTTCTATGTCCCTAGAGGGATTTCTATGTCCCTAGAGGGATAGATTTCTATGTCCCTAGAGGGATTTCTAGGTCCCTAGAGGGATTTCTAGGTCCCTAGAGGGATTTCTATGTCCCTAGAGGGATAGATTTCTATGTCCCTAGAGGGATTTCTATGTCCCTAGAGGGATTTCTATGTCCCAAGAGGGATTTCTATGTCCCTAGAGGGATAGATTTCTATGTCCCTAGAGGGATTTCTATGTCCCTAGAGGGATTTCTAGGTCCCTAGAGAGAGAGATTTCTATGTCCTTAGAGGGATTTCTATGTCGCTAGAGGGATTTCTAGGTCCCTAGAGGGATTTCTATGTCCCAGAGGGATTTCTAGGTCCCTAGAGGGATTTCTATGTCCCTAGAGGGATAGATTTCTATGTCCCTAGAGGGATTTCTATGTCCCTAGAGGGATTTCTATGTCCCTAGAGGGATAGATTTATATGTCCCTAGAGGGATTTCTATGTCCCTAGAGGGATTTCTATGTCCCTAGAGGGATTTCTAGGTCCCAAGAGGGATTTCTATGTCCCTAGAGGGATATATTTCTATGTCCCTAGAGGGATTTCTATGTCCCTAGAGACGGTTACCTTGGATAACCTTTCAAAATAGGAATGTAATAATATTGGAAATAAATAAATCGAAGTAATAACAATATAATTAAATATATAACATGTTATAAAATAATGTTGTATATAATGTAAATAAATATAATAACGAGATCAATAAATAGAGTAATAATAATGGAAATACATAAATCGAAGTAATAACAATATAATTGAATATATAACATATTATAAAATAATTTGGTATATAATGTAAATAAATAAAATAATGAGATCAATAAATACTCCAATATATAAACGATTTAAAATTAAAATAATTATCTAAAACTAGTATAAAGTATAATAAATAAATAATAAGTATATTTAATCATAAATAATAAGTGTAGGATGTAAAATAATGCAACATATATAAAATATTTAAAATTCAAAAAATTATTTAAAAACTTAACATTCAATCGCATTTCGGTGGAAAATGGGTTGCTATACAGTTCAACATGGATTGAAAAGAGTCTCTATCCCTACATTTCCTATTTTTCTGCAAAATGTTTTTCTCCTGGCAAAAATGAATTGCATCTTCCTCGGTTCTTGCCAAATCCCAAATAAGCATTGTCGTATAACTAAGAAACACAAAACAACAAAATATCGACATTATCTTGTATTATTAACAAAGAACAACTGAGCAACAAACACAACAACGCTCGAACAGACTAGTAAACAAACAATGATGTCTGTCAAAAATGTAAGGTTATCCAAGGTAACTGGTAGAAATGTAACTGTTATCTTGGGTTTTGAGAGGGATATCTGGAGTTTTAGGAGGGATTTCTAGGTCCCTAGAGGGATTTCTATGTCCCTAGAGGGATTTCTATGTCCCTAGAGGGATTTCTAGGTCCCTAGAGGGATTTCTATGTCCCAAGAGGGATTTCTATGTCCCTAGAGGGATAGATTTCTATGTCCCTAGAGGGATTTCTATGTCCCTAGAGGGATTTCTATGTCCCTAGAGGGATTTCTAGGTCCCTAGAGGGATTTCTACGTCCCTAGAGGGATTTCTATGTCCCAAGAGGGATTTCTATGTCCCTAGAGGGATAGATTTCTATGTCCCTAGAGGGATTTCTAGGTCCCTAGAGGGATTTCTATGTCCCTAGAGGGATAGATTTCTATGTCCCTAGAGGGATTTCTATGTCCCTAGAGGGATTTCTATGTCCCAAGAGGGATTTCTATGTCCCTAGAGGGATAGATTTCTATGTCCCTAGAGGGATTTCTATGTCCCTAGAGGGATTTCTAGGTCCCTAGAGAGAGAGATTTCTATGTCCTTAGAGGGATTTCTATGTCGCTAGAGGGATTTCTAGGTCCCTAGAGGGATTTCTATGTCCCAGAGGGATTTCTAGGTCCCTAGAGGGATTTCTAGGTCCCTAGAGGGATTTCTATGTCCCTAGAGGGATAGATTTCTATGTCCCTAGAGGGATTTCTATGTCCCTAGAGGGATTTCTATGTCCCTAGAGGGATTTCTATGTCGCTAGAGGGATTTCTAGGTCGCTAGAGGGATTTCTATGTCCCAAGAGGGATTTCTATGTCCCTAGAGGGATAGATTTCTATGTCCCTAGAGGGATTTCTATGTCCCTAGAGGGATTTCTATGTCGCTAGAGGGATTTCTAGGTCGCTAGAGGGATTTCTATGTCCCAAGAGGGATTTCTATGTCCCTAGAGGGATAGATTTCTATGTCCCTAGAGGGATTTCTATGTCGCTAGAGGGATTTCTAGGTCGCTAGAGGGATTTCTATGTCCCTAGAGGGATTTCTAGGTCCCTAGAGGGATAGATTTCTATGTCCCTAGAGGGATTTCTATGTCCCAAGAGGGATTTCTATGTCCCAAGAGGGATTTCTATGTCCCTAGAGGGATAGATTTCTATGTCCCTAGAGGGATTTCAATGTCCCTAGAGGGATTTCTATGTCCCAAGAGGGATTTCTATGTCCCAAGAGGGATTTCTAGGTCCCTAGAGAGATTTCTATGTCCCTAGAGGGATAGATTTCTATGTCCCTAGAGGGATTTCTATGTCCCTAGAGGGATTTCTATGTCCCAAGAGGGATTTCTATGTCCCTAGAGGGATAGATTTCTATGTCCCTAGAGGGATTTCTATGTCCCTAGAGGGATTTCTATGTCCCAAGAGGGATTTCTATGTCCCTAGAGGGATTTCTATGTCCCTAGAGGGATAGATTTCTATGTCCCTAGAGGGATTTCTATGTCCCAAGAGGGATAGATTTCTATGTCCCTAGAGGGATTTCTATGTCCCTAGAGGGATTTCTATGTCCCAAGAGGGATTTCTATGTCCCTAGAGGGATTTCTATGTCCCTAGAGGGATTTCTATGTCCCTAGAGGGATTTCTATGTCCCAAGAGGGATTTCTATGTCCCTAGAGGGATAGATTTCTATGTCCCTAGAGGGATTTCTATGTCCCTAGAGGGATTTCTATGTCCCAAGAGGGATTTCTATGTCCCTAGAGGGATTTCTATGTCGCTAGAGGGATTTCTAGGTCGCTAGAGGGATTTCTATGTCCCAAGAGGGATTTCTATGTCCCTAGAGGGATAGATTTCTATGTCCCTAGAGGGATTTCTATGTCGCTAGAGGGATTTCTAGGTCGCTAGAGGGATTTCTATGTCCCTAGAGGGATAGATTTTTATGTCCCTAGAGGGATTTCTATGTCCCTAGAGGGATTTCTATGTCCCAAGAGGGATTTCTATGTCCCAAGAGGGATTTCTATGTCCCTAGAGGGATAGATTTCTATGTCCCTAGAGGGATTTCAATGTCCCTAGAGGGATTTCTATGTCCCAAGAGGGATTTCTATGTCCCAAGAGGGATTTCTATGTCCCTAGAGGGATTTCTATGTCCCTAGAGGGATAGATTTCTATGTCCCTAGAGGGATTTCTAGGTCCCTAGAGGGATTTCTAGGTCCCTAGAGGGATTTCTATGTCCCTAGAGGGATTTCTATGTCCCAAGAGGGATTTCTATGTCCCTAGAGGGATAGATTTCTATGTCCCTAGAGGGATTTCTATGTCCCTAGAGGGATTTCTATGTCCCAAGAGGGATTTCTATGTCCCTAGAGGGATTTCTATGTCCCTAGAGGGATAGATTTCTATGTCCCTAGAGGGATTTCTATGTCCCAAGAGGGATAGATTTCTATGTCCCTAGAGGGATTTCTATGTCCCTAGAGGGATTTCTATGTCCCAAGAGGGATTTCTATGTCCCTAGAGGGATTTCTATGTCCCTAGAGGGATAGATTTCTATGTCCCTAGAGGGATTTCTATGTCCCAAGAGGGATTTCTATGTCCCAAGAGGGATTTCTATGTCCCAAGAGGGATTTCTATGTCCCTAGAGGGATAGATTTCTATGTCCCTAGAGGGATTTCAATGTCCCTAGAGGGATTTCTATGTCCCAAGAGGGATTTCTATGTCCCTAGAGGGATTTCTATGTCCCTAGAGGGATAGATTTCTATGTCCCTAGAGGGATTTCTATGTCCCAAGAGGGATTTCTATGTCCCAAGAGGGATTTCTATGTCCCTAGAGGGATAGATTTCTATGTCCCTAGAGGGATTTCAATGTCCCTAGAGGGATTTCTATGTCCCAAGAGGGATTTCTAGGTCGCTAGAGGGATTTCCATGTCCCAAGAGGGATTTCTATGTCCCTAGAGGGATAGATTTCTATGTCCCTAGAGGGATTTCTATGTCGCTAGAGGGATTTCTAGGTCGCTAGAGGGATTTCTATGTCCCTAGAGGGATTTCTAGGTCCCTAGAGGGATAGATTTCTATGTCCCAAGAGGGATTTCTATGTCCCTAGAGGGATAGATTTCTATGTCCCTAGAGGGATTTCTATGTCCCTAGAGGGATTTCTATGTCCCAAGAGGGATTTCTATGTCCCTAGAGGGATTTCTATGTCGCTAGAGGGATTTCTATGTCCCTAGAGGGATAGATTTCTATGTCCCTAGAGGGATTTCTATGTCCCTAGAGGGATAGATTTCTATGTCCCAAGAGGGATTTCTATGTCCCTAGAGGGATTTCTATGTCGCTAGAGGGATTTCTATGTCCCTAGAGGGATTTCTAGGTCCCTAGAGGGATAGATTTCTATGTCCCTAGAGGGATTTCTATGTCCCAAGAGGGATTTCTATGTCGCTAGAGGGATTTCTAGGTCGCTAGAGGGATTTCTATGTCCCTAGAGGGATTTCAATGTCCCTAGAGGGATTTCTATGTCCCAAGAGGGATTTCTATGTCCCAAGAGGGATTTCTAGGTCCCTAGAGGGATTTCTATGTCCCTAGAGGGATTTCTAGGTCCCTAGAGGGATTTCTAGGTCCCTAGAGGGATTTCTATGTCCCTAGAGGGATTTCTATGTCCCAAGAGGGATTTCTATGTCCCTAGAGGGATAGATTTCTATGTCCCTAGAGGGATTTCTATGTCCCTAGAGGGATTTCTATGTCCCAAGAGGGATTTCTATGTCCCTAGAGGGATTTCTATGTCCCTAGAGGGATAGATTTCTATGTCCCTAGAGGGATTTCTATGTCCCAAGAGGGATTTCTATGTCCCAAGAGGGATTTCTATGTCCCTAGAGGGATAGATTTCTATGTCCCTAGAGGGATTTCAATGTCCCTAGAGGGATTTCTATGTCCCAAGAGGGATTTCTATGTCCCTAGAGGGATTTCTATGTCCCTAGAGGGATAGATTTCTATGTCCCTAGAGGGATTTCTATGTCCCAAGAGGGATTTCTATGTCCCAAGAGGGATTTCTATGTCCCTAGAGGGATAGATTTCTATGTCCCTAGAGGGATTTCAATGTCCCTAGAGGGATTTCTATGTCCCAAGAGGGATTTCTAGGTCGCTAGAGGGATTTCTATGTCCCGAGAGGGATTTCTATGTCCCTAGAGGGATAGATTTCTATGTCCCTAGAGGGATTTCTATGTCGCTAGAGGGATTTCTAGGTCGCTAGAGGGATTTCTATGTCCCTAGAGGGATTTCTAGGTCCCTAGAGGGATAGATTTCTATGTCCCAAGAGGGATTTCTATGTCCCTAGAGGGATAGATTTCTATGTCCCTAGAGGGATTTCTATGTCCCAAGAGGGATTTCTAGGTCCCTAGAGGGATTTCTATGTCCCTAGAGGGATTTCTAGGTCCCTAGAGGGATTTCTAGGTCCCTAGAGGGATTTCTATGTCCCTAGAGGGATTTCTATGTCCCAAGAGGGATTTCAATGTCCCTAGAGGGATAGATTTCTATGTCCCTAGAGGGATTTCTATGTCCCTAGAGGGATTTCTATGTCCCAAGAGGGATTTCTATGTCCCTAGAGGGATTTCTATGTCCCTAGAGGGATAGATTTCTATGTCCCTAGAGGGATTTCTATGTCCCAAGAGGGATAGATTTCTATATCCCTAGAGGGATTTCTATGTCCCTAGAGGGATTTCTATGTCCCAAGAGGGATTTCTATGTCCCTAGAGGGATTTCTATGTCCCTAGAGGGATAGATTTCTATGTCCCTAGAGGGATTTCTATGTCCCAAGAGGGATTTCTATGTCCCAAGAGGGATTTCTATGTCCCTAGAGGGATAGATTTCTATGTCCCTAGAGGGATTTCAATGTCCCTAGAGGGATTTCTATGTCCCTAGAGGGATTTCTATGTCCCAAGAGGGATTTCTATGTCCCTAGAGGGATTTCTATGTCCCTAGAGGGATTTCTATGTCCCAAGAGGGATTTCTATGTCCCAAGAGGGATTTCTATGTCCCTAGAGGGATAGATTTCTATGTCCCTAGAGGGATTTCTAGGTCCCTAGAGGGATAGATTTCTATGTCCCTAGAGGGATTTCTATGTCCCAAGAGGGATTTCTATGTCGCTAGAGGGATTTCTAGGTCGCTAGAGGGATTTCTATGTCCCTAGAGGGATTTCAATGTCCCTAGAGGGATTTCTATGTCCCAAGAGGGATTTCTATGTCCCAAGAGGGATTTCTAGGTCCCTAGAGGGATTTCTATGTCCCTAGAGGGATTTCTAGGTCCCTAGAGGGATAGATTTCTATGTCCCTAGAGGGATTTCTATGTCGCTAGAGGGATTTCTAGGTCCCTAGAGGGATTTCTATGTCCCTAGAGGGATTTCTATGTCCCAAGAGGGATTTCTATGTCCCTAGAGGGATAGATTTCTATGTCCCTAGAGGGATTTCTATGTCCCTAGAGGGATTTCTATGTCCCAAGAGGGATTTCTATGTCCCTAGAGGGATTTCTATGTCCCTAGAGCGATAGATTTCTATGTCCCTAGAGGGATTTCTATGTCCCAAGAGGGATAGATTTCTATATCCCTAGAGGGATTTCTATGTCCCTAGAGGGATTTCTATGTCCCAAGAGGGATTTCTATGTCCCTAGAGGGATTTCTATGTCCCTAGAGGGATAGATTTCTATGTCCCTAGAGGGATTTCTATGTCCCAAGAGGGATTTCTATGTCCCAAGAGGGATTTCTATGTCCCTAGAGGGATAGATTTCTATGTCCCTAGAGGGATTTCAATGTCCCTAGAGGGATTTCTATGTCCCTAGAGGGATTTCTATGTCCCAAGAGGGATTTCTATGTCCCTAGAGGGATTTCTATGTCCCTAGAGGGATTTCTATGTCCCAAGAGGGATTTCTATGTCCCAAGAGGGATTTCTATGTCCCTAGAGGGATAGATTTCTATGTCCCTAGAGGGATTTCAATGTCCCTAGAGGGATTTCTATGTCCCAAGAGAGATTTCTAGGTCGCTAGAGGGATTTCTATGTCCCAAGAGGGATTTCTATGTCCCTAGAGGGATAGATTTCTATGTCCCTAGAGGGATTTCTATGTCGCTAGAGGGATTTCTAGGTCGCTAGAGGGATTTCTATGTCCCAAGAGGGATTTCTATGTCCCAAGAGGGATTTCTATGTCCCTAGAGGGATTTCTATGTCCCTAGAGGGATAGATTTCTATGTCCCTAGAGGGATTTCTAGGTCCCTAGAGGGATTTCTAGGTCCCTAGAGGGATTTCTATGTCCCTAGAGGGATTTCTATGTCCCAAGAGGGATTTCTATGTCCCTAGAGGGATTTCTATGTCCCTAGAGGGATAGATTTCTATGTCCCTAGAGGGATTTCTATGTCCCTAGAGGGATTTCTATGTCCCTAGAGGGATAGATTTCTATGTCCCTAGAGGGATTTCTATGTCCCAAGAGGGATAGATTTCTATGTCCCTAGAGGGATTTCTATGTCCCTAGAGGGATTTCTATGTCCCAAGAGGGATTTCTATGTCCCTAGAGGGATTTCTATGTCCCTAGAGGGATTTCTATGTCCCTAGAGGGATTTCTATGTCCCAAGAGGGATTTCTATGTCCCTAGAGGGATAGATTTCTATGTCCCTAGAGGGATTTCTATGTCCCTAGAGGGATTTCTATGTCCCAAGAGGGATTTCTATGTCCCTAGAGGGATTTCTATGTCGCTAGAGGGATTTCTAGGTCGCTAGAGGGATTTCTATGTCCCAAGAGGGATTTCTATGTCCCTAGAGGGATAGATTTCTATGTCCCTAGAGGGATTTCTATGTCGCTAGAGGGATTTCTAGGTCGCTAGAGGGATTTCTATGTCCCTAGAGGGATAGATTTCTATGTCCCTAGAGGGATTTCTATGTCCCTAGAGGGATTTCTATGTCCCAAGAGGGATTTCTATGTCCCAAGAGGGATTTCTATGTCCCTAGAGGGATAGATTTCTATGTCCCTAGAGGGATTTCAATGTCCCTAGAGGGATTTCTATGTCCCAAGAGGGATTTCTATGTCCCAAGAGGGATTTCTATGTCCCTAGAGGGATTTCTATGTCCCTAGAGGGATAGATTTCTATGTCCCTAGAGGGATTTCTAGGTCCCTAGAGGGATTTCTAGGTCCCTAGAGGGATTTCTATGTCCCTAGAGGGATTTCTATGTCCCAAGAGGGATTTCTATGTCCCTAGAGGGATAGATTTCTATGTCCCTAGAGGGATTTCTATGTCCCTAGAGGGATTTCTATGTCCCAAGAGGGATTTCTATGTCCCTAGAGGGATTTCTATGTCCCTAGAGGGATAGATTTCTATGTCCCTAGAGGGATTTCTATGTCCCAAGAGGGATAGATTTCTATGTCCCTAGAGGGATTTCTATGTCCCTAGAGGGATTTCTATGTCCCAAGAGGGATTTCTATGTCCCTAGAGGGATTTCTATGTCCCTAGAGGGATAGATTTCTATGTCCCTAGAGGGATTTCTATGTCCCAAGAGGGATTTCTATGTCCCAAGAGGGATTTCTATGTCCCTAGAGGGATAGATTTATATGTCCCTAGAGGGATTTCAATGTCCCTAGAGGGATTTCTATGCCCCAAGAGGGATTTCTATGTCCCTAGAGGGATTTCTATGTCCCTAGAGGGATAGATTTCTATGTCCCTAGAGGGATTTCTATGTCCCAAGAGGGATTTCTATGTCCCAAGAGGGATTTCTATGTCCCTAGAGGGATAGATTTCTATGTCCCTAGAGGGATTTCAATGTCCCTAGAGGGATTTCTATGTCCCAAGAGGGATTTCTAGGTCGCTAGAGGGATTTCTATGTCCCAAGAGGGATAGATTTCTATGTCCCTAGAGGGATTTCTATGTCGCTAGAGGGATTTCTAGGTCGCTAGAGGGATTTCTATGTCCCTAGAGGGATTTCTAGGTCCCTAGAGGGATAGATTTCTATGTCCCAAGAGGGATTTCTATGTCCCTAGAGGGATAGATTTCTATGTCCCTAGAGGGATTTCTATGTCCCTAGAGGGATTTCTATGTCCCAAGAGGGATTTCTATGTCCCTAGAGGGATTTCTATGTCGCTAGAGGGATTTCTATGTCCCTAGAGGGATAGATTTCTATGTCCCTAGAGGGATTTCTATGTCCCTAGAGGGATAGATTTCTATGTCCCAAGAGGGATTTCTATGTCCCTAGAGGGATTTCTATGTCGCTAGAGGGATTTCTATGTCCCTAGAGGGATTTCTAGGTCCCTAGAGGGATAGATTTCTATGTCCCTAGAGGGATTTCTATGTCCCAAGAGGGATTTCTATGTCGCTAGAGGGATTTCTAGGTCGCTAGAGGGATTTCTATGTCCCTAGAGGGATTTCAATGTCCCTAGAGGGATTTCTATGTCCCAAGAGGGATTTCTATGTCCCAAGAGGGATTTCTAGGTCCCTAGAGGGATTTCTATGTCCCTAGAGGGATTTCTATGTCCCAAGAGGGATTTCTATGTCCCTAGAGGGATAGATTTCTATGTCCCTAGAGGGATTTCTATGTCCCTAGAGGGATTTCTATGTCCCAAGAGGGATTTCTATGTCCCTAGAGGGATTTCTATGTCCCTAGAGGGATAGATTTCTATGTCCCTAGAGGGATTTCTATGTCCCAAGAGGGATAGATTTCTATATCCCTAGAGGGATTTCTATGTCCCTAGAGGGATTTCTATGTCCCAAGAGGGATTTCTATGTCCCTAGAGGGATTTCTATGTCCCTAGAGGGATAGATTTCTATGTCCCTAGAGGGATTTCTATGTCCCAAGAGGGATTTCTATGTCCCAAGAGGGATTTCTATGTCCCTAGAGGGATAGATTTCTATGTCCCTAGAGGGATTTCAATGTCCCTAGAGGGATTTCTATGTCCCAAGAGGGATTTCTATGTCCCTAGAGGGATTTCTATGTCCCTAGAGGGATAGATTTCTATGTCCCTAGAGGGATTTCTATGTCCCAAGAGGGATTTCTATGTCCCAAGAGGGATTTCTATGTCCCTAGAGGGATAGATTTCTATGTCCCTAGAGGGATTTCAATGTCCCTAGAGGGATTTCTATGTCCCAAGAGGGATTTCTAGGTCGCTAGAGGGATTTCTATGTCCCAAGAGGGATTTCTATGTCCCTAGAGGGATAGATTTCTATGTCCCTAGAGGGATTTCTATGTCGCTAGAGGGATTTCTAGGTCGCTAGAGGGATTTCTATGTCCCTAGAGGGATTTCTATGTCCCTAGAGGGATTTCTATGTCCCAAGAGGGATTTCTATGTCCCTAGAGGGATAGATTTCTATGTCCCTAGAGGGATTTCTATGTCCCTAGAGGGATTTCTATGTCCCTAGAGGGATAGATTTCTATGTCCCTAGAGGGATTTCTATGTCCCAAGAGGGATTTCTATGTCCCAAGAGGGATTTCCATGTCCCAAGAGGGATTTCTATGTCCCTAGAGGGATTTCTATGTCCCTAGAGGGATAGATTTCTATGTCCCTAGAGGGATTTCTAGGTCCCTAGAGGGATTTCTAGGTCCCTAGAGGGATTTCTATGTCCCTAGAGGGATAGATTTCTATGTCGCTAGAGGGATTTCTAGGTCGCTAGAGGGATTTCTATGTCCCTAGAGGGATAGATTTCTATGTCCCTAGAGGGATTTCTATGTCCCTAGAGGGATTTCTATGTCCCAAGAGGGATTTCTATGTCCCAAGAGGGATTTCTATGTCCCTAGAGGGATAGATTTCTATGTCCCTAGAGGGATTTCAATGTCCCTAGAGGGATTTCTATGTCCCAAGAGGGATTTCTATGTCCCAAGAGGGATTTCTATGTCCCTAGAGGGATTTCTATGTCCCTAGAGGGATAGATTTCTATGTCCCTAGAGGGATTTCTAGGTCCCTAGAGGGATTTCTATGTCCCTAGAGGGATTTCTATGTCCCAAGAGGGATTTCTATGTCCCTAGAGGGATAGATTTCTATGTCCCTAGAGGGATTTCTATGTCCCTAGAGGGATTTCTATGTCCCAAGAGGGATTTCTATGTCCCTAGAGGGATTTCTATGTCCCTACAGGGATAGATTTCTATGTCCCTAGAGGGATTTCTATGTCCCAAGAGGGATAGATTTCTATGTCCCTAGAGGGATTTCTATGTCCCTAGAGGGATTTCTATGTCCCAAGAGGGATTTCTATGTCCCTAGAGGGATTTCTATGCCCCTAGAGGGATAGATTTCTATGTCCCTAGAGGGATTTCTATGTCCCTAGAGGGATAGATTTCTATGTCCCAAGAGGGATTTCTATGTCCCTAGAGGGATTTCTATGTCCCAAGAGGGATTTCTATGTCCCAAGAGGGATTTCTATGTCCCTAGAGGGATAGATTTCTATGTCCCTAGAGGGATTTCAATGTCCCTAGAGGGATTTCTATGTCCCAAGAGGGATTTCTATGTCCCTAGAGGGATTTCTAGGTCCCTAGAGGGATTTCTATGTCCCTAGAGGGATTTCTATGTCCCAAGAGGGATTTCTATGTCCCTAGAGGGATAGATTTCTATGTCCCTAGAGGGATTTCTATGTCCCTAGAGGGATTTCTATGTCCCAAGAGGGATTTCTATGTCCCTAGAGGGATTTCTATGTCCCTAGAGGGATAGATTTCTATGTCCCTAGAGGGATTTCTATGTCCCAAGAGGGATAGATTTCTATATCCCTAGAGGGATTTCTATGTCCCTAGAGGGATTTCTATGTCCCAAGAGGGATTTCTATGTCCCTAGAGGGATTTCTATGTCCCTAGAGGGATAGATTTCTATGTCCCTAGAGGGATTTCTATGTCCCAAGAGGGATTTCTATGTCCCAAGAGGGATTTCTATGTCCCTAGAGGGATAGATTTCTATGTCCCTAGAGGGATTTCAATGTCCCTAGAGGGATTTCTATGTCCCTAGAGGGATTTCTATGTCCCAAGAGGGATTTCTATGTCCCTAGAGGGATTTCTATGTCCCTAGAGGGATTTCTATGTCCCAAGAGGGATTTCTATGTCCCAAGAGGGATTTCTATGTCCCTAGAGGGATAGATTTCTATGTCCCTAGAGGGATTTCAATGTCCCTAGAGGGATTTCTATGTCCCAAGAGAGATTTCTAGGTCGCTAGAGGGATTTCTATGTCCCAAGAGGGATTTCTATGTCCCTAGAGGGATAGATTTCTATGTCCCTAGAGGGATTTCTATGTCGCTAGAGGGATTTCTAGGTCGCTAGAGGGATTTCTATGTCCCAAGAGGGATTTCTATGTCCCAAGAGGGATTTCTATGTCCCTAGAGGGATTTCTATGTCCCTAGAGGGATAGATTTCTATGTCCCTAGAGGGATTTCTAGGTCCCTAGAGGGATTTCTAGGTCCCTAGAGGGATTTCTATGTCCCTAGAGGGATTTCTATGTCCCAAGAGGGATTTCTATGTCCCTAGAGGGATTTCTATGTCCCTAGAGGGATAGATTTCTATGTCCCTAGAGGGATTTCTATGTCCCTAGAGGGATTTCTATGTCCCTAGAGGGATAGATTTCTATGTCCCTAGAGGGATTTCTATGTCCCAAGAGGGATAGATTTCTATGTCCCTAGAGGGATTTCTATGTCCCTAGAGGGATTTCTATGTCCCAAGAGGGATTTCTATGTCCCTAGAGGGATTTCTATGTCCCTAGAGGGATTTCTATGTCCCTAGAGGGATTTCTATGTCCCAAGAGGGATTTCTATGTCCCTAGAGGGATAGATTTCTATGTCCCTAGAGGGATTTCTATGTCCCTAGAGGGATTTCTATGTCCCAAGAGGGATTTCTATGTCCCTAGAGGGATTTCTATGTCGCTAGAGGGATTTCTAGGTCGCTAGAGGGATTTCTATGTCCCAAGAGGGATTTCTATGTCCCTAGAGGGATAGATTTCTATGTCCCTAGAGGGATTTCTATGTCGCTAGAGGGATTTCTAGGTCGCTAGAGGGATTTCTATGTCCCTAGAGGGATAGATTTCTATGTCCCTAGAGGGATTTCTATGTCCCTAGAGGGATTTCTATGTCCCAAGAGGGATTTCTATGTCCCAAGAGGGATTTCTATGTCCCTAGAGGGATAGATTTCTATGTCCCTAGAGGGATTTCAATGTCCCTAGAGGGATTTCTATGTCCCAAGAGGGATTTCTATGTCCCAAGAGGGATTTCTATGTCCCTAGAGGGATTTCTATGTCCCTAGAGGGATAGATTTCTATGTCCCTAGAGGGATTTCTAGGTCCCTAGAGGGATTTCTAGGTCCCTAGAGGGATTTCTATGTCCCTAGAGGGATTTCTATGTCCCAAGAGGGATTTCTATGTCCCTAGAGGGATAGATTTCTATGTCCCTAGAGGGATTTCTATGTCCCTAGAGGGATTTCTATGTCCCAAGAGGGATTTCTATGTCCCTAGAGGGATTTCTATGTCCCTAGAGGGATAGATTTCTATGTCCCTAGAGGGATTTCTATGTCCCAAGAGGGATAGATTTCTATGTCCCTAGAGGGATTTCTATGTCCCTAGAGGGATTTCTATGTCCCAAGAGGGATTTCTATGTCCCTAGAGGGATTTCTATGTCCCTAGAGGGATAGATTTCTATGTCCCTAGAGGGATTTCTATGTCCCAAGAGGGATTTCTATGTCCCAAGAGGGATTTCTATGTCCCTAGAGGGATAGATTTATATGTCCCTAGAGGGATTTCAATGTCCCTAGAGGGATTTCTATGCCCCAAGAGGGATTTCTATGTCCCTAGAGGGATTTCTATGTCCCTAGAGGGATAGATTTCTATGTCCCTAGAGGGATTTCTATGTCCCAAGAGGGATTTCTATGTCCCAAGAGGGATTTCTATGTCCCTAGAGGGATAGATTTCTATGTCCCTAGAGGGATTTCAATGTCCCTAGAGGGATTTCTATGTCCCAAGAGGGATTTCTAGGTCGCTAGAGGGATTTCTATGTCCCAAGAGGGATAGATTTCTATGTCCCTAGAGGGATTTCTATGTCGCTAGAGGGATTTCTAGGTCGCTAGAGGGATTTCTATGTCCCTAGAGGGATTTCTAGGTCCCTAGAGGGATAGATTTCTATGTCCCAAGAGGGATTTCTATGTCCCTAGAGGGATAGATTTCTATGTCCCTAGAGGGATTTCTATGTCCCTAGAGGGATTTCTATGTCCCAAGAGGGATTTCTATGTCCCTAGAGGGATTTCTATGTCGCTAGAGGGATTTCTATGTCCCTAGAGGGATAGATTTCTATGTCCCTAGAGGGATTTCTATGTCCCTAGAGGGATAGATTTCTATGTCCCAAGAGGGATTTCTATGTCCCTAGAGGGATTTCTATGTCGCTAGAGGGATTTCTATGTCCCTAGAGGGATTTCTAGGTCCCTAGAGGGATAGATTTCTATGTCCCTAGAGGGATTTCTATGTCCCAAGAGGGATTTCTATGTCGCTAGAGGGATTTCTAGGTCGCTAGAGGGATTTCTATGTCCCTAGAGGGATTTCAATGTCCCTAGAGGGATTTCTATGTCCCAAGAGGGATTTCTATGTCCCAAGAGGGATTTCTAGGTCCCTAGAGGGATTTCTATGTCCCTAGAGGGATTTCTAGGTCCCTAGAGGGATTTCTAGGTCCCTAGAGGGATTTCTATGTCCCTAGAGGGATTTCTATGTCCCAAGAGGGATTTCTATGTCCCTAGAGGGATAGATTTCTATGTCCCTAGAGGGATTTCTATGTCCCTAGAGGGATTTCTATGTCCCAAGAGGGATTTCTATGTCCCTAGAGGGATTTCTATGTCCCTAGAGGGATAGATTTCTATGTCCCTAGAGGGATTTCTATGTCCCAAGAGGGATAGATTTCTATATCCCTAGAGGGATTTCTATGTCCCTAGAGGGATTTCTATGTCCCAAGAGGGATTTCTATGTCCCTAGAGGGATTTCTATGTCCCTAGAGGGATTTCTATGTCCCTAGAGGGATAGATTTCTATGTCCCTAGAGGGATTTCTATGTCCCAAGAGGGATTTCTATGTCCCAAGAGGGATTTCTATGTCCCTAGAGGGATAGATTTCTATGTCCCTAGAGGGATTTCAATGTCCCTAGAGGGATTTCTATGTCCCAAGAGGGATTTCTATGTCCCTAGAGGGATTTCTATGTCCCTAGAGGGATAGATTTCTATGTCCCTAGAGGGATTTCTATGTCCCAAGAGGGATTTCTATGTCCCAAGAGGGATTTCTATGTCCCTAGAGGGATAGATTTCTATGTCCCTAGAGGGATTTCAATGTCCCTAGAGGGATTTCTATGTCCCAAGAGGGATTTCTAGGTCGCTAGAGGGATTTCTATGTCCCAAGAGGGATTTCTATGTCCCTAGAGGGATAGATTTCTATGTCCCTAGAGGGATTTCTATGTCGCTAGAGGGATTTCTAGGTCGCTAGAGGGATTTCTATGTCCCTAGAGGGATTTCTAGGTCCCTAGAGGGATAGATTTCTATGTCCCAAGAGGGATTTCTATGTCCCTAGAGGGATAGATTTCTATGTCCCTAGAGGGATTTCTATGTCCCTAGAGGGATTTCTATGTCCCAAGAGGGATTTCTATGTCCCTAGAGGGATTTCTATGTCGCTAGAGGGATTTCTATGTCCCTAGAGGGATAGATTTCTATGTCCCTAGAGGGATTTCTATGTCCCTAGAGGGATAGATTTCTATGTCCCAAGAGGGATTTCTATGTCCCTAGAGGGATTTCTATGTCGCTAGAGGGATTTCTATGTCCCTAGAGGGATTTCTATGTCCCTAGAGGGATAGATTTCTATGTCCCTAGAGGGATTTCTATGTCCCTAGAGGGATTTCTATGTCCCAAGAGGGATTTCTATGTCCCAAGAGGGATTTCTATGTCCCTAGAGGGATAGATTTCTATGTCCCTAGAGGGATTTCAATGTCCCTAGAGGGATTTCTATGTCCCAAGAGGGATTTCTATGTCCCTAGAGGGATTTCTATGTCCCAAGAGGGATTTCTATGTCCCTAGAGGGATAGATTTCTATGTCCCTAGAGGGATTTCTATGTCCCTAGAGGGATTTCTATGTCCCAAGAGGGATTTCTATGTCCCTAGAGGGATTTCTATGTCCCTAGAGGGATAGATTTCTATGTCCCTAGAGGGATTTCTATGTCCCAAGAGGGATAGATTTCTATGTCCCTAGAGGGATTTCTATGTCCCTAGAGGGATAGATTTCTATGTCCCTAGAGGGATTTCAATGTCCCTAGAGGGATAGATTTCTATGTCCCTAGAGGGATTTCAATGTCCCTAGAGGGATTTCTATGTCCCAAGAGGGATTTCTATGTCCCTAGAGGGATTTCTATGTCCCAAGAGGGATTTCTATGTCCCTAGAGGGATAGATTTCTATGTCCCTAGAGGGATTTCTATGTCCCTAGAGGGATTTCTATGTCCCTAGAGGGATAGATTTCTATGTCCCTAGAGGGATTTCTATGTCCCAAGAGGGATTTCTATGTCCCAAGAGGGATTTCTATGTCCCTAGAGGGATTTCTATGTCCCTAGAGGGATAGATTTCTATGTCCCTAGAGGGATTTCTATGTCCCTAGAGGGATTTCTATGTCCCAAGAGGGATTTCTATGTCCCAAGAGGGATTTCAATGTCCCTAGAGGGATAGATTTCTATGTCCCTAGAGGGATTTCAATGTCCCTAGAGGGATTTCTATGTCCCAAGAGGGATTTCCATGTCCCAAGAGGGATTTCTATGTCCCTAGAGGGATTTCTATGTCCCTAGAGGGATAGATTTCTATGTCCCTAGAGGGATTTCTAGGTCCCTAGAGGGATTTCTAGGTCCCTAGAGGGATTTCTATGTCCCTAGAGGGATAGATTTCTATGTCGCTAGAGGGATTTCTAGGTCGCTAGAGGGATTTCTATGTCCCTAGAGGGATAGATTTCTATGTCCCTAGAGGGATTTCTATGTCCCTAGAGGGATTTCTATGTCCCAAGAGGGATTTCTATGTCCCAAGAGGGATTTCTATGTCCCTAGAGGGATAGATTTCTATGTCCCTAGAGGGATTTCAATGTCCCTAGAGGGATTTCTATGTCCCAAGAGGGATTTCTATGTCCCAAGAGGGATTTCTATGTCCCTAGAGGGATTTCTATGTCCCTAGAGGGATAGATTTCTATGTCCCTAGAGGGATTTCTAGGTCCCTAGAGGGATTTCTAGGTCCCTAGAGGGATTTCTATGTCCCTAGAGGGATTTCTATGTCCCAAGAGGGATTTCTATGTCCCTAGAGGGATAGATTTCTATGTCCCTAGAGGGATTTCTATGTCCCTAGAGGGATTTCTATGTCCCAAGAGGGATTTCTATGTCCCTAGAGGGATTTCTATGTCCCTAGAGGGATAGATTTCTATGTCCCTAGAGGGATTTCTATGTCCCAAGAGGGATAGATTTCTATGTCCCTAGAGGGATTTCTATGTCCCTAGAGGGATTTCTATGTCCCAAGAGGGATTTCTATGTCCCTAGAGGGATTTCTATGTCCCTAGAGGGATAGATTTCTATGTCCCTAGAGGGATTTCTATGTCCCTAGAGGGATAGATTTCTATGTCCCAAGAGGGATTTCTATGTCCCTAGAGGGATTTCTATGTCGCTAGAGGGATTTCTATGTCCCTAGAGGGATTTCTAGGTCCCTAGAGGGATAGATTTCTATGTCCCTAGAGGGATTTCTATGTCCCAAGAGGGATTTCTATGTCGCTAGAGGGATTTCTAGGTCGCTAGAGGGATTTCTATGTCCCTAGAGGGATTTCAATGTCCCTAGAGGGATTTCTATGTCCCAAGAGGGATTTCTATGTCCCAAGAGGGATTTCTAGGTCCCTAGAGGGATTTCTATGTCCCTAGAGGGATTTCTAGGTCCCTAGAGGGATTTCTAGGTCCCTAGAGGGATTTCTATGTCCCTAGAGGGATTTCTATGTCCCAAGAGGGATTTCTATGTCCCTAGAGGGATAGATTTCTATGTCCCTAGAGGGATTTCTATGTCCCTAGAGGGATTTCTATGTCCCAAGAGGGATTTCTATGTCCTTAGAGGGATTTCTATGTCCCTAGAGGGATAGATTTCTATGTCCCTAGAGGGATTTCTATGTCCCAAGAGGGATAGATTTCTATATCCCTAGAGGGATTTCTATGTCCCTAGAGGGATTTCTATGTCCCAAGAGGGATTTCTATGTCCCTAGAGGGATAGATTTCTATGTCCCTAGAGGGATTTCTATGTCCCTAGAGGGATTTCTATGTCCCTAGAGGGATAGATTTCTATGTCCCTAGAGGGATTTCTATGTCCCAAGAGGGATTTCTATGTCCCAAGAGGGATTTCTATGTCCCTAGAGGGATTTCTATGTCCCTAGAGGGATAGATTTCTATGTCCCTAGAGGGATTTCTATGTCCCTAGAGGGATTTCTATGTCCCAAGAGGGATTTCTATGTCCCAAGAGGGATTTCTATGTCCCTAGAGGGATAGATTTCTATGTCCCTAGAGGGATTTCAATGTCCCTAGAGGGATTTCTATGTCCCAAGAGGGATTTCCATGTCCCAAGAGGGATTTCTATGTCCCTAGAGGGATTTCTATGTCCCTAGAGGGATAGATTTCTATGTCCCTAGAGGGATTTCTAGGTCCCTAGAGGGATTTCTAGGTCCCTAGAGGGATTTCTATGTCCCTAGAGGGATAGATTTCTATGTCGCTAGAGGGATTTCTAGGTCGCTAGAGGGATTTCTATGTCCCTAGAGGGATAGATTTCTATGTCCCTAGAGGGATTTCTATGTCCCTAGAGGGATTTCTATGTCCCAAGAGGGATTTCTATGTCCCAAGAGGGATTTCTATGTCCCTAGAGGGATAGATTTCTATGTCCCTAGAGGGATTTCAATGTCCCTAGAGGGATTTCTATGTCCCAAGAGGGATTTCTATGTCCCAAGAGGGATTTCTATGTCCCTAGAGGGATTTCTATGTCCCTAGAGGGATAGATTTCTATGTCCCTAGAGGGATTTCTAGGTCCCTAGAGGGATTTCTAGGTCCCTAGAGGGATTTCTATGTCCCTAGAGGGATTTCTATGTCCCAAGAGGGATTTCTATGTCCCTAGAGGGATAGATTTCTATGTCCCTAGAGGGATTTCTATGTCCCTAGAGGGATTTCTATGTCCCAAGAGGGATTTCTATGTCCCTAGAGGGATTTCTATGTCCCTAGAGGGATAGATTTCTATGTCCCTAGAGGGATTTCTATGTCCCAAGAGGGATAGATTTCTATGTCCCTAGAGGGATTTCTATGTCCCTAGAGGGATTTCTATGTCCCAAGAGGGATTTCTATGTCCCTAGAGGGATTTCTATGTCCCTAGAGGGATAGATTTCTATGTCCCTAGAGGGATTTCTATGTCCCTAGAGGGATAGATTTCTATGTCCCAAGAGGGATTTCTATGTCCCTAGAGGGATTTCTATGTCGCTAGAGGGATTTCTATGTCCCTAGAGGGATTTCTAGGTCCCTAGAGGGATAGATTTCTATGTCCCTAGAGGGATTTCTATGTCCCAAGAGGGATTTCTATGTCGCTAGAGGGATTTCTAGGTCGCTAGAGGGATTTCTATGTCCCTAGAGGGATTTCAATGTCCCTAGAGGGATTTCTATGTCCCAAGAGGGATTTCTATGTCCCAAGAGGGATTTCTAGGTCCCTAGAGGGATTTCTATGTCCCTAGAGGGATTTCTAGGTCCCTAGAGGGATTTCTAGGTCCCTAGAGGGATTTCTATGTCCCTAGAGGGATTTCTATGTCCCAAGAGGGATTTCTATGTCCCTAGAGGGATAGATTTCTATGTCCCTAGAGGGATTTCTATGTCCCTAGAGGGATTTCTATGTCCCAAGAGGGATTTCTATGTCCTTAGAGGGATTTCTATGTCCCTAGAGGGATAGATTTCTATGTCCCTAGAGGGATTTCTATGTCCCAAGAGGGATAGATTTCTATATCCCTAGAGGGATTTCTATGTCCCTAGAGGGATTTCTATGTCCCAAGAGGGATTTCTATGTCCCTAGAGGGATTTCTATGTCCCTAGAGGGATAGATTTCTATGTCCCTAGAGGGATTTCTATGTCCCAAGAGGGATTTCTATGTCCCAAGAGGGATTTCTATGTCCCTAGAGGGATAGATTTCTATGTCCCTAGAGGGATTTCAATGTCCCTAGAGGGATTTCTATGTCCCAAGAGGGATTTCTATGTCCCTAGAGGGATTTCTATGTCCCTAGAGGGATAGATTTCTATGTCCCTAGAGGGATTTCTATGTCCCAAGAGGGATTTCTATGTCCCAAGAGGGATTTCTATGTCCCTAGAGGGATAGATTTCTATGTCCCTAGAGGGATTTCAATGTCCCTAGAGGGATTTCTATGTCCCAAGAGGGATTTCTAGGTCGCTAGAGGGATTTCTATGTCCCAAGAGGGATTTCTATGTCCCTAGAGGGATAGATTTCTATGTCCCTAGAGGGATTTCTATGTCGCTAGAGGGATTTCTAGGTCGCTAGAGGGATTTCTATGTCCCTAGAGGGATTTCTAGGTCCCTAGAGGGATAGATTTCTATGTCCCAAGAGGGATTTCTATGTCCCTAGAGGGATAGATTTCTATGTCCCTAGAGGGATTTCTATGTCCCTAGAGGGATTTCTATGTTCCAAGAGGGATTTCTATGTCCCTAGAGGGATTTCTATGTCGCTAGAGGGATTTCTATGTCCCTAGAGGGATAGATTTCTATGTCCCTAGAGGGATTTCTATGTCCCTAGAGGTATTTCTATGTCCCAAGAGGGATTTCTATGTCCCTAGAGGGATTTCTATGTCCCTAGAGGGATAGATTTCTATGTCCCTAGAGGGATTTCTATGTCCCAAGAGGGATAGATTTTTATGTCCCTAGAGGGATTTCTATGTCCCTAGAGGGATAGATTTCTATGTCCCTAGAGGGATTTCAATGTCCCTAGAGGGATAGATTTCTATGTCCCTAGAGGGATTTCAATGTCCCTAGAGGGATTTCTATGTCCCTAGAGGGATTTCTATGTCCCAAGAGGGATTTCTATGTCCCTAGAGGGATAGATTTCTATGTCCCTAGAGGCATTTCTATGTCCCAAGAGGGATTTCTATGTCCCTAGAGGGATTTCTATGTCCCTAGAGGGATAGATTTCTATGTCCCTAGAGGGATTTCTATGTCCCAAGAGGGATAGATTTCTATATCCCTAGAGGGATTTCTATGTCCCTAGAGGGATTTCTATGTCCCAAGAGGGATTTCTATGTCCCTAGAGGGATTTCTATGTCCCTAGAGGGATAGATTTCTATGTCCCTAGAGGGATTTCTATGTCCCAAGAGGGATTTCTATGTCCCAAGAGGGATTTCTATGTCCCTAGAGGGATAGATTTCTATGTCCCTAGAGGGATTTCAATGTCCCTAGAGGGATTTCTATGTCCCAAGAGGGATTTCTATGTCCCTAGAGGGATTTCTATGTCCCTAGAGGGATAGATTTCTATGTCCCTAGAGGGATTTCTATGTCCCAAGAGGGATTTCTATGTCCCAAGAGGGATTTCTATGTCCCTAGAGGGATAGATTTCTATGTCCCTAGAGGGATTTCAATGTCCCTAGAGGGATTTCTATGTCCCAAGAGGGATTTCTAGGTCGCTAGAGGGATTTCTATGTCCCAAGAGGGATTTCTATGTCCCTAGAGGGATAGATTTCTATGTCCCTAGAGGGATTTCTATGTCGCTAGAGGGATTTCTAGGTCGCTAGAGGGATTTCTATGTCCCTAGAGGGATTTCTAGGTCCCTAGAGGGATAGATTTCTATGTCCCAAGAGGGATTTCTATGTCCCTAGAGGGATAGATTTCTATGTCCCTAGAGGGATTTCTATGTCCCTAGAGGGATTTCTATGTCCCAAGAGGGATTTCTATGTCCCTAGAGGGATTTCTATGTCGCTAGAGGGATTTCTATGTCCCTAGAGGGATAGATTTCTATGTCCCTAGAGGGATTTCTATGTCCCTAGAGGGATAGATTTCTATGTCCCAAGAGGGATTTCTATGTCCCTAGAGGGATTTCTATGTCGCTAGAGGGATTTCTATGTCCCTAGAGGGATTTCTATGTCCCTAGAGGGATAGATTTCTATGTCCCTAGAGGGATTTCTATGTCCCTAGAGGGATTTCTATGTCCCAAGAGGGATTTCTATGTCCCAAGAGGGATTTCTATGTCCCTAGAGGGATAGATTTCTATGTCCCTAGAGGGATTTCAATGTCCCTAGAGGGATTTCTATGTCCCAAGAGGGATTTCTATGTCCCTAGAGGGATTTCTATGTCCCAAGAGGGATTTCTATGTCCCTAGAGGGATAGATTTCTATGTCCCTAGAGGGATTTCTATGTCCCTAGAGGTATTTCTATGTCCCAAGAGGGATTTCTATGTCCCTAGAGGGATTTCTATGTCCCTAGAGGGATAGATTTCTATGTCCCTAGAGGGATTTCTATGTCCCAAGAGGGATAGATTTCTATGTCCCTAGAGGGATTTCTATGTCCCTAGAGGGATAGATTTCTATGTCCCTAGAGGGATTTCAATGTCCCTAGAGGGATAGATTTCTATGTCCCTAGAGGGATTTCAATGTCCCTAGAGGGATTTCTATGTCCCAAGAGGGATTTCTATGTCCCTAGAGGGATTTCTATGTCCCAAGAGGGATTTCTATGTCCCTAGAGGGATAGATTTCTATGTCTCTAGAGGGATTTCTATGTCCCTAGAGGGATTTCTATGTCCCTAGAGGGATAGATTTCTATGTCCCTAGAGGGATTTCTATGTCCCTAGAGGGATTTCTATGTCCCAAGAGGGATTTCTATGTCCCTAGAGGGATTTCTATGTCCCTAGAGGGATAGATTTCTATGTCCCTAGAGGGATTTCTATGTCCCAAGAGGGATAGATTTCTATGTCCCTAGAGGGATTTCTATGTCCCTAGAGGGATTTCTATGTCCCAAGAGGGATTTCTATGTCCCTAGAGGGATTTCTATGTCCCTAGAGGGATAGATTTCTATGTCCCTAGAGGGATTTCTATGTCCCAAGAGGGATTTCTATGTCCCAAGAGGGATTTCTATGTCCCAAGAGGGATTTCTATGTCCCTAGAGGGATTTCTATGTCCCTAGAGGGATAGATTTCTATGTCCCTAGAGGGATTTCTATGTCCCTAGAGGGATTTCTATGTCCCAAGAGGGATTTCTATGTCCCAAGAGGGATTTCTATGTCCCTAGAGGGATAGATTTCTATGTCCCTAGAGGGATTTCAATGTCCCTAGAGGGATTTCTATGTCCCAAGAGGGATTTCCATGTCCCAAGAGGGATTTCTATGTCCCTAGAGGGATTTCTATGTCCCTAGAGGGATAGATTTCTATGTCCCTAGAGGGATTTCTAGGTCCCTAGAGGGATTTCTAGGTCCCTAGAGGGATTTCTATGTCCCTAGAGGGATAGATTTCTATGTCGCTAGAGGGATTTCTAGGTCGCTAGAGGGATTTCTATGTCCCTAGAGGGATAGATTTCTATGTCCCTAGAGGGATTTCTATGTCCCTAGAGGGATTTCTATGTCCCAAGAGGGATTTCTATGTCCCAAGAGGGATTTCTATGTCCCTAGAGGGATAGATTTCTATGTCCCTAGAGGGATTTCAATGTCCCTAGAGGGATTTCTATGTCCCAAGAGGGATTTCTATGTCCCTAGAGGGATTTCTATGTCCCTAGAGGGATAGATTTCTATGTCCCTAGAGGGATTTCTAGGTCCCTAGAGGGATTTCTAGGTCCCTAGAGGGATTTCTATGTCCCTAGAGGGATTTCTATGTCCCAAGAGGGATTTCTATGTCCCTAGAGGGATAGATTTCTATGTCCCTAGAGGGATTTCTATGTCCCTAGAGGGATTTCTATGTCCCAAGAGGGATTTCTATGTCCCTAGAGGGATTTCTATGTCCCTAGAGGGATAGATTTCTATGTCCCTAGAGGGATTTCTATGTCCCAAGAGGGATTTCTATGTCCCTAGAGGGATTTCTATGTCCCTAGAGGGATAGATTTCTATGTCCCTAGAGGGATTTCTATGTCCCAAGAGGGATTTCTATGTCCCAAGAGGGATTTCTATGTCCCTAGAGGGATAGATTTCTATGTCCCTAGAGGGATTTCAATGTCCCTAGAGGGATTTCTATGTCCCAAGAGGGATTTCTATGTCCCTAGAGGGATTTCTATGTCCCTAGAGCGATAGATTTCTATGTCCCTAGAGGGATTTCTATGTCCCAAGAGGGATTTCTATGTCCCAAGAGGGATTTCTATGTCCCTAGAGGGATAGATTTCTATGTCCCTAGAGGGATTTCAATGTCCCTAGAGGGATTTCTATGTCCCAAGAGGGATTTCTAGGTCGCTAGAGGGATTTCTATGTCCCAAGAGGGATTTCTATGTCCCTAGAGGGATAGATTTCTATGTCGCTAGAGGGATTTCTATGTCCCTAGAGGGATAGATTTCTATGTCCCTAGAGGGATTTCTATGTCCCTAGAGGGATAGATTTCTATGTCCCAAGAGGGATTTCTATGTCCCTAGAGGGATTTCTATGTCGCTAGAGGGATTTCTATGTCCCTAGAGGGATTTCTATGTCCCTAGAGGGATAGATTTCTATGTCCCTAGAGGGATTTCTATGTCCCTAGAGGGATTTCTATGTCCCAAGAGGGATTTCTATGTCCCAAGAGGGATTTCTATGTCCCTAGAGGGATAGATTTCTATGTCCCTAGAGGGATTTCAATGTCCCTAGAGGGATTTCTATGTCCCAAGAGGGATTTCTATGTCCCTAGAGGGATTTCTATGTCCCAAGAGGGATTTCTATGTCCCTAGAGGGATAGATTTCTATGTCCCTAGAGGGATTTCTATGTCCCTAGAGGTATTTCTATGTCCCAAGAGGGATTTCTATGTCCCTAGAGGGATTTCTATGTCCCTAGAGGGATAGATTTCTATGTCCCTAGAGGGATTTCTATGTCCCAAGAGGGATAGATTTCTATGTCCCTAGAGGGATTTCTATGTCCCTAGAGGGATAGATTTCTATGTCCCTAGAGGGATTTCAATGTCCCTAGAGGGATAGATTTCTATGTCCCTAGAGGGATTTCAATGTCCCTAGAGGGATTTCTATGTCCCAAGAGGGATTTCTATGTCCCTAGAGGGATTTCTATGTCCCAAGAGGGATTTCTATGTCCCTAGAGGGATAGATTTCTATGTCTCTAGAGGGATTTCTATGTCCCTAGAGGGATTTCTATGTCCCTAGAGGGATAGATTTCTATGTCCCTAGAGGGATTTCTATGTCCCTAGAGGGATTTCTATGTCCCAAGAGGGATTTCTATGTCCCTAGAGGGATTTCTATGTCCCTAGAGGGATAGATTTCTATGTCCCTAGAGGGATTTCTATGTCCCAAGAGGGATAGATTTCTATGTCCCTAGAGGGATTTCTATGTCCCTAGAGGGATTTCTATGTCCCAAGAGGGATTTCTATGTCCCTAGAGGGATTTCTATGTCCCTAGAGGGATAGATTTCTATGTCCCTAGAGGGATTTCTATGTCCCAAGAGGGATTTCTATGTCCCAAGAGGGATTTCTATGTCCCAAGAGGGATTTCTATGTCCCTAGAGGGATTTCTATGTCCCTAGAGGGATAGATTTCTATGTCCCTAGAGGGATTTCTATGTCCCTAGAGGGATTTCTATGTCCCAAGAGGGATTTCTATGTCCCAAGAGGGATTTCTATGTCCCTAGAGGGATAGATTTCTATGTCCCTAGAGGGATTTCAATGTCCCTAGAGGGATTTCTATGTCCCAAGAGGGATTTCCATGTCCCAAGAGGGATTTCTATGTCCCTAGAGGGATTTCTATGTCCCTAGAGGGATAGATTTCTATGTCCCTAGAGGGATTTCTAGGTCCCTAGAGGGATTTCTAGGTCCCTAGAGGGATTTCTATGTCCCTAGAGGGATAGATTTCTATGTCGCTAGAGGGATTTCTAGGTCGCTAGAGGGATTTCTATGTCCCTAGAGGGATAGATTTCTATGTCCCTAGAGGGATTTCTATGTCCCTAGAGGGATTTCTATGTCCCAAGAGGGATTTCTATGTCCCAAGAGGGATTTCTATGTCCCTAGAGGGATAGATTTCTATGTCCCTAGAGGGATTTCAATGTCCCTAGAGGGATTTCTATGTCCCAAGAGGGATTTCTATGTCCCTAGAGGGATTTCTATGTCCCTAGAGGGATAGATTTCTATGTCCCTAGAGGGATTTCTAGGTCCCTAGAGGGATTTCTAGGTCCCTAGAGGGATTTCTATGTCCCTAGAGGGATTTCTATGTCCCAAGAGGGATTTCTATGTCCCTAGAGGGATAGATTTCTATGTCCCTAGAGGGATTTCTATGTCCCTAGAGGGATTTCTATGTCCCAAGAGGGATTTCTATGTCCCTAGAGGGATTTCTATGTCCCTAGAGGGATAGATTTCTATGTCCCTAGAGGGATTTCTATGTCCCAAGAGGGATTTCTATGTCCCTAGAGGGATTTCTATGTCCCTAGAGGGATAGATTTCTATGTCCCTAGAGGGATTTCTATGTCCCAAGAGGGATTTCTATGTCCCAAGAGGGATTTCTATGTCCCTAGAGGGATAGATTTCTATGTCCCTAGAGGGATTTCAATGTCCCTAGAGGGATTTCTATGTCCCAAGAGGGATTTCTATGTCCCTAGAGGGATTTCTATGTCCCTAGAGCGATAGATTTCTATGTCCCTAGAGGGATTTCTATGTCCCAAGAGGGATTTCTATGTCCCAAGAGGGATTTCTATGTCCCTAGAGGGATAGATTTCTATGTCCCTAGAGGGATTTCAATGTCCCTAGAGGGATTTCTATGTCCCAAGAGGGATTTCTAGGTCGCTAGAGGGATTTCTATGTCCCAAGAGGGATTTCTATGTCCCTAGAGGGATAGATTTCTATGTCCCTAGAGGGATTTCTATGTCGCTAGAGGGATTTCTAGGTCGCTAGAGGGATTTCTATGTCCCTAGAGGGATTTCTAGGTCCCTAGAGGGATAGATTTCTATGTCCCAAGAGGGATTTCTATGTCCCTAGAGGGATAGATTTCTATGTCCCTAGAGGGATTTCTATGTCCCTAGAGGGATTTCTATGTCCCAAGAGGGATTTCTATGTCCCTAGAGGGATTTCTATGTCGCTAGAGGGATTTCTATGTCCCTAGAGGGATAGATTTCTATGTCCCTAGAGGGATTTCTATGTCCCTAGAGGGATAGATTTCTATGTCCCAAGAGGGATTTCTATGTCCCTAGAGGGATTTCTATGTCGCTAGAGGGATTTCTATGTCCCTAGAGGGATTTCTAGGTCCCTAGAGGGATAGATTTCTATGTCCCTAGAGGGATTTCTATGTCCCAAGAGGGATTTCTATGTCGCTAGAGGGATTTCTAGGTCGCTAGAGGGATTTCTATGTCCCTAGAGGGATTTCAATGTCCCTAGAGGGATTTCTATGTCCCAAGAGGGATTTCTATGTCCCAAGAGGGATTTCTAGGTCCCTAGAGGGATTTCTATGTCCCTAGAGGGATTTCTAGGTCCCTAGAGGGATTTCTAGGTCCCTAGAGGGATTTCTATGTCCCTAGAGGGATTTCTAGGTCCCTAGAGGGATTTCTAGGTCCCTAGAGGGATTTCTATGTCCCTAGAGGGATAGATTTCTATGTCGCTAGAGGGATTTCTAGGTCGCTAGAGGGATTTCTATGTCCCTAGAGGGATAGATTTCTATGTCCCTAGAGGGATTTCTATGTCCCTAGAGGGATTTCTATGTCCCAAGAGGGATTTCTATGTCCCAAGAGGGATTTCTATGTCCCTAGAGGGATAGATTTCTATGTCCCTAGAGGGATTTCAATGTCCCTAGAGGGATTTCTATGTCCCAAGAGGGATTTCTATGTCCCAAGAGGGATTTCTATGTCCCTAGAGGGATTTCTATGTCCCTAGAGGGATAGATTTCTATGTCCCTAGAGGGATTTCTAGGTCCCTAGAGGGATTTCTAGGTCCCTAGAGGGATTTCTATGTCCCTAGAGGGATTTCTATGTCCCAAGAGGGATTTCTATGTCCCTAGAGGGATAGATTTCTATGTCCCTAGAGGGATTTCTATGTCCCTAGAGGGATTTCTATGTCCCAAGAGGGATTTCTATGTCCCTAGAGGGATTTCTATGTCCCTAGAGGGATAGATTTCTATGTCCCTAGAGGGATTTCTATGTCCCAAGAGGGATTTCTATGTCCCTAGAGGGATTTCTATGTCCCTAGAGGGATAGATTTCTATGTCCCTAGAGGGATTTCTATGTCCCAAGAGGGATTTCTATGTCCCAAGAGGGATTTCTATGTCCCTAGAGGGATAGATTTCTATGTCCCTAGAGGGATTTCAATGTCCCTAGAGGGATTTCTATGTCCCAAGAGGGATTTCTATGTCCCTAGAGGGATTTCTATGTCCCTAGAGGGATAGATTTCTATGTCCCTAGAGGGATTTCTATGTCCCAAGAGGGATTTCTATGTCCCAAGAGGGATTTCTATGTCCCTAGAGGGATAGATTTCTATGTCCCTAGAGGGATTTCAATGTCCCTAGAGGGATTTCTATGTCCCAAGAGGGATTTCTAGGTCGCTAGAGGGATTTCTATGTCCCAAGAGGGATTTCTATGTCCCTAGAGGGATAGATTTCTATGTCCCTAGAGGGATTTCTATGTCGCTAGAGGGATTTCTAGGTCGCTAGAGGGATTTCTATGTCCCTAGAGGGATAGATTTCTATGTCGCTAGAGGGATTTCTAGGTCGCTAGAGGGATTTCTATGTCCCTAGAGGGATAGATTTCTATGTCCCTAGAGGGATTTCTATGTCCCTAGAGGGATTTCTATGTCCCAAGAGGGATTTCTATGTCCCAAGAGGGATTTCTATGTCCCTAGAGGGATAGATTTCTATGTCCCTAGAGGGATTTCAATGTCCCTAGAGGGATTTCTATGTCCCAAGAGGGATTTCTATGTCCCAAGAGGGATTTCTATGTCCCTAGAGGGATTTCTATGTCCCTAGAGGGATAGATTTCTATGTCCCTAGAGGGATTTCTAGGTCCCTAGAGGGATTTCTAGGTCCCTAGAGGGATTTCTATGTCCCTAGAGGGATTTCTATGTCCCAAGAGGGATTTCTATGTCCCTAGAGGGATAGATTTCTATGTCCCTAGAGGGATTTCTATGTCCCTAGAGGGATTTCTATGTCCCAAGAGGGATTTCTATGTCCCTAGAGGGATTTCTATGTCCCTAGAGGGATAGATTTCTATGTCCCTAGAGGGATTTCTATGTCCCAAGAGGGATTTCTATGTCCCTAGAGGGATTTCTATGTCCCTAGAGGGATAGATTTCTATGTCCCTAGAGGGATTTCTATGTCCCAAGAGGGATTTCTATGTCCCAAGAGGGATTTCTATGTCCCTAGAGGGATAGATTTCTATGTCCCTAGAGGGATTTCAATGTCCCTAGAGGGATTTCTATGTCCCAAGAGGGATTTCTATGTCCCTAGAGGGATTTCTATGTCCCTAGAGGGATAGATTTCTATGTCCCTAGAGGGATTTCTATGTCCCAAGAGGGATTTCTATGTCCCAAGAGGGATTTCTATGTCCCTAGAGGGATAGATTTCTATGTCCCTAGAGGGATTTCAATGTCCCTAGAGGGATTTCTATGTCCCAAGAGGGATTTCTAGGTCGCTAGAGGGATTTCTATGTCCCAAGAGGGATTTCTATGTCCCTAGAGGGATAGATTTCTATGTCCCTAGAGGGATTTCTATGTCGCTAGAGGGATTTCTAGGTCGCTAGAGGGATTTCTATGTCCCTAGAGGGATTTCTAGGTCCCTAGAGGGATAGATTTCTATGTCCCAAGAGGGATTTCTATGTCCCTAGAGGGATAGATTTCTATGTCCCTAGAGGGATTTCTATGTCCCTAGAGGGATTTCTATGTCCCAAGAGGGATTTCTATGTCCCTAGAGGGATTTCTATGTCGCTAGAGGGATTTCTATGTCCCTAGAGGGATAGATTTCTATGTCCCTAGAGGGATTTCTATGTCCCTAGAGGGATAGATTTCTATGTCCCAAGAGGGATTTCTATGTCCCTAGAGGGATTTCTATGTCGCTAGAGGGATTTCTATGTCCCTAGAGGGATTTCTAGGTCCCTAGAGGGATAGATTTCTATGTCCCTAGAGGGATTTCTATGTCCCAAGAGGGATTTCTATGTCGCTAGAGGGATTTCTAGGTCGCTAGAGGGATTTCTATGTCCCTAGAGGGATTTCAATGTCCCTAGAGGGATTTCTATGTCCCAAGAGGGATTTCTATGTCCCAAGAGGGATTTCTAGGTCCCTAGAGGGATTTCTATGTCCCTAGAGGGATTTCTAGGTCCCTAGAGGGATTTCTAGGTCCCTAGAGGGATTTCTATGTCCCTAGAGGGATTTCTATGTCCCAAGAGGGATTTCTATGTCCCTAGAGGGATAGATTTCTATGTCCCTAGAGGGATTTCTATGTCCCTAGAGGGATTTCTATGTCCCAAGAGGGACTTCTATGTCCCTAGAGGGATTTCTATGTCCCTAGAGGGATAGATTTCTATGTCCCTAGAGGGATTTCTATGTCCCAAGAGGGATAGATTTCTATGTCCCTAGAGGGATTTCTATGTCCCTAGAGGGATTTCTATGTCCCAAGAGGGATTTCTATGTCCCTAGAGGGATTTCTATGTCCCTAGAGGGATAGATTTCTATGTCCCTAGAGGGATTTCTATGTCCCAAGAGGGATTTCTATGTCCCAAGAGGGATTTCTATGTCCCAAGAGGGATTTCTATGTCCCTAGAGGGATTTCTATGTCCCTAGAGGGATAGATTTCTATGTCCCAAGAGGGATTTCTATGTCCCAAGAGGGATTTCTATGTCCCTAGAGGGATAGATTTCTATGTCCCTAGAGGGATTTCAATGTCCCTAGAGGGATTTCTATGTCCCAAGAGGGATTTCTAGGTCGCTAGAGGGATTTCTATGTCCCAAGAGGGATTTCTATGTCCCAAGAGGGATTTCTATGTCCCTAGAGGGATAGATTTCTATGTCCCTAGAGGGATTTCAATGTCCCTAGAGGGATTTCTATGTCCCAAGAGGGATTTCTATGTCCCTAGAGGGATTTCTATGTCCCAAGAGGGATTTCTATGTCCCTAGAGGGATAGATTTCTATGTCCCTAGAGGGATTTCTATGTCCCTAGAGGGATTTCTATGTCCCAAGAGGGATTTCTATGTCCCTAGAGGGATTTCTATGTCCCTAGAGGGATAGATTTCTATGTCCCTAGAGGGATTTCTATGTCCCAAGAGGGATAGATTTCTATGTCCCTAGAGGGATTTCTATGTCCCTAGAGGGATAGATTTCTATGTCCCTAGAGGGATTTCAATGTCCCTAGAGGGATTTCTATGTCCCAAGAGGGATTTCTATGTCCCTAGAGGGATTTCTATGTCCCAAGAGGGATTTCTATGTCCCTAGAGGGATAGATTTCTATGTCCCTAGAGGGATTTCTATGTCCCTAGAGGGATTTCTATGTCCCAAGAGGGATTTCTATGTCCCTAGAGGGATTTCTATGTCCCTAGAGGGATAGATTTCTATGTCCCTAGAGGGATTTCTATGTCCCAAGAGGGATTTCTATGTCCCTAGAGGGATTTCTATGTCCCAAGAGGGATTTCTATGTCCCTAGAGGGATTTCTATGTCCCTAGAGGGATAGATTTCTATGTCCCTAGAGGGATTTCTATGTCCCTAGAGGGATTTCTATGTCCCAAGAGGGATTTCTATGTCCCTAGAGGGATTTCTATGTCCCTAGAGGGATAGATTTCTATGTCCCTAGAGGGATTTCAATGTCCCTAGAGGGATTTCTATGTCCCAAGAGGGATTTCTATGTCCCAAGAGGGATTTCTATGTCCCTAGAGGGATTTCTATGTCCCTAGAGGGATAGATTTCTATGTCCCTAGAGGGATTTCTATGTCCCTAGAGGGATTTCTATGTCCCTAGAGGGATTTCTATGTCCCAAGAGGGATTTCTATGTCCCAAGAGGGATTTCTATGTCCCTAGAGGGATAGATTTCTATGTCCCTAGAGGGATTTCTAGGTCCCTAGAGGGATTTCTAGGTCCCTAGAGGGATTTCTATGTCCCTAGAGGGATAGATTTCTATGTCCCTAGAGGGATTTCTATGTCCCTAGAGGGATTTCTATGTCCCAAGAGGGATTTCTATGTCCCTAGAGGGATAGATTTCTATGTCCCTAGAGGGATTTCTATGTCCCTAGAGGGATTTCTATGTCCCAAGAGGGATTTCTATGTCCCTAGAGGGATTTCTATGTCCCTAGAGGGATAGATTTCTATGTCCCTAGAGGGATTTCTATGTCCCAAGAGGGATAGATTTCTATGTCCCTAGAGGGATTTCTATGTCCCTAGAGGGATTTCTATGTCCCAAGAGGGATTTCTATGTCCCTAGAGGGATTTCTATGTCCCTAGAGGGATAGATTTCTATGTCCCTAGAGGGATTTCTATGTCCCTAGAGGGATTTCTATGTCCCAAGAGGGATTTCTATGTCCCAAGAGGGATTTCTATGTCCCAAGAGGGATTTCTATGTCCCAAGAGGGATTTCTATGTCCCTAGAGGGATAGATTTCTATGTCCCTAGAGGGATTTCAATGTCCCTAGAGGGATTTCTATGTCCCAAGAGGGATTTCCATGTCCCAAGAGGGATTTCTATGTCCCTAGAGGGATTTCTATGTCCCTAGAGGGATAGATTTCTATGTCCCTAGAGGGATTTCTAGGTCCCTAGAGGGATTTCTATGTCCCTAGAGGGATAGATTTCTATGTCGCTAGAGGGATTTCTAGGTCGCTAGAGGGATTTCTATGTCCCTAGAGGGATAGATTTCTATGTCCCTAGAGGGATTTCTATGTCCCTAGAGGGATTTCTATGTCCCAAGAGGGATTTCTATGTCCCAAGAGGGATTTCTATGTCCCTAGAGGGATAGATTTCTATGTCCCTAGAGGGATTTCAATGTCCCTAGAGGGATTTCTATGTCCCAAGAGGGATTTCTATGTCCCAAGAGGGATTTCTATGTCCCTAGAGGGATTTCTATGTCCCTAGAGGGATAGATTTCTATGTCCCTAGAGGGATTTCTAGGTCCCTAGAGGGATTTCTAGGTCCCTAGAGGGATTTCTATGTCCCTAGAGGGATTTCTATGTCCCAAGAGGGATTTCTATGTCCCTAGAGGGATAGATTTCTATGTCCCTAGAGGGATTTCTATGTCCCTAGAGGGATTTCTATGTCCCAAGAGGGATTTCTATGTCCCTAGAGGGATTTCTATGTCCCTAGAGGGATAGATTTCTATGTCCCTAGAGGGATTTCTATGTCCCAAGAGGGATAGATTTCTATGTCCCTAGAGGGATTTCTATGTCCCTAGAGGGATTTCTATGTCCCAAGAGGGATTTCTATGTCCCTAGAGGGATTTCTATGTCCCTAGAGGGATAGATTTCTATGTCCCTAGAGGGATTTCTATGTCCCAAGAGGGATTTCTATGTCCCAAGAGGGATTTCTATGTCCCTAGAGGGATAGATTTCTATGTCCCTAGAGGGATTTCAATGTCCCTAGAGGGATTTCTATGTCCCAAGAGGGATTTCTATGTCCCTAGAGGGATTTCTATGTCCCTAGAGGGATAGATTTCTATGTCCCTAGAGGGATTTCTATGTCCCAAGAGGGATTTCTATGTCCCAAGAGGGATTTCTATGTCCCTAGAGGGATAGATTTCTATGTCCCTAGAGGGATTTCAATGTCCCTAGAGGGATTTCTATGTCCCAAGAGGGATTTCTAGGTCGCTAGAGGGATTTCTATGTCCCAAGAGGGATTTCTATGTCCCTAGAGGGATAGATTTCTATGTCCCTAGAGGGATTTCTATGTCGCTAGAGGGATTTCTAGGTCGCTAGAGGGATTTCTATGTCCCTAGAGGGATTTCTAGGTCCCTAGAGGGATAGATTTCTATGTCCCAAGAGGGATTTCTATGTCCCTAGAGGGATAGATTTCTATGTCCCTAGAGGGATTTCTACGTCCCTAGAGGGATTTCTATGTCCCAAGAGGGATTTCTATGTCCCTAGAGGGATTTCTATGTCGCTAGAGGGATTTCTATGTCCCTAGAGGGATAGATTTCTATGTCCCTAGAGGGATTTCTATGTCCCTAGAGGGATAGATTTCTATGTCCCAAGAGGGATTTCTATGTCCCTAGAGGGATTTCTATGTCGCTAGAGGGATTTCTATGTCCCTAGAGGGATTTCTAGGTCCCTAGAGGGATAGATTTCTATGTCCCTAGAGGGATTTCTATGTCCCAAGAGGGATTTCTATGTCGCTAGAGAGATTTCTAGGTCGCTAGAGGGATTTCTATGTCCCTAGAGGGATTTCAATGTCCCTAGAGGGATTTCTATGTCCCAAGAGGGATTTCTATGTCCCAAGAGGGATTTCTAGGTCCCTAGAGGGATTTCTATGTCCCTAGAGGGATTTCTAGGTCCCTAGAGGGATTTCTAGGTCCCTAGAGGGATTTCTATGTCCCTAGAGGGATTTCTATGTCCCAAGAGGGATTTCTATGTCCCTAGAGGGATAGATTTCTATGTCCCTAGAGGGATTTCTATGTCCCTAGAGGGATTTCTATGTCCCAAGAGGGATTTCTATGTCCCTAGATGGATTTCTATGTCCCTAGAGGGATAGATTTCTATGTCCCTAGAGGGATTTCTATGTCCCAAGAGGGATAGATTTCTATGTCCCTAGAGGGATTTCTATGTCCCTAGAGGGATTTCTATGTCCCAAGAGGGATTTCTATGTCCCTAGAGGGATTTCTATGTCCCTAGAGGGATAGATTTCTATGTCCCTAGAGGGATTTCTATGTCCCAAGAGGGATTTCTATGTCCCAAGAGGGATTTCTATGTCCCTAGAGGGATAGATTTCTATGTCCGTAGAGGGATTTCAATGTCCCTAGAGGGATTTCAATGTCCCTAGAGGGATAGATTTCTATGTCCCTAGAGGGATTTCTATGTCCCTAGAGGGATTTCTATGTCCCTAGAGGGATTTCTATGTCCCAAGAGGGATTTCTATGTCCCAAGAGGGATTTCTATGTCCCTAGAGGGATAGATTTCTATGTCCCTAGAGGGATTTCTAGGTCCCTAGAGGGATTTCTAGGTCCCTAGAGGGATTTCTATGTCCCTCGAGGGATAGATTTCTATGTCCCTAGAGGGATTTCTATGTCCCTAGAGGGATTTCTATGTCCCAAGAGGGATTTCTATGTCCCTAGAGGGATAGATTTCTATGTCCCTAGAGGGATTTCTATGTCCCTAGAGGGATTTCTATGTCCCAAGAGGGATTTCTATGTCCCTAGAGGGATTTCTATGTCCCTAGAGGGATAGATTTCTATGTCCCTAGAGGGATTTCTATGTCCCAAGAGGGATAGATTTCTATGTCCCTAGAGGGATTTCTATGTCCCTAGAGGGATTTCTATGTCCCAAGAGGGATTTCTATGTCCCTAGAGGGATTTCTATGTCCCTAGAGGGATAGATTTCTATGTCCCTAGAGGGATTTCTATGTCCCAAGAGGGATTTCTATGTCCCAAGAGGGATTTCTATGTCCCAAGAGGGATTTCTATGTCCCAAGAGGGATTTCTATGTCCCTAGAGGGATTTCTATGTCCCTAGAGGGATAGATTTCTATGTCCCTAGAGGGATTTCTATGTCCCTAGAGGGATTTCTATGTCCCAAGAGGGATTTCTATGTCCCAAGAGGGATTTCTATGTCCCTAGAGGGATAGATTTCTATGTCCCTAGAGGGATTTCAATGTCCCTAGAGGGATTTCTATGTCCCAAGAGGGATTTCCATGTCCCAAGAGGGATTTCTATGTCCCTAGAGGGATTTCTATGTCCCTAGAGGGATAGATTTCTATGTCCCTAGAGGGATTTCTAGGTCCCTAGAGGGATTTCTATGTCCCTAGAGGGATAGATTTCTATGTCGCTAGAGGGATTTCTAGGTCGCTAGAGGGATTTCTATGTCCCTAGAGGGATAGATTTCTATGTCCCTAGAGGGATTTCTATGTCCCTAGAGGGATTTCTATGTCCCAAGAGGGATTTCTATGTCCCAAGAGGGATTTCTATGTCCCTAGAGGGATAGATTTCTATGTCCCTAGAGGGATTTCAATGTCCCTAGAGGGATTTCTATGTCCCAAGAGGGATTTCTATGTCCCAAGAGGGATTTCTATGTCCCTAGAGGGATTTCTATGTCCCTAGAGGGATAGATTTCTATGTCCCTAGAGGGATTTCTAGGTCCCTAGAGGGATTTCTAGGTCCCTAGAGGGATTTCTATGTCCCTAGAGGGATTTCTATGTCCCAAGAGGGATTTCTATGTCCCTAGAGGGATAGATTTCTATGTCCCTAGAGGGATTTCTATGTCCCTAGAGGGATTTCTATGTCCCAAGAGGGATTTCTATGTCCCTAGAGGGATTTCTATGTCCCTAGAGGGATAGATTTCTATGTCCCTAGAGGGATTTCTATGTCCCAAGAGGGATAGATTTCTATGTCCCTAGAGGGATTTCAATGTCCCTAGAGGGATTTCTATGTCCCAAGAGGGATTTCTATGTCCCTAGAGGGATTTCTATGTCCCTAGAGGGATAGATTTCTATGTCCCTAGAGGGATTTCTATGTCCCAAGAGGGATTTCTATGTCCCAAGAGGGATTTCTATGTCCCTAGAGGGATAGATTTCTATGTCCCTAGAGGGATTTCAATGTCCCTAGAGGGATTTCTATGTCCCAAGAGGGATTTCTATGTCCCTAGAGGGATTTCTATGTCCCTAGAGGGATAGATTTCTATGTCCCTAGAGGGATTTCTATGTCCCAAGAGGGATTTCTATGTCCCAAGAGGGATTTCTATGTCCCTAGAGGGATAGATTTCTATGTCCCTAGAGGGATTTCAATGTCCCTAGAGGGATTTCTATGTCCCAAGAGGGATTTCTAGGTCGCTAGAGGGATTTCTATGTCCCAAGAGGGATTTCTATGTCCCTAGAGGGATAGATTTCTATGTCCCTAGAGGGATTTCTATGTCGCTAGAGGGATTTCTAGGTCGCTAGAGGGATTTCTATGTCCCTAGAGGGATTTCTAGGTCCCTAGAGGGATAGATTTCTATGTCCCAAGAGGGATTTCTATGTCCCTAGAGGGATAGATTTCTATGTCCCTAGAGGGATTTCTATGTCCCTAGAGGGATTTCTATGTCCCAAGAGGGATTTCTATGTCCCTAGAGGGATTTCTATGTCGCTAGAGGGATTTCTATGTCCCTAGAGGGATAGATTTCTATGTCCCTAGAGGGATTTCTATGTCCCTAGAGGGATAGATTTCTATGTCCCAAGAGGGATTTCTATGTCCCTAGAGGGATTTCTATGTCGCTAGAGGGATTTCTATGTCCCTAGAGGGATTTCTAGGTCCCTAGAGGGATAGATTTCTATGTCCCTAGAGGGATTTCTATGTCCCAAGAGGGATTTCTATGTCGCTAGAGAGATTTCTAGGTCGCTAGAGGGATTTCTATGTCCCTAGAGGGATTTCAATGTCCCTAGAGGGATTTCTATGTCCCAAGAGGGATTTCTATGTCCCAAGAGGGATTTCTAGGTCCCTAGAGGGATTTCTATGTCCCTAGAGGGATTTCTAGGTCCCTAGAGGGATTTCTAGGTCCCTAGAGGGATTTCTATGTCCCTAGAGGGATTTCTATGTCCCAAGAGGGATTTCTATGTCCCTAGAGGGATAGATTTCTATGTCCCTAGAGGGATTTCTATGTCCCTAGAGGGATTTCTATGTCCCAAGAGGGATTTCTATGTCCCTAGATGGATTTCTATGTCCCTAGAGGGATAGATTTCTATGTCCCTAGAGGGATTTCTATGTCCCAAGAGGGATAGATTTCTATGTCCCTAGAGGGATTTCTATGTCCCTAGATGGATTTCTATGTCCCAAGAGGGATTTCTATGTCCCTAGAGGGATTTCTATGTCCCTAGAGGGATAGATTTCTATGTCCCTAGAGGGATTTCTATGTCCCAAGAGGGATTTCTATGTCCCAAGAGGGATTTCTATGTCCCTAGAGGGATAGATTTCTATGTCCGTAGAGGGATTTCAATGTCCCTAGAGGGATTTCTATGTCCCAAGAGGGATTTCTATGTCCCTAGAGGGATTTCTATGTCCCTAGAGGGATAGATTTCTATGTCCCTAGAGGGATTTCTATGTCCCAAGAGGGATTTCTATGTCCCAAGAGGGATTTCTATGTCCCTAGAGGGATAGATTTCTATGTCCCTAGAGGGATTTCAATGTCCCTAGAGGGATTTCTATGTCCCAAGAGGGATTTCTAGGTCGCTAGAGGGATTTCTATGTCCCAAGAGGGATTTCTATGTCCCTAGAGGGATAGATTTCTATGTCCCTAGAGGGATTTCTATGTCGCTAGAGGGATTTCTAGGTCGCTAGAGGGATTTCTATGTCCCTAGAGGGATTTCTAGGTCCCTAGAGGGATAGATTTCTATGTCCCAAGAGGGATTTCTATGTCCCTAGAGGGATAGATTTCTATGTCCCTAGAGGGATTTCTATGTCCCTAGAGGGATTTCTATGTCCCAAGAGGGATTTCTATGTCCCTAGAGGGATTTCTATGTCGCTAGAGGGATTTCTATGTCCCTAGAGGGATAGATTTCTATGTCCCTAGAGGGATTTCTATGTCCCTAGAGGGATAGATTTCTATGTCCCAAGAGGGATTTCTATGTCCCTAGAGGGATTTCTATGTCGCTAGAGGGATTTCTATGTCCCTAGAGGGATTTCTATGTCCCTAGAGGGATAGATTTCTATGTCCCTAGAGGGATTTCTATGTCCCTAGAGGGATTTCTATGTCCCAAGAGGGATTTCTATGTCCCAAGAGGGATTTCTATGTCCCTAGAGGGATAGATTTCTATGTCTCTAGAGGGATTTCAATGTCCCTAGAGGGATTTCTATGTCCCAAGAGGGATTTCTATGTCCCTAGAGAGATTTCTATGTCCCAATAGGGATTTCTATGTCCCTAGAGGGATAGATTTCTATGTCCCTAGAGGGATTTCTATGTCCCTAGAGGGATTTCTATGTCCCAAGAGGGATTTCTATGTCCCTAGAGGGATTTCTATGTCCCTAGAGGGATAGATTTCTATATCCCTAGAGGGATTTCTATGTCCCAAGAGGGATAGATTTCTATGTCCCTAGAGGGATTTCTATGTCCCTAGAGGGATAGATTTCTATGTCCCTAGAGGGATTTCAATGTCCCTAGAGGGATTTCTATGTCCCAAGAGGGATTTCTATGTCCCTAGAGGGATTTCTATGTCCCAAGAGGGATTTCTATGTCCCTAGAGGGATAGATTTCTATGTCCCTAGAGGGATTTCTATGTCCCTAGAGGGATTTCTATGTCCCAAGAGGGATTTCTATGTCCCTAGAGGGATTTCTATGTCCCTAGAGGGATAGATTTCTATGTCCCTAGAGGGATTTCTATGTCCCTAGAGGGATAGATTTCTATGTCCCTAGAGGGATTTCTATGTCCCTAGAGGGATTTCTATGTCCCAAGAGGGATTTCTATGTCCCTAGAGGGATTTCTATGTCCCTAGAGGGATAGATTTCTATGTCCCTAGAGGGATTTCAATGTCCCTAGAGGGATTTCTATGTCCCAAGAGGGATTTCTATGTCCCAAGAGGGATTTCTATGTCCCTAGAGGGATTTCTATGTCCCTAGAGGGATAGATTTCTATGTCCCTAGAGGGATTTCTATGTCCCTAGAGGGATTTCTATGTCCCTAGAGGGATTTCTATGTCCCAAGAGGGATTTCTATGTCCCAAGAGGGATTTCTATGTCCCTAGAGGGATAGATTTCTATGCCCCTAGAGGGATTTCTAGGTCCCTAGAGGGATTTCTAGGTCCCTAGAGGGATTTCTATGTCCCTAGAGGGATAGATTTCTATGTCCCTAGAGGGATTTCTATGTCCCTAGAGGGATTTCTATGTCCCAAGAGGGATTTCTATGTCCCTAGAGGGATAGATTTCTATGTCCCTAGAGGGATTTCTATGTCCCTAGAGGGATTTCTATGTCCCAAGAGGGATTTCTATGTCCCTAGAGGGATTTCTATGTCCCTAGAGGGATAGATTTCTATGTCCCTAGAGGGATTTCTATGTCCCTAGAGGGATTTCTATGTCCCAAGAGGGATTTCTATGTCCCTAGAGGGATAGATTTCTATGTCCCTAGAGGGATTTCTATGTCCCTAGAGGGATTTCTATGTCCCAAGAGGGATTTCTATGTCCCTAGAGGGATTTCTATGTCGCTAGAGGGATTTCTAGGTCGCTAGAGGGATTTCTATGTCCCAAGAGGGATTTCTATGTCCCTAGAGGGATAGATTTCTATGTCCCTAGAGGGATTTCTATGTCGCTAGAGGGATTTCTAGGTCGCTAGAGGGATTTCTATGTCCCTAGAGGGATAGATTTCTATGTCCCTAGAGGGATTTCTAGGTCCCTAGAGGGATTTCTAGGTCCCTAGAGGGATTTCTATGTCCCTAGAGGGATTTCTATGTCCCAAGAGGGATTTCTATGTCCCTAGAGGGATAGATTTCTATGTCCCTAGAGGGATTTCTATGTCCCTAGAGGGATTTCTATGTCCCAAGAGGGATTTCTATGTCCCTAGAGGGATTTCTATGTCCCTAGAGGGATAGATTTCTATGTCCCTAGAGGGATTTCTATGTCCCAAGAGGGATAGATTTCTATGTCCCTAGAGGGATTTCTATGTCCCTAGAGGGATTTCTATGTCCCAAGAGGGATTTCTATGTCCCTAGAGGGATTTCTATGTCCCTAGAGGGATAGATTTCTATGTCCCTAGAGGGATTTCTATGTCCCAAGAGGGATTTCTATGTCCCAAGAGGGATTTCTATGTCCCTAGAGGGATAGATTTCTATGTCCCTAGAGGGATTTCAATGTCCCTAGAGGGATTTCTATGTCCCAAGAGGGACTTCTATGTCCCTAGAGGGATTTCTATGTCCCTAGAGGGATAGATTTCTATGTCCCTAGAGGGATTTCTATGTCCCAAGAGGGATTTCTATGTCCCAAGAGGGATTTCTATGTCCCTAGAGGGATAGATTTCTATGTCCCTAGAGGGATTTCAATGTCCCTAGAGGGATTTCTATGTCCCAAGAGGGATTTCTATGTCCCAAGAGGGATTTCTATGTCCCTAGAGGGATTTCTATGTCCCTAGAGGGATAGATTTCTATGTCCCTAGAGGGATTTCTATGTCCCTAGAGGGATTTCTATGTCCCAAGAGGGATTTCTATGTCCCAAGAGGGATTTCTATGTCCCTAGAGGGATAGATTTCTATGTCCCTAGAGGGATTTCAATGTCCCTAGAGGGATTTCTATGTCCCAAGAGGGATTTCTATGTCCCAAGAGGGATTTCTATGTCCCTAGAGGGATTTCTATGTCCCTAGAGGGATAGATTTCTATGTCCCTAGAGGGATTTCTAGGTCCCTAGAGGGATTTCTAGGTCCCTAGAGGGATTTCTATGTCCCTAGAGGGATAGATTTCTATGTCCCTAGAGGGATTTCTATGTCCCTAGAGGGATTTCTATGTCCCTAGAGGGATTTCTATGTCCCTAGAGGGATAGATTTCTATGTCCCTAGAGGGATTTCTATGTCCCAAGAGGGATTTCTATGTCCCAAGAGGGATTTCTATGTCCCTAGAGGGATAGATTTCTATGTCCCTAGAGGGATTTCAATGTCCCTAGAGGGATTTCTATGTCCCAAGAGGGATTTCTATGTCCCTAGAGGGATTTCTATGTCCCTAGAGGGATAGATTTCTATGTCCCTAGAGGGATTTCTATGTCCCTAGAGGGATTTCTATGTCCCAAGAGGGATTTCTATGTCACCAGAGGGATTTCTATGTCCCTAGAGGGATTTCTAGGTCCCTAGAGGGATAGATTTCTATGTCCCTAGAGGGATTTCTATGTCCCAAGAGGGATTTCTATGTCCCAAGAGGGATTTCTATGTCCCTAGAGGGATAGATTTCTATGTCCCTAGAGGGATTTCAATGTCCCTAGAGGGATTTCTATGTCCCAAGAGGGATTTCTATGTCCCTAGAGGGATAGATTTCTATGTCCCTAGAGGGATTTCTATGTCCCTAGAGGGATTTCTAGGTCCCTAGAGGGATTTCTATGTCCCTAGAGAGAGAGATTTCTATGTCCCTAGAGGGATTTCTATGTCGCTAGAGGGATTTCTAGGTCGCTAGAGGGATTTCAATGTCCCTAGAGGGATTTCTAGGTCCCTAGAGGGATTTCTATGTCCCTAGAGGAATAGATTTCTATGTCCCTAGAGGGATTTCTATGTCGCTAGAGGGATTTCTAGGTCGCTAGAGGGATTTCTAGGTCGCTAGAGGGATTTCTATGTCCCAAGAGGGATTTCTATGTCCCTAGAGGGATAGATTTCTATGTCCCTAGAGGGATTTCTATGTCCCTAGAGGGATTTCTATGTCGCTAGAGGGATTTCTAGGTCGCTAGAGGGATTTCTATGTCCCAAGAGGGATTTCTATGTCCCTAGAGGGATAGATTTCTATGTCCCTAGAGGGATTTCTATGTCGCTAGAGGGATTTCTAGGTCGCTAGAGGGATTTCTATGTCCCTAGAGGGATTTCTAGGTCCCTAGAGGGATAGATTTCTATGTCCCAAGAGGGATTTCTATGTCCCTAGAGGGATAGATTTCTATGTCCCTAGAGGGATTTCTATGTCCCTAGAGGGATTTCTATGTCCCAAGAGGGATTTCTATGTCCCTAGAGGGATTTCTATGTCGCTAGAGGGATTTCTATGTCCCTAGAGGGATAGATTTCTATGTCCCTAGAGGGATTTCTATGTCCCTAGAGGGATAGATTTCTATGTCCCAAGAGGGATTTCTATGTCCCTAGAGGGATTTCTATGTCGCTAGAGGGATTTCTATGTCCCTAGAGGGATTTCTAGGTCCCTAGAGGGATAGATTTCTATGTCCCTAGAGGGATTTCTATGTCCCAAGAGGGATTTGTATGTCGCTAGAGGGATTTCTAGGTCGCTAGAGGGATTTCTATGTCCCTAGAGGGATTTCAATGTCCCTAGAGGGATTTCTATGTCCCAAGAGGGATTTCTATGTCCCAAGAGGGATTTCTAGGTCCCTAGAGGGATTTCTATGTCCCTAGAGGGATAGATTTCTATGTCCCTTGAGGGATTTCTATGTCCCTAGAGGGATTTCTATGTCCCAAGAGGGATTTCTATGTCCCTAGAGGGATAGATTTCTATGTCCCTAGAGGGATTTCTATGTCCCTAGAGGGATTTCTATGTCCCAAGAGGGATTTCTATGTCCCTAGAGGGATTTCTATGTCCCTAGAGGGATAGATTTCTATGTCCCTAGAGGGATTTCTATGTCCCTAGAGGGATAGATTTCTATGTCCCTTGAGGGATTTCTATGTCCCTAGAGGGATTTCTATGTCCCAAGAGGGATTTCTATGTCCCTAGAGGGATAGATTTCTATGTCCCTAGAGGGATTTCTATGTCCCTAGAGGGATTTCTATGTCCCAAGAGGGATTTCTATGTCCCTAGAGGGATTTCTATGTCCCTAGAGGGATAGATTTCTATGTCCCTAGAGGGATTTCTATGTCCCAAGAGGGATAGATTTCTATGTCCCTAGAGGGATTTCTATGTCCCTAGAGGGATTTCTATGTCCCAAGAGGGATTTCTATGTCCCTAGAGGGATTTCTATGTCCCTAGAGGGATAGATTTCTATGTCCCTAGAGGGATTTCTATGTCCCAAGAGGGATTTCTATGTCCCAAGAGGGATTTCTATGTCCCAAGAGGGATTTCTATGTCCCAAGAGGGATTTCTATGTCCCTAGAGGGATTTCTATGTCCCTAGAGGGATTTCTATGTCCCAAGAGGGATTTCTATGTCCCTAGAGGGATAGATTTCTATGTCTCTAGAGGGATTTCAATGTCCCTAGAGGGATTTCTATGTCCCAAGAGGGATTTCTATGTCCCTAGAGAGATTTCTATGTCCCAAGAGGGATTTCTATGTCCCTAGAGGGATTTCTATGTCCCAGAGGGATTTCTAGGTCCCTAGAGGGATTTCTAGGTCCCTAGAGGGATTTCTATGTCCCTAGAGGGATAGATTTCTATGTCCCTAGAGGGATTTCTATGTCCCTAGAGGGATTTCTATGTCCCAAGAGGGATTTCTATGTCCCTAGAGGGATAGATTTCTATGTCCCTAGAGGGATTTCTATGTCCCTAGAGGGATTTCTATGTCCCAAGAGGGATTTCTATGTCCCTAGAGGGATTTCTATGTCCCTAGAGGGATAGATTTCTATGTCCCTAGAGGGATTTCTATGTCCCAAGAGGGATAGATTTCTATGTCCCTAGAGGGATTTCTATGTCCCTAGAGGGATTTCTATGTCCCAAGAGGGATTTCTATGTCCCTAGAGGGATTTCTATGTCCCTAGAGGGATAGATTTCTATGTCCCTAGAGGGATTTCTATGTCCCAAGAGGGATTTCTATGTCCCAAGAGGGATTTCTATGTCCCTAGAGGGATAGATTTCTATGTCCCTAGAGGGATTTCAATGTCCCTAGAGGGATTTCTATGTCCCAAGAGGGATTTCTATGTCCCAAGAGGGATTTCTATGTCCCTAGAGGGATAGATTTCTATGTCCCTAGAGGGATTTCAATGTCCCTAGAGGGATTTCTATGTCCCAAGAGGGATTTCTATGTCCCAAGAGGGATTTCTATGTCCCTAGAGGGATTTCTATGTCCCTAGAGGGATAGATTTCTATGTCCCTAGAGGGATTTCTAGGTCCCTAGAGGGATTTCTATGTCCCTAGAGGGATAGATTTCTATGTCCCTAGAGGGATTTCTATGTCCCTAGAGGGATTTCTATGTCCCAAGAGGGATTTCTATGTCCCTAGAGGGATAGATTTCTATGTCCCTAGAGGGATTTCTATGTCCCTAGAGGGATTTCTAGGTCCCTAGAGAGAGAGATTTCTATGTCCTTAGAGGGATTTCTATGTCGCTAGAGGGATTTCTAGGTCCCTAGAGGGATTTCTATGTCCCAGAGGGATTTCTAGGTCCCTAGAGGGATTTCTATGTCCCTAGAGGGATAGATTTCTATGTCCCTAGAGGGATTTCTATGTCCCTAGAGGGATTTCTATGTCCCTAGAGGGATAGATTTCTATGTCCCTAGAGGGATTTCTATGTCCCTAGAGGGATTTCTATGTCCCAAGAGGGATTTCTATGTCCCTAGAGGGATAGATTTCTATGTCCCTAGAGGGATTTCTAGGTCCCTAGAGGGATTTCTAGGTCCCTAGAGGGATTTCTATGTCCCTAGAGGGATAGATTTCTATGTCCCTAGAGGGATTTCTATGTCCCTAGAGGGATTTCTTTGTCCCTAGAGGGATTTCTATGTCCCTAGAGGGATTTCTATGTCCCTAGAGGGATTTCTATGTCGCTAGAGGGATTTCTAGGTCGCTAGAGGGATTTCTATGTCCCAAGAGGGATTTCTATGTCCCTAGAGGGATAGATTTCTATGTCCCAAGAGGGATTTCTATGTCGCTAGAGGGATTTCTAGGTCGCTAGAGGGATTTCTATGTCCCTAGAGGGATTTCTAGGTCCCTAGAGGGATAGATTTCTATGTCCCTAGAGGGATTTCTATGTCCCAAGAGGGATTTCTATGTCCCAAGAGGGATTTCTATGTCCCTAGAGGGATAGATTTCTATGTCCCTAGAGGGATTTCAATGTCCCTAGAGGGATTTCTATGTCCCAAGAGGGATTTCTATGTCCCAAGAGGGATTTCTAGGTCCCTAGAGGGATTTCTATGTCCCTAGAGGGATAGATTTCTATGTCCCTAGAGGGATTTCTATGTCCCTAGAGGGATTTCTATGTCCCAAGAGGGATTTCTATGTCCCTAGAGGGATAGATTTCTATGTCCCTAGAGGGATTTCTATGTCCCTAGAGGGATTTCTATGTCCCAAGAGGGATTTCTATGTCCCTAGAGGGATTTCTATGTCCCTAGAGGGATAGATTTCTATGTTCCTAGAGGGATTTCTATGTCCCAAGAGGGATAGATTTCTATGTCCCTAGAGGGATTTCTATGTCCCTAGAGGGATTTCTATGTCCCAAGAGGGATTTCTATGTCCCTAGAGGGATTTCTATGTCCCTAGAGGGATAGATTTCTATGTCCCTAGAGGGATTTCTATGTCCCAAGAGGGATTTCTATGTCCCAAGAGGGATTTCTATGTCCCAAGAGGGATTTCTATGTCCCAAGAGGGATTTCTATGTCCCTAGAGGGATAGATTTCTATGTCCCTAGAGGGATTTCTATGTCCCTAGAGGGATTTCTATGTCCCAAGAGGGATTTCTATGTCCCTAGAGGGATTTCTATGTCCCTAGAGGGATAGATTTCTATGTCCCAAGAGGGATTTCTATGTCCCTAGAGGGATAGATTTCTATGTCCCTAGAGGGATTTCTATGTCCCTAGAGGGATTTCTAGGTCCCTAGAGAGAGAGATTTCTATGTCCTTAGAGGGATTTCTATGTCGCTAGAGGGATTTCTAGGTCCCTAGAGGGATTTCTATGTCCCAGAGGGATTTCTAGGTCCCTAGAGGGATTTCTAGGTCCCTAGAGGGATTTCTATGTCCCTAGAGGGATAGATTTCTATGTCCCTAGAGGGATTTCTATGTCCCTAGAGGGATTTCTATGTCCCAAGAGGGATTTCTATGTCCCTAGAGGGATAGATTTCTATGTCCCTAGAGGGATTTCTATGTCCCTAGAGGGATTTCTATGTCCCAAGAGGGATTTCTATGTCCCTAGAGGGATTTCTATGTCCCTAGAGGGATAGATTTCTATGTCCCTAGAGGGATTTCTATGTCCCAAGAGGGATAGATTTCTATGTCCCTAGAGGGATTTCTATGTCCCTAGAGGGATTTCTATGTCCCAAGAGGGATTTCTATGTCCCTAGAGGGATTTCTATGTCCCTAGAGGGATAGATTTCTATGTCCCTAGAGGGATTTCTATGTCCCAAGAGGGATTTCTATGTCCCAAGAGGGATTTCTATGTCCCTAGAGGGATAGATTTCTATGTCCCTAGAGGGATTTCAATGTCCCTAGAGGGATTTCTATGTCCCAAGAGGGATTTCTATGTCCCAAGAGGGATTTCTATGTCCCTAGAGGGATAGATTTCTATGTCCCTAGAGGGATTTCAATGTCCCTAGAGGGATTTCTATGTCCCAAGAGGGATTTCTATGTCCCAAGAGGGATTTCTATGTCCCTAGAGGGATTTCTATGTCCCTAGAGGGATAGATTTCTATGTCCCTAGAGGGATTTCTAGGTCCCTAGAGGGATTTCTATGTCCCTAGAGGGATAGATTTCTATGTCCCTAGAGGGATTTCTATGTCCCTAGAGGGATTTCTATGTCCCAAGAGGGATTTCTATGTCCCTAGAGGGATAGATTTCTATGTCCCTAGAGGGATTTCTATGTCCCTAGAGGGATTTCTAGGTCCCTAGAGAGAGAGATTTCTATGTCCTTAGAGGGATTTCTATGTCGCTAGAGGGATTTCTAGGTCCCTAGAGGGATTTCGATGTCCCAGAGGGATTTCTAGGTCCCTAGAGGGATTTCTATGTCCCTAGAGGGATAGATTTCTATGTCCCTAGAGGGATTTCTATGTCCCTAGAGGGATTTCTATGTCCCTAGAGGGATAGATTTCTATGTCCCTAGAGGGATTTCTATGTCCCAAGAGGGATTTCTATGTCCCTAGAGGGATAGATTTCTATGTCCCTAGAGGGATTTCTATGTCCCTAGAGGGATTTCTATGTCGCTAGAGGGATTTCTATGTCCCAAGAGGGATTTCTATGTCCCTAGAGGGATAGATTTCTATGTCCCTAGAGGGATTTCAATGTCCCTAGAGGGATTTCTATGTCCCAAGAGGGATTTCTATGTCCCAAGAGGGATTTCTAGGTCCCTAGAGGGATAGATTTCTATGTCCCTAGAGGGATTTCTATGTCCCAAGAGGGATTTCTATGTCCCTAGAGGGATAGATTTCTATGTCCCTAGAGGGATTTCTATGTCGCTAGAGGGATTTCTAGGTCGCTAGAGGGATTTCTATGTCCCTAGAGGGATAGATTTCTATGTCCCTAGAGGGATTTCTATGTCCCAAGAGGGATTTCTATGTCCCAAGAGGGATTTCTATGTCCCTAGAGGGATAGATTTCTATGTCCCTAGAGGGATTTCAATGTCCCTAGAGGGATTTCTATGTCCCAAGAGGGATTTCTATGTCCCAAGAGGGATTTCTAGGTCCCTAGAGGGATTTCTATGTCCCTAGAGGGATAGATTTCTATGTCCCTAGAGGGATTTCTATGTCCCTAGAGGGATTTCTATGTCCCAAGAGGGATTTCTATGTCCCTAGAGGGATAGATTTCTATGTCCCTAGAGGGATTTCTATGTCCCTAGAGGGATTTCTATGTCCCAAGAGGGATTTCTATGTCCCTAGAGGGATTTCTATGTCCCTAGAGGGATAGATTTCTATGTCCCTAGAGGGATTTCTATGTCCCAAGAGGGATAGATTTCTATGTCCCTAGAGGGATTTCTATGTCCCTAGAGGGATTTCTATGTCCCAAGAGGGATTTCTATGTCCCTAGAGGGATTTCTATGTCCCTAGAGGGATACATTTCTATGTCCCTAGAGGGATTTCTATGTCCCAAGAGGGATTTCTATGTCCCAAGAGGGATTTCTATGTCCCTAGAGGGATAGATTTCTATGTCCCTAGAGGGATTTCAATGTCCCTAGAGGGATTTCTATGTCCCTAGAGGGATTTCTAGGTCCCTAGAGGGATTTCTATGTCCCTAGAGGGATAGATTTCTATGTCCCTAGAGGGATTTCAATGTCCCTAGAGGGATTTCTATGTCCCAAGAGGGATTTCTATGTCCCAAGAGGGATTTCTATGTCCCTAGAGGGATAGATTTCTATGTCCCTAGAGGGATTTCTATGTCCCAAGAGGGATTTCTATGTCCCTAGAGGGATAGATTTCTATGTCCCTAGAGGGATTTCTATGTCCCTAGAGGGATTTCTATGTCCCAAGAGGGATTTCTATGTCCCAAGAGGGATTTCTATGTCCCTAGAGGGATTTCTATGTCCCTAGAGGGATAGATTTCTATGTCCCTAGAGGGATTTCTATGTCCCTAGAGGGATAGAGTTCTATGTCCCTAGAGGGATTTCTATGTCCCTAGAGGGATTTCTATGTCCCTAGAGGGATTTCTATGTCCCTAGAGGGATTTCTATGTCCCTAGAGGGATTTCTATGTCCCTAGAGGGATTTCTATGTCCCAAGAGGGATTTCTATGTCCCAAGAGGGATTTCTATGTCCCTAGAGGGATTTCTATGTCCCTAGAGGGATAGATTTCTATGTCCCTAGAGGGATTTCTAGGTCCCTAGAGGGATTTCTAGGTCCCTAGAGGGATTTCTATGTCCCTAGAGGGATAGATTTCTATGTCCCTAGAGGGATTTCTATGTCCCTAGAGGGATTTCTATGTCCCTAGAGGGATTTCTATGTCCCTAGAGGGATTTCTATGTCCCTAGAGGGATTTCTATGTCGCTAGAGGGATTTCTAGGTCGCTAGAGGGATTTCTATGTCCCAAGAGGGATTTCTATGTCCCTAGAGGGATAGATTTCTATGTCCCAAGAGGGATTTCTATGTCCCTAGAGGGATTTCTATGTCGCTAGAGGGATTTCTAGGTCGCTAGAGGGATTTCTATGTCCCTAGAGGGATTTCTAGGTCCCTAGAGGGATAGATTTCTATGTCCCTAGAGGGATTTCTATGTCCCAAGAGGGATTTCTATGTCCCAAGAGGGATTTCTATGTCCCTAGAGGGATAGATTTCTATGTCCCTAGAGGGATTTCAATGTCCCTAGAGGGATTTCTATGTCCCAAGAGGGATTTCTATGTCCCAAGAGGGATTTCTAGGTCCCTAGAGGGATTTCTATGTCCCTAGAGGGATAGATTTCTATGTCCCTAGAGGGATTTCTATGTCCCTAGAGGGATTTCTATGTCCCAAGAGGGATTTCTATGTCCCTAGAGGGATAGATTTCTATGTCCCTAGAGGGATTTCTATGTCCCTAGAGGGATTTCTATGTCCCAAGAGGGATTTCTATGTCCCTAGAGGGATTTCTATGTCCCTAGAGGGATAGATTTCTATGTCCCTAGAGGGATTTCTATGTCCCAAGAGGGATAGATTTCTATGTCCCTAGAGGGATTTCTATGTCCCTAGAGGGATTTCTATGTCCCAAGAGGGATTTCTATGTCCCTAGAGGGATTTCTATGTCCCTAGAGGGATAGATTTCTATGTCCCTAGAGGGATTTCTATGTCCCAAGAGGGATTTCTATGTCCCAAGAGGGATTTCTATGTCCCAAGAGGGATTTCTATGTCCCTAGAGGGATTTCTATGTCCCTAGAGGGATTTCTAGGTCCCTAGAGGGATTTCTAGGTCCCTAGAGGGATTTCTATGTCCCTAGAGGGATAGATTTCTATGTCCCTAGAGGGATTTCTATGTCCCTAGAGGGATTTCTATGTCCCAAGAGGGATTTCTATGTCCCTAGAGGGATAGATTTCTATGTCCCTAGAGGGATTTCTATGTCCCTAGAGGGATTTCTAGGTCCCTAGAGAGAGAGATTTCTATGTCCTTAGAGGGATTTCTATGTCGCTAGAGGGATTTCTAGGTCCCTAGAGGGATTTCTATGTCCCAGAGGGATTTCTAGGTCCCTAGAGGGATTTCTAGGTCCCTAGAGGGATTTCTATGTCCCTAGAGGGATAGATTTCTATGTCCCTAGAGGGATTTCTATGTCCCTAGAGGGATAGATTTCTATGTCCCTAGAGGGATTTCTATGTCCCTAGAGGGATTTCTATGTCCCAAGAGGGATTTCTATGTCCCTAGAGGGATTTCTATGTCCCTAGAGGGATAGATTTCTATGTCCCTAGAGGGATTTCTATGTCCCTAGAGGGATTTCTAGGTCCCTAGAGAGAGAGATTTCTATGTCCTTAGAGGGATTTCTATGTCGCTAGAGGGATTTCTAGGTCCCTAGAGGGATTTCTATGTCCCAGAGGGATTTCTAGGTCCCTAGAGGGATTTCTATGTCCCTAGAGGGATAGATTTCTATGTCCCTAGAGGGATTTCTATGTCCCTAGAGGGATTTCTATGTCCCTAGAGGGATAGATTTCTATGTCCCTAGAGGGATTTCTATGTCCCTAGAGGGATTTCTATGTCCCAAGAGGGATTTCTATGTCCCTAGAGGGATAGATTTCTATGTCCCTAGAGGGATTTCTAGGTCCCTAGAGGGATTTCTAGGTCCCTAGAGGGATTTCTATGTCCCTAGAGGGATAGATTTCTATGTCCCTAGAGGGATTTCTATGTCCCTAGAGGGATTTCTTTGTCCCTAGAGGGATTTCTATGTCCCTAGAGGGATTTCTATGTCCCTAGAGGGATTTCTATGTCGCTAGAGGGATTTCTAGGTCGCTAGAGGGATTTCTATGTCCCAAGAGGGATTTCTATGTCCCTAGAGGGATAGATTTCTATGTCCCAAGAGGGATTTCTATGTCGCTAGAGGGATTTCTAGGTCGCTAGAGGGATTTCTATGTCCCTAGAGGGATTTCTAGGTCCCTAGAGGGATAGATTTCTATGTCCCTAGAGGGATTTCTATGTCCCAAGAGGGATTTCTATGTCCCAAGAGGGATTTCTATGTCCCTAGAGGGATAGATTTCTATGTCCCTAGAGGGATTTCAATGTCCCTAGAGGGATTTCTATGTCCCAAGAGGGATTTCTATGTCCCAAGAGGGATTTCTAGGTCCCTAGAGGGATTTCTATGTCCCTAGAGGGATAGATTTCTATGTCCCTAGAGGGATTTCTATGTCCCTAGAGGGATTTCTATGTCCCAAGAGGGATTTCTATGTCCCTAGAGGGATAGATTTCTATGTCCCTAGAGGGATTTCTATGTCCCTAGAGGGATTTCTATGTCCCAAGAGGGATTTCTATGTCCCTAGAGGGATTTCTATGTCCCTAGAGGGATAGATTTCTATGTCCCTAGAGGGATTTCTATGTCCCAAGAGGGATAGATTTCTATGTCCCTAGAGGGATTTCTATGTCCCTAGAGGGATTTCTATGTCCCAAGAGGGATTTCTATGTCCCTAGAGGGATTTCTATGTCCCTAGAGGGATAGATTTCTATGTCCCTAGAGGGATTTCTATGTCCCAAGAGGGATTTCTATGTCCCAAGAGGGATTTCTATGTCCCAAGAGGGATTTCTATGTCCCAAGAGGGATTTCTATGTCCCTAGAGGGATAGATTTCTATGTCCCTAGAGGGATTTCTATGTCCCTAGAGGGATTTCTATGTCCCAAGAGGGATTTCTATGTCCCTAGAGGGATTTCTATGTCCCTAGAGGGATAGATTTCTATGTCCCAAGAGGGATTTCTATGTCCCTAGAGGGATAGATTTCTATGTCCCTAGAGGGATTTCTATGTCCCTAGAGGGATTTCTAGGTCCCTAGAGAGAGAGATTTCTATGTCCTTAGAGGGATTTCTATGTCGCTAGAGGGATTTCTAGGTCCCTAGAGGGATTTCTATGTCCCAGAGGGATTTCTAGGTCCCTAGAGGGATTTCTAGTTCCCTAGAGGGATTTCTATGTCCCTAGAGGGATAGATTTCTATGTCCCTAGAGGGATTTCTATGTCCCTAGAGGGATTTCTATGTCCCAAGAGGGATTTCTATGTCCCTAGAGGGATAGATTTCTATGTCCCTAGAGGGATTTCTATGTCCCTAGAGGGATTTCTATGTCCCAAGAGGGATTTCTATGTCCCTAGAGGGATTTCTATGTCCCTAGAGGGATAGATTTCTATGTCCCTAGAGGGATTTCTATGTCCCAAGAGGGATAGATTTCTATGTCCCTAGAGGGATTTCTATGTCCCTAGAGGGATTTCTATGTCCCAAGAGGGATTTCTATGTCCCTAGAGGGATTTCTATGTCCCTAGAGGGATAGATTTCTATGTCCCTAGAGGGATTTCTATGTCCCAAGAGGGATTTCTATGTCCCAAGAGGGATTTCTATGTCCCTAGAGGGATAGATTTCTATGTCCCTAGAGGGATTTCAATGTCCCTAGAGGGATTTCTATGTCCCAAGAGGGATTTCTATGTCCCAAGAGGGATTTCTATGTCCCTAGAGGGATAGATTTCTATGTCCCTAGAGGGATTTCAATGTCCCTAGAGGGATTTCTATGTCCCAAGAGGGATTTCTATGTCCCAAGAGGGATTTCTATGTCCCTAGAGGGATTTCTATGTCCCTAGAGGGATAGATTTCTATGTCCCTAGAGGGATAGATTTCTATGTCCCTAGAGGGATTTCTAGGTCCCTAGAGAGAGAGATTTCTATGTCCTTAGAGGGATTTCTATGTCGCTAGAGGGATTTCTAGGTCCCTAGAGGGATTTCGATGTCCCAGAGGGATTTCTAGGTCCCTAGAGGGATTTCTATGACCCTAGAGGGATAGATTTCTATGTCCCTAGAGGGATTTCTATGTCCCTAGAGGGATTTCTATGTCCCTAGAGGGATAGATTTCTATGTCCCTAGAGGGATTTCTATGTCCCAAGAGGGATTTCTATGTCCCTAGAGGGATAGATTTCTATGTCCCTAGAGGGATTTCTATGTCCCTAGAGGGATTTCTATGTCGCTAGAGGGATTTCTATGTCCCAAGAGGGATTTCTATGTCCCTAGAGGGATAGATTTCTATGTCCCTAGAGGGATTTCAATGTCCCTAGAGGGATTTCTATGTCCCAAGAGGGATTTCTATGTCCCAAGAGGGATTTCTAGGTCCCTAGAGGGATAGATTTCTATGTCCCTAGAGGGATTTCTATGTCCCAAGAGGGATTTCTATGTCCCTAGAGGGATAGATTTCTATGTCCCTAGAGGGATTTCTATGTCGCTAGAGGGATTTCTAGGTCGCTAGAGGGATTTCTATGTCCCTAGAGGGATAGATTTCTATGTCCCTAGAGGGATTTCTATGTCCCAAGAGGGATTTCTATGTCCCAAGAGGGATTTCTATGTCCCTAGAGGGATAGATTTCTATGTCCCTAGAGGGATTTCAATGTCCCAAGAGGGATTTCTAGGTCCCTAGAGGGATTTCTATGTCCCTAGAGGGATAGATTTCTATGTCCCTAGAGGGATTTCTATGTCCCTAGAGGGATTTCTATGTCCCAAGAGGGATTTCTATGTCCCTAGAGGGATAGATTTCTATGTCCCTAGAGGGATTTCTATGTCCCTAGAGGGATTTCTATGTCCCAAGAGGGATTTCTATGTCCCTAGAGGGATTTCTATGTCCCTAGAGGGATAGATTTCTATGTCCCTAGAGGGATTTCTATGTCCCAAGAGGGATAGATTTCTATGTCCCTAGAGGGATTTCTATGTCCCTAGAGGGATTTCTATGTCCCAAGAGGGATTTCTATGTCCCTAGAGGGATTTCTATGTCCCTAGAGGGATAGATTTCTATGTCCCTAGAGGGATTTCTATGTCCCAAGAGGGATTTCTATGTCCCAAGAGGGATTTCTATGTCCCTAGAGGGATAGATTTCTATGTCCCTAGAGGGATTTCAATGTCCCTAGAGGGATTTCTATGTCCCTAGAGGGATTTCTAGGTCCCTAGAGGGATTTCTATGTCCCTAGAGGGATAGATTTCTATGTCCCTAGAGGGATTTCAATGTCCCTAGAGGGATTTCTATGTCCCAAGAGGGATTTCTATGTCCCAAGAGGGATTTCTATGTCCCTAGAGGGATTTCTATGTCCCTAGAGGGATAGATTTCTATGTCCCTAGAGGGATTTCTATGTCCCAAGAGGGATTTCTATGTCCCTAGAGGGATAGATTTCTATGTCCCTAGAGGGATTTCTATGTCCCTAGAGGGATTTCTATGTCCCAAGAGGGATTTCTATGTCCCAAGAGGGATTTCTATGTCCCTAGAGGGATTTCTATGTCCCTAGAGGGATAGATTTCTATGTCCCTAGAGGGATTTCTATGTCCCTAGAGGGATAGAGTTCTATGTCCCTAGAGGGATTTCTATGTCCCTAGAGGGATTTCTATGTCCCTAGAGGGATTTCTATGTCCCTAGAGGGATTTCTATGTCCCTAGAGGGATTTCTATGTCCCTAGAGGGATTTCTATGTCCCAAGAGGGATTTCTATGTCCCAAGAGGGATTTCTATGTCCCTAGAGGGATTTCTATGTCCCTAGAGGGATAGATTTCTATGTCCCTAGAGGGATTTCTAGGTCCCTAGAGGGATTTCTAGGTCCCTAGAGGGATTTCTATGTCCCTAGAGGGATAGATTTCTATGTCCCTAGAGGGATTTCTATGTCCCTAGAGGGATTTCTATGTCCCTAGAGGGATTTCTATGTCCCTAGAGGGATTTCTATGTCCCTAGAGGGATTTCTATGTCGCTAGAGGGATTTCTAGGTCGCTAGAGGGATTTCTATGTCCCAAGAGGGATTTCTATGTCCCTAGAGGGATAGATTTCTATGTCCCAAGAGGGATTTCTATGTCCCTAGAGGGATTTCTATGTCGCTAGAGGGATTTCTAGGTCGCTAGAGGGATTTCTATGTCCCTAGAGGGATTTCTAGGTCCCTAGAGGGATAGATTTCTATGTCCCTAGAGGGATTTCTATGTCCCAAGAGGGATTTCTATGTCCCAAGAGGGATTTCTATGTCCCTAGAGGGATAGATTTCTATGTCCCTAGAGGGATTTCAATGTCCCTAGAGGGATTTCTATGTCCCAAGAGGGATTTCTATGTCCCAAGAGGGATTTCTAGGTCCCTAGAGGGATTTCTATGTCCCTAGAGGGATAGATTTCTATGTCCCTAGAGGGATTTCTATGTCCCTAGAGGGATTTCTATGTCCCAAGAGGGATTTCTATGTCCCTAGAGGGATAGATTTCTATGTCCCTAGAGGGATTTCTATGTCCCTAGAGGGATTTCTATGTCCCAAGAGGGATTTCTATGTCCCTAGAGGGATTTCTATGTCCCTAGAGGGATAGATTTCTATGTCCCTAGAGGGATTTCTATGTCCCAAGAGGGATAGATTTCTATGTCCCTAGAGGGATTTCTATGTCCCTAGAGGGATTTCTATGTCCCAAGAGGGATTTCTATGTCCCTAGAGGGATTTCTATGTCCCTAGAGGGATAGATTTCTATGTCCCTAGAGGGATTTCTATGTCCCAAGAGGGATTTCTATGTCCCAAGAGGGATTTCTATGTCCCAAGAGGGATTTCTATGTCCCTAGAGGGATTTCTATGTCCCTAGAGGGATTTCTAGGTCCCTAGAGGGATTTCTAGGTCCCTAGAGGGATTTCTATGTCCCTAGAGGGATAGATTTCTATGTCCCTAGAGGGATTTCTATGTCCCTAGAGGGATTTCTATGTCCCAAGAGGGATTTCTATGTCCCTAGAGGGATAGATTTCTATGTCCCTAGAGGGATTTCTATGTCCCTAGAGGGATTTCTAGGTCCCTAGAGAGAGAGATTTCTATGTCCTTAGAGGGATTTCTATGTCGCTAGAGGGATTTCTAGGTCCCTAGAGGGATTTCTATGTCCCAGAGGGATTTCTAGGTCCCTAGAGGGATTTCTAGGTCCCTAGAGGGATTTCTATGTCCCTAGAGGGATAGATTTCTATGTCCCTAGAGGGATTTCTATGTCCCTAGAGGGATAGATTTCTATGTCCCTAGAGGGATTTCTATGTCCCTAGAGGGATTTCTATGTCCCAAGAGGGATTTCTATGTCCCTAGAGGGATTTCTATGTCCCTAGAGGGATAGATTTCTATGTCCCTAGAGGGATTTCTATGTCCCAAGAGGGATAGATTTCTATGTCCCTAGAGGGATTTCTATGTCCCTAGAGGGATTTCTATGTCCCAAGAGGGATTTCTATGTCCCTAGAGGGATTTCTATGTCCCTAGAGGGATAGATTTCTATGTCCCTAGAGGGATTTCTATGTCCCAAGAGGGATTTCTATGTCCCAAGAGGGATTTCTATGTCCCTAGAGGGATAGATTTCTATGTCCCTAGAGGGATTTCAATGTCCCTAGAGGGATTTCTATGTCCCAAGAGGGATTTCTATGTCCCAAGAGGGATTTCTATGTCCCTAGAGGGATAGATTTCTATGTCCCTAGAGGGATTTCAATGTCCCTAGAGGGATTTCTATGTCCCAAGAGGGATTTCTATGTCCCAAGAGGGATTTCTATGTCCCTAGAGGGATTTCTATGTCCCTAGAGGGATAGATTTCTATGTCCCTAGAGGGATTTCTAGGTCCCTAGAGGGATTTCTATGTCCCTAGAGGGATAGATTTCTATGTCCCTAGAGGGATTTCTATGTCCCTAGAGGGATTTCTATGTCCCAAGAGGGATTTCTATGTCCCTAGAGGGATAGATTTCTATGTCCCTAGAGGGATTTCTATGTCCCTAGAGGGATTTCTAGGTCCCTAGAGAGAGAGATTTCTATGTCCTTAGAGGGATTTCTATGTCGCTAGAGGGATTTCTAGGTCCCTAGAGGGATTTCTATGTCCCAGAGGGATTTCTAGGTCCCTAGAGGGATTTCTATGTCCCTAGAGGGATAGATTTCTATGTCCCTAGAGGGATTTCTATGTCCCTAGAGGGATTTCTATGTCCCTAGAGGGATAGATTTCTATGTCCCTAGAGGGATTTCTATGTCCCTAGAGGGATTTCTATGTCCCAAGAGGGATTTCTATGTCCCTAGAGGGATAGATTTCTATGTCCCTAGAGGGATTTCTATGTCCCTAGAGGGATTTCTATGTCGCTAGAGGGATTTCTATGTCCCAAGAGGGATTTCTATGTCCCTAGAGGGATAGATTTCTATGTCCCTAGAGGGATTTCAATGTCCCTAGAGGGATTTCTATGTCCCAAGAGGGATTTCTATGTCCCAAGAGGGATTTCTAGGTCCCTAGAGGGATAGATTTCTATGTCCCTAGAGGGATTTCTATGTCCCAAGAGGGATTTCTATGTCCCTAGAGGGATAGATTTCTATGTCCCTAGAGGGATTTCTATGTCGCTAGAGGGATTTCTAGGTCGCTAGAGGGATTTCTATGTCCCTAGAGGGATTTCTAGGTCCCTAGAGGGATAGATTTCTATGTCCCTAGAGGGATTTCTATGTCCCAAGAGGGATTTCTATGTCCCAAGAGGGATTTCTATGTCCCTAGAGGGATAGATTTCTATGTCCCTAGAGGGATTTCAATGTCCCTAGAGGGATTTCTATGTCCCAAGAGGGATTTCTATGTCCCAAGAGGGATTTCTAGGTCCCTAGAGGGATTTCTATGTCCCTAGAGGGATAGATTTCTATGTCCCTAGAGGGATTTCTATGTCCCTAGAGGGATTTCTATGTCCCTAGAGGGATTTCTAAGTCCCAAGAGGGATTTCTATGTCCCTAGAGGGATAGATTTCTATGTCCCTAGAGGGATTTCTAGGTCCCTAGAGGGATTTCTATGTCCCAGAGGGATTTCTAGGTCCCTAGAGGGATTTCTATGTCCCTAGAGGGATAGATTTCTATGTCCCTAGAGGGATTTCTATGTCCCTAGAGGGATTTCTATGTCCCTAGAGGGATAGATTTCTATGTCCCTAGAGGGATTTCTATGTCCCTAGAGGGATTTCTATGTCCCAAGAGGGATTTCTATGTCCCTAGAGGGATAGATTTCTATGTCCCTAGAGGGATTTCTATGTCCCTAGAGGGATTTCTATGTCGCTAGAGGGATTTCTATGTCCCAAGAGGGATTTCTATGTCCCCAGAGGGATAGATTTCTATGTCCCTAGAGGGATTTCAATGTCCCTAGAGGGATTTCTATGTCCCAAGAAAGATTTCTATGTCCCAAGAGGGATTTCTAGGTCCCTAGAGGGATAGATTTCTATGTCCCTAGAGGGATTTCTATGTCCCAAGAGGGATTTCTATGTCCCTAGAGGGATAGATTTCTATGTCCCTAGAGGGATTTCTATGTCGCTAGAGGGATTTCTAGGTCGCTAGAGGGATTTCTATGTCCCTAGAGGGATTTCTAGGTCCCTAGAGGGATAGATTTCTATGTCCCTAGAGGGATTTCTATGTCCCAAGAGGGATTTCTATGTCCCAAGAGGGATTTCTATGTCCCTAGAGGGATAGATTTCTATGTCCCTAGAGGGATTTCAATGTCCCTAGAGGGATTTCTATGTCCCAAGAGGGATTTCTATGTCCCAAGAGGGATTTCTAGGTCCCTAGAGGGATTTCTATGTCCCTAGAGGGATAGATTTCTATGTCCCTAGAGGGATTTCTATGACCCTAGAGGGATTTCTATGTCCCAAGAGGGATTTCTATGTCCCTAGAGGGATAGATTTCTATGTCCCTAGAGGGATTTCTATGTCCCTAGAGGGATTTCTATGTCCCAAGAGGGATTTCTATGTCCCTAGAGGGATTTCTATGTCCCTAGAGGGATAGATTTCTATGTCCCTAGAGGGATTTCTATGTCCCAAGAGGGATAGATTTCTATGTCCCTAGAGGGATTTCTATGTCCCTAGAGGGATTTCTATGTCCCAAGAGGGATTTCTATGTCCCTAGAGGGATTTCTATGTCCCTAGAGGGATAGATTTCTATGTCCCTAGAGGGATTTCTATGTCCCAAGAGGGATTTCTATGTCCCAAGAGGGATTTCTATGTCCCTAGAGGGATAGATTTCTATGTCCCTAGAGGGATTTTAATGTCCCTAGAGGGATTTCTATGTCCCTAGAGGGATTTCTAGGTCCCTAGAGGGATTTCTATGTCCCTAGAGGGATAGATTTCTATGTCCCTAGAGGGATTTCAATGTCCCTAGAGGGATAGATTTCTATGTCCCTAGAGGGATTTCTATGTCCCTAGAGGGATTTCTATGTCCCAAGAGGGATTTCTATGTCCCAAGAGGGATTTCTATGTCCCTAGAGGGATAGATTTCTATGTCCCTAGAGGGATTTCAATGTCCCTAGAGGGATTTCTATGTCCCAAGAGGGATTTCTATGTCCCAAGAGGGATTTCTATGTCCCTAGAGGGATTTCTATGTCCCTAGAGGGATAGATTTCTATGTCCCTAGAGGGATTTCTAGGTCCCTAGAGGGATTTCTAGGTCCCTAGAGGGATTTCTATGTCCCTAGAGGGATAGATTTCTATGTCCCTAGAGGGATTTCTATTTCCCTAGAGGGATTTCTATGTCCCTAGAGGGATTTCTATGTCCCTAGAGGGATTTCTATGTCCCTAGAGGGATTTCTATGTCCCTAGAGGGATTTCTATGTCCCAAGAGGGATTTCTATGTCCCAAGAGGGATTTCTATGTCCCTAGAGGGATAGATTTCTATGTCCCTAGAGGGATTTCAATGTCCCTAGAGGGATTTCTATGTCCCAAGAGGGATTTCTATGTCCCAAGAGGGATTTCTATGTCCCTAGAGGGATTTCTATGTCCCTAGAGGGATAGATTTCTATGTCCCTAGAGGGATTTCTAGGTCCCTAGAGGGATTTCTAGGTCCCTAGAGGGATTTCTATGTCCCTAGAGGGATAGATTTCTATGTCCCTAGAGGGATTTCTATGTCCCTAGAGGGATTTCTATGTCCCTAGAGGGATTTCTATGTCCCTAGAGGGATAGATTTCTATGTCCCTAGAGGGATTTCTATGTCCCTAGAGGGATTTCTATGTCCCTAGAGGGATTTCTATGTCGCTAGAGGGATTTCTAGGTCGCTAGAGGGATTTCTATGTCCCAAGAGGGATTTCTATGTCCCTAGAGGGATAGATTTCTATGTCCCAAGAGGGATTTCTATGTCCCTAGAGGGATTTCTATGTCGCTAGAGGGATTTCTAGGTCGCTAGAGGGATTTCTATGTCCCTAGAGGGATTTCTAGGTCCCTAGAGGGATAGATTTCTATGTCCCTAGAGGGATTTCTATGTCCCAAGAGGGATTTCTATGTCCCAAGAGGGATTTCTATGTCCCTAGAGGGATAGATTTCTATGTCCCTAGAGGGATTTCAATGTTCCTAGAGGGATTTCTATGTCCCAAGAGGGATTTCTATGTCCCAAGAGGGATTTCTAGGTCCCTAGAGGGATTTCTATGTCCCTAGAGGGATAGATTTCTATGTCCCTAGAGGGATTTCTATGTCCCTAGAGGGATTTCTATGTCCCAAGAGGGATTTCTATGTCCCTAGAGGGATAGATTTCTATGTCCCTAGAGGGATTTCTATGTCCCTAGAGGGATTTCTATGTCCCAAGAGGGATTTCTATGTCCCTAGAGGGATTTCTATGTCCCTAGAGGGATAGATTTCTATGTCCCTAGAGGGATTTCTATGTCCCTAGAGGGATAGATTTCTATGTCCCTAGAGGGATTTCTATGTCCCTAGAGGGATTTCTAGGTCCCTAGAGAGAGAGATTTCTATGTCCTTAGAGGGATTTCTATGTCGCTAGAGGGATTTCTAGGTCCCTAGAGGGATTTCTATGTCCCAGAGGGATTTCTAGGTCCCTAGAGGGATTTCTAGGTCCCTAGAGGGATTTCTATGTCCCTAGAGGGATAGATTTCTATGTCCCTAGAGGGATTTCTATGTCCCTAGAGGGATAGATTTCTATGTCCCTAGAGGGATTTCTATGTCCCTAGAGGGATTTCTATGTCCCAAGAGGGATTTCTATGTCCCTAGAGGGATTTCTATGTCCCTAGAGGGATAGATTTCTATGTCCCTAGAGGGATTTCTATGTCCCAAGAGGGATAGATTTCTATGTCCCTAGAGGGATTTCTATGTCCCTAGAGGGATTTCTATGTCCCAAGAGGGATTTCTATGTCCCTAGAGGGATTTCTATGTCCCTAGAGGGATAGATTTCTATGTCCCTAGAGGGATTTCTATGTCCCAAGAGGGATTTCTATGTCCCAAGAGGGATTTCTATGTCCCTAGAGGGATAGATTTCTATGTCCCTAGAGGGATTTCAATGTCCCTAGAGGGATTTCTATGTCCCAAGAGGGATTTCTATGTCCCAAGAGGGATTTCTATGTCCCTAGAGGGATAGATTTCTATGTCCCTAGAGGGATTTCAATGTCCCTAGAGGGATTTCTATGTCCCAAGAGGGATTTCTATGTCCCAAGAGGGATTTCTATGTCCCTAGAGGGATTTCTATGTCCCTAGAGGGATAGATTTCTATGTCCCTAGAGGTATTTCTAGGTCCCTAGAGGGATTTCTATGTCCCTAGAGGGATAGATTTCTATGTCCCTAGAGGGATTTCTATGTCCCTAGAGGGATTTCTATGTCCCAAGAGGGATTTCTATGTCCCTAGAGGGATAGATTTCTATGTCCCTAGAGGGATTTCTATGTCCCTAGAGGGATTTCTAGGTCCCTAGAGAGAGAGATTTCTATGTCCTTAGAGGGATTTCTATGTCGCTAGAGGGATTTCTAGGTCCCTAGAGGGATTTCTATGTCCCAGAGGGATTTCTAGGTCCCTAGAGGGATTTCTATGTCCCTAGAGGGATAGATTTCTATGTCCCTAGAGGGATTTCTATGTCCCTAGAGGGATTTCTATGTCCCTAGAGGGATAGATTTCTATGTCCCTAGAGGGATTTCTATGTCCCTAGAGGGATTTCTATGTCCCAAGAGGGATTTCTATGTCCCTAGAGGGATAGATTTCTATGTCCCTAGAGGGATTTCTATGTCCCTAGAGGGATTTCTATGTCGCTAGAGGGATTTCTATGTCCCAAGAGGGATTTCTATGTCCCTAGAGGGATAGATTTCTATGTCCCTAGAGGGATTTCAATGTCCCTAGAGGGATTTCTATGTCCCAAGAGGGATTTCTATGTCCCAAGAGGGATTTCTAGGTCCCTAGAGGGATAGATTTCTATGTCCCTAGAGGGATTTCTATGTCCCAAGAGGGATTTCTATGTCCCTAGAGGGATAGATTTCTATGTCCCTAGAGGGATTTCTATGTCGCTAGAGGGATTTCTAGGTCGCTAGAGGGATTTCTATGTCCCTAGAGGGATTTCTAGGTCCCTAGAGGGATAGATTTCTATGTCCCTAGAGGGATTTCTATGTCCCAAGAGGGATTTCTATGTCCCTAGAGGGATAGATTTCTATGTCCCTAGAGGGATTTCAATGTCCCAAGAGGGATTTCTATGTCCCAAGAGGGATTTCTAGGTCCCTAGAGGGATAGATTTCTATGTCCCTAGAGGGATTTCTATGTCCCAAGAGGGATTTCTATGTCCCTAGAGGGATAGATTTCTATGTCCCTAGAGGGATTTCTATGTCGCTAGAGGGATTTCTAGGTCGCTAGAGGGATTTCTATGTCCCTAGAGGGATTTCTAGGTCCCTAGAGGGATAGATTTCTATGTCCCTAGAGGGATTTCTATGTCCCAAGAGGGATTTCTATGTCCCAAGAGGGATTTCTATGTCCCTAGAGGGATAGATTTCTATGTCCCTAGAGGGATTTCAATGTCCCTAGAGGGATTTCTATGTCCCAAGAGGGATTTCTATGTCCCAAGAGGGATTTCTAGGTCCCTAGAGGGATTTCTATGTCCCTAGAGGGATAGATTTCTATGTCCCTAGAGGGATTTCTATGTCCCTAGAGGGATTTCTATGTCCCTAGAGGGATTTCTATGTCCCAAGAGGGATTTCTATGTCCCTAGAGGGATAGATTTCTATGTCCCTAGAGGGATTTCTATGTCCCAGAGGGATTTCTAGGTCCCTAGAGGGATTTCTATGTCCCTAGAGGGATAGATTTCTATGTCCCTAGAGGGATTTCTATGTCCCTAGAGGGATTTCTATGTCCCTAGAGGGATAGATTTCTATGTCCCTAGAGGGATTTCTATGTCCCTAGAGGGATTTCTATGTCCCAAGAGGGATTTCTATGTCCCTAGAGGGATAGATTTCTATGTCCCTAGAGGGATTTCTATGTCCCAAGAGGGATTTCTATGTCCCAAGAGGGATTTCTAGGTCCCTAGAGGGATTTCTATGTCCCTAGAGGGATAGATTTCTATGTCCCTAGAGGGATTTCTATGTCCCTAGAGGGATTTCTATGTCCCTAGAGGGATTTCTATGTCCCAAGAGGGATTTCTATGTCCCTAGAGGGATAGATTTCTATGTCCCTAGAGGGATTTCTAGGTCCCTAGAGGGATTTCTATGTCCCAGAGGGATTTCTAGGTCCCTAGAGGGATTTCTATGTCCCTAGAGGGATAGATTTCTATGTCCCTAGAGGGATTTCTATGTCCCTAGAGGGATTTCTATGTCCCTAGAGGGATAGATTTCTATGTCCCTAGAGGGATTTCTATGTCCCTAGAGGGATTTCTATGTCCCAAGAGGGATTTCTATGTCCCTAGAGGGATAGATTTCTATGTCCCTAGAGGGATTTCTATGTCCCTAGAGGGATTTCTATGTCGCTAGAGGGATTTCTATGTCCCAAGAGGGATTTCTATGTCCCCAGAGGGATAGATTTCTATGTCCCTAGAGGGATTTCAATGTCCCAAGAGGGATTTCTATGTCCCAAGAGGGATTTCTATGTCCCTAGAGGGATTTCTATGTCCCTAGAGGGATAGATTTCTATGTCCCTAGAGGTATTTCTAGGTCCCTAGAGGGATTTCTATGTCCCTAGAGGGATAGATTTCTATGTCCCTAGAGGGATTTCTATGTCCCTAGAGGGATTTCTATGTCCCAAGAGGGATTTCTATGTCCCTAGAGGGATAGATTTCTATGTCCCTAGAGGGATTTCTATGTCCCTAGAGGGATTTCTAGGTCCCTAGAGAGAGAGATTTCTATGTCCTTAGAGGGATTTCTATGTCGCTAGAGGGATTTCTAGGTCCCTAGAGGGATTTCTATGTCCCAGAGGGATTTCTAGGTCCCTAGAGGGATTTCTATGTCCCTAGAGGGATAGATTTCTATGTCCCTAGAGGGATTTCTATGTCCCTAGAGGGATTTCTATGTCCCTAGAGGGATAGATTTCTATGTCCCTAGAGGGATTTCTATGTCCCTAGAGGGATTTCTATGTCCCAAGAGGGATTTCTATGTCCCTAGAGGGATAGATTTCTATGTCCCTAGAGGGATTTCTATGTCCCTAGAGGGATTTCTATGTCGCTAGAGGGATTTCTATGTCCCAAGAGGGATTTCTATGTCCCTAGAGGGATAGATTTCTATGTCCCTAGAGGGATTTCAATGTCCCTAGAGGGATTTCTATGTCCCAAGAGGGATTTCTATGTCCCAAGAGGGATTTCTAGGTCCCTAGAGGGATAGATTTCTATGTCCCTAGAGGGATTTCTATGTCCCAAGAGGGATTTCTATGTCCCTAGAGGGATAGATTTCTATGTCCCTAGAGGGATTTCTATGTCGCTAGAGGGATTTCTAGGTCGCTAGAGGGATTTCTATGTCCCTAGAGGGATTTCTAGGTCCCTAGAGGGATAGATTTCTATGTCCCTAGAGGGATTTCTATGTCCCAAGAGGGATTTCTATGTCCCTAGAGGGATAGATTTCTATGTCCCTAGAGGGATTTCAATGTCCCAAGAGGGATTTCTATGTCCCAAGAGGGATTTCTAGGTCCCTAGAGGGATAGATTTCTATGTCCCTAGAGGGATTTCTATGTCCCTAGAGGGATAGATTTCTATGTCCCTAGAGGGATTTCTATGTCGCTAGAGGGATTTCTAGGTCGCTAGAGGGATTTCTATGTCCCTAGAGGGATTTCTAGGTCCCTAGAGGGATAGATTTCTATGTCCCTAGAGGGATTTCTATGTCCCAAGAGGGATTTCTATGTCCCAAGAGGGATTTCTATGTCCCTAGAGGGATAGATTTCTATGTCCCTAGAGGGATTTCAATGTCCCTAGAGGGATTTCTATGTCCCAAGAGGGATTTCTATGTCCCAAGAGGGATTTCTAGGTCCCTAGAGGGATTTCTATGTCCCTAGAGGGATAGATTTCTATGTCCCTAGAGGGATTTCTATGTCCCTAGAGGGATTTCTATGTCCCTAGAGGGATTTCTATGTCCCAAGAGGGATTTCTATGTCCCTAGAGGGATAGATTTCTATGTCCCTAGAGGGATTTCTATGTCCCAGAGGGATTTCTAGGTCCCTAGAGGGATTTCTATGTCCCTAGAGGGATAGATTTCTATGTCCCTAGAGGGATTTCTATGTCCCTAGAGGGATTTCTATGTCCCTAGAGGGATAGATTTCTATGTCCCTAGAGGGATTTCTATGTCCCTAGAGGGATTTCTATGTCCCAAGAGGGATTTCTATGTCCCTAGAGGGATAGATTTCTATGTCCCTAGAGGGATTTCTATGTCCCAAGAGGGATTTCTATGTCCCAAGAGGGATTTCTAGGTCCCTAGAGGGATTTCTATGTCCCTAGAGGGATAGATTTCTATGTCCCTAGAGGGATTTCTATGTCCCTAGAGGGATTTCTATGTCCCTAGAGGGATTTCTATGTCCCAAGAGGGATTTCTATGTCCCTAGAGGGATAGATTTCTATGTCTCTAGAGGGATTTCTAGGTCCCTAGAGGGATTTCTATGTCCCAGAGGGATTTCTAGGTCCCTAGAGGGATTTCTATGTCCCTAGAGGGATAGATTTCTATGTCCCTAGAGGGATTTCTATGTCCCTAGAGGGATTTCCATGTCCCTAGAGGGATAGATTTCTATGTCCCTAGAGGGATTTCTATGTCCCTAGAGGGATTTCTATGTCCCAAGAGGGATTTCTATGTCCCTAGAGGGATAGATTTCTATGTCCCTAGAGGGATTTCTATGTCCCTAGAGGGATTTCTATGTCGCTAGAGGGATTTCTATGTCCCAAGAGGGATTTCTATGTCCCCAGAGGGATAGATTTCTATGTCCCTAGAGGGATTTCAATGTCCCTAGAGGGATTTCTATGTCCCAAGAGGGATTTCTATGTCCCAAGAGGGATTTCTAGGTCCCTAGAGGGATAGATTTCTATGTCCCTAGAGGGATTTCTATGTCCCAAGAGGGATTTCTATGTCCCTAGAGGGATAGATTTCTATGTCCCTAGAGGGATTTCTATGTCGCTAGAGGGATTTCTAGGTCGCTAGAGGGATTTCTATGTCCCTAGAGGGATTTCTAGGTCCCTAGAGGGATAGATTTCTATGTCCCTAGAGGGATTTCTATGTCCCAAGAGGGATTTCTTTGTCCCAAGAGCGATTTCTATGTCCCTAGAGGGATAGATTTCTATGTCCCTAGAGGGATTTCAATGTCCCTAGAGGGATTTCTATGTCCCAAGAGGGATTTCTATGTCCCAAGAGGGATTTCTAGGTCCCTAGAGGGATTTCTATGTCCCTAGAGGGATAGATTTCTATGTCCCTAGAGGGATTTCTATGTCCCTAGAGGGATTTCTATGTCCCAAGAGGGATTTCTATGTCCCTAGAGGGATAGATTTCTATGTCCCTAGAGGGATTTCTATGTCCCTAGAGGGATTTCTATGTCCCAAGAGGGATTTCTATGTCCCTAGAGGGATTTCTATGTCCCTAGAGGGATAGATTTCTATGTCCCTAGAGGGATTTCTATGTCCCAAGAGGGATAGATTTCTATGTCCCTAGAGGGATTTCTATGTCCCTAGAGGGATTTCTATGTCCCAAGAGGGATTTCTATGTCCCTAGAGGGATTTCTATGTCCCTAGAGGGATAGATTTCTATGTCCCTAGAGGGATTTCTATGTCCCAAGAGGGATTTCTATGTCCCAAGAGGGATTTCTATGTCCCTAGAGGGATAGATTTCTATGTCCCTAGAGGGATTTCAATGTCCCTAGAGGGATTTCTATGTCCCTAGAGGGATTTCTAGGTCCCTAGAGGGATTTCTATGTCCCTAGAGGGATAGATTTCTATGTCCCTAGAGGGATTTCAATGTCCCTAGAGGGATTTCTATGTCCCAAGAGGGATTTCTATGTCCCAAGAGGGATTTCTATGTCCCTAGAGGGATTTCTATGTCCCTAGAGGGATAGATTTCTATGTCCCTAGAGGGATTTCTATGTCCCTAGAGGGATTTCTGTGTCCCAAGAGGGATTTCTATGTCCCAAGAGGGATTTCTATGTCCCTAGAGGGATAGATTTCTATGTCCCTAGAGGGATTTCAATGTCCCTAGAGGGATTTCTATGTCCCAAGAGGGATTTCTATGTCCCAAGAGGGATTTCTATGTCCCTAGAGGGATTTCTATGTCCCTAGAGGGATAGATTTCTATGTCCCTAGAGGGATTTCTAGGTCCCTAGAGGGATTTCTAGGTCCCTAGAGGGATTTCTATGTCCCTAGAGGGATAGATTTCTATGTCCCTAGAGGGATTTCTATTTCCCTAGAGGGATTTCTATGTCCCTAGAGGGATTTCTATGTCCCTAGAGGGATTTCTATGTCCCTAGAGGGATTTCTATGTCCCTAGAGGGATTTCTATGTCCCAAGAGGGATTTCTATGTCCCAAGAGGGATTTCTATGTCCCTAGAGGGATAGATTTCTATGTCCCTAGAGGGATTTCAATGTCCCTAGAGGGATTTCTATGTCCCAAGAGGGATTTCTATGTCCCAAGAGGGATTTCTATGTCCCTAGAGGGATTTCTATGTCCCTAGAGGGATAGATTTCTATGTCCCTAGAGGGATTTCTAGGTCCCTAGAGGGATTTCTAGGTCCCTAGAGGGATTTCTAGGTCCCTAGAGGGATTTCTATGTCCCTAGAGGGATAGATTTCTATGTCCCTAGAGGGATTTCTATGTCCCTAGAGGGATTTCTATGTCCCTAGAGGGATTTCTATGTCCCTAGAGGGATAGATTTCTATGTCCCTAGAGGGATTTCTATGTCCCTAGAGGGATTTCTATGTCCCTAGAGGGATTTCTATGTCGCTAGAGGGATTTCTAGGTCGCTAGAGGGATTTCTATGTCCCAAGAGGGATTTCTATGTCCCTAGAGGGATAGATTTCTATGTCCCAAGAGGGATTTCTATGTCCCTAAAGGGATTTCTATGTCGCTAGAGGGATTTCTAGGTCGCTAGAGGGATTTCTATGTCCCTAGAGGGATTTCTAGATCCCTAGAGGGATAGATTTCTATGTCCCTAGAGGGATTTCTATGTCCCAAGAGGGATTTCTATGTCCCAAGAGGGATTTCTATGTCCCTAGAGGGATAGATTTCTATGTCCCTAGAGGGATTTCAATGTCCCTAGAGGGATTTCTATGTCCCAAGAGGGATTTCTATGTCCCAAGAGGGATTTCTAGGTCCCTAGAGGGATTTCTATGTCCCTTGAGGGATAGATTTCTATGTCCCTAGAGGGATTTCTATGTCCCTAGAGGGATTTCTATGTCCCAAGAGGGATTTCTATGTCCCTAGAGGGATAGATTTCTATGTCCCTAGAGGGATTTCTATGTCCCTAGAGGGATTTCTATGTCCCAAGAGGGATTTCTATGTCCCTAGAGGGATTTCTATGTCCCTAGAGGGATAGATTTCTATGTCCCTAGAGGGATTTCTATGTCCCTAGAGGGATAGATTTCTATGTCCCTAGAGGGATTTCTATGTCCCTAGAGGGATTTCTAGGTCCCTAGAGAGAGAGATTTCTATGTCCTTAGAGGGATTTCTATGTCGCTAGAGGGATTTCTAGGTCCCTAGAGGGATTTCTATGTCCCAGAGGGATTTCTAGGTCCCTAGAGGGATTTCTAGGTCCCTAGAGGGATTTCTATGTCCCTAGAGGGATAGATTTCTATGTCCCTAGAGGGATTTCTATGTCCCTAGAGGGATAGATTTCTATGTCCCTAGAGGGATTTCTATGTCCCTAGAGGGATTTCTATGTCCCAAGAGGGATTTCTATGTCCCTAGAGGGATTTCTATGTCCCTAGAGGGATAGATTTCTATGTCCCTAGAGGGATTTCTATGTCCCAAGAGGGATAGATTTCTATGTCCCTAGAGGGATTTCTATGTCCCTAGAGGGATTTCTATGTCCCAAGAGGGATTTCTATGTCCCTAGAGGGATTTCTATGTCCCTAGAGGGATAGATTTCTATGTCCCTAGAGGGATTTCTATGTCCCAAGAGGGATCTCTATGTCCCAAGAGGGATTTCTATGTCCCTAGAGGGATAGATTTCTATGTCCCTAGAGGGATTTCAATGTCCCTAGAGGGATTTCTATGTCCCAAGAGGGATTTCTATGTCCCAAGAGGGATTTCTATGTCCCTAGAGGGATAGATTTCTATGTCCCTAGAGGGATTTCAATGTCCCTAGAGGGATTTCTATGTCCCAAGAGGGATTTCTATGTCCCAAGAGGGATTTCTATGTCCCTAGAGGGATTTCTATGTCCCTAGAGGGATAGATTTCTATGTCCCTAGAGGGATTTCTAGGTCCCTAGAGGGATTTCTATGTCCCTAGAGGGATAGATTTCTATGTCCCTAGAGGGATTTCTATGTCCCTAGAGGGATTTCTATGTCCCAAGAGGGATTTCTATGTCCCTAGAGGGATAGATTTCTATGTCCCTAGAGGGATTTCTATGTCCCTAGAGGGATTTCTAGGTCCCTAGAGAGAGAGATTTCTATGTCCTTAGAGGGATTTCTATGTCGCTAGAGGGATTTCTAGGTCCCTAGAGGGATTTCTATGTCCCAGAGGGATTTCTAGGTCACTAGAGGGATTTCTATGTCCCTAGAGGGATAGATTTCTATGTCCCTAGAGGGATTTCTATGTCCCTAGAGGGATTTCTATGTCCCTAGAGGGATAGATTTCTATGTCCCTAGAGGGATTTCTATGTCCCTAGAGGGATTTCTATGTCCCAAGAGGGATTTCTATGTCCCTAGAGGGATAGATTTCTATGTCCCTAGAGGGATTTCTATGTCCCTAGAGGGATTTCTATGTCGCTAGAGGGATTTCTATGTCCCAAGAGGGATTTCTATGTCCCTAGAGGGATAGATTTCTATGTCCCTAGAGGGATTTCTATGTCCCTAGAGGGATAGATTTCTATGTCCCTAGAGGGATTTCTATGTCCCTAGAGGGATTTCTATGTCCCTAGAGGGATAGATTTCTATGTCCCTAGAGGGATTTCTATGTCCCTAGAGGGATTTCTATGTCCCAAGAGGGATTTCTATGTCCCTAGAGGGATAGATTTCTATGTCCCTAGAGGGATTTCTATGTCCCTAGAGGGATTTCTATGTCGCTAGAGGGATTTCTATGTCCCAAGAGGGATTTCTATGTCCCTAGAGGGATAGATTTCTATGTCCCTAGAGGGATTTCTATGTCCCTAGAGGGATAGATTTCTATGTCCCTAGAGGGATTTCTATGTCGCTAGAGGGATTTCTAGGTCGCTAGAGGGATTTCTATGTCCCAAGAGGGATTTCTATGTCCCTAGAGGGATAGATTTCTATGTCCCTAGAGGGATTTCTATGTCCCTAGAGGGATTTCTATGTCCCAAGAGGGATTTCTATGTCCCTAGAGGGATTTCTATGTCCCTAGAGGGATAGATTTCTATGTCCCTAGAGGGATTTCTATGTCCCAAGAGGGATAGATTTCTATGTCCCTAGAGGGATTTCTATGTCCCTAGAGGGATTTCTATGTCCCAAGAGGGATTTCTATGTCCCTAGAGGGATTTCTATGTCCCTAGAGGGATAGATTTCTATGTCCCTAGAGGGATTTCTATGTCCCAAGAGGGATTTCTATGTCCCAAGAGGGATTTCTATGTCCCTAGAGGGATAGATTTCTATGTCCCTAGAGGGATTTCAATGTCCCTAGAGGGATTTCTTTGTCCCTAGAGGGATTTCTAGGTCCCTAGAGGGATTTCTATGTCCCTAGAGGGATAGATTTCTATGTCCCTAGAGGGATTTCTATGTCCCAAGAGGGATAGATTTCTATGTCCCTAGAGGGATTTCTATGTCCCTAGAGGGATTTCTATGTCCCAAGAGGGATTTCTATGTCCCTAGAGGGATTTCTATGTCCCTAGAGGGATAGATTTCTATGTCCCTAGAGGGATTTCTATGTCCCAAGAGGGATCTCTATGTCCCAAGAGGGATTTCTATGTCCCTAGAGGGATAGATTTCTATGTCCCTAGAGGGATTTCAATGTCCCTAGAGGGATTTCTATGTCCCAAGAGGGATTTCTATGTCCCAAGAGGGATTTCTATGTCCCTAGAGGGATAGATTTCTATGTCCCTAGAGGGATTTCAATGTCCCTAGAGGGATTTCTATGTCCCAAGAGGGATTTCTATGTCCCAAGAGGGATTTCTATGTCCCTAGAGGGATTTCTATGTCCCTAGAGGGATAGATTTCTATGTCCCTAGAGGGATTTCTAGGTCCCTAGAGGGATTTCTATGTCCCTAGAGGGATAGATTTCTATGTCCCTAGAGGGATTTCTATGTCCCTAGAGGGATTTCTATGTCCCAAGAGGGATTTCTATGTCCCTAGAGGGATAGATTTCTATGTCCCTAGAGGGATTTCTATGTCCCTAGAGGGATTTCTAGGTCCCTAGAGAGAGAGATTTCTATGTCCTTAGAGGGATTTCTATGTCGCTAGAGGGATTTCTAGGTCCCTAGAGGGATTTCTATGTCCCAGAGGGATTTCTAGGTCACTAGAGGGATTTCTATGTCCCTAGAGGGATAGATTTCTATGTCCCTAGAGGGATTTCTATGTCCCTAGAGGGATTTCTATGTCCCTAGAGGGATAGATTTCTATGTCCCTAGAGGGATTTCTATGTCCCTAGAGGGATTTCTATGTCCCAAGAGGGATTTCTATGTCCCTAGAGGGATAGATTTCTATGTCCCTAGAGGGATTTCTATGTCCCTAGAGGGATTTCTATGTCGCTAGAGGGATTTCTATGTCCCAAGAGGGATTTCTATGTCCCTAGAGGGATAGATTTCTATGTCCCTAGAGGGATTTCTATGTCCCTAGAGGGATAGATTTCTATGTCCCTAGAGGGATTTCTATGTCCCTAGAGGGATTTCTATGTCCCTAGAGGGATAGATTTCTATGTCCCTAGAGGGATTTCTATGTCCCTAGAGGGATTTCTATGTCCCAAGAGGGATTTCTATGTCCCTAGAGGGATAGATTTCTATGTCCCTAGAGGGATTTCTATGTCCCTAGAGGGATTTCTATGTCGCTAGAGGGATTTCTATGTCCCAAGAGGGATTTCTATGTCCCTAGAGGGATAGATTTCTATGTCCCTAGAGGGATTTCTATGTCCCTAGAGGGATAGATTTCTATGTCCCTAGAGGGATTTCTATGTCGCTAGAGGGATTTCTAGGTCGCTAGAGGGATTTCTATGTCCCAAGAGGGATTTCTATGTCCCTAGAGGGATAGATTTCTATGTCCCTAGAGGGATTTCTATGTCCCTAGAGGGATTTCTATGTCCCAAGAGGGATTTCTATGTCCCTAGAGGGATTTCTATGTCCCTAGAGGGATAGATTTCTATGTCCCTAGAGGGATTTCTATGTCCCAAGAGGGATAGATTTCTATGTCCCTAGAGGGATTTCTATGTCCCTAGAGGGATTTCTATGTCCCAAGAGGGATTTCTATGTCCCTAGAGGGATTTCTATGTCCCTAGAGGGATAGATTTCTATGTCCCTAGAGGGATTTCTATGTCCCAAGAGGGATTTCTATGTCCCAAGAGGGATTTCTATGTCCCTAGAGGGATAGATTTCTATGTCCCTAGAGGGATTTCAATGTCCCTAGAGGGATTTCTATGTCCCTAGAGGGATTTCTAGGTCCCTAGAGGGATTTCTATGTCCCTAGAGGGATAGATTTCTATGTCCCTAGAGGGATTTCAATGTCCCTAGAGGGATTTCTATGTCCCAAGAGGGATTTCTATGTCCCAAGAGGGATTTCTATGTCCCTAGAGGGATTTCTATGTCCCTAGAGGGATAGATTTCTATGTCCCTAGAGGGATTTCTATGTCCCTAGAGGGATTTCTATGTCCCAAGAGGGATTTCTATGTCCCAAGAGGGATTTCTATGTCCCTAGAGGGATTTTTATGTCCCAAGAGGGATTTCTATGTCCCTAGAGGGATTTCTATGTCCCTAGAGGGATAGATTTCTATGTCCCTAGAGGGATTTCTATGTCCCAAGAGGGATTTCTATGTCCCAAGAGGGATTTCTATGTCCCTAGAGGGATAGATTTCTATGTCCCTAGAGGGATTTCAATGTCCCTAGAGGGATTTCTATGTCCCTAGAGGGATTTCTAGGTCCCTAGAGGGATTTCTATGTCCCTAGAGGGATAGATTTCTATGTCCCTAGAGGGATTTCAATGTCCCTAAAGGGATTTCTATGTCGCTAGAGGGATTTCTAGGTCGCTAGAGGGATTTCTATGTCCCTAGAGGGATTTCTAGATCCCTAGAGGGATAGATTTCTATGTCCCTAGAGGGATTTCTATGTCCCAAGAGGGATTTCTATGTCCCAAGAGGGATTTCTATGTCCCTAGAGGGATAGATTTCTATGTCCCTAGAGGGATTTCAATGTCCCTAGAGGGATTTCTATGTCCCAAGAGGGATTTCTATGTCCCAAGAGGGATTTCTAGGTCCCTAGAGGGATTTCTATGTCCCTAGAGGGATAGATTTCTATGTCCCTAGAGGGATTTCTATGTCCCTAGAGGGATTTCTATGTCCCAAGAGGGATTTCTATGTCCCTAGAGGGATAGATTTCTATGTCCCTAGAGGGATTTCTATGTCCCTAGAGGGATTTCTATGTCCCAAGAGGGATTTCTATGTCCCTAGAGGGATTTCTATGTCCCTAGAGGGATAGATTTCTATGTCCCTAGAGGGATTTCTATGTCCCTAGAGGGATAGATTTCTATGTCCCTAGAGGGATTTCTATGTCCCTAGAGGGATTTCTAGGTCCCTAGAGAGAGAGATTTCTATGTCCTTAGAGGGATTTCTATGTCGCTAGAGGGATTTCTAGGTCCCTAGAGGGATTTCTATGTCCCAGAGGGATTTCTAGGTCCCTAGAGGGATTTCTAGGTCCCTAGAGGGATTTCTATGTCCCTAGAGGGATAGATTTCTATGTCCCTAGAGGGATTTCTATGTCCCTAGAGGGATAGATTTCTATGTCCCTAGAGGGATTTCTATGTCCCTAGAGGGATTTCTATGTCCCAAGAGGGATTTCTATGTCCCTAGAGGGATTTCTATGTCCCTAGAGGGATAGATTTCTATGTCCCTAGAGGGATTTCTATGTCCCAAGAGGGATAGATTTCTATGTCCCTAGAGGGATTTCTATGTCCCTAGAGGGATTTCTATGTCCCAAGAGGGATTTCTATGTCCCTAGAGGGATTTCTATGTCCCTAGAGGGATAGATTTCTATGTCCCTAGAGGGATTTCTATGTCCCAAGAGGGATTTCTATGTCCCAAGAGGGATTTCTATGTCCCTAGAGGGATAGATTTCTATGTCCCTAGAGGGATTTCAATGTCCCTAGAGGGATTTCTATGTCCCAAGAGGGATTTCTATGTCCCAAGAGGGATTTCTATGTCCCTAGAGGGATAGATTTCTATGTCCCTAGAGGGATTTCAATGTCCCTAGAGGGATTTCTATGTCCCAAGAGGGATTTCTATGTCCCAAGAGGGATTTCTATGTCCCTAGAGGGATTTCTATGTCCCTAGAGGGATAGATTTCTATGTCCCTAGAGGGATTTCTAGGTCCCTAGAGGGATTTCTATGTCCCTAGAGGGATAGATTTCTATGTCCCTAGAGGGATTTCTATGTCCCTAGAGGGATTTCTATGTCCCAAGAGGGATTTCTATGTCCCTAGAGAGATAGATTTCTATGTCCCTAGAGGGATTTCTATGTCCCTAGAGGGATTTCTAGGTCCCTAGAGAGAGAGATTTCTATGTCCTTAGAGGGATTTCTATGTCGCTAGAGGGATTTCTAGGTCCCTAGAGGGATTTCTATGTCCCAGAGGGATTTCTAGGTCCCTAGAGGGATTTCTATGTCCCTAGAGGGATAGATTTCTATGTCCCTAGAGGGATTTCTATGTCCCTAGAGGGATTTCTATGTCCCTAGAGGGATAGATTTCTATGTCCCTAGAGGGATTTCTATGTCCCTAGAGGGATTTCTATGTCCCAAGAGGGATTTCTATGTCCCTAGAGGGATAGATTTCTATGTCCCTAGAGGGATTTCTATGTCCCTAGAGGGATTTCTATGTCGCTAGAGGGATTTCTATGTCCCAAGAGGGATTTCTATGTCCCTAGAGGGATAGATTTCTATGTCCCTAGAGGGATTTCTATGTCCCTAGAGGGATAGATTTCTATGTCCCTAGAGGGATTTCTATGTCGCTAGAGGGATTTCTAGGTCGCTAGAGGGATTTCTATGTCCCAAGAGGGATTTCTATGTCCCTAGAGGGATAGATTTCTATGTCCCTAGAGGGATTTCTATGTCCCTAGAGGGATTTCTATGTCCCAAGAGGGATTTCTATGTCCCTAGAGGGATTTCTATGTCCCTAGAGGGATAGATTTCTATGTCCCTAGAGGGATTTCTATGTCCCAAGAGGGATAGATTTCTATGTCCCTAGAGGGATTTCTATGTCCCTAGAGGGATTTCTATGTCCCAAGAGGGATTTCTATGTCCCTAGAGGGATTTCTATGTCCCTAGAGGGATAGATTTCTATGTCCCTAGAGGGATTTCTATGTCCCAAGAGGGATTTCTATGTCCCAAGAGGGATTTCTATGTCCCTAGAGGGATAGATTTCTATGTCCCTAGAGGGATTTCAATGTCCCTAGAGGGATTTCTATGTCCCTAGAGGGATTTCTAGGTCCCTAGAGGGATTTCTATGTCCCTAGAGGGATAGATTTCTATGTCCCTAGAGGGATTTCAATGTCCCTAGAGGGATTTCTATGTCCCAAGAGGGATTTCTATGTCCCAAGAGGGATTTCTATGTCCCTAGAGGGATTTCTATGTCCCTAGAGGGATAGATTTCTATGTCCCTAGAGGGATTTCTATGTCCCTAGAGGGATTTCTATGTCCCAAGAGGGATTTCTATGTCCCAAGAGGGATTTCTATGTCCCTAGAGGGATAGATTTCTATGTCCCTAGAGGGATTTCAATGTCCCTAGAGGGATTTCTATGTCCCAAGAGGGATTTCTATGTCCCAAGAGGGATTTCTATGTCCCTAGAGGGATTTCTATGTCCCTAGAGGGATAGATTTCTATGTCCCTAGAGGGATTTCTAGGTCCCTAGAGGGATTTCTAGGTCCCTAGAGGGATTTCTATGTCCCTAGAGGGATAGATTTCTATGTCCCTAGAGTGATTTCTATTTCCCTAGAGGGATTTCTATGTCCCTAGAGGGATTTCTATGTCCCTAGAGGGATTTCTATGTCCCTAGAGGGATTTCTATGTCCCTAGAGGGATTTCTATGTCCCAAGAGGGATTTCTATGTCCCAAGAGGGATTTCTATGTCCCTAGAGGGATAGATTTCTATGTCCCTAGAGGGATTTCAATGTCCCTAGAGGGATTTCTATGTCCCAAGAGGGATTTCTATGTCCCAAGAGGGATTTCTATGTCCCTAGAGGGATTTCTATGTCCCTAGAGGGATAGATTTCTATGTCCCTAGAGGGATTTCTAGGTCCCTAGAGGGATTTCTAGGTCCCTAGAGGGATTTCTAGGTCCCTAGAGGGATTTCTATGTCCCTAGAGGGATAGATTTCTATGTCCCTAGAGGGATTTCTATGTCCCTAGAGGGATTTCTATGTCCCTAGAGGGATTTCTATGTCCCTAGAGGGATAGATTTCTATGTCCCTAGAGGGATTTCTATGTCCCTAGAGGGATTTCTATGTCCCTAGAGGGATTTCTATGTCGCTAGAGGGATTTCTAGGTCGCTAGAGGGATTTCTATGTCCCAAGAGGAATTTCTATGTCCCTAGAGGGATAGATTTCTATGTCCCAAGAGGGATTTCTATGTCCCTAAAGGGATTTCTATGTCGCTAGAGGGATTTCTAGGTCGCTAGAGGGATTTCTATGTCCCTAGAGGGATTTCTAGATCCCTAGAGGGATAGATTTCTATGTCCCTAGAGTTATTTCTATGTCCCAAGAGGGATTTCTATGTCCCAAGAGGGATTTCTATGTCCCTAGAGGGATAGATTTCTATGTCCCTAGAGGGATTTCAATGTCCCTAGAGGGATTTCTATGTCCCAAGAGGGATTTCTATGTCCCAAGAGGGATTTCTAGGTCCCTAGAGGGATTTCTATGTCCCTAGAGGGATAGATTTCTATGTCCCTAGAGGGATTTCTATGTCCCTAGAGGGATTTCTATGTCCCAAGAGGGATTTCTATGTCCCTAGAGGGATAGATTTCTATGTCCCTAGAGGGATTTCTATGTCCCTAGAGGGATTTCTATGTCCCAAGAGGGATTTCTATGTCCCTAGAGGGATTTCTATGTCCCTAGAGGGATAGATTTCTATGTCCCTAGAGGGATTTCTATGTCCCTAGAGGGATAGATTTCTATGTCCCTAGAGGGATTTCTATGTCCCTAGAGGGATTTCTAGGTCCCTAGAGAGAGAGATTTCTATGTCCCTAGAGGGATTTCTATGTCCCTAGAGGGATTTCTATGTCCCAAGAGGGATTTCTATGTCCCTAGAGGGATAGATTTCTATGTCCCTAGAGGGATTTCTATGTCCCTAGAGGGATTTCTATGTCGCTAGAGGGATTTCTATGTCCCAAGAGGGATTTCTATGTCCCTAGAGGGATAGATTTCTATGTCCCTAGAGGGATTTCTATGTCCCTAGAGGGATAGATTTCTATGTCCCTAGAGGGATTTCTATGTCGCTAGAGGGATTTCTAGGTCGCTAGAGGGATTTCTATGTCCCAAGAGGGATTTCTATGTCCCTAGAGGGATAGATTTCTATGTCCCTAGAGGGATTTCTATGTCCCTAGAGGGATTTCTATGTCCCAAGAGGGATTTCTATGTCCCTAGAGGGATTTCTATGTCCCTAGAGGGATAGATTTCTATGTCCCTAGAGGGATTTCTATGTCCCAAGAGGGATAGATTTCTATGTCCCTAGAGGGATTTCTATGTCCCTAGAGGGATTTCTATGTCCCAAGAGGGATTTCTATGTCCCTAGAGGGATTTCTATGTCCCTAGAGGGATAGATTTCTATGTCCCTAGAGGGATTTCTATGTCCCAAGAGGGATTTCTATGTCCCAAGAGGGATTTCTATGTCCCTAGAGGGATAGATTTCTATGTCCCTAGAGGGATTTCAATGTCCCTAGAGGGATTTCTATGTCCCTAGAGGGATTTCTAGGTCCCTAGAGGGATTTCTATGTCCCTAGAGGGATAGATTTCTATGTCCCTAGAGGGATTTCAATGTCCCTAGAGGGATTTCTATGTCCCAAGAGGGATTTCTATGTCCCAAGAGGGATTTCTATGTCCCTAGAGGGATTTCTATGTCCCTAGAGGGATAGATTTCTATGTCCCTAGAGGGATTTCTATGTCCCTAGAGGGATTTCTATGTCCCAAGAGGGATTTCTATGTCCCAAGAGGGATTTCTATGTCCCTAGAGGGATAGATTTCTATGTCCCTAGAGGGATTTCAATGTCCCTAGAGGGATTTCTATGTCCCAAGAGGGATTTCTATGTCCCAAGAGGGATTTCTATGTCCCTAGAGGGATTTCTATGTCCCTAGAGGGATAGATTTCTATGTCCCTAGAGGGATTTCTAGGTCCCTAGAGGGATTTCTAGGTCCCTAGAGGGATTTCTATGTCCCTAGAGGGATAGATTTCTATGTCCCTAGAGGGATTTCTATTTCCCTAGAGGGATTTCTATGTCCCTAGAGGGATTTCTATGTCCCTAGAGGGATTTCTATGTCCCTAGAGGGATTTCTATGTCCCTAGAGGGATTTCTATGTCCCAAGAGGGATTTCTATGTCCCAAGAGGGATTTCTATGTCCCTAGAGGGATAGATTTCTATGTCCCTAGAGGGATTTCAATGTCCCTAGAGGGATTTCTATGTCCCAAGAGGGATTTCTATGTCCCAAGAGGGATTTCTATGTCCCTAGAGGGATTTCTATGTCCCTAGAGGGATAGATTTCTATGTCCCTAGAGGGATTTCTAGGTCCCTAGAGGGATTTCTAGGTCCCTAGAGGGATTTCTAGGTCCCTAGAGGGATTTCTATGTCCCTAGAGGGATAGATTTCTATGTCCCTAGAGGGATTTCTATGTCCCTAGAGGGATTTCTATGTCCCTAGAGGGATTTCTATGTCCCTAGAGGGATAGATTTCTATGTCCCTAGAGGGATTTCTATGTCCCTAGAGGGATTTCTATGTCCCTAGAGTGATTTCTATGTCGCTAGAGGGATTTCTAGGTCGCTAGAGGGATTTCTATGTCCCAAGAGGGATTTCTATGTCCCTAGAGGGATAGATTTCTATGTCCCAAGAGGGATTTCTATGTCCCTAAAGGGATTTCTATGTCGCTAGAGGGATTTCTAGGTCGCTAGAGGGATTTCTATGTCCCTAGAGGGATTTCTAGATCCCTAGAGGGATAGATTTCTATGTCCCTAGAGGGATTTCTATGTCCCAAGAGGGATTTCTATGTCCCAAGAGGGATTTCTATGTCCCTAGAGGGATAGATTTCTATGTCCCTAGAGGGATTTCAATGTCCCTAGAGGGATTTCTATGTCCCAAGAGGGATTTCTATGTCCCAAGAGGGATTTCTAGGTCCCTAGAGGGATTTCTATGTCCCTAGAGGGATAGATTTCTATGTCCCTAGAGGGATTTCTATGTCCCTAGAGGGATTTCTATGTCCCAAGAGGGATTTCTATGTCCCTAGAGGGATAGATTTCTATGTCCCTAGAGGGATTTCTATGTCCCTAGAGGGATTTCTATGTCCCAAGAGGGATTTCTATGTCCCTAGAGGGATTTCTATGTCCCTAGAGGGATAGATTTCTATGTCCCTAGAGGGATTTCTATGTCCCTAGAGGGATAGATTTCTATGTCCCTAGAGGGATTTCTATGTCCCTAGAGGGATTTCTAGGTCCCTAGAGAGAGAGATTTCTATGTCCTTAGAGGGATTTCTATGTCGCTAGAGGGATTTCTAGGTCCCTAGAGGGATTTCTATGTCCCAGAGGGATTTCTAGGTCCCTAGAGGGATTTCTAGGTCCCTAGAGGGATTTCTATGTCCCTAGAGGGATAGATTTCTATGTCCCTAGAGGGATTTCTATGTCCCTAGAGGGATAGATTTCTATGTCCCTAGAGGGATTTCTATGTCCCTAGAGGGATTTCTATGTCCCAAGAGGGATTTCTATGTCCCTAGAGGGATTTCTATGTCCCTAGAGGGATAGATTTCTATGTCCCTAGAGGGATTTCTATGTCCCAAGAGGGATAGATTTCTATGTCCCTAGAGGGATTTCTATGTCCCTAGAGGGATTTCTATGTCCCAAGAGGGATTTCTATGTCCCTAGAGGGATTTCTATGTCCCTAGAGGGATAGATTTCTATGTCCCTAGAGGGATTTCTATGTCCCAAGAGGGATTTCTATGTCCCAAGAGGGATTTCTATGTCCCTAGAGGGATAGATTTCTATGTCCCTAGAGGGATTTCAATGTCCCTAGAGGGATTTCTATGTCCCAAGAGGGATTTCTATGTCCCAAGAGGGATTTCTATGTCCCTAGAGGGATAGATTTCTATGTCCCTAGAGGGATTTCAATGTCCCTAGAGGGATTTCTATGTCCCAAGAGGGATTTCTATGTCCCAAGAGGGATTTCTATGTCCCTAGAGGGATTTCTATGTCCCTAGAGGGATAGATTTCTATGTCCCTAGAGGGATTTCTAGGTCCCTAGAGGGATTTCTATGTCCCTAGAGGGATAGATTTCTATGTCCCTAGAGGGATTTCTATGTCCCTAGAGGGATTTCTATGTCCCAAGAGGGATTTCTATGTCCCTAGAGGGATAGATTTCTATGTCCCTAGAGGGATTTCTATGTCCCTAGAGGGATTTCTAGGTCCCTAGAGAGAGAGATTTCTATGTCCTTAGAGGGATTTCTATGTCGCTAGAGGGATTTCTAGGTCCCTAGAGGGATTTCTATGTCCCAGAGGGATTTCTAGGTCCCTAGAGGGATTTCTATGTCCCTAGAGGGATAGATTTCTATGTCCCTAGAGGGATTTCTATGTCCCTAGAGGGATTTCTATGTCCCTAGAGGGATAGATTTCTATGTCCCTAGAGGGATTTCTATGTCCCTAGAGGGATTTCTATGTCCCAAGAGGGATTTCTATGTCCCTAGAGGGATAGATTTCTATGTCCCTAGAGGGATTTCTATGTCCCTAGAGGGATTTCTATGTCGCTAGAGGGATTTCTATGTCCCAAGAGGGATTTCTATGTCCCTAGAGGGATAGATTTCTATGTCCCTAGAGGGATTTCTATGTCCCTAGAGGGATAGATTTCTATGTCCCTAGAGGGATTTCTATGTCGCTAGAGGGATTTCTAGGTCGCTAGAGGGATTTCTATGTCCCTAGAGGGATTTCTAGGTCCCTAGAGGGATAGATTTCTATGTCCCTAGAGGGATTTCTATGTCCCAAGAGGGATTTCTATGTCCCAAGAGGGATTTCTATGTCCCTAGAGGGATAGATTTCTATGTCCCTAGAGGGATTTCAATGTCCCTAGAGGGATTTCTATGTCCCAAGAGGGATTTCTATGTCCCAAGAGGGATTTCTAGGTCCCTAGAGGGATTTCTATGTCCCTAGAGGGATAGATTTCTATGTCCCTAGAGGGATTTCTATGTCCCTAGAGGGATTTCTATGTCCCTAGAGGGATTTCTATGTCCCATGAGGGATTTCTATGTCCCTAGAGGGATAGATTTCTATGTCCCTAGAGGGATTTCTAGGTCCCTAGAGGGATTTCTATGTCCCAGAGGGATTTCTAGGTCCCTAGAGGGATTTCTATGTCCCTAGAGGGATAGATTTCTATGTCCCTAGAGGGATTTCTATGTCCCTAGAGGGATTTCTATGTCCCTAGAGGGATAGATTTCTATGTCCCTAGAGGGATTTCTATGTCCCTAGAGGGATTTCTATGTCCCAAGAGGGATTTCTATGTCCCTAGAGGGATAGATTTCTATGTCCCTAGAGGGATTTCTATGTCCCTAGAGGGATTTCTATGTCGCTAGAGGGATTTCTATGTCCCAAGAGGGATTTCTATGTCCCCAGAGGGATAGATTTCTATGTCCCTAGAGGAATTTCAATGTCCCTAGAGGGATTTCTATGTCCCAAGAGGGATTTCTATGTCCCAAGAGGGATTTCTAGGTCCCTAGAGGGATAGATTTCTATGTCCCTAGAGGGATTTCTATGTCCCAAGAGGGATTTCTATGTCCCTAGAGGGATAGATTTCTATGTCCCTAGAGGGATTTCTATGTCGCTAGAGGGATTTCTAGGTCGCTAGAGGGATTTCTATGTCCCTAGAGGGATTTCTAGGTCCCTAGAGGGATAGATTTCTATGTCCCTAGAGGGATTTCTATGTCCCAAGAGGGATTTCTATGTCCCAAGAGGGATTTCTATGTCCCTAGAGGGATAGATTTCTATGTCCCTAGAGGGATTTCAATGTCCCTAGAGGGATTTCTATGTCCCAAGAGGGATTTCTATGTCCCAAGAGGGATTTCTAGGTCCCTAGAGGGATTTCTATGTCCCTAGAGGGATAGATTTCTATGTCCCTAGAGGGATTTCTATGTCCCTAGAGGGATTTCTATGTCCCAAGAGGGATTTCTATGTCCCTAGAGGGATAGATTTCTATGTCCCTAGAGGGATTTCTATGTCCCTAGAGGGATTTCTATGTCCCAAGAGGGATTTCTATGTCCCTAGAGGGATTTCTATGTCCCTAGAGGGATAGATTTCTATGTCCCTAGAGGGATTTCTATGTCCCAAGAGGGATAGATTTCTATGTCCCTAGAGGGATTTCTATGTCCCTAGAGGGATTTCTATGTCCCAAGAGGGATTTCTATGTCCCTAGAGGGATTTCTATGTCCCTAGAGGGATAGATTTCTATGTCCCTAGAGGGATTTCTATGTCCCAAGAGGGATTTCTAGGTCCCAAGAGGGATTTCTATGTCCCTAGAGGGATAGATTTCTATGTCCCTAGAGGGATTTCAATGTCCCTAGAGGGATTTCTATGTCCCTAGAGAGATTTCTAGGTCCCTAGAGGGATTTCTATGTCCCTAGAGGGATAGATTTCTATGTCCCTAGAGGGATTTCAATGTCCCTAGAGGGATTTCTATGTCCCAAGAGGGATTTCTATGTCCCAAGAGGGATTTCTATGTCCCTAGAGGGATTTCTATGTCCCTAGAGGGATAGATTTCTATGTCCCTAGAGGGATTTCTATGTCCCAAGAGGGATTTCTATGTCCCAAGAGGGATTTCTATGTCCCTAGAGGGATAGATTTCTATGTCCCTAGAGGGATTTCAATGTCCCTAGAGGGATTTCTATGTCCCAAGAGGGATTTCTATGTCCCAAGAGGGATTTCTATGTCCCTAGAGGGATTTCTATGTCCCTAGAGGGATAGATTTCTATGTCCCTAGAGGGATTTCTAGGTCCCTAGAGGGATTTCTAGGTCCCTAGAGGGATTTCTATGTCCCTAGAGGGATAGATTTCTATGTCCCTAGAGGGATTTCTATTTCCTTAGAGGGATTTCTATGTCCCTAGAGGGATTTCTATGTCCCTAGAGGGATTTCTATGTCCCTAGAGGGATTTCTATGTCCCTAGAGGGATTTCTATGTCCCTAGAGGGATTTCTATGTCCCAAGAGGGATTTCTATGTCCCAAGAGGGATTTCTATGTCCCTAGAGGGATAGATTTCTATGTCCCTAGAGGGATTTCAATGTCCCTAGAGGGATTTCTATGTCCCAAGAGGGATTTCTATGTCCCAAGAGGGATTTCTATGTCCCTAGAGGGATTTCTATGTCCCTAGAGGGATAGATTTCTATGTCCCTAGAGGGATTTCTAGGTCCCTAGAGGGATTTCTAGGTCCCTAGAGGGATTTCTATGTCCCTAGAGGGATAGATTTCTATGTCCCTAGAGGGATTTCTATGTCCCTAGAGGGATTTCTATGTCCCTAGAGGGATTTCTATGTCCCTAGAGGGATAGATTTCTATGTCCCTAGAGGGATTTCTATGTCCCTAGAGGGATTTCTATGTCCCTAGAGGGATTTCTATGTCGCTAGAGGGATTTCTAGGTCGCTAGAGGGATTTCTATGTCCCAAGAGGGATTTCTATGTCCCTAGAGGGATAGATTTCTATGTCCCAAGAGGGATTTCTATGTCCCTAGAGGGATTTCTATGTCGCTAGAGGGATTTCTAGGTCGCTAGAGGGATTTCTATGTCCCTAGAGGGATTTCTAGGTCCCTAGAGGGATAGATTTCTATGTCCCTAGAGGGATTTCTATGTCCCAAGAGGGATTTCTATGTCCCAAGAGGGATTTCTATGTCCCTAGAGGGATAGATTTCTATGTCCCTAGAGGGATTTCAATGTCCCTAGAGGGATTTCTATGTCCCAAGAGGGATTTCTATGTCCCAAGAGGGATTTCTAGGTCCCTAGAGGGATTTCTATGTCCCTAGAGGGATAGATTTCTATGTCCCTAGAGGGATTTCTATGTCCCTAGAGGGATTTCTATGCTCAAGAGGGATTTCTATGTCCCTAGAGGGATAGATTTCTATGTCCCTAGAGGGATTTCTATGTCCCTAGAGGGATTTCTATGTCCCAAGAGGGATTTCTATGTCCCTAGAGGGATTTCTATGTCCCTAGAGGGATAGATTTCTATGTCCCTAGAGGGATTTCTATGTCCCAAGAGGGATAGATTTCTATGTCCCTAGAGGGATTTCTATGTCCCTAGAGGGATTTCTATGTCCCAAGAGGGATTTCTATGTCCCTAGAGGGATTTCTATGTCCCTAGAGGGATAGATTTCTATGTCCCTAGAGGGATTTCTATGTCCCAAGAGGGATTTCTATGTCCCAAGAGGGATTTCTATGTCCCAAGAGGGATTTCTATGTCCCTAGAGGGATTTCTATGTCCCTAGAGGGATAGATTTCTATGTCCCTAGAGGGATTTCTAGGTCCCTAGAGGGATTTCTATGTCCCTAGAGGGATAGATTTCTATGTCCCTAGAGGGATTTCTATGTCCCTAGAGGGATTTCTATGTCCCAAGAGGGATTTCTATGTCCCTAGAGGGATAGATTTCTATGTCCCTAGAGGGATTTCTATGTCCCTAGAGGGATTTCTAGGTCCCTAGAGAGAGAGATTTCTATGTCCTTAGAGAGATTTCTATGTCGCTAGAGGGATTTCTAGGTCCCTAGAGGGATTTCTATGTCCCAGAGGGATTTCTAGGTCCCTAGAGGGATTTCTAGGTCCCTAGAGGGATTTCTATGTCCCTAGAGGGATAGATTTCTATGTCCCTAGAGGGATTTCTATGTCCCTAGAGGGATTTCTATGTCCCAAGAGGGATTTCTATGTCCCTAGAGGGATAGATTTCTATGTCCCTAGAGGGATTTCTATGTCCCTAGAGGGATTTCTATGTCCCAAGAGGGATTTCTATGTCCCTAGAGGGATTTCTATGTCCCTAGAGGGATAGATTTCTATGTCCCTAGAGGGATTTCTATGTCCCTAGAGGGATTTCTATGTCCCAAGAGGGATTTCTATGTCCCTAGAGGGATTTCTATGTCCCTAGAGGGATAGATTTCTATGTCCCTAGAGGGATTTCTATGTCCCAAGAGGGATAGATTTCTATGTCCATAGAGGGATTTCTATGTCCCTAGAGGGATTTCTATGTCCCAAGAGGGATTTCTATGTCCCTAGAGGGATTTCTATGTCCCTAGAGGGATAGATTTCTATGTATCTAGAGGGATTTCTATGTCCCAAGAGGGATTTCTATGTCCCTAGAGGGATAGATTTCTATGTCCCTAGAGGGATTTCAATGTCCCTAGAGGGATTTCTATGTCCCTAGAGGGATTTCTAGGTCCCTAGAAGGATTTCTATGTCCCTAGAGGGATAGATTTCTATGTCCCTAGAGGGATTTCAATGTCCCTAGAGGGATTTCTATGTCCCAAGAGGGATTTCTATGTCCCAAGAGGGATTTCTATGTCCCTAGAGGGATTTCTATGTCCCTAGAGGGATAGATTTCTATGTATCTAGAGGGATTTCTATGTCCCAAGAGGGATTTCTATGTCCCTAGAGGGATAGATTTCTATGTCCCTAGAGGGATTTCAATGTCCCTAGAGGGATTTCTATGTCCCTAGAGGGATTTCTAGGTCCCTAGAGGGATTTCTATGTCCCTAGAGGGATAGATTTCTATGTCCCTAGAGGGATTTCAATGTCCCTAGAGGGATTTCTATGCCCCAAGAGGGATTTCTATGTCCCAAGAGGGATTTCTATGTCCCTAGAGGGATTTCTATGTCCCTAGAGGGATAGATTTCTATGTCCCTAGAGGGATTTCTATGTCCCTAGAGGGATTTCTATGTCCCAAGAGGGATTTCTATGTCCCAAGAGGGATTTCTATGTCCCTAGAGGGATAGATTTCTATGTCCCTAGAGGGATTTCAATGTCCCTAGAGGGATTTCTATGTCCCAAGAGGGATTTCTATGTCCCAAGAGGGATTTCTAAGTCCCTAGAGGGATTTCTATGTCCCTAGAGGGATAGATTTCTATGTCCCTAGAGGGATTTCTAGGTCCCTAGAGGGATTTCTAGGTCCCTAGAGGGATTTATATGTCCATAGAGGGATAGATTTCTATGTCCCTAGAGGGATTTCTATGTCCCTAGAGGGATTTCTATGTCCCTAGAGGGATTGCTATGTCCCTAGAGGGATTTCTATGTCCCTATAGGGATAGATTTCTATGTCCCTAGAGGGATTTCAATGTCCCTAGAGGGATTTCTATGTCCCAAGAGGGATTTCTATGTCCCAAGAGGGATTTCTATGTCCCTAGAGGGATTTCTATGTCCCTAGAGGGATAGATTTCTATGTCCCTAGAGGGATTTCTAGGTCCCTAGAGGGATTTCTATGTCCCTAGAGGGATAGATTTCTATGTCCCTAGAGGGATTTCTATGTCCCTAGAGGGATTTCTATGTCCCAAGAGGGATTTCTATGTCCCTAGAGGGATAGATTTCTATGTCCCTAGAGGGATTTCTATGTCCCTAGAGGGATTTCTAGGTCCCTAGAGAGAGAGATTTCTATGTCCTTAGAGGGATTTCTATGTCGCTAGAGGGATTTCTAGGTCCCTAGAGGGATTTCTATGTCCCAGAGGGATTTCTAGGTCCCTAGAGGGATTTCTATGTCCCTAGAGGGATAGATTTCTATGTCCCTAGAGGGATTTCTATGTCCCTAGAGGGATTTCTATGTCCCTAGAGGGATAGATTTCTATGTCCCTAGAGGGATTTATATGTCCCTAGAGGGATTTCTATGTCCCTAGAGGGATTTCTATGTCCCAAGAGGGATTTCTATGTCCCTAGAGGGATAGATTTCTATGTCCCTAGAGGGATTTCTATGTCCCTAGAGGGATTTCTATGTCGCTAGAGGGATTTCTATGTCCCAAGAGGGATTTCTATGTCCCTAGAGGGATAGATTTCTATGTCCCTAGAGGGATTTCAATGTCCCTAGAGGGATTTCTATGTCCCAAGAGGGATTTCTATGTCCCAAGAGGGATTTCTAGGTCCCTAGAGGGATAGATTTTTATGTCCCTAGAGGGATTTCTATGTCCCAAGAGGGATTTCTATGTCCCTAGAGGGATAGATTTCTATGTCCCTAGAGGGATTTCTATGTCGCTAGAGGGATTTCTAGGTCGCTAGAGGGATTTCTATGTCCCTAGAGGGATTTCTAGGTCCCTAGAGGGATAGATTTCTATGTCCCTAGAGGGATTTCTATGTCCCAAGAGGGATTTCTATGTCCCAAGAGGGATTTCTATGTCCCTAGAGGGATAGATTTCTATGTCCCTAGAGGGATTTCAATGTCCCTAGAGGGATTTCTATGTCCCAAGAGGGATTTCTATGTCCCAAGAGGGATTTCTAGGTCTCTAGAGGGATTTCTATGTCCCTAGAGGGATAGATTTCTATGTCCCTAGAGGGATTTCTATGTCCCTAGAGGGATTTCTATGTCCCAAGAGGGATTTCTATGTCCCTAGAGGGATAGATTTCTATGTCCCTAGAGGGATTTCTATGTCCCTAGAGGGATTTCTATGTCCCAAGAGGGATTTCTATGTCCCTAGAGGGATTTCTATGTCCCTAGAGGGATAGATTTCTATGTCCCTAGAGGGATTTCTATGTCCCAAGAGGGATAGATTTCTATGTCCCTAGAGGGATTTCTATGTCCCTTGAGGGATTTCTATGTCCCAAGAGGGATTTCTATGTCCCTAGAGGGATTTCTATGTCCCTAGAGGGATAGATTTCTATGTATCTAGAGGGATTTCTATGTCCCAAGAGGGATTTCTATGTCCCTAGAGGGATAGATTTCTATGTCCCTAGAGGGATTTCAATGTCCCTAGAGGGATTTCTATGTCCCTAGAGGGATTTCTAGGTCCCTAGAGGGATTTCTATGTCCCTAGAGGGATAGATTTCTATGTCCCTAGAGGGATTTCAATTTCCCTAGAGGGATTTCTATGTCCCAAGAGGGATTTCTATGTCCCAAGAGGGATTTCTATGTCCCTAGAGGGATTTCTATGTCCCTAGAGGGATAGATTTCTATGTCCCTAGAGGGATTTCTATGTCCCTAGAGGGATTTCTATGTCCCAAGAGGGATTTCTATGTCCCAAGAGGGATTTCTATGTCCCTAGAGGGATAGATTTCTATGTCCCTAGAGGGATTTCAATGTCCCTAGAGGGATTTCTATGTCCCAAGAGGGATTTCTATGTCCCAAGAGGGATTTCTATGTCCCTAGAGGGATTTCTATGTCCCTACAGGGATAGATTTCTATGTCCCTAGAGGGATTTCTAGGTCCCTAGAGGGATTTCTATGTCCCTAGAGGGATTTCTATGTCCCTAGAGGGATAGATTTCTATGTCCCTAGAGGGATTTCTATGTCCCTAGAGGGATTTCTATGTCCCTAGAGGGATTTCTATGTCCCTAGAGGGATTTCTATGTCGCTAGAGGGATTTCTAGGTCGCTAGAGGGATTTCTATGTCCCAAGAGGGATTTCTATGTCCCTAGAGGGATAGATTTCTATGTCCCAAGAGGGATTTCTATGTCCCTAGAGGGATTTCTATGTCGCTAGAGGGATTTCTAGGTCGCTAGAGGGATTTCTATGTCCCTAGAGGGATTTCTAGGTCCCTAGAGGGATAGATTTCTATGTCCCTAGAGGGATTTCTATGTCCCAAGAGGGATTTCTATGTCCCAAGAGGGATTTCTATGTCCCTAGAGGGATAGATTTCTATGTCCCTAGAGGGATTTCAATGTCCCTAGAGGGATTTCTATGTCCCAAGAGGGATTTCTATGTCCCAAGAGGGATTTCTAGGTCCCTAGAGGGATTTCTATGTCCCTAGAGGGATAGATTTCTATGTCCCTAGAGGGATTTCTATGTCCCTAGAGGGATTTCTATGTCCCAAGAGGGATTTCTATGTCCCTAGAGGGATAGATTTCTATGTCCCTAGAGGGATTTCTATGTCCCTAGAGGGATTTCTATGTCCCAAGAGGGATTTCTATGTCCCTAGAGGGATTTCTATGTCCCTAGAGGGATAGATTTCTATGTCCCTAGAGGGATTTCTATGTCCCAAGAGGGATAGATTTCTATGTCCCAAGAGGGATTTCTATGTCCCTAGAGGGATTTCTATGTCCCAAGAGGGATTACTATGTCCCTAGAGGGATTTCTATGTCCCTAGAGGGATAGATTTCTATGTCCCTAGAGGGATTTCTATGTCCCAAGAGGGATTTCTATGTCCCAAGAGGGATTTCTATGTCCCTAGAGGGATAGATTTCTATGTCCCTAGAGGGATTTCAATGTCCCTAGAGGGATAGATTTCTATGTCCCTAGAGGGATTTCTAGGTCCCTAGAGGGATTTCTATGTCCCTAGAGGGATTTCTATGTCCCAAGAGGGATAGATTTCTATGTCCCTAGAGGGATTTCTATGTCCCTAGAGGGATAGATTTCTATGTCCCTAGAGGGATTTCTATGTCCCAAGAGGGATAGATTTCTATGTCCCTAGAGGGATTTCTATGTCCCTAGAGGGATTTCTATGTCCCAAGAGGGATTTCTATGTCCCTAGAGGGATTTCTATGTCCCTAGAGGGATAGATTTCTATGTCCCTAGAGGGATTTCTATGTCCCAAGAGGGATTTCTATGTCCCAAGAGGGATTTCTATGTCCCTAGAGGGATAGATTTCTATGTCCCTAGAGGGATTTCAATGTCCCTAGAGGGATTTCTATGTCCCAAGAGGGATTTCTATGTCCCAAGAGGGATTTCTATGTCCCTAGAGGGATTTCTATGTCCCTAGAGGGATAGATTTCTATGTCCCTAGAGGGATTTCTATGTCCCTAGAGGGATTTCTATGTCCCAAGAGGGATTTCTATGTCCCTAGAGGGATTTCTATGTCCCTAGAGGGATAGATTTCTATGTCCCTAGAGGGATTTCTATGTCCCTAGAGGGATAGATTTCTATGTCCCAAGAGGGATTTCTATGTCCCTAGAGGGATTTCTATGTCGCTAGAGGGATTTCTAGGTCGCTAGAGGGATTTCTATGTCCCTAGAGGGATTTCTAGGTCCCTAGAGGGATAGATTTCTATGTCCCTAGAGAGATTTCTATGTCCCAAGAGGGATTTCTATGTCCCAAGAGGGATTTCTATGTCCCTAGAGGGATAGATTTCTATGTCCCTAGAGGGATTTCAATGTCCCTAGAGGGATTTCTATGTCCCAAGAGGGATTTCTATGTCCCAAGAGGGATTTCTAGGTCCCTAGAGGGATTTCTATGTCCCTAGAGGGATAGATTTCTATGTCCCTAGAGGGATTTCTATGTCCCTAGAGGGATTTCTATGTCCCAAGAGGGATTTCTATGTCCCTAGAGGGATAGATTTCTATGTCCCTAGAGGGATTTCTATGTCCCTAGAGGGATTTCTATGTCCCAAGAGGGATTTCTATGTCCCTAGAGGGATTTCTATGTCCCTAGAGGGATAGATTTCTATGTCCCTAGAGGGATTTCTATGTCCCAAGAGGGATAGATTTCTATGTCCCTAGAGGGATTTCTATGTCCCTAGAGGGATTTCTATGTCCCAAGAGGGATTACTATGTCCCTAGAGGGATTTCTATGTCCCTAGAGGGATAGATTTCTATGTCCCTAGAGGGATTTCTATGTCCCAAGAGGGATTTCTATGTCCCAAGAGGGATTTCTATGTCCCTAGAGGGATAGATTTCTATGTCCCTAGAGGGATTTCAATGTCCCTAGAGGGATAGATTTCTATGTCCCTAGAGGGATTTCTAGGTCCCTAGAGGGATTTCTATGTCCCAAGAGGGATAGATTTCTATGTCCCTAGAGGGATTTCTATGTCCCTAGAGGGATTTCTATGTCCCTAGAGGGATAGATTTCTATGTCCCTAGAGGGATTTCTATGTCCCAAGAGGGATAGATTTCTATGTCCCTAGAGGGATTTCTATGTCCCTAGAGGGATTTCTATGTCCCTAGAGGGATAGATTTCTATGTCCCTAGAGGGATTTCTATGTCCCAAGAGGGATAGATTTCTATGTCCCTAGAGGGATTTCTATGTCCCTAGAGGGATTTCTATGTCCCAAGAGGGATTACTATGTCCCTAGAGGGATTTCTATGTCCCTAGAGGGATAGATTTCTATGTCCCTAGAGGGATTTCTATGTCCCAAGAGGGATTTCTATGTCCCAAGAGGGATTTCTATGTCCCTAGAGGGATAGATTTCTATGTCCCTAGAGGGATTTCAATGTCCCTAGAGGGATAGATTTCTATGTCCCTAGAGGGATTTCTAGGTCCCTAGAGGGATTTCTATGTCCCTAGAGGGATTTCTATGTCCCAAGAGGGATAGATTTCTATGTCCCTAGAGGGATTTCTATGTCCCTAGAGGGATAGATTTCTATGTCCCTAGAGGGATTTCTATGTCCCAAGAGGGATAGATTTCTATGTCCCTAGAGGGATTTCTATGTCCCTAGAGGGATTTCTATGTCCCAAGAGGGATTTCTATGTCCCTAGAGGGATTTCTATGTCCCTAGAGGGATAGATTTCTATGTCCCTAGAGGGATTTCAATGTCCCTAGAGGGATAGATTTCTATGTCCCTAGAGGGATTTCTAGGTCCCTAGAGGGATTTCTATGTCCCTAGAGGGATTTCTATGTCCCAAGAGGGATATATTTCTATGTCCCTAGAGGGATTTCTATGTCCCTAGAGGGATTTCTATGTCCCTAGAGGGATAGATTTCTATGTCCCTAGAGGGATTTCTATGTCCCAAGAGGGATAGATTTCTATGTCCCTAGAGGGATTTCTATGTCCCTAGAGGGATTTCTATGTCCCAAGAGGGATTTCTATGTCCCAAGAGGGATTTCTATGTCCCTAGAGGGATTTCTATGTCCCTAGAGGGATAGATTTCTATGTCCCTAGAGGGATTTCTATGTCCCTAGAGGGATTTCTATGTCCCAAGAGGGATTTCTATGTCCCTAGAGGGATTTCTATGTCCCTAGAGGGATAGATTTCTATGTCCCTAGAGGGATTTCTATGTCCCTAGAGGGATTTCTATGTCCCAAGAGGGATAGATTTCTATGTCCCTAGAGGGATTTCTATGTCCCTAGAGGGATTTCTATGTCCCTAGAGGGATAGATTTCTATGTCCCTAGAGGGATTTCTATGTCCCAAGAGGGATAGATTTCTATGTCCCTAGAGGGATTTCTATGTCCCTAGAGGGATTTCTATGTCCCAAGAGGGATTACTATGTCCCTAGAGGGATTTCTATGTCCCTAGAGGGATAGATTTCTATGTCCCTAGAGGGATTTCTATGTCCCAAGAGGGATTTCTATGTCCCAAGAGGGATTTCTATGTCCCTAGAGGGATAGATTTCTATGTCCCTAGAGAGATTTCAATGTCCCTAGAGGGATAGATTTCTATGTCCCTAGAGGGATTTCTAGGTCCCTAGAGGGATTTCTATGTCCCTAGAGGGATTTCTATGTCCCAAGAGGGATAGATTTCTATGTCCCTAGAGGGATTTCTATGTCCCTAGAGGGATAGATTTCTATGTCCCTAGAGGGATTTCTATGTCCCAAGAGGGATAGATTTCTATGTCCCTAGAGGGATTTCTATGTCCCTAGAGGGATTTCTATGTCCCAAGAGGGATTTCTATGTCCCTAGAGGGATTTCTATGTCCCTAGAGGGATAGATTTCTATGTCCCTAGAGGGATTTCAATGTCCCTAGAGGGATAGATTTCTATGTCCCTAGAGGGATTTCTAGGTCCCTAGAGGGATTTCTATGTCCCTAGAGGGATTTCTATGTCCCAAGAGGGATATATTTCTATGTCCCTAGAGGGATTTCTATGTCCCTAGAGGGATTTCTATGTCCCTAGAGGGATAGATTTCTATGTCCCTAGAGGGATTTCTATGTCCCAAGAGGGATAGATTTCTATGTCCCTAGAGGGATTTCTATGTCCCTAGAGGGATTTCTATGTCCCAAGAGGGATTTCTATGTCCCAAGAGGGATTTCTATGTCCCTAGAGGGATTTCTATGTCCCTAGAGGGATAGATTTCTATGTCCCTAGAGGGATTTCTATGTCCCTAGAGGGATTTCTATGTCCCAAGAGGGATTTCTATGTCCCTAGAGGGATTTCTATGTCCCTAGAGGGATAGATTTCTATGTCCCTAGAGGGATTTCTATGTCCCTAGAGGGATAGATTTCTATGTCCCAAGAGGGATTTCTATGTCCCTAGAGGGATTTCTATGTCGCTAGAGGGATTTCTAGGTCGCTAGAGGGATTTCTATGTCCCTAGAGGGATTTCTAGGTCCCTAGAGGGATAGATTTCTATGTCCCTAGAGGGATTTCTATGTCCCAAGAGGGATTTCTATGTCCCAAGAGGGATTTCTATGTCCCTAGAGGGATAGATTTCTATGTCCCTAGAGGGATTTCTATGTCCCAAGAGGGATTTCTATGTCCCAAGAGGGATTTCTAGGTCCCTAGAGGGATTTCTATGTCCCTAGAGGGATAGATTTCTATGTCCCTAGAGGGATTTCTATGTCCCTAGAGGGATTTCTATGTCCCAAGAGGGATTTCTATGTCCCTAGAGGGATAGATTTCTATGTCCCTAGAGGGATTTCTATGTCCCTAGAGGGATTTCTATGTCCCAAGAGGGATTTCTATGTCCCTAGAGGGATTTCTATGTCCCTAGAGGGATAGATTTCTATGTCCCTAGAGGGATTTCTATGTCCCAAGAGGGATAGATTTCTATGTCCCTAGAGGGATTTCTATGTCCCTAGAGGGATTTCTATGTCCCAAGAGGGATTACTATGTCCCTAGAGGGATTTCTATGTCCCTAGAGGGATAGATTTCTATGTCCCTAGAGGGATTTCTATGTCCCAAGAGGGATTTCTATGTCCCAAGAGGGATTTCTATGTCCCTAGAGGGATAGATTTCTATGTCCCTAGAGGGATTTCAATGTCCCTAGAGGGATAGATTTCTATGTCCCTAGAGGGATTTCTAGGTCCCTAGAGGGATTTCTATGTCCCTAGAGGGATTTCTATGTCCCAAGAGGGATAGATTTCTATGTCCCTAGAGGGATTTCTATGTCCCTAGAGGGATTTCTATGTCCCTAGAGGGATAGATTTCTATGTCCCTAGAGGGATTTCTATGTCCCAAGAGGGATAGATTTCTATGTCCCTAGAGGGATTTCTATGTCCCTAGAGGGATTTCTATGTCCCTAGAGGGATAGATTTCTATGTCCCTAGAGGGATTTCTATGTCCCAAGAGGGATAGATTTCTATGTCCCTAGAGGGATTTCTATGTCCCTAGAGGGATTTCTATGTCCCAAGAGGGATTACTATGTCCCTAGAGGGATTTCTATGTCCCTAGAGGGATAGATTTCTATGTCCCTAGAGGGATTTCTATGTCCCAAGAGGGATTTCTATGTCCCAAGAGGGATTTCTATGTCCCTAGAGGGATAGATTTCTATGTCCCTAGAGGGATTTCAATGTCCCTAGAGGGATAGATTTCTATGTCCCTAGAGGGATTTCTAGGTCCCTAGAGGGATTTCTATGTCCCTAGAGGGATTTCTATGTCCCAAGAGGGATAGATTTCTATGTCCCTAGAGGGATTTCTATGTCCCTAGAGGGATTTCTATGTCCCTAGAGGGATAGATTTCTATGTCCCTAGAGGGATTTCTATGTCCCAAGAGGGATAGATTTCTATGTCCCTAGAGGGATTTCTATGTCCCTAGAGGGATTTCTATGTCCCAAGAGGGATTTCTATGTCCCTAGAGGGATTTCTATGTCCCTAGAGGGATAGATTTCTATGTCCCTAGAGGGATTTCAATGTCCCTAGAGGGATAGATTTCTATGTCCCTAGAGGGATTTCTAGGTCCCTAGAGGGATTTCTATGTCCCTAGAGGGATTTCTATGTCCCAAGAGGGATAGATTTCTATGTCCCTAGAGGGATTTCTATGTCCCTAGAGGGATTTCTATGTCCCTAGAGGGATAGATTTCTATGTCCCTAGAGGGATTTCTATGTCCCAAGAGGGATAGATTTCTATGTCCCTAGAGGGATTTCTATGTCCCTAGAGGGATTTCTATGTCCCAAGAGGGATTTCTATGTCCCTAGAGGGATTTCTATGTCCCTAGAGGGATAGATTTCTATGTCCCTAGAGGGATTTCTATGTCCCAAGAGGGATTTCTATGTCCCAAGAGGGATTTCTATGTCCCTAGAGGGATAGATTTCTATGTCCCTAGAGGGATTTCAATGTCCCTAGAGGGATTTCTATGTCCCAAGAGGGATTTCTATGTCCCAAGAGGGATTTCTATGTCCCTAGAGGGATTTCTATGTCCCTAGAGGGATAGATTTCTATGTCCCTAGAGGGATTTCTATGTCCCTAGAGGGATTTCTATGTCCCAAGAGGGATTTCTATGTCCCTAGAGGGATTTCTATGTCCCTAGAGGGATAGATTTCTATGTCCCTAGAGGGATTTCTATGTCCCTAGAGGGATAGATTTCTATGTCCCAAGAGGGATTTCTATGTCCCTAGAGGGATTTCTATGTCCCTAGAGGGATTTCAATGTCCCTAGAGGGATTTCTATGTCCCAAGAGGGATTTCTATGTCCCAAGAGGGATTTCTATGTCCCTAGAGGGATTTCTATGTCCCTAGAGGGATAGATTTCTATGTCCCTAGAGGGATTTCTATGTCCCTAGAGGGATTTCTATGTCCCAAGAGGGATTTCTATGTCCCAAGAGGGATTTCTATGTCCCTAGAGGGATAGATTTCTATGTCCCTAGAGGGATTTCAATGTCCCTAGAGGGATTTCTATGTCCCAAGAGGGATTTCTATGTCCCAAGAGGGATTTCTATGTCCCTAGAGGGATTTCTATGTCCCTAGAGGGATAGATTTCTATGTCCCTAGAGGGATTTCTAGGTCCCTAGAGGGATTTCTAGGTCCCTAGAGGGATTTCTATGTCCCTAGAGGGATAGATTTCTATGTCCCTAGAGGGATTTCTATGTCCCTAGAGGGATTTCTATGTCCCAAGAGGGATTTCTATGTCCCTAGAGGGATAGATTTCTATGTCCCTAGAGGGATTTCTATGTCCCTAGAGGGATTTCTAGGTCCCTAGAGAGAGAGATTTCTATGTCCTTAGAGGGATTTCTATGTCGCTAGAGGGATTTCTAGGTCCCTAGAGGGATTTCTATGTCCCAGAGGGATTTCTAGGTCCCTAGAGGGATTTCTATGTCCCTAGAGGGATAGATTTCTATGTCCCTAGAGGGATTTCTATGTCCCTAGAGGGATTTCTATGTCCCAAGAGGGATTTCTATGTCCCTAGAGGGATAGATTTCTATGTCCCTAGAGGGATTTCTATGTCCCAAGAGGGATTTCTATGTCCCAAGAGGGATTTCTATGTCCCTAGAGGGATAGATTTCTATGTCCCTAGAGGGATTTCAATGTCCCTAGAGGGATTTCTATGTCCCTAGAGGGATTTCTAGGTCCCTAGAGGGATTTCTATGTCCCTAGAGGGATAGATTTCTATGTCCCTAGAGGGATTTCAATGTCCCTAGAGGGATTTCTATGTCCCAAGAGGGATTTCTATGTCCCAAGAGGGATTTCTATGTCCCTAGAGGGATTTCTATGTCCCTAGAGGGATAGATTTCTATGTCCCTAGAGGGATAGATTTCTATGTCCCTAGAGGGATTTCTATGTCCCTAGAGGGATTTCTATGTCCCAAGAGGGATTTCTATGTCCCAAGAGGGATTTCTATGTCCCTAGAGGGATAGATTTCTATGTCCCTAGAGGGATTTCAATGTCCCTAGAGGGATTTCTATGTCCCAAGAGGGATTTCTATGTCCCAAGAGGGATTTCTATGTCCCTAGAGGGATTTCTATGTCCCTAGAGGGATAGATTTCTATGTCCCTAGAGGGATTTCTAGGTCCCTAGAGGGATTTCTAGGTCCCTAGAGGGATTTCTATGTCCCTAGAGGGATAGATTTCTATGTCCCTAGAGGGATTTCTATGTCCCTAGAGGGATTTCTATGTCCCAAGAGGGATTTCTATGTCCCTAGAGGGATAGATTTCTATGTCCCTAGAGGGATTTCTATGTCCCTAGAGGGATTTCTATGTCCCAAGAGGGATTTCTATGTCCCTAGAGGGATTTCTATGTCCCTAGAGGGATAGATTTCTATGTCCCTAGAGGGATTTCTATGTCCCAAGAGGGATAGATTTCTATGTCCCTAGAGGGATTTCTATGTCCCTAGAGGGATAGATTTCTATGTCCCTAGAGGGATTTCTATGTCCCTAGAGGGATTTCTAGGTCCCTAGAGAGAGAGATTTCTATGTCCTTAGAGGGATTTCTATGTCGCTAGAGGGATTTCTAGGTCCCTAGAAGGATTTCTATGTCCCAGAGGGATTTCTAGGTCCCTAGAGGGATTTCTATGTCCCTAGAGGGATAGATTTCTATGTCCCTAGAGGGATTTCTATGTCCCTAGAGGGATTTCTATGTCCCAAGAGGGATTTCTATGTCCCTAGAGGGATAGATTTCTATGTCCCTAGAGGGATTTCTATGTCCCAAGAGGGATTTCTATGTCCCAAGAGGGATTTCTATGTCCCTAGAGGGATAGATTTCTATGTCCCTAGAGGGATTTCAATGTCCCTAGAGGGATTTCTATGTCCCTAGAGGGATTTCTAGGTCCCTAGAGGGATTTCTATGTCCCTAGAGGGATAGATTTCTATGTCCCTAGAGGGATTTCAATGTCCCTAGAGGGATTTCTATGTCCCAAGAGGGATTTCTATGTCCCAAGAGGGATTTCTATGTCCCTAGAGGGATTTCTATGTCCCTAGAGGGATAGATTTCTATGTCCCTAGAGGGATTTCTATGTCCCTAGAGGGATTTCTATGTCCCAAGAGGGATTTCTATGTCCCAAGAGGGATTTCTATGTCCCTAGAGGGATAGATTTCTATGTCCCTAGAGGGATTTCAATGTCCCTAGAGGGATTTCTATGTCCCAAGAGGGATTTCTATGTCCCAAGAGGGATTTCTATGTCCCTAGAGGGATTTCTATGTCCCTAGAGGGATAGATTTCTATGTCCCTAGAGGGATTTCAATGTCCCTAGAGGGATAGATTTCTATGTCCCTAGAGGGATTTCTAGGTCCCTAGAGGGATTTCTATGTCCCTAGAGGGATTTCTATGTCCCTAGAGGGATAGATTTCTATGTCCCTAGAGGGATTTCAATGTCCCTAGAGGGATTTCTATGTCCCAAGAGGGATTTCTATGTCCCAAGAGGGATTTCTATGTCCCTAGAGGGATTTCTATGTCCCTAGAGGGATAGATTTCTATGTCCCTAGAGGGATTTCTATGTCCCTAGAGGGATTTCTATGTCCCAAGAGGGATTTCTATGTCCCAAGAGGGATTTCTATGTCCCTAGAGGGATAGATTTCTATGTCCCTAGAGGGATTTCAATGTCCCTAGAGGGATTTCTATGTCCCAAGAGGGATTTCTATGTCCCAAGAGGGATTTCTATGTCCCTAGAGGGATTTCTATGTCCCTAGAGGGATAGATTTCTATGTCCCTAGAGGGATTTCTAGGTCCCTAGAGGGATTTCTAGGTCCCTAGAGGGATTTCTATGTCCCTAGAGGGATAGATTTCTATGTCCCTAGAGGGATTTCTATGTCCCTAGAGGGATTTCTATGTCCCTAGAGGGATTTCTATGTCCCTAGAGGGATTTCTATGTCCCTAGAGGGATTTCTATGTCGCTAGAGGGAATTCTAGGTCGCTAGAGGGATTTCTATGTCCCAAGAGGGATTTCTATGTCCCTAGAGGGATAGATTTCTATGTCCCAAGAGGGATTTCTATGTCCCTAGAGGGATTTCTATGTCGCTAGAGGGATTTCTAGGTCGCTAGAGGGATTTCTATGTCCCTAGAGGGATTTCTAGGTCCCTAGAGGGATAGATTTCTATGTCCCTAGAGGGATTTCTATGTCCCAAGAGGGATTTCTATGTCCCAAGAGGGATTTCTATGTCCCTAGAGGGATAGATTTCTATGTCCCTAGAGGGATTTCAATGTCCCTAGAGGGATTTCTATGTCCCAAGAGGGATTTCTATGTCCCAAGAGGGATTTCTAGGTCCCTAGAGGGATTTCTATGTCCCTAGAGGGATAGATTTCTATGTCCCTAGAGGGATTTCTATGTCCCTAGAGGGATTTCTATGTCCCAAGAGGGATTTCTATGTCCCTAGAGGGATAGATTTCTATGTCCCTAGAGGGATTTCTATGTCCCAAGAGGGATTTCTATGTCCCAAGAGGGATTTCTATGTCCCTAGAGGGATAGATTTCTATGTCCCTAGAGGGATTTCAATGTCCCTAGAGGGATTTCTATGTCCCTAGAGGGATTTCTAGGTCCCTAGAGGGATTTCTATGTCCCTAGAGGGATAGATTTCTATGTCCCTAGAGGGATTTCAATGTCCCTAGAGGGATTTCTATGTCCCAAGAGGGATTTCTATGTCCCAAGAGGGATTTCTATGTCCCTAGAGGGATTTCTATGTCCCTAGAGGGATAGATTTCTATGTCCCTAGAGGGATTTCTATGTCCCTAGAGGGATTTCTATGTCCCAAGAGGGATTTCTATGTCCCAAGAGGGATTTCTATGTCCCTAGAGGGATAGATTTCTATGTCCCTAGAGGGATTTCAATGTCCCTAGAGGGATTTCTATGTCCCAAGAGGGATTTCTATGTCCCAAGAGGGATTTCTATGTCCCTAGAGGGATTTCTATGTCCCTAGAGGGATAGATTTCTATGTCCCTAGAGGGATTTCAATGTCCCTAGAGGGATAGATTTCTATGTCCCTAGAGGGATTTCTAGGTCCCTAGAGGGATTTCTATGTCCCTAGAGGGATTTCTATGTCCCTAGAGGGATAGATTTCTATGTCCCTAGAGGGATTTCAATGTCCCTAGAGGGATTTCTATGTCCCAAGAGGGATTTCTATGTCCCAAGAGGGATTTCTATGTCCCTAGAGGGATTTCTATGTCCCTAGAGGGATAGATTTCTATGTCCCTAGAGGGATTTCTATGTCCCTAGAGGGATTTCTATGTCCCAAGAGGGATTTCTATGTCCCAAGAGGGATTTCTATGTCCCTAGAGGGATAGATTTCTATGTCCCTAGAGGGATTTCAATGTCCCTAGAGGGATTTCTATGTCCCAAGAGGGATTTCTATGTCCCAAGAGGGATTTCTATGTCCCTAGAGGGATTTCTATGTCCCTAGAGGGATAGATTTCTATGTCCCTAGAGGGATTTCTAGGTCCCTAGAGGGATTTCTAGGTCCCTAGAGGGATTTCTATGTCCCTAGAGGGATTTCTATGTCCCAAGAGGGATAGATTTCTATGTCCCTAGAGGGATTTCTATGTCCCTAGAGGGATTTCTATGTCCCAAGAGGGATTTCTATGTCCCTAGAGGGATTTCTATGTCCCTAGAGGGATAGATTTCTATGTCCCTAGAGGGATTTCTATGTCCCAAGAGGGATTTCTATGTCCCAAGAGGGATTTCTATGTCCCTAGAGGGATAGATTTCTATGTCCCTAGAGGGATTTCAATGTCCCTAGAGGGATTTCTATGTCCCAAGAGGGATTTCTATGTCCCAAGAGGGATTTCTATGTCCCTAGAGGGATTTCTATGTCCCTAGAGGGATAGATTTCTATGTCCCTAGAGGGATTTCTATGTCCCTAGAGGGATTTCTATGTCCCAAGAGGGATTTCTATGTCCCAAGAGGGATTTCTATGTCCCTAGAGGGATTTCTATGTCCCTAGAGGGATAGATTTCTATGTCCCTAGAGGGATTTCTATGTCCCAAGAGGGATTTCTATGTCCCAAGAGGGATTTCTATGTCCCTAGAGGGATAGATTTCTATGTCCCTAGAGGGATTTCAATGTCCCTAGAGGGATTTCTATGTCCCAAGAGGGATTTCTATGTCCCAAGAGGGATTTCTATGTCCCTAGAGGGATTTCTATGTCCCTAGAGGGATAGATTTCTATGTCCCTAGAGGGATTTCTATGTCCCTAGAGGGATTTCTATGTCCCAAGAGGGATTTCTATGTCCCAAGAGGGATTTCTATGTCCCTAGAGGGATAGATTTCTATGTCCCTAGAGGGATTTCAATGTCCCTAGAGGGATTTCTATGTCCCAAGAGGGATAGATTTCTATGTCCCTAGAGGGATTTCTATGTCCCTAGAGGGATTTCTATGTCCCAAGAGGGATTTCTATGTCCCTAGAGGGATTTCTATGTCCCTAGAGGGATAGATTTCTATGTCCCTAGAGGGATTTCTATGTCCCAAGAGGGATTTCTATGTCCCAAGAGGGATTTCTATGTCCCTAGAGGGATAGATTTCTATGTCCCTAGAGGGATTTCAATGTCCCTAGAGGGATAGATTTCTATGTCCCTAGAGGGATTTCTAGGTCCCTAGAGGGATTTCTATGTCCCTAGAGGGATTTCTATGTCCCTAGAGGGATAGATTTCTATGTCCCTAGAGGGATTTCAATGTCCCTAGAGGGATTTCTATGTCCCAAGAGGGATTTCTATGTCCCAAGAGGGATTTCTATGTCCCTAGAGGGATTTCTATGTCCCTAGAGGGATAGATTTCTATGTCCCTAGAGGGATTTCTATGTCCCTAGAGGGATTTCTATGTCCCAAGAGGGATTTCTATGTCCCAAGAGGGATTTCTATGTCCCTAGAGGGATAGATTTCTATGTCCCTAGAGGGATTTCAATGTCCCTAGAGGGATTTCTATGTCCCAAGAGGGATTTCTATGTCCCTAGAGGGATTTCTATGTCCCTAGAGGGATAGATTTCTATGTCCCTAGAGGGATTTCTAGGTCCCTAGAGGGATTTCTAGGTCCCTAGAGGGATTTCTATGTCCCTAGAGGGATAGATTTCTATGTCCCTAGAGGGATTTCTATGTCCCTAGAGGGATTTCTATGTCCCTAGAGGGATTTCTATGTCCCTAGAGGGATTTCTATGTCCCTAGAGGGATTTCTATGTCGCTAGAGGGATTTCTAGGTCGCTAGAGGGATTTCTATGTCCCAAGAGGGATTTCTATGTCCCTAGAGGGATAGATTTCTATGTCATAAGAGGGATTTCTATGTCCCTAGAGGGATTTCTATGTCGCTAGAGGGATTTCTAGGTCGCTAGAGGGATTTCTATGTCCCTAGAGGGATTTCTAGGTCCCTAGAGGGATAGATTTCTATGTCCCTAGAGGGATTTCTATGTCCCAAGAGGGATTTCTATGTCCCAAGAGGGATTTCTATGTCCCTAGAGGGATAGATTTCTATGTCCCTAGAGGGATTTCAATGTCCCTAGAGGGATTTCTATGTCCCAAGAGGGATTTCTATGTCCCAAGAGGGATTTCTAGGTCCCTAGAGGGATTTCTATGTCCCTAGAGGGATAGATTTCTATGTCCCTAGAGGGATTTCTATGTCCCTAGAGGGATTTCTATGTCCCAAGAGGGATTTCTATGTCCCTAGAGGGATAGATTTCTATGTCCCTAGAGGGATTTCTATGTCCCTAGAGGGATTTCTATGTCCCAAGAGGGATTTCTATGTCCCTAGAGGGATTTCTATGTCCCTAGAGGGATAGATTTCTATGTCCCTAGAGGGATTTCTATGTCCCAAGAGGGATAGATTTCTATGTCCCTAGAGGGATTTCTATGTCCCTAGAGGGATTTCTATGTCCCAAGAGGGATTTCTATGTCCCTAGAGGGATTTCTATGTCCCTAGAGGGATAGATTTCTATGTCCCTAGAGGGATTTCTATGTCCCAAGAGGGATTTCTATGTCCCAAGAGGGATTTCTATGTCCCTAGAGGGATAGATTTCTATGTCCCTAGAGGGATTTCAATGTCCCTAGAGGGATAGATTTCTATGTCCCTAGAGGGATTTCTAGGTCCCTAGAGGGATTTCTATGTCCCTAGAGGGATTTCTATGTCCCAAGAGGGATAGATTTCTATGTCCCTAGAGGGATTTCTATGTCCCTAGAGGGATTTCTATGTCCCTAGAGGGATAGATTTCTATGTCCCTAGAGGGATTTCTATGTCCCAAGAGGGATAGATTTCTATGTCCCTAGAGGGATTTCTATGTCCCTAGAGGGATTTCTATGTCCCAAGAGGGATTTCTATGTCCCTAGAGGGATTTCTATGTCCCTAGAGGGATAGATTTCTATGTCCCTAGAGGGATTTCTATGTCCCAAGAGGGATTTCTATGTCCCAAGAGGGATTTCTATGTCCCTAGAGGGATAGATTTCTATGTCCCTAGAGGGATTTCAATGTCCCTAGAGGGATTTCTATGTCCCAAGAGGGATTTCTATGTCCCAAGAGGGATTTCTATGTCCCTAGAGGGATTTCTATGTCCCTAGAGGGATAGATTTCTATGTCCCTAGAGGGATTTCTATGTCCCTAGAGGGATTTCTATGTCCCAAGAGGGATTTCTATGTCCCAAGAGGGATTTCTATGTCCCTAGAGGGATTTCTATGTCCCTAGAGGGATAGATTTCTATGTCCCTAGAGGGATTTCTATGTCCCAAGAGGGATTTCTATGTCCCAAGAGGGATTTCTATGTCCCTAGAGGGATAGATTTCTATGTCCCTAGAGGGATTTCAATGTCCCTAGAGGGATTTCTATGTCCCAAGAGGGATTTCTATGTCCCAAGAGGGATTTCTATGTCCCTAGAGGGATTTCTATGTCCCTAGAGGTATAGATTTCTATGTCCCTAGAGGGATTTCTATGTCCCTAGAGGGATTTCTATGTCCCAAGAGGGATTTCTATGTCCCAAGAGGGATTTCTATGTCCCTAGAGGGATAGATTTCTATGTCCCTAGAGGGATTTCTATGTCCCTAGAGGGATTTCTATGTCCCAAGAGGGATTTCTATGTCCCTAGAGGGATAGATTTCTATGTCCCTAGAGGGATTTCAATGTCCCTAGAGGGATTTCTATGTCCCAAGAGGGATTTCTATGTCCCAAGAGGGATTTCTATGTCCCTAGAGGGATTTCTATGTCCCTAGAGGGATAGATTTCTATGTCCCTAGAGGGATTTCTATGTCCCTAGAGGGATTTCTATGTCCCAAGAGGGATTTCTATGTCCCAAGAGGGATTTCTATGTCCCTAGAGGGATTTCTATGTCCCTAGAGGGATAGATTTCTATGTCCCTAGAGGGATTTCTATGTCCCAAGAGGGATTTCTATGTCCCAAGAGGGATTTCTATGTCCCTAGAGGGATAGATTTCTATGTCCCTAGAGGGATTTCAATGTCCCTAGAGGGATTTCTATGTCCCAAGAGGGATTTCTATGTCCCAAGAGGGATTTCTATGTCCCTAGAGGGATTTCTATGTCCCTAGAGGGATAGATTTCAATGTCCCTAGAGGGATTTCTATGTCCCAAGAGGGATTTCTATGTCCCAAGAGGGATTTCTATGTCCCTAGAGGGATAGATTTCTATGTCCCTAGAGGGATTTCAATGTCCCTAGAGGGATTTCTATGTCCCAAGAGGGATTTCTATGTCCCAAGAGGGATTTCTAGGTCCCTAGAGGGATTTCTATGTCCCTAGAGGGATAGATTTCTATGTCCCTAGAGGGATTTCTATGTCCCTAGAGGGATTTCTATGTCCCAAGAGGGATTTCTATGTCCCTAGAGGGATAGATTTCTATGTCCCTAGAGGGATTTCTATGTCCCTAGAGGGATTTCTATGTCCCAAGAGGGATTTCTATGTCCCTAGAGGGATTTCTATGTCCCTAGAGGGATAGATTTCTATGTCCCTAGAGGGATTTCTATGTCCCAAGAGGGATAGATTTCTATGTCCCTAGAGGGATTTCTATGTCCCTAGAGGGATTTCTATGTCCCAAGAGGGATTTCTATGTCCCTAGAGGGATTTCTATGTCCCTAGAGGGATAGATTTCTATGTCCCTAGAGGGATTTCTATGTCCCAAGAGGGATTTCTATGTCCCAAGAGGGATTTCTATGTCCCTAGAGGGATAGATTTCTATGTCCCTAGAGGGATTTCAATGTCCCTAGAGGGATAGATTTCTATGTCCCTAGAGGGATTTCTAGGTCCCTAGAGGGATTTCTATGTCCCTAGAGGGATTTCTATGTCCCAAGAGGGATAGATTTCTATGTCCCTAGAGGGATTTCTATGTCCCTAGAGGGATTTCTATGTCCCTAGAGGGATAGATTTCTATGTCCCTAGAGGGATTTCTATGTCCCAAGAGGGATAGATTTCTATGTCCCTAGAGGGATTTCTATGTCCCTAGAGGGATTTCTATGTCCCAAGAGGGATTTCTATGTCCCTAGAGGGATTTCTATGTCCCTAGAGGGATAGATTTCTATGTCCCTAGAGGGATTTCTATGTCCCAAGAGGGATTTCTATGTCCCAAGAGGGATTTCTATGTCCCTAGAGGGATAGATTTCTATGTCCCTAGAGGGATTTCAATGTCCCTAGAGGGATTTCTATGTCCCAAGAGGGATTTCTATGTCCCAAGAGGGATTTCTATGTCCCTAGAGGGATTTCTATGTCCCTAGAGGGATAGATTTCTATGTCCCTAGAGGGATTTCTATGTCCCTAGAGGGATTTCTATGTCCCAAGAGGGATTTCTATGTCCCAAGAGGGATTTCTATGTCCCTAGAGGGATTTCTATGTCCCTAGAGGGATAGATTTCTATGTCCCTAGAGGGATTTCTATGTCCCAAGAGGGATTTCTATGTCCCAAGAGGGATTTCTATGTCCCTAGAGGGATAGATTTCTATGTCCCTAGAGGGATTTCAATGTCCCTAGAGGGATTTCTATGTCCCAAGAGGGATTTCTATGTCCCAAGAGGGATTTCTATGTCCCTAGGGGGATTTCTATGTCCCTAGAGGTATAGATTTCTATGTCCCTAGAGGGATTTCTATGTCCCTAGAGGGATTTCTATGTCCCAAGAGGGATTTCTATGTCCCAAGAGGGATTTCTATGTCCCTAGAGGGATAGATTTCTATGTCCCTAGAGGGATTTCTATGTCCCTAGAGGGATTTCTATGTCCCAAGAGGGATTTCTATGTCCCTAGAGGGATAGATTTCTATGTCCCTAGAGGGATTTCAATGTCCCTAGAGGGATTTCTATGTCCCAAGAGGGATTTCTATGTCCCAAGAGGGATTTCTATGTCCCTAGAGGGATTTCTATGTCCCTAGAGGGATAGATTTCTATGTCCCTAGAGGGATTTCTATGTCCCTAGAGGGATTTCTATGTCCCAAGAGGGATTTCTATGTCCCAAGAGGGATTTCTATGTCCCTAGAGGGATTTCTATGTCCCTAGAGGGATAGATTTCTATGTCCCTAGAGGGATTTCTATGTCCCAAGAGGGATTTCTATGTCCCAAGAGGGATTTCTATGTCCCTAGAGGGATAGATTTCTATGTCCCTAGAGGGATTTCAATGTCCCTAGAGGGATTTCTATGTCCCAAGAGGGATTTCTATGTCCCAAGAGGGATTTCTATGTCCCTAGAGGGATTTCTATGTCCCTAGAGGGATAGATTTCAATGTCCCTAGAGGGATTTCTATGTCCCTAGAGGGATTTCTATGTCCCAAGAGGGATTTCTATGTCCCAAGAGGGATTTCTATGTCCCTAGAGGGATAGATTTCTATGTCCCTAGAGGGATTTCAATGTCCCTAGAGGGATTTCTATGTCCCAAGAGGGATAGATTTCTATGTCCCTAGAGGGATTTCTATGTCCCTAGAGGGATTTCTATGTCCCAAGAGGGATTTCTATGTCCCTAGAGGGATTTCTATGTCCCTAGAGGGATAGATTTCTATGTCCCTAGAGGGATTTCTATGTCCCAAGAGGGATTTCTATGTCCCAAGAGGGATTTCTATGTCCCTAGAGGGATAGATTTCTATGTCCCTAGAGGGATTTCAATGTCCCTAGAGGGATAGATTTCTATGTCCCTAGAGGGATTTCTAGGTCCCTAGAGGGATTTCTATGTCCCTAGAGGGATTTCTATGTCCCTAGAGGGATAGATTTCTATGTCCCTAGAGGGATTTCAATGTCCCTAGAGGGATTTCTATGTCCCAAGAGGGATTTCTATGTCCCAAGAGGGATTTCTATGTCCCTAGAGGGATTTCTATGTCCCTAGAGGGATAGATTTCTATGTCCCTAGAGGGATTTCTATGTCCCTAGAGGGATTTCTATGTCCCAAGAGGGATTTCTATGTCCCAAGAGGGATTTCTATGTCCCTAGAGGGATAGATTTCTATGTCCCTAGAAGGATTTCAATGTCCCTAGAGGGATTTCTATGTCCCAAGAGGGATTTCTATGTCCCTAGAGGGATTTCTATGTCCCTAGAGGGATAGATTTCTATGTCCCTAGAGGGATTTCTAGGTCCCTAGAGGGATTTCTAGGTCCCTAGAGGGATTTCTATGTCCCTAGAGGGATAGATTTCTATGTCCCTAGAGGGATTTCTATGTCCCTAGAGGGATTTCTATGTCCCTAGAGGGATTTCTATGTCCCTAGAGGGATTTCTATGTCCCTAGAGGGATTTCTATGTCGCTAGAGGGATTTCTAGGTCGCTAGAGGGATTTCTATGTCCCAAGAGGGATTTCTATGTCCCTAGAGGGATAGATTTCTATGTCATAAGAGGGATTTCTATGTCCCTAGAGGGATTTCTATGTCGCTAGAGGGATTTCTAGGTCGCTAGAGGGATTTCTATGTCCCTAGAGGGATTTCTATGTCCCTAGAGGGATTTCTATGTCCCAAGAGGGATTTCTATGTCCCAAGAGGGATTTCTATGTCCCTAGAGGGATAGATTTCTATGTCCCTAGAGGGATTTCAATGTCCCTAGAGGGATTTCTATGTCCCAAGAGGGATTTCTATGTCCCTAGAGGGATTTCTATGTCCCTAGAGGGATAGATTTCTAGGTCCCTAGAGGGATAGATTTCTATGTCCCTAGAGGGATTTCTATGTCCCAAGAGGGATTTCTATGTCCCAAGAGGGATTTCTATGTCCCTAGAGGGATAGATTTCTATGTCCCTAGAGGGATTTCAATGTCCCTAGAGGGATTTCTATGTCCCAAGAGGGATTTCTATGTCCCAAGAGGGATTTCTAGGTCCCTAGAGGGATTTCTATGTCCCTAGAGGGATAGATTTCTATGTCCCTAGAGGGATTTCTATGTCCCTAGAGGGATTTCTATGTCCCAAGAGGGATTTCTATGTCCCTAGAGGGATAGATTTCTATGTCCCTAGAGGGATTTCTATGTCCCTAGAGGGATTTCTATGTCCCAAGAGGGATTTCTATGTCCCTAGAGGGATTTCTATGTCCCTAGAGGGATAGATTTCTATGTCCCTAGAGGGATTTCTATGTCCCAAGAGGGATAGATTTCTATGTCCCTAGAGGGATTTCTATGTCCCTAGAGGGATTTCTATGTCCCAAGAGGGATTTCTATGTCCCTAGAGGGATTTCTATGTCCCTAGAGGGATAGATTTCTATGTCCCTAGAGGGATTTCTATGTCCCAAGAGGGATTTCTATGTCCCAAGAGGGATTTCTATGTCCCTAGAGGGATAGATTTCTATGTCCCTAGAGGGATTTCAATGTCCCTAGAGGGATAGATTTCTATGTCCCTAGAGGGATTTCTAGGTCCCTAGAGGGATTTCTATGTCCCTAGAGGGATTTCTATGTCCCAAGAGGGATAGATTTCTATGTCCCTAGAGGGATTTCTATGTCCCTAGAGGGATTTCTATGTCCCTAGAGGGATAGATTTCTATGTCCCTAGAGGGATTTCTATGTCCCAAGAGGGATAGATTTCTATGTCCCTAGAGGGATTTCTATGTCCCTAGAGGGATTTCTATGTCCCAAGAGGGATTTCTATGTCCCTAGAGGGATTTCTATGTCCCTAGAGGGATAGATTTCTATGTCCCTAGAGGGATTTCTATGTCCCAAGAGTGATTTCTATGTCCCAAGAGGGATTTCTATGTCCCTAGAGGGATAGATTTCTATGTCCCTAGAGGGATTTCAATGTCCCTAGAGGGATTTCTATGTCCCAAGAGGGATTTCTATGTCCCAAGAGGGATTTCTATGTCCCTAGAGGGATTTCTATGTCCCTAGAGGGATAGATTTCTATGTCCCTAGAGGGATTTCTATGTCCCTAGAGGGATTTCTATGTCCCAAGAGGGATTTCTATGTCCCAAGAGGGATTTCTATGTCCCTAGAGGGATTTCTATGTCCCTAGAGGGATAGATTTCTATGTCCCTAGAGGGATTTCTATGTCCCAAGAGGGATTTCTATGTCCCAAGAGGGATTTCTATGTCCCTAGAGGGATAGATTTCTATGTCCCTAGAGGGATTTCAATGTCCCTAGAGGGATTTCTATGTCCCAAGAGGGATTTCTATGTCCCAAGAGGGATTTCTATGTCCCTAGAGGGATTTCTATGTCCCTAGAGGTATAGATTTCTATGTCCCTAGAGGGATTTCTATGTCCCTAGAGGGATTTCTATGTCCCAAGAGGGATTTCTATGTCCCAAGAGGGATTTCTATGTCCCTAGAGGGATAGATTTCTATGTCCCTAGAGGGATTTCAATGTCCCTAGAGGGATTTCTATGTCCCAAGAGGGATTTCTATGTCCCAAGAGGGATTTCTATGTCCCTAGAGGGATTTCTATGTCCCTAGAGGGATAGATTTCTATGTCCCTAGAGGGATTTCTAGGTCCCTAGAGGGATTTCTAGGTCCCTAGAGGGATTTCTATGTCCCTAGAGGGATAGATTTCTATGTCCCTAGAGGGATTTCTATGTCCCTAGAGGGATTTCTATGTCCCAAGAGTGATTTCTATGTCCCTAGAGGGATAGATTTCTATTTCCCTAGAGGGATTTCTATGTCCCTAGAGGGATTTCTAGGTCCCTAGAGAGAGAGATTTCTATGTCCTTAGAGGGATTTCTATGTCGCTAGAGGGATTTCTAGGTCCCTAGAGGGATTTCTATGTCCCAGAGGGATTTCTAGGTCCCTAGAGGGATTTCTATGTCCCTAGAGGGATAGATTTCTATGTCCCTAGAGGGATTTCTATGTCCCTAGAGGGATTTCTATGTCCCTAGAGGGATAGATTTCTATGTCCCTAGAGGGATAGATTTCTATGTCCCTAGAGGGATTTCTATGTCCCAAGAGGGATTTCTATGTCCCAAGAGGGATTTCTATGTCCCTAGAGGGATAGATTTCTATGTCCCTAGAGGGATTTCAATGTCCCTAGAGGGATTTCTATGTCCCAAGAGGGATTTCTATGTCCCAAGAGGGATTTCTATGTCCCTAGAGGGATAGATTTCTATGTCCCTAGAGGGATAGATTTCTATGTCCCTAGAGGGATTTCTATGTCCCTAGAGGGATTTCTATGTCCCAAGAGGGATTTCTATGTCCCAAGAGGGATTTCTATGTCCCTAGAGGGATAGATTTCTATGTCCCTAGAGGGATTTCAATGTCCCTAGAGGGATTTCTATGTCCCAAGAGGGATAGATTTCTATGTCCCTAGAGGGATTTCTATGTCCCTAGAGGGATTTCTATGTCCCAAGAGGGATTTCTATGTCCCTAGAGGGATTTCTATGTCCCTAGAGGGATAGATTTCTATGTCCCTAGAGGGATTTCTATGTCCCAAGAGGGATTTCTATGTCCCAAGAGGGATTTCTATGTCCCTAGAGGGATAGATTTCTATGTCCCTAGAGGGATTTCAATGTCCCTAGAGGGATAGATTTCTATGTCCCTAGAGGGATTTCTAGGTCCCTAGAGGGATTTCTATGTCCCTAGAGGGATTTCTATGTCCCTAGAGGGATAGATTTCTATGTCCCTAGAGGGATTTCAATGTCCCTAGAGGGATTTCTATGTCCCAAGAGGGATTTCTATGTCCCAAGAGGGATTTCTATGTCCCTAGAGGGATTTCTATGTCCCTAGAGGGATAGATTTCTATGTCCCTAGAGGGATTTCTATGTCCCTAGAGGGATTTCTATGTCCCAAGAGGGATTTCTATGTCCCAAGAGGGATTTCTATGTCCCTAGAGGGATAGATTTCTATGTCCCTAGAGGGATTTCAATGTCCCTAGAGGGATTTCTATGTCCCAAGAGGGATTTCTATGTCCCAAGAGGGATTTCTATGTCCCTAGAGGGATTTCTATGTCCCTAGAGGGATAGATTTCTATGTCCCTAGAGGGATTTCTAGGTCCCTAGAGGGATTTCTAGGTCCCTAGAGGGATTTCTATGTCCCTAGAGGGATAGATTTCTATGTCCCTAGAGGGATTTCTATGTCCCTAGAGGGATTTCTATGTCCCTAGAGGGATTTCTATGTCCCTAGAGGGATTTCTATGTCCCTAGAGGGATTTCTATGTCGCTAGAGGGAATTCTAGGTCGCTAGAGGGATTTCTATGTCCCAAGAGGGATTTCTATGTCCCTAGAGGGATAGATTTCTATGTCCCAAGAGGGATTTCTATGTCCCTAGAGGGATTTCTATGTCGCTAGAGGGATTTCTAGGTCGCTAGAGGGATTTCTATGTCCCTAGAGGGATTTCTAGGTCCCTAGAGGGATAGATTTCTATGTCCCTAGAGGGATTTCTATGTCCCAAGAGGGATTTCTATGTCCCAAGAGGGATTTCTATGTCCCTAGAGGGATAGATTTCTATGTCCCTAGAGGGATTTCAATGTCCCTAGAGGGATTTCTATGTCCCAAGAGGGATTTCTATGTCCCAAGAGGGATTTCTAGGTCCCTAGAGGGATTTCTATGTCCCTAGAGGGATAGATTTCTATGTCCCTAGAGGGATTTCTATGTCCCTAGAGGGATTTCTATGTCCCAAGAGGGATTTCTATGTCCCTAGAGGGATAGATTTCTATGTCCCTAGAGGGATTTCTATGTCCCTAGAGGGATTTCTATGTCCCAAGAGGGATTTCTATGTCCCTAGAGGGATTTCTATGTCCCTAGAGGGATAGATTTCTATGTCCCTAGAGGGATTTCTATGTCCCAAGAGGGATAGATTTCTATGTCCCTAGAGGGATTTCTATGTCCCTAGAGGGATTTCTATGTCCCAAGAGGGATTTCTATGTCCCTAGAGGGATTTCTATGTCCCTAGAGGGATAGATTTCTATGTCCCTAGAGGGATTTCTATGTCCCAAGAGGGATTTCTATGTCCCAAGAGGGATTTCTATGTCCCTAGAGGGATAGATTTCTATGTCCCTAGAGGGATTTCAATGTCCCTAGAGGGATAGATTTCTATGTCCCTAGAGGGATTTCTAGGTCCCTAGAGGGATTTCTATGTCCCTAGAGGGATTTCTATGTCCCAAGAGGGATAGATTTCTATGTCCCTAGAGGGATTTCTATGTCCCTAGAGGGATTTCTATGTCCCTAGAGGGATAGATTTCTATGTCCCTAGAGGGATTTCTATGTCCCAAGAGGGATAGATTTCTATGTCCCTAGAGGGATTTCTATGTCCCTAGAGGGATTTCTATGTCCCAAGAGGGATTTCTATGTCCCTAGAGGGATTTCTATGTCCCTAGAGGGATAGATTTCTATGTCCCTAGAGGGATTTCTATGTCCCAAGAGGGATTTCTATGTCCCAAGAGGGATTTCTATGTCCCTAGAGGGATAGATTTCTATGTCCCTAGAGGGATTTCAATGTCCCTAGAGGGATTTCTATGTCCCAAGAGGGATTTCTATGTCCCAAGAGGGATTTCTATGTCCCTAGAGGGATTTCTATGTCCCTAGAGGGATAGATTTCTATGTCCCTAGAGGGATTTCTATGTCCCTAGAGGGATTTCTATGTCCCAAGAGGGATTTCTATGTCCCAAGAGGGATTTCTATGTCCCTAGAGGGATTTCTATGTCCCTAGAGGGATAGATTTCTATGTCCCTAGAGGGATTTCTATGTCCCAAGAGGGATTTCTATGTCCCAAGAGGGATTTCTATGTCCCTAGAGGGATAGATTTCTATGTCCCTAGAGGGATTTCAATGTCCCTAGAGGGATTTCTATGTCCCAAGAGGGATTTCTATGTCCCAAGAGGGATTTCTATGTCCCTAGAGGGATTTCTATGTCCCTAGAGGGATAGATTTCTATGTCCCTAGAGGGATTTCTATGTCCCTAGAGGGATTTCTATGTCCCAAGAGGGATTTCTATGTCCCAAGAGGGATTTCTATGTCCCTAGAGGGATAGATTTCTATGTCCCTAGAGGGATTTCAATGTCCCTAGAGGGATTTCTATGTCCCAAGAGGGATAGATTTCTATGTCCCTAGAGGGATTTCTATGTCCCTAGAGGGATTTCTATGTCCCAAGAGGGATTTCTATGTCCCTAGAGGGATTTCTATGTCCCTAGAGGGATAGATTTCTATGTCCCTAGAGGGATTTCTATGTCCCAAGAGGGATTTCTATGTCCCAAGAGGGATTTCTATGTCCCTAGAGGGATAGATTTCTATGTCCCTAGAGGGATTTCAATGTCCCTAGAGGGATAGATTTCTATGTCCCTAGAGGGATTTCTAGGTCCCTAGAGGGATTTCTATGTCCCTAGAGGGATTTCTATGTCCCTAGAGGGATAGATTTCTATGTCCCTAGAGGGATTTCAATGTCCCTAGAGGGATTTCTATGTCCCAAGAGGGATTTCTATGTCCCAAGAGGGATTTCTATGTCCCTAGAGGGATTTCTATGTCCCTAGAGGGATAGATTTCTATGTCCCTAGAGGGATTTCTATGTCCCTAGAGGGATTTCTATGTCCCAAGAGGGATTTCTATGTCCCAAGAGGGATTTCTATGTCCCTAGAGGGATAGATTTCTATGTCCCTAGAGGGATTTCAATGTCCCTAGAGGGATTTCTATGTCCCAAGAGGGATTTCTATGTCCCAAGAGGGATTTCTATGTCCCTAGAGGGATTTCTATGTCCCTAGAGGGATAGATTTCTATGTCCCTAGAGGGATTTCTAGGTCCCTAGAGGGATTTCTAGGTCCCTAGAGGGATTTCTATGTCCCTAGAGGGATAGATTTCTATGTCCCTAGAGGGATTTCTATGTCCCTAGAGGGATTTCTATGTCCCTAGAGGGATTTCTATGTCCCTAGAGGGATTTCTATGTCCCTAGAGGGATTTCTATGTCGCTAGAGGGATTTCTAGGTCGCTAGAGGGATTTCTATGTCCCAAGAGGGATTTCTATGTCCCTAGAGGGATAGATTTCTATGTCCCAAGAGGGATTTCTATGTCCCTAGAGGGATTTCTATGTCGCTAGAGGGATTTCTAGGTCGCTAGAGGGATTTCTATGTCCCTAGAGGGATTTCTAGGTCCCTAGAGGGATAGATTTCTATGTCCCTAGAGGGATTTCTATGTCCCAAGAGGGATTTCTATGTCCCAAGAGGGATTTCTATGTCCCTAGAGGGATAGATTTCTATGTCCCTAGAGGGATTTCAATGTCCCTAGAGGGATTTCTATGTCCCAAGAGGGATTTCTATGTCCCAAGAGGGATTTCTAGGTCCCTAGAGGGATTTCTATGTCCCTAGAGGGATAGATTTCTATGTCCCTAGAGGGATTTCTATGTCCCTAGAGGGATTTCTATGTCCCAAGAGGGATTTCTATGTCCCTAGAGGGATTTCTATGTCCCTAGAGGGATTTCTATGTCCCAAGAGGGATAGATTTCTATGTCCCTAGAGGGATTTCTATGTCCCTAGAGGGATTTCTATGTCCCTAGAGGGATAGATTTCTATGTCCCTAGAGGGATTTCTATGTCCCAAGAGGGATAGATTTCTATGTCCCTAGAGGGATTTCTATGTCCCTAGAGGGATTTCTATGTCCCAAGAGGGATTTCTATGTCCCTAGAGGGATTTCTATGTCCCTAGAGGGATAGATTTCTATGTCCCTAGAGGGATTTCTATGTCCCAAGAGGGATTTCTATGTCCCAAGAGGGATTTCTATGTCCCTAGAGGGATAGATTTCTATGTCCCTAGAGGGATTTCAATGTCCCTAGAGGGATTTCTATGTCCCAAGAGGGATTTCTATGTCCCAAGAGGGATTTCTATGTCCCTAGAGGGATTTCTATGTCCCTAGAGGGATAGATTTCTATGTCCCTAGAGGGATTTCTATGTCCCTAGAGGGATTTCTATGTCCCAAGAGGGATTTCTATGTCCCAAGAGGGATTTCTATGTCCCTAGAGGGATTTCTATGTCCCTAGAGGGATAGATTTCTATGTCCCTAGAGGGATTTCTATGTCCCAAGAGGGATTTCTATGTCCCAAGAGGGATTTCTATGTCCCTAGAGGGATAGATTTCTATGTCCCTAGAGGGATTTCAATGTCCCTAGAGGGATTTCTATGTCCCAAGAGGGATTTCTATGTCCCAAGAGGGATTTCTATGTCCCTAGAGGGATTTCTATGTACCTAGAGGGATAGATTTCTATGTCCCTAGAGGGATTTCTATGTCCCTAGAGGGATTTCTATGTCCCAAGAGGGATTTCTATGTCCCAAGAGGGATTTCTATGTCCCTAGAGGGATAGATTTCTATGTCCCTAGAGGGATTTCAATGTCCCTAGAGGGATTTCTATGTCCCAAGAGGGATAGATTTCTATGTCCCTAGAGGGATTTCTATGTCCCTAGAGGGATTTCTATCTCCCAAGAGGGATTTCTATGTCCCTAGAGGGATTTCTATGTCCCTAGAGGGATAGATTTCTATGTCCCTAGAGGGATTTCTATGTCCCAAGAGGGATTTCTATGTCCCAAGAGGGATTTCTATGTCCCTAGAGGGATAGATTTCTATGTCCCTAGAGGGATTTCAATGTCCCTAGAGGGATAGATTTCTATGTCCCTAGAGGGATTTCTAGGTCCCTAGAGGGATTTCTATGTCCCTAGAGGGATTTCTATGTCCCTAGAGGGATAGATTTCTATGTCCCTAGAGGGATTTCAATGTCCCTAGAGGGATTTCTATGTCCCAAGAGGGATTTCTATGTCCCAAGAGGGATTTCTATGTCCCTAGAGGGATTTCTATGTCCCTAGAGGGATAGATTTCTATGTCCCTAGAGGGATTTCTATGTCCCTAGAGGGATTTCTATGTCCCAAGAGGGATTTCTATGTCCCAAGAGGGATTTCTATGTCCCTAGAGGGATAGATTTCTATGTCCCTAGAGGGATTTCAATGTCCCTAGAGGGATTTCTATGTCCCAAGAGGGATTTCTATGTCCCAAGAGGGATTTCTATGTCCCTAGAGGGATTTCTATGTCCCTAGAGGGATAGATTTCTATGTCCCTAGAGGGATTTCTAGGTCCCTAGAGGGATTTCTAGGTCCCTAGAGGGATTTCTATGTCCCTAGAGGGATAGATTTCTATGTCCCTAGAGGGATTTCTATGTCCCTAGAGGGATTTCTATGTCCCTAGAGGGATTTCTATGTCCCTAGAGGGATTTCTATGTCCCTAGAGGGATTTCTATGTCGCTAGAGGGATTTCTAGGTCGCTAGAGGGATTTCTATGTCCCAAGAGGGATTTCTATGTCCCTAGAGGGATAGATTTCTATGTCCCAAGAGGGATTTCTATGTCCCTAGAGGGATTTCTATGTCGCTAGAGGGATTTCTAGGTCGCTAGAGGGATTTCTATGTCCCTAGAGGGATTTCTAGGTCCCTAGAGGGATAGATTTCTATGTCCCTAGAGGGATTTCTATGTCCCAAGAGGGATTTCTATGTCCCAAGAGGGATTTCTATGTCCCTAGAGGGATAGATTTCTATGTCCCTAGAGGGATTTCAATGTCCCTAGAGGGATTTCTATGTCCCAAGAGGGATTTCTATGTCCCAAGAGGGATTTCTATGTCCCTAGAGGGATTTCTATGTCCCTAGAGGGATAGATTTCTATGTCCCTAGAGGGATTTCAATGTCCCTAGAGGGATTTCTATGTCCCAAGAGGGATTTCTATGTCCCAAGAGGGATTTCTATGTCCCTAGAGGGATTTCTATGTACCTAGAGGGATAGATTTCTATGTCCCTAGAGGGATTTCTATGTCCCTAGAGGGATTTCTATGTCCCAAGAGGGATTTCTATGTCCCAAGAGGGATTTCTATGTCCCTAGAGGGATAGATTTCTATGTCCCTAGAGGGATTTCAATGTCCCTAGAGGGATTTCTATGTCCCAAGAGGGATTTCTATGTCCCTAGAGGGATAGATTTCTATGTCCCTAGAGGGATTTCAATGTCCCTAGAGGGATAGATTTCTATGTCCCTAGAGGGATTTCTAGGTCCCTAGAGGGATTTCTATGTCCCTAGAGGGATTTCTATGTCCCTAGAGGGATAGATTTCTATGTCCCTAGAGGGATTTCAATGTCCCTAGAGGGATTTCTATGTCCCAAGAGGGATTTCTATGTCCCAAGAGGGATTTCTATGTCCCTAGAGGGATTTCTATGTCCCTAGAGGGATAGATTTCTATGTCCCTAGAGGGATTTCTATGTCCCTAGAGGGATTTCTATGTCCCAAGAGGGATTTCTATGTCCCAAGAGGGATTTCTATGTCCCTAGAGGGATAGATTTCTATGTCCCTAGAGGGATTTCAATGTCCCTAGAGGGATTTCTATGTCCCAAGAGGGATTTCTATGTCCCAAGAGGGATTTCTATGTCCCTAGAGGGATTTCTATGTCCCTAGAGGGATAGATTTCTATGTCCCTAGAGGGATTTCTAGGTCCCTAGAGGGATTTCTAGGTCCCTAGAGGGATTTCTATGTCCCTAGAGGGATAGATTTCTATGTCCCTAGAGGGATTTCTATGTCCCTAGAGGGATTTCTATGTCCCTAGAGGGATTTCTATGTCCCTAGAGGGATTTCTATGTCCCTAGAGGGATTTCTATGTCGCTAGAGGGATTTCTAGGTCGCTAGAGGGATTTCTATGTCCCAAGAGGGATTTCTATGTCCCAAGAGGGATTTCTATGTCCCAAGAGGGATTTCTATGTCCCTAGAGGGATTTCTATGTCCCTAGAGGGATAGATTTCTATGTCCCTAGAGGGATTTCTAGGTCCCTAGAGGGATTTCTAGGTCCCTAGAGGGATTTCTATGTCCCTAGAGGGATAGATTTCTATGTCCCTAGAGGGATTTCTATGTCCCTAGAGGGATTTCTATGTCCCTAGAGGGATTTCTATGTCCCTAGAGGGATTTCTATGTCCCTAGAGGGATTTCTATGTCGCTAGAGGGATTTCTAGGTCGCTAGAGGGATTTCTATGTCCCAAGAGGGATTTCTATGTCCCTAGAGGGATAGATTTCTATGTCCCAAGAGGGATTTCTATGTCCCTAGAGGGATTTCTATGTCGCTAGAGGGATTTCTAGGTCGCTAGAGGGATTTCTATGTCCCTAGAGGGATTTCTAGGTCCCTAGAGGGATAGATTTCTATGTCCCTAGAGGGATTTCTATGTCCCAAGAGGGATTTCTATGTCCCAAGAGGGATTTCTATGTCCCTAGAGGGATAGATTTCTATGTCCCTAGAGGGATTTCAATGTCCCTAGAGGGATTTCTATGTCCCAAGAGGGATTTCTATGTCCCAAGAGGGATTTCTATGTCCCTAGAGGGATTTCTATGTCCCTAGAGGGATAGATTTCTATGTCCCTAGAGGGATTTCAATGTCCCTAGAGGGATAGATTTCTATGTCCCAAGAGGGATTTCTATGTCCCTAGAGGGATTTCTATGTCGCTAGAGGGATTTCTAGGTCGCTAGAGGGATTTCTATGTCCCTAGAGGGATTTCTAGGTCCCTAGAGGGATAGATTTCTATGTCCCTAGAGGGATTTCTATGTCCCAAGAGGGATTTCTATGTCCCAAGAGGGATTTCTATGTCCCTAGAGGGATAGATTTCTATGTCCCTAGAGGGATTTCAATGTCCCTAGAGGGATTTCTATGTCCCAAGAGGGATTTCTATGTCCCAAGAGGGATTTCTATGTCCCTAGAGGGATTTCTATGTCCCTAGAGGGATAGATTTCTATGTCCCTAGAGGGATTTCAATGTCCCTAGAGGGATTTCTATGTCCCAAGAGGGATTTCTATGTCCCAAGAGGGATTTCTATGTCCCTAGAGGGATTTCTATGTACCTAGAGGGATAGATTTCTATGTCCCTAGAGGGATTTCTATGTCCCTAGAGGGATTTCTATGTCCCAAGAGGGATTTCTATGTCCCAAGAGGGATTTCTATGTCCCTAGAGGGATAGATTTCTATGTCCCTAGAGGGATTTCAATGTCCCTAGAGGGATTTCTATGTCCCAAGAGGGATTTCTATGTCCCTAGAGGGATAGATTTCTATGTCCCTAGAGGGATTTCTATGTCCCTAGAGGGATTTCTATGTCCCTAGAGGGATTTCTATGTCCCTAGAGGGATTTCTATGTCCCTAGAGGGATAGATTTCTATGTCCCAAGAGGGATTTCTATGTCCCTAGAGGGATTTCTATGTCGCTAGAGGGATTTCTAGGTCGCTAGAGGGATTTCTATGTCCCTAGAGGGATTTCTAGGTCCCTAGAGGGATAGATTTCTATGTCCCTAGAGGGATTTCTATGTCCCAAGAGGGATTTCTAGGTCGCTAGAGGGATTTCTATGTCCCAAGAGGGATTTCTATGTCCCTAGAGGGATAGATTTCTATGTCCCAAGAGGGATTTCTATGTCCCTAGAGGGATTTCTATGTCGCTAGAGGGATTTCTAGGTCGCTAGAGGGATTTCTATGTCCCTAGAGGGATTTCTAGGTCCCTAGAGGGATAGATTTCTATGTCCCTAGAGGGATTTCTATGTCCCAAGAGGGATTTCTATGTCCCAAGAGGGATTTCTATGTCCCTAGAGGGATAGATTTCTATGTCCCTAGAGGGATTTCAATGTCCCTAGAGGGATTTCTATGTCCCAAGAGGGATTTCTATGTCCCAAGAGGGATTTCTAGGTCCCTAGAGGGATTTCTATGTCCCTAGAGGGATAGATTTCTATGTCCCTAGAGGGATTTCTATGTCCCTAGAGGGATTTCTATGTCCCAAGAGGGATTTCTATGTCCCTAGAGGGATAGATTTCTATGTCCCTAGAGGGATTTCTATGTCCCTAGAGGGATTTCTATGTCCCAAGAGGGATTTCTATGTCCCTAGAGGGATTTCTATGTCCCTAGAGGGATAGATTTCTATGTCCCTAGAGGGATTTCTATGTCCCTAGAGGGATTTCTATGTCCCTAGAGGGATTTCTATGTCCCAAGAGGGATTTCTATGTCCCTAGAGGGATTTCTATGTCCCTAGAGGGATAGATTTCTATGTCCCTAGAGGGATTTCTATGTCCCAAGAGGGATTTCTAGGTCCCAAGAGGGATTTCTATGTCCCTAGAGGGATAGATTTCTATGTCCCTAGAGGGATTTCAATGTCCCTAGAGGGATAGATTTCTATGTCCCTAGAGGGATTTCTAGGTCCCTAGAGGGATTTCTATGTCCCTAGAGGGATTTCTATGTCCCAAGAGGGATAGATTTCTATGTCCCTAGAGGGATTTCTATGTCCCTAGAGGGATTTCTATGTCCCTAGAGGGATAGATTTCTATGTCCCTAGAGGGATTTCTATGTCCCAAGAGGGATAGATTTCTATGTCCCTAGAGGGATTTCTATGTCCCTAGAGGGATTTCTATGTCCCAAGAGGGATTTCTATGTCCCTAGAGGGATTTCTATGTCCCTAGAGGGATAGATTTCTATGTCCCTAGAGGGATTTCTATGTCCCAAGAGGGATTTCTATGTCCCAAGAGGGATTTCTATGTCCCTAGAGGGATAGATTTCTATGTCCCTAGAGGGATTTCAATGTCCCTAGAGGGATTTCTATGTCCCAAGAGGGATTTCTATGTCCCAAGAGGGATTTCTATGTCCCTAGAGGGATTTCTATGTCCCTAGAGGGATAGATTTCTATGTCCCTAGAGGGATTTCTATGTCCCTAGAGGGATTTCTATGTCCCAAGAGGGATTTCTATGTCCCAAGAGGGATTTCTATGTCCCTAGAGGGATAGATTTCTATGTCCCTAGAGGGATTTTTATGTCCCTAGAGGGATTTCTATGTCCCTAGAGGGATAGATTTCTATGTCCCTAGAGGGATAGATTTCTATGTCCCTAGAGGGATTTCTATGTCCCAAGAGGGATTTCTATGTCCCAAGAGGGATTTCTATGTCCCTAGAGGGATAGATTTCTATGTCCCTAGAGGGATTTCAATGTCCCTAGAGGGATTTCTATGTCCCAAGAGGGATTTCTATGTCCCAAGAGGGATTTCTAGGTCCCTAGAGGGATTTCTATGTCCCTAGAGGGATAGATTTCTATGTCCCTAGAGGGATTTCTATGTCCCTAGAGGGATTTCTATGTCCCAAGAGGGATTTCTATGTCCCTAGAGGGATAGATTTCTATGTCCCTAGAGGGATTTCTATGTCCCTAGAGGGATTTCTATGTCCCAAGAGGGATTTCTATGTCCCTAGAGGGATTTCTATGTCCCTAGAGGGATAGATTTCTATGTCCCTAGAGGGATTTCTATGTCCCTAGAGGGATTTCTATGTCCCTAGAGGGATTTCTATGTCCCAAGAGGGATTTCTATGTCCCTAGAGGGATTTCTATGTCCCTAGAGGGATAGATTTCTATGTCCCTAGAGGGATTTCTATGTCCCAAGAGGGATTTCTAGGTCCCAAGAGGGATTTCTATGTCCCTAGAGGGATAGATTTCTATGTCCCTAGAGGGATTTCAATGTCCCTAGAGGGATAGATTTCTATGTCCCTAGAGGGATTTCTAGGTCCCTAGAGGGATTTCTATGTCCCTAGAGGGATTTCTATGTCCCAAGAGGGATAGATTTCTATGTCCCTAGAGGGATTTCTATGTCCCTAGAGGGATTTCTATGTCCCTAGAGGGATAGATTTCTATGTCCCTAGAGGGATTTCTATGTCCCAAGAGGGATAGATTTCTATGTCCCTAGAGGGATTTCTATGTCCCTAGAGGGATTTCTATGTCCCAAGAGGGATTTCTATGTCCCTAGAGGGATTTCTATGTCCCTAGAGGGATAGATTTCTATGTCCCTAGAGGGATTTCTATGTCCCAAGAGGGATTTCTATGTCCCAAGAGGGATTTCTATGTCCCTAGAGGGATAGATTTCTATGTCCCTAGAGGGATTTCAATGTCCCTAGAGGGATTTCTATGTCCCAAGAGGGATTTCTATGTCCCAAGAGGGATTTCTATGTCCCTAGAGGGATTTCTATGTCCCTAGAGGGATAGATTTCTATGTCCCTAGAGGGATTTCTATGTCCCTAGAGGGATTTCTATGTCCCAAGAGGGATTTCTATGTCCCAAGAGGGATTTCTATGTCCCTAGAGGGATTTCTATGTCCCTAGAGGGATAGATTTCTATGTCCCTAGAGGGATTTCTATGTCCCTAGAGGTATAGATTTCTATGTCCCTAGAGGGATTTCTATGTCCCTAGAGGGATTTCTATGTCCCTAGAGGTATAGATTTCTATGTCCCTAGAGGGATTTCTATGTCCCTAGAGGGATTTCTATGTCCCAAGAGGGATTTCTATGTCCCAAGAGGGATTTCTATGTCCCTAGAGGGATAGATTTCTATGTCCCTAGAGGGATTTCAATGTCCCTAGAGGGATTTCTATGTCCCAAGAGGGATTTCTATGTCCCAAGAGGGATTTCTATGTCCCTAGAGGGATTTCTATGTCCCTAGAGGGATAGATTTCTATGTCCCTAGAGGGATTTCTAGGTCCCTAGAGGGATTTCTAGGTCCCTAGAGGGATTTCTATGTCCCTAGAGGGATAGATTTCTATGTCCCTAGAGGGATTTCTATGTCCCTAGAGGGATTTCTATGTCCCAAGAGTGATTTCTATGTCCCTAGAGGGATAGATTTCTATTTCCCTAGAGGGATTTCTATGTCCCTAGAGGGATTTCTAGGTCCCTAGAGAGAGAGATTTCTATGTCCTTAGAGGGATTTCTATGTCGCTAGAGGGATTTCTAGGTCCCTAGAGGGATTTCTATGTCCCAGAGGGATTTCTAGGTCCCTAGAGGGATTTCTATGTCCCTAGAGGGATAGATTTCTATGTCCCTAGAGGGATTTTTATGTCCCTAGAGGGATTTCTATGTCCCTAGAGGGATAGATTTCTATGTCCCTAGAGGGATAGATTTCTATGTCCCTAGAGGGATTTCTATGTCCCAAGAGGGATTTCTATGTCCCAAGAGGGATTTCTATGTCCCTAGAGGGATAGATTTCTATGTCCCTAGAGGGATTTCAATGTCCCTAGAGGGATTTCTATGTCCCAAGAGGGATTTCTATGTCCCAAGAGGGATTTCTATGTCCCTAGAGGGATTTCTATGTCCCTAGAGGGATAGATTTCTATGTCCCTAGAGGGATTTCTATGTCCCTAGAGGGATTTCTATGTCCCAAGAGGGATTTCTATGTCCCAAGAGGGATTTCTATGTCCCTAGAGGGATAGATTTCTATGTCCCTAGAGGGATTTCAATGTCCCTAGAGGGATTTCTATGTCCCAAGAGGGATAGATTTCTATGTCCCTAGAGGGATTTCTATGTCCCTAGAGGGATTTCTATGTCCCAAGAGGGATTTCTATGTCCCTAGAGGGATTTCTATGTCCCTAGAGGGATAGATTTCTATGTCCCTAGAGGGATTTCTATGTCCCAAGAGGGATTTCTATGTCCCAAGAGGGATTTCTATGTCCCTAGAGGGATAGATTTCTATGTCCCTAGAGGGATTTCAATGTCCCTAGAGGGATAGATTTCTATGTCCCTAGAGGGATTTCTAGGTCCCTAGAGGGATTTCTATGTCCCTAGAGGGATTTCTATGTCCCTAGAGGGATAGATTTCTATGTCCCTAGAGGGATTTCAATGTCCCTAGAGGGATTTCTATGTCCCAAGAGGGATTTCTATGTCCCAAGAGGGATTTCTATGTCCCTAGAGGGATTTCTATGTCCCTAGAGGGATAGATTTCTATGTCCCTAGAGGGATTTCTATGTCCCTAGAGGGATTTCTATGTCCCAAGAGGGATTTCTATGTCCCAAGAGGGATTTCTATGTCCCTAGAGGGATAGATTTCTATGTCCCTAGAGGGATTTCAATGTCCCTAGAGGGATTTCTATGTCCCAAGAGGGATTTCTATGTCCCAAGAGGGATTTCTATGTCCCTAGAGGGATTTCTATGTCCCTAGAGGGATAGATTTCTATGTCCCTAGAGGGATTTCTAGGTCCCTAGAGGGATTTCTAGGTCCCTAGAGGGATTTCTATGTCCCTAGAGGGATAGATTTCTATGTCCCTAGAGGGATTTCTATGTCCCTAGAGGGATTTCTATGTCCCTAGAGGGATTTCTATGTCCCTAGAGGGATTTCTATGTCCCTAAAGGGATTTCTATGTCGCTAGAGGGATTTCTAGGTCGCTAGAGGGATTTCTATGTCCCAAGAGGGATTTCTATGTCCCTAGAGGGATAGATTTCTATGTCCCAAGAGGGATTTCTATGTCCCTAGAGGGATTTCTATGTCGCTAGAGGGATTTCTAGGTCGCTAGAGGGATTTCTATGTCCCTAGAGGGATTTCTAGGTCCCTAGAGGGATAGATTTCTATGTCCCTAGAGGGATTTCTATGTCCCAAGAGGGATTTCTATGTCCCAAGAGGGATTTCTATGTCCCTAGAGGGATAGATTTCTATGTCCCTAGAGGGATTTCAATGTCCCTAGAGGGATTTCTATGTCCCAAGAGGGATTTCTATGTCCCAAGAGGGATTTCTAGGTCCCTAGAGGGATTTCTATGTCCCTAGAGGGATAGATTTCTATGTCCCTAGAGGGATTTCTATGTCCCTAGAGGGATTTCTATGTCCCAAGAGGGATTTCTATGTCCCTAGAGGGATAGATTTCTATGTCCCTAGAGGGATTTCTATGTCCCTAGAGGGATTTCTATGTCCCAAGAGGGATTTCTATGTCCCTAGAGGGATTTCTATGTCCCTAGAGGGATAGATTTCTATGTCCCTAGAGGGATTTCTATGTCCCAAGAGGGATAGATTTCTATGTCCCTAGAGGGATTTCTATGTCCCTAGAGGGATTTCTATGTCCCAAGAGGGATTTCTATGTCCCTAGAGGGATTTCTATGTCCCTAGAGGGATAGATTTCTATGTCCCTAGAGGGATTTCTATGTCCCAAGAGGGATTTCTATGTCCCAAGAGGGATTTCTATGTCCCTAGAGGGATAGATTTCTATGTCCCTAGAGGGATTTCAATGTCCCTAGAGGGATAGATTTCTATGTCCCTAGAGGGTTTTCTAGGTCCCTAGAGGGATTTCTATGTCCCTAGAGGGATTTCTATGTCCCAAGAGGGATAGATTTCTATGTCCCTAGAGGGATTTCTATGTCCCTAGAGGGATTTCTATGTCCCTAGAGGGATAGATTTCTATGTCCCTAGAGGGATTTCTATGTCCCTAGAGGGATTTCTATGTCCCAAGAGGGATTTCTATGTCCCTAGAGGGATTTCTATGTCCCTAGAGGGATAGATTTCTATGTCCCTAGAGGGATTTCTATGTCCCAAGAGGGATTTCTATGTCCCAAGAGGGATTTCTATGTCCCTAGAGGGATAGATTTCTATGTCCCTAGAGGGATTTCAATGTCCCTAGAGGGATTTCTATGTCCCAAGAGGGATTTCTATGTCCCAAGAGGGATTTCTATGTCCCTAGAGGGATTTCTATGTCCCTAGAGGGATAGATTTCTATGTCCCTAGAGGGATTTCTATGTCCCTAGAGGGATTTCTATGTCCCAAGAGGGATTTCTATGTCCCAAGAGGGATTTCTATGTCCCTAGAGGGATTTCTATGTCCCTAGAGGGATAGATTTCTATGTCCCTAGAGGGATTTCTATGTCCCAAGAGGGATTTCTATGTCCCAAGAGGGATTTCTATGTCCCTAGAGGGATAGATTTCTATGTCCCTAGAGGGATTTCAATGTCCCTAGAGGGATTTCTATGTCCCAAGAGGGATTTCTATGTCCCAAGAGGGATTTCTATGTCCCTAGAGGGATTTCTATGTCCCTAGAGGTATAGATTTCTATGTCCCTAGAGGGATTTCTATGTCCCTAGAGGGATTTCTATGTCCCAAGAGGGATTTCTATGTCCCAAGAGGGATTTCTATGTCCCTAGAGGGATAGATTTCTATGTCCCTAGAGGGATTTCAATGTCCCTAGAGGGATTTCTATGTCCCAAGAGGGATTTCTATGTCCCAAGAGGGATTTCTATGTCCCTAGAGGGATTTCTATGTCCCTAGAGGGATAGATTTCTCTGTCCCTAGAGGGATTTCTAGGTCCCTAGAGGGATTTCTAGGTCCCTAGAGGGATTTCTATGTCCCTAGAGGGATAGATTTCTATGTCCCTAGAGGGATTTCTATGTCCCTAGAGGGATTTCTATGTCCCAAGAGTGATTTCTATGTCCCTAGAGGGATAGATTTCTATTTCCCTAGAGGGATTTCTATGTCCCTAGAGGGATTTCTAGGTCCCTAGAGAGAGAGATTTCTATGTCCTTAGAGGGATTTCTATGTCGCTAGAGGGATTTCTAGGTCCCTAGAGGGATTTCTATGTCCCAGAGGGATTTCTAGGTCCCTAGAGGGATTTCTATGTCCCTAGAGGGATAGATTTCTATGTCCCTAGAGGGATTTCTATGTCCCTAGAGGGATAGATTTCTATGTCCCTAGAGGGATTTCTATGTCCCTAGAGGGATTTCTATGTCCCTAGAGGGATTTCTAGGTCCCAAGAGGGATTTCTATGTCCCTAGAGGGATATATTTCTATGTCCCTAGAGGGATTTCTATGTCCCTAGAGACGGTTACCTTGGATAACCTTTCAAAATAGGAATGTAATAATATTGGAAATAAATAAATCGAAGTAATAACAATATAATTAAATATATAACATGTTATAAAATAATGTTGTATATAATGTAAATAAATATAATAACGAGATCAATAAATAGAGTAATAATAATGGAAATACATAAATCGAAGTAATAACAATATAATTGAATATATAACATATTATAAAATAATTTGGTATATAATGTAAATAAATAAAATAATGAGATCAATAAATACTCCAATATATAAACGATTTAAAATTAAAATAATTATCTAAAACTAGTATAAAGTATAATAAATAAATAATAAGTATATTTAATCATAAATAATAAGTGTAGGATGTAAAATAATGCAACATATATAAAATATTTAAAATTCAAAAAATTATTTAAAAACTTAACATTCAATCGCATTTCGGTGGAAAATGGGTTGCTATACAGTTCAACATGGATTGAAAAGAGTCTCTATCCCTACATTTCCTATTTTTCTGCAAAATGTTTTTCTCCTGGCAAAAATGAATTGCATCTTCCTCGGTTCTTGCCAAATCCCAAATAAGCATTGTCGTATAACTAAGAAACACCAAACAACAAAATATCGACATTATCTTGTATTATTAACAAAGAACAACTGAGCAACAAACACAACAACGCTCGAACAGACTAGTAAACAAACAATGATGTCTGTCAAAAATGTAAGGTTATCCAAGGTAACTGGTAGAAATGTAACTGTTATCTTGGGTTTTGAGAGGGATATCTGGAGTTTTAGGAGGGATTTCTAGGTCCCTAGAGGAATTTCTATGTCCCTAGAGGGATTTCTATGTCCCTAGAGGGATTTCTAGGTCCCTAGAGGGATTTCTATGTCCCAAGAGGGATTTCTATGTCCCTAGAGGGATAGATTTCTATGTCCCTAGAGGGATTTCTATGTCCCTAGAGGGATTTCTATGTCCCTAGAGGGATTTCTAGGTCCCTAGAGGGATTTCTACGTCCCTAGAGGGATTTCTATGTCCCAAGAGGGATTTCTATGTCCCTAGAGGGATAGATTTCTATGTCCCTAGAGGGATTTCTAGGTCCCTAGAGGGATTTCTATGTCCCTAGAGGGATAGATTTCTATGTCCCTAGAGGGATTTCTATGTCCCTAGAGGGATTTCTATGTCCCAAGAGGGATTTCTATGTCCCTAGAGGGATAGATTTCTATGTCCCTAGAGGGATTTCAATGTCCCTAGAGGGATTTCTATGTCCCAAAGGGATTTCTATGTCCCAAGAGGGATTTCTATGTCCCTAGAGGGATTTCTATGTCCCTAGAGGGATAGATTTCTATGTCCCTAGAGGGATTTCTAGGTCCCTAGAGGGATTTCTATGTCCCTAGAGGGATAGATTTCTATGTCCCTAGAGGGATTTCTATGTCCCTAGAGGGATTTCTATGTCCCAAGAGGGATTTCTATGTCCCTAGAGGGATAGATTTCTATGTCCCTAGAGGGATTTCTATGTCCCTAGAGGGATTTCTATGTCCCAAGAGGGATTTCTATGTCCCTAGAGGGATTTCTATGTCCCTAGAGGGATAGATTTCTATGTCCCTAGAGGGATTTCTATGTCCCAAGAGGGATAGATTTCTATGTCCCTAGAGGGATTTCTATGTCCCTAGAGGGATTTCTATGTCCCAAGAGGGATTTCTATGTCCCTAGAGGGATTTCTATGTCCCTAGAGGGATAGATTTCTATGTCCCTAGAGGGATTTCTATGTCCCAAGAGGGATTTCTATGTCCCAAGAGGGATTTCTATGTCCCTAGAGGGATAGATTTCTATGTCCCTAGAGGGATTTCAATGTCCCTAGAGGGATAGATTTCTATGTCCCTAGAGGGTTTTCTAGGTCCCTAGAGGGATTTCTATGTCCCTAGAGGGATTTCTATGTCCCAAGAGGGATAGATTTCTATGTCCCTAGAGGGATTTCTATGTCCCTAGAGGGATTTCTATGTCCCTAGAGGGATAGATTTCTATGTCCCTAGAGGGATTTCTATGTCCCTAGAGGGATTTCTATGTCCCAAGAGGGATTTCTATGTCCCTAGAGGGATTTCTATGTCCCTAGAGGGATAGATTTCTATGTCCCTAGAGGGATTTCTATGTCCCAAGAGGGATTTCTATGTCCCAAGAGGGATTTCTATGTCCCTAGAGGGATAGATTTCTATGTCCCTAGAGGGATTTCAATGTCCCTAGAGGGATTTCTATGTCCCAAGAGGGATTTCTATGTCCCAAGAGGGATTTCTATGTCCCTAGAGGGATTTCTATGTCCCTAGAGGGATAGATTTCTATGTCCCTAGAGGGATTTCTATGTCCCTAGAGGGATTTCTATGTCCCAAGAGGGATTTCTATGTCCCAAGAGGGATTTCTATGTCCCTAGAGGGATTTCTATGTCCCTAGAGGGATAGATTTCTATGTCCCTAGAGGGATTTCTATGTCCCAAGAGGGATTTCTATGTCCCAAGAGGGATTTCTATGTCCCTAGAGGGATAGATTTCTATGTCCCTAGAGGGATTTCAATGTCCCTAGAGGGATTTCTATGTCCCAAGAGGGATTTCTATGTCCCAAGAGGGATTTCTATGTCCCTAGAGGGATTTCTATGTCCCTAGAGGTATAGATTTCTATGTCCCTAGAGGGATTTCTATGTCCCTAGAGGGATTTCTATGTCCCAAGAGGGATTTCTATGTCCCAAGAGGGATTTCTATGTCCCTAGAGGGATAGATTTCTATGTCCCTAGAGGGATTTCAATGTCCCTAGAGGGATTTCTATGTCCCAAGAGGGATTTCTATGTCCCAAGAGGGATTTCTATGTCCCTAGAGGGATTTCTATGTCCCTAGAGGGATAGATTTCTCTGTCCCTAGAGGGATTTCTAGGTCCCTAGAGGGATTTCTAGGTCCCTAGAGGGATTTCTATGTCCCTAGAGGGATAGATTTCTATGTCCCTAGAGGGATTTCTATGTCCCTAGAGGGATTTCTATGTCCCAAGAGTGATTTCTATGTCCCTAGAGGGATAGATTTCTATTTCCCTAGAGGGATTTCTATGTCCCTAGAGGGATTTCTAGGTCCCTAGAGAGAGAGATTTCTATGTCCTTAGAGGGATTTCTATGTCGCTAGAGGGATTTCTAGGTCCCTAGAGGGATTTCTATGTCCCAGAGGGATTTCTAGGTCCCTAGAGGGATTTCTATGTCCCTAGAGGGATAGATTTCTATGTCCCTAGAGGGATTTCTATGTCCCTAGAGGGATAGATTTCTATGTCCCTAGAGGGATTTCTATGTCCCTAGAGGGATTTCTATGTCCCTAGAGGGATTTCTAGGTCCCAAGAGGGATTTCTATGTCCCTAGAGGGATATATTTCTATGTCCCTAGAGGGATTTCTATGTCCCTAGAGACGGTTACCTTGGATAACCTTTCAAAATAGGAATGTAATAATATTGGAAATAAATAAATCGAAGTAATAACAATATAATTAAATATATAACATGTTATAAAATAATGTTGTATATAATGTAAATAAATATAATAACGAGATCAATAAATAGAGTAATAATAATGGAAATACATAAATCGAAGTAATAACAATATAATTGAATATATAACATATTATAAAATAATTTGGTATATAATGTAAATAAATAAAATAATGAGATCAATAAATACTCCAATATATAAACGATTTAAAATTAAAATAATTATCTAAAACTAGTATAAAGTATAATAAATAAATAATAAGTATATTTAATCATAAATAATAAGTGTAGGATGTAAAATAATGCAACATATATAAAATATTTAAAATTCAAAAAATTATTTAAAAACTTAACATTCAATCGCATTTCGGTGGAAAATGGGTTGCTATACAGTTCAACATGGATTGAAAAGAGTCTCTATCCCTACATTTCCTATTTTTCTGCAAAATGTTTTTCTCCTGGCAAAAATGAATTGCATCTTCCTCGGTTCTTGCCAAATCCCAAATAAGCATTGTCGTATAACTAAGAAACACCAAACAACAAAATATCGACATTATCTTGTATTATTAACAAAGAACAACTGAGCAACAAACACAACAACGCTCGAACAGACTAGTAAACAAACAATGATGTCTGTCAAAAATGTAAGGTTATCCAAGGTAACTGGTAGAAATGTAACTGTTATCTTGGGTTTTGAGAGGGATATCTGGAGTTTTAGGAGGGATTTCTAGGTCCCTAGAGGAATTTCTATGTCCCTAGAGGGATTTCTATGTCCCTAGAGGGATTTCTAGGTCCCTAGAGGGATTTCTATGTCCCAAGAGGGATTTCTATGTCCCTAGAGGGATAGATTTCTATGTCCCTAGAGGGATTTCTATGTCCCTAGAGGGATTTCTATGTCCCTAGAGGGATTTCTAGGTCCCTAGAGGGATTTCTACGTCCCTAGAGGGATTTCTATGTCCCAAGAGGGATTTCTATGTCCCTAGAGGGATAGATTTCTATGTCCCTAGAGGGATTTCTAGGTCCCTAGAGGGATTTCTATGTCCCTAGAGGGATAGATTTCTATGTCCCTAGAGGGATTTCTATGTCCCTAGAGGGATTTCTATGTCCCAAGAGGGATTTCTATGTCCCTAGAGGGATAGATTTCTATGTCCCTAGAGGGATTTCAATGTCCCTAGAGGGATTTCTATGTCCCAAAGGGATTTCTATGTCCCAAGAGGGATTTCTATGTCCCTAGAGGGATTTCTATGTCCCTAGAGGGATAGATTTCTATGTCCCTAGAGGGATTTCTAGGTCCCTAGAGGGATTTCTAGGTCCCTAGAGGGATTTCTATGTCCCTAGAGGGATAGATTTCTATGTCCCTAGAGGGATTTCTATGTCCCTAGAGGGATTTCTATGTCCCTAGAGGGATTTCTATGTCCCTAGAGGGATTTCTATGTCCCTAGAGGGATTTCTATGTCGCTAGAGGGATTTCTAGGTCGCTAGAGGGATTTCTATGTCCCAAGAGGGATTTCTATGTCCCTAGAGGGATAGATTTCTATGTCCCAAGAGGGATTTCTATGTCCCTAGAGGGATTTCTATGTCGCTAGAGGGATTTCTAGGTCGCTAGAGGGATTTCTATGTCCCTAGAGGGATTTCTAGGTCCCTAGAGGGATAGATTTCTATGTCCCTAGAGGGATTTCTATGTCCCAAGAGGGATTTCTATGTCCCAAGAGGGATTTCTATGTCCCTAGAGGGATAGATTTCTATGTCCCTAGAGGGATTTCAATGTCCCTAGAGGGATTTCTATGTCCCAAGAGGGATTTCTATGTCCCAAGAGGGATTTCTAGGTCCCTAGAGGGATTTCTATGTCCCTAGAGGGATAGATTTCTATGTCCCTAGAGGGATTTCTATGTCCCTAGAGGGATTTCTATGTCCCAAGAGGGATTTCTATGTCCCTAGAGGGATAGATTTCTATGTCCCTAGAGGGATTTCTATGTCCCTAGAGGGATTTCTATGTCCCAAGAGGGATTTCTATGTCCCTAGAGGGATTTCTATGTCCCTAGAGGGATAGATTTCTATGTCCCTAGAGGGATTTCTATGTCCCAAGAGGGATAGATTTCTATGTCCCTAGAGGGATTTCTATGTCCCTAGAGGGATTTCTATGTCCCAAGAGGGATTTCTATGTCCCTAGAGGGATTTCTATGTCCCTAGAGGGATAGATTTCTATGTCCCTAGAGGGATTTCTATGTCCCAAGAGGTATTTCTATGTCCCAAGAGGGATTTCTATGTCCCTAGAGGGATAGATTTCTATGTCCCTAGAGGGATTTCAATGTCCCTAGAGGGATAGATTTCTATGTCCCTAGAGGGATTTCTAGGTCCCTAGAGGGATTTCTATGTCCCTAGAGGGATTTCTATGTCCCAAGAGGGATAGATTTCTATGTCCCTAGAGGGATTTCTATGTCCCTAGAGGGATTTCTATGTCCCTAGAGGGATAGATTTCTATGTCCCTAGAGGGATTTCTATGTCCCAAGAGGGATAGATTTCTATGTCCCTAGAGGGATTTCTATGTCCCTAGAGGGATTTCTATGTCCCAAGAGGGATTTCTATGTCCCTAGAGGGATTTCTATGTCCCTAGAGGGATAGATTTCTATGTCCCTAGAGGGATTTCTATGTCCCAAGAGGGATTTCTATGTCCCAAGAGGGATTTCTATGTCCCTAGAGGGATAGATTTCTATGTCCCTAGAGGGATTTCAATGTCCCTAGAGGGATTTCTATGTCCCAAGAGGGATTTCTATGTCCCAAGAGGGATTTCTATGTCCCTAGAGGGATTTCTATGTCCCTAGAGGGATAGATTTCTATGTCCCTAGAGGGATTTCTATGTCCCTAGAGGGATTTCTATGTCCCAAGAGGGATTTCTATGTCCCAAGAGGGATTTCTATGTCCCTAGAGGGATTTCTATGTCCCTAGAGGGATAGATTTCTATGTCCCTAGAGGGATTTCTATGTCCCAAGAGGGATTTCTATGTCCCAAGAGGGATTTCTATGTCCCTAGAGGGATAGATTTCTATGTCCCTAGAGGGATTTCAATGTCCCTAGAGGGATTTCTATGTCCCAAGAGGGATTTCTATGTCCCAAGAGGGATTTCTATGTCCCTAGAGGGATTTCTATGTCCCTAGAGGTATAGATTTCTATGTCCCTAGAGGGATTTCTATGTCCCTAGAGGGATTTCTATGTCCCAAGAGGGATTTCTATGTCCCAAGAGGGATTTCTATGTCCCTAGAGGGATAGATTTCTATGTCCCTAGAGGGATTTCAATGTCCCTAGAGGGATTTCTATGTCCCAAGAGGGATTTCTATGTCCCAAGAGGGATTTCTATGTCCCTAGAGGGATTTCTATGTCCCTAGAGGGATAGATTTCTATGTCCCTAGAGGGATTTCTAGGTCCCTAGAGGGATTTCTAGGTCCCTAGAGGGATTTCTATGTCCCTAGAGGGATAGATTTCTATGTCCCTAGAGGGATTTCTATGTCCCTAGAGGGATTTCTATGTCCCAAGAGTGATTTCTATGTCCCTAGAGGGATAGATTTCTATTTCCCTAGAGGGATTTCTATGTCCCTAGAGGGATTTCTAGGTCCCTAGAGAGAGAGATTTCTATGTCCTTAGAGGGATTTCTATGTCGCTAGAGGGATTTCTAGGTCCCTAGAGGGATTTCTATGTCCCAGAGGGATTTCTAGGTCCCTAGAGGGATTTCTATGTCCCTAGAGGGATAGATTTCTATGTCCCTAGAGGGATTTCTATGTCCCTAGAGGGATAGATTTCTATGTCCCTAGAGGGATTTCTATGTCCCTAGAGGGATTTCTATGTCCCTAGAGGGATTTCTAGGTCCCAAGAGGGATTTCTATGTCCCTAGAGGGATATATTTCTATGTCCCTAGAGGGATTTCTATGTCCCTAGAGACGGTTACCTTGGATAACCTTTCAAAATAGGAATGTAATAATATTGGAAATAAATAAATCGAAGTAATAACAATATAATTAAATATATAACATGTTATAAAATAATGTTGTATATAATGTAAATAAATATAATAACGAGATCAATAAATAGAGTAATAATAATGGAAATACATAAATCGAAGTAATAACAATATAATTGAATATATAACATATTATAAAATAATTTGGTATATAATGTAAATAAATAAAATAATGAGATCAATAAATACTCCAATATATAAACGATTTAAAATTAAAATAATTATCTAAAACTAGTATAAAGTATAATAAATAAATAATAAGTATATTTAATCATAAATAATAAGTGTAGGATGTAAAATAATGCAACATATATAAAATATTTAAAATTCAAAAAATTATTTAAAAACTTAACATTCAATCGCATTTCGGTGGAAAATGGGATGCTATACAGTTCAACATGGATTGAAAAGAGTCTCTATCCCTACATTTCCTATTTTTCTGCAAAATGTTTTTCTCCTGGCAAAAATGAATTGCATCTTCCTCGGTTCTTGCCAAATCCCAAATAAGCATTGTCGTATAACTAAGAAACACCAAACAACAAAATATCGACATTATCTTGTATTATTAACAAAGAACAACTGAGCAACAAACACAACAACGCTCGAACAGACTAGTAAACAAACAATGATGTCTGTCAAAAATGTAAGGTTATCCAAGGTAACTGGTAGAAATGTAACTGTTATCTTGGGTTTTGAGAGGGATATCTGGAGTTTTAGGAGGGATTTCTAGGTCCCTAGAGGAATTTCTATGTCCCTAGAGGGATTTCTATGTCCCTAGAGGGATTTCTAGGTCCCTAGAGGGATTTCTATGTCCCAAGAGGGATTTCTATGTCCCTAGAGGGATAGATTTCTATGTCCCTAGAGGGATTTCTATGTCCCTAGAGGGATTTCTATGTCCCTAGAGGGATTTCTAGGTCCCTAGAGGGATTTCTACGTCCCTAGAGGGATTTCTATGTCCCAAGAGGGATTTCTATGTCCCTAGAGGGATAGATTTCTATGTCCCTAGAGGGATTTCTAGGTCCCTAGAGGGATTTCTATGTCCCTAGAGGGATAGATTTCTATGTCCCTAGAGGGATTTCTATGTCCCTAGAGGGATTTCTATGTCCCAAGAGGGATTTCTATGTCCCTAGAGGGATAGATTTCTATGTCCCTAGAGGGATTTCAATGTCCCTAGAGGGATTTCTATGTCCCAAAGGGATTTCTATGTCCCAAGAGGGATTTCTATGTCCCTAGAGGGATTTCTATGTCCCTAGAGGGATAGATTTCTATGTCCCTAGAGGGATTTCTAGGTCCCTAGAGGGATTTCTAGGTCCCTAGAGGGATTTCTATGTCCCTAGAGGGATAGATTTCTATGTCCCTAGAGGGATTTCTATGTCCCTAGAGGGATTTCTATGTCCCTAGAGGGATTTCTATGTCCCTAGAGGGATTTCTATGTCCCTAGAGGGATTTCTATGTCGCTAGAGGGATTTCTAGGTCGCTAGAGGGATTTCTATGTCCCAAGAGGGATTTCTATGTCCCTAGAGGGATAGATTTCTATGTCCCAAGAGGGATTTCTATGTCGCTAGAGGGATTTCTAGGTCGCTAGAGGGATTTCTATGTCCCTAGAGGGATTTCTAGGTCCCTAGAGGGATAGATTTCTATGTCCCTAGAGGGATTTCTATGTCCCAAGAGGGATTTCTATGTCCCAAGAGGGATTTCTATGTCCCTAGAGGGATAGATTTCTATGTCCCTAGAGGGATTTCAATGTCCCTAGAGGGATTTCTATGTCCCAAGAGGGATTTCTATGTCCCAAGAGGGATTTCTAGGTCCCTAGAGGGATTTCTATGTCCCTAGAGGGATAGATTTCTATGTCCCTAGAGGGATTTCTATGTCCCTAGAGGGATTTCTATGTCCCAAGAGGGATTTCTATGTCCCTAGAGGGATAGATTTCTATGTCCCTAGAGGGATTTCTATGTCCCTAGAGGGATTTCTATGTCCCAAGAGGGATTTCTATGTCCCTAGAGGGATTTCTATGTCCCTAGAGGGATAGATTTCTATGTCCCTAGAGGGATTTCTATGTCCCAAGAGGGATAGATTTCTATGTCCCTAGAGGGATTTCTATGTCCCTAGAGGGATTTCTATGTCCCAAGAGTGATTTCTATGTCCCTAGAGGGATTTCTATGTCGCTAGAGGGATTTCTATGTCCCAAGAGGGATTTCTATGTCCCTAGAGGGATAGATTTCTATGTCCCTAGAGGGATTTCTATGTCCCTAGAGGGATTTCTATGTCGCTAGAGGGATTTCTAGGTCGCTAGAGGGATTTCTATGTCCCAAGAGGGATTTCTATGTCCCTAGAGGGATAGATTTCTATGTCCCTAGAGGGATTTCTATGTCGCTAGAGGGATTTCTAGGTCGCTAGAGGGATTTCTATGTCCCTAGAGGGATTTCTAGGTCCCTAGAGGGATAGATTTCTATGTCCCTAGAGGGATTTCTATGTCCCAAGAGGGATTTCTATGTCCCAAGAGGGATTTCTATGTCCCTAGAGGGATAGATTTCTATGTCCCTAGAGGGATTTCAATGTCCCTAGAGGGATTTCTATGTCCCAAGAGGGATTTCTATGTCCCAAGAGGGATTTCTAGGTCCCTAGAGAGATTTCTATGTCCCTAGAGGGATAGATTTCTATGTCCCTAGAGGGATTTCTATGTCCCTAGAGGGATTTCTATGTCCCAAGAGGGATTTCTATGTCCCTAGAGGGATAGATTTCTATGTCCCTAGAGGGATTTCTATGTCCCTAGAGGGATTTCTATGTCCCAAGAGGGATTTCTATGTCCCTAGAGGGATTTCTATGTCCCTAGAGGGATAGATTTCTATGTCCCTAGAGGGATTTCTATGTCCCAAGAGGGATAGCTTTCTATGTCCCTAGAGGGATTTCTATGTCCCTAGAGGGATTTCTATGTCCCAAGAGGGATTTCTATGTCCCTAGAGGGATTTCTATGTCCCTAGAGGGATTTCTATGTCCCTAGAGGGATTTCTATGTCCCAAGAGGGATTTCTATGTCCCTAGAGGGATAGATTTCTATGTCCCTAGAGGGATTTCTATGTCCCTAGAGGGATTTCTATGTCCCAAGAGGGATTTCTATGTCCCTAGAGGGATTTCTATGTCGCTAGAGGGATTTCTAGGTCGCTAGAGGGATTTCTATGTCCCAAGAGGGATTTCTATGTCCCTAGAGGGATAGATTTCTATGTCCCTAGAGGGATTTCTATGTCGCTAGAGGGATTTCTAGGTCGCTAGAGGGATTTCTATGTCCCTAGAGGGATAGATTTCTATGTCCCTAGAGGGATTTCTATGTCCCTAGAGGGATTTCTATGTCCCAAGAGGGATTTCTATGTCCCAAGAGGGATTTCTATGTCCCTAGAGGGATAGATTTCTATGTCCCTAGAGGGATTTCAATGTCCCTAGAGGGATTTCTATGTCCCAAGAGGGATTTCTATGTCCCAAGAGGGATTTCTATGTCCCTAGAGGGATTTCTATGTCCCTAGAGAGATAGATTTCTATGTCCCTAGAGGGATTTCTAGGTCCCTAGAGGGATTTCTAGGTCCCTAGAGGGATTTCTATGTCCCTAGAGGGATTTCTATGTCCCAAGAGGGATTTCTATGTCCCTAGAGGGATAGATTTCTATGTCCCTAGAGGGATTTCTATGTCCCTAGAGGGATTTCTATGTCCCAAGAGGGATTTCTATGTCCCTAGAGGGATTTCTATGTCCCTAGAGGGATTTCTATGTCCCTAGAGGGATAGATTTCTATGTCCCTAGAGGGATTTCTATGTCCCAAGAGGGATAGATTTCTATGTCCCTAGAGGGATTTCTATGTCCCTAGAGGGATTTCTATGTCCCAAGAGGGATTTCTATGTCCCTAGAGGGATTTCTATGTCCCTAGAGGGATAGATTTCTATGTCCCTAGAGGGATTTCTATGTCCCAAGAGGGATTTCTATGTCCCAAGAGGGATTTCTATGTCCCTAGAGGGATAGATTTCTATGTCCCTAGAGGGATTTCAATGTCCCTAGAGGGATTTCTATGTCCCAAGAGGGATTTCTATGTCCCTAGAGGGATTTCTATGTCCCTAGAGGGATAGATTTCTATGTCCCTAGAGGGATTTCTATGTCCCAAGAGGGATTTCTATGTCCCAAGAGGGATTTCTATGTCCCTAGAGGGATAGATTTCTATGTCCCTAGAGGGATTTCAATGTCCCTAGAGGGATTTCTAGGTCGCTAGAGGGATTTCTATGTCCCAAGAGGGATTTCTATGTCCCTAGAGGGATAGATTTCTATGTCCCTAGAGGGATTTCTATGTCGCTAGAGGGATTTCTAGGTCGCTAGAGGGATTTCTATGTCCCTAGAGGGATTTCTAGGTCCCTAGAGGGATAGATTTCTATGTCCCAAGAGGGATTTCTATGTCCCTAGAGGGATAGATTTCTATGTCCCTAGAGGGATTTCTATGTCCCTAGAGGGATTTCTATGTCCCAAGAGGGATTTCTATGTCCCTAGAGGGATTTCTATGTCGCTAGAGGGATTTCTATGTCCCTAGAGGGATAGATTTCTATGTCCCTAGAGGGATTTCTATGTCCCTAGAGGGATAGATTTCTATGTCCCAAGAGGGATTTCTATGTCCCTAGAGGGATTTCTATGTCGCTAGAGGGATTTCTATGTCCCTAGAGGGATTTCTAGGTCCCTAGAGGGATAGATTTCTATGTCCCTAGAGGGATTTCTATGTCCCAAGAGGGATTTCTATGTCGCTAGAGGGATTTCTAGGTCGCTAGAGGGATTTCTATGTCCCTAGAGGGATTTCAATGTCCCTAGAGGGATTTCTATGTCCCAAGAGGGATTTCTATGTCCCAAGAGGGATTTCTAGGTCTCTAGAGGGATTTCTATGTCCCTAGAGGGATTTCTAGGTCCCTAGAGGGATTTCTAGGTCCCTAGAGGGATTTCTATGTCCCTAGAGGGATTTCTATGTCCCAAGAGGGATTTCTATGTCCCTAGAGGGATAGATTTCTATGTCCCTAGAGGGATTTCTATGTCCCTAGAGGGATTTCTATGTCCCAAGAGGGATTTCTATGTCCCTAGAGGGATTTCTATGTCCCTAGAGGGATAGATTTCTATGTCCCTAGAGGGATTTCTATGTCCCTAGAGGGATTTCTATGTCCCTAGAGGGATAGATTTCTATGTCCCTAGAGGGATTTCTATGTCCCAAGAGGGATTTCTATGTCCCTAGAGGGATTTCTATGTCCCTAGAGGGATAGATTTCTATGTCCCTAGAGGGATTTCTATGTCCCAAGAGGGATTTCTATGTCCCAAGAGGGATTTCTATGTCCCTAGAGGGATAGATTTCTATGTCCCTAGAGGGATTTCAATGTCCCTAGAGGGATTTCTATGTCCCAAGAGGGATTTCTATGTCCCTAGAGGGATTTCTATGTCCCTAGAGGGATAGATTTCTATGTCCCTAGAGGGATTTCTATGTCCCAAGAGGGATTTCTATGTCCCAAGAGGGATTTCTATGTCCCTAGAGGGATAGATTTCTATGCCCCTAGAGGGATTTCAATGTCCCTAGAGGGATTTCTATGTCCCAAGAGGGATTTCTAGGTCGCTAGAGGGATTTCTATGTCCCAAGAGGGATTTCTATGTCCCTAGAGGGATAGATTTCTATGTCCCTAGAGGGATTTCTATGTCGCTAGAGGGATTTCTAGGTCGCTAGAGGGATTTCTATGTCCCTAGAGGGATTTCTAGGTCCCTAGAGGGATAGATTTCTATGTCCCAAGAGGGATTTCTATGTCCCTAGAGGGATAGATTTCTATGTCCCTAGAGGGATTTCTATGTCCCTAGAGGGATTTCTATGTCCCAAGAGGGATTTCTATGTCCCTAGAGGGATTTCTATGTCGCTAGAGGGATTTCTATGTCCCTAGAGGGATAGATTTCTATGTCCCTAGAGGGATTTCTATGTTCCTAGAGGGATAGATTTCTATGTCCCAAGAGGGATTTCTATGTCCCTAGAGGGATTTCTATGTCGCTAGAGGGATTTCTATGTCCCTAGAGGGATTTCTATGTCCCTAGAGGGATAGATTTCTATGTCCCTAGAGGGATTTCTATGTCCCTAGAGGGATTTCTATGTCCCAAGAGGGATTTCTATGTCCCAAGAGGGATTTCTATGTCCCTAGAGGGATAGATTTCTATGTCCCTAGAGGGATTTCAATGTCCCTAGAGGGATTTCTATGTCCCAAGAGGGATTTCTATGTCCCTAGAGGGATTTCTATGTCCCAAGAGGGATTTCTAGGTCTCTAGAGGGATTTCTATGTCCCTAGAGGGATTTCTAGGTCCCTAGAGGGATTTCTAGGTCCCTAGAGGGATTTCTATGTCCCTAGAGGGATTTCTATGTCCCAAGAGGGATTTCTATGTCCCTAGAGGGATAGATTTCTATGTCCCTAGAGGGATTTCTATGTCGCTAGAGGGATTTCTATGTCCCTAGAGGGATAGATTTCTATGTCCCTAGAGGGATTTCTATGTCCCTAGAGGGATAGATTTCTATGTCCCAAGAGGGATTTCTATGTCCCTAGAGGGATTTCTATGTCGCTAGAGGGATTTCTATGTCCCTAGAGGGATTTCTAGGTCCCTAGAGGGATAGATTTCTATGTCCCTAGAGGGATTTCTATGTCCCAAGAGGGATTTCTATGTCGCTAGAGGGATTTCTAGGTCGCTAGAGGGATTTCTATGTCCCTAGAGGGATTTCAATGTCCCTAGAGGGATTTCTATGTCCCAAGAGGGATTTCTATGTCCCAAGAGGGATTTCTAGGTCTCTAGAGGGATTTCAATGTCCCTAGAGGGATTTCTATGTCCCAAGAGGGATTTCTATGTCCCAAGAGGGATTTCTATGTCCCTAGAGGGATTTCTATGTCCCTAGAGAGATAGATTTCTATGTCCCTAGAGGGATTTCTAGGTCCCTAGAGGGATTTCTAGGTCCCTAGAGGGATTTCTATGTCCCTAGAGGGATTTCTATGTCCCAAGAGGGATTTCTATGTCCCTAGAGGGATAGATTTCTATGTCCCTAGAGGGATTTCTATGTCCCTAGAGGGATTTCTATGTCCCAAGAGGGATTTCTATGTCCCTAGAGGGATTTCTATGTCCCTAGAGGGATTTCTATGTCCCTAGAGGGATAGATTTCTATGTCCCTAGAGGGATTTCTATGTCCCAAGAGGGATAGATTTCTATGTCCCTAGAGGGATTTCTATGTCCCTAGAGGGATTTCTATGTCCCAAGAGGGATTTCTATGTCCCTAGAGGGATTTCTATGTCCCTAGAGGGATAGATTTCTATGTCCCTAGAGGGATTTCTATGTCCCAAGAGGGATTTCTATGTCCCAAGAGGGATTTCTATGTCCCTAGAGGGATAGATTTCTATGTCCCTAGAGGGATTTCAATGTCCCTAGAGGGATTTCTATGTCCCAAGAGGGATTTCTATGTCCCTAGAGGGATTTCTATGTCCCTAGAGGGATAGATTTCTATGTCCCTAGAGGGATTTCTATGTCCCAAGAGGGATTTCTATGTCCCAAGAGGGATTTCTATGTCCCTAGAGGGATAGATTTCTATGTCCCTAGAGGGATTTCAATGTCCCTAGAGGGATTTCTAGGTCGCTAGAGGGATTTCTATGTCCCAAGAGGGATTTCTATGTCCCTAGAGGGATAGATTTCTATGTCCCTAGAGGGATTTCTATGTCGCTAGAGGGATTTCTAGGTCGCTAGAGGGATTTCTATGTCCCTAGAGGGATTTCTAGGTCCCTAGAGGGATAGATTTCTATGTCCCAAGAGGGATTTCTATGTCCCTAGAGGGATAGATTTCTATGTCCCTAGAGGGATTTCTATGTCCCTAGAGGGATTTCTATGTCCCAAGAGGGATTTCTATGTCCCTAGAGGGATTTCTATGTCGCTAGAGGGATTTCTATGTCCCTAGAGGGATAGATTTCTATGTCCCTAGAGGGATTTCTATGTCCCTAGAGGGATAGATTTCTATGTCCCAAGAGGGATTTCTATGTCCCTAGAGGGATTTCTATGTCGCTAGAGGGATTTCTATGTCCCTAGAGGGATTTCTAGGTCCCTAGAGGGATAGATTTCTATGTCCCTAGAGGGATTTCTATGTCCCAAGAGGGATTTCTATGTCGCTAGAGGGATTTCTAGGTCGCTAGAGGGATTTCTATGTCCCTAGAGGGATTTCAATGTCCCTAGAGGGATTTCTATGTCCCAAGAGGGATTTCTATGTCCCAAGAGGGATTTCTAGGTCTCTAGAGGGATTTCTATGTCCCTAGAGGGATTTCTAGGTCCCTAGAGGGATTTCTAGGTCCCTAGAGGGATTTCTATGTCCCTAGAGGGATTTCTATGTCCCAAGAGGGATTTCTATGTCCCTAGAGGGATAGATTTCTATGTCCCTAGAGGGATTTCTATGTCCCTAGAGGGATTTCTATGTCCCAAGAGGGATTTCTATGTCCCTAGAGGGATTTCTATGTCCCTAGAGGGATAGATTTCTATGTCCCTAGAGGGATTTCTATGTCCCAAGAGGGATAGATTTCTATGTCCCTAGAGGGATTTCTATGTCCCTAGAGGGATTTCTATGTCCCAAGAGGGATTTCTATGTCCCTAGAGGGATTTCTATGTCCCTAGAGGGATAGATTTCTATGTCCCTAGAGGGATTTCTATGTCCCAAGAGGGATTTCTATGTCCCAAGAGGGATTTCTATGTCCCTAGAGGGATAGATTTCTATGTCCCTAGAGGGATTTCAATGTCCCTAGAGGGATTTCTATGTCCCAAGAGGGATTTCTATGTCCCTAGAGGGATTTCTATGTCCCTAGAGGGATAGATTTCTATGTCCCTAGAGGGATTTCTATGTCCCAAGAGGGATTTCTATGTCCCAAGAGGGATTTCTATGTCCCTAGAGGGATAGATTTCTATGCCCCTAGAGGGATTTCAATGTCCCTAGAGGGATTTCTATGTCCCAAGAGGGATTTCTAGGTCGCTAGAGGGATTTCTATGTCCCAAGAGGGATTTCTATGTCCCTAGAGGGATAGATTTCTATGTCCCTAGAGGGATTTCTATGTCGCTAGAGGGATTTCTAGGTCGCTAGAGGGATTTCTATGTCCCTAGAGGGATTTCTAGGTCCCTAGAGGGATAGATTTCTATGTCCCAAGAGGGATTTCTATGTCCCTAGAGGGATAGATTTCTATGTCCCTAGAGGGATTTCTATGTCCCTAGAGGGATTTCTATGTCCCAAGAGGGATTTCTATGTCCCTAGAGGGATTTCTATGTCGCTAGAGGGATTTCTATGTCCCTAGAGGGATAGATTTCTATGTCCCTAGAGGGATTTCTATGTTCCTAGAGGGATAGATTTCTATGTCCCAAGAGGGATTTCTATGTCCCTAGAGGGATTTCTATGTCGCTAGAGGGATTTCTATGTCCCTAGAGGGATTTCTATGTCCCTAGAGGGATAGATTTCTATGTCCCTAGAGGGATTTCTATGTCCCTAGAGGGATTTCTATGTCCCAAGAGGGATTTCTATGTCCCAAGAGGGATTTCTATGTCCCTAGAGGGATAGATTTCTATGTCCCTAGAGGGATTTCAATGTCCCTAGAGGGATTTCTATGTCCCAAGAGGGATTTCTATGTCCCTAGAGGGATTTCTATGTCCCAAGAGGGATTTCTATGTCCCTAGAGGGATAGATTTCTATGTCCCTAGAGGGATTTCTATGTCCCTAGAGGGATTTCTATGTCCCAAGAGGGATTTCTATGTCCCTAGAGGGATTTCTATGTCCCTAGAGGGATAGATTTCTATGTCCCTAGAGGGATTTCTATGTCCCAAGAGGGATAGATTTCTATGTCCCTAGAGGGATTTCTATGTCCCTAGAGGGATAGATTTCTATGTCCCTAGAGGGATTTCAATGTCCCTAGAGGGATTTCTATGTCCCAAGAGGGATTTCTATGTCCCTAGAGGGATTTCTATGTCCCAAGAGGGATTTCTATGTCCCTAGAGGGATAGATTTCTATGTCCCTAGAGGGATTTCTATGTCCCTAGAGGGATTTCTATGTCCCAAGAGGGATTTCTATGTCCCTAGAGGGATTTCTATGTCCCTAGAGGGATAGATTTCTATGTCCCTAGAGGGATTTCTATGTCCCAAGAGGGATAGATTTCTATGTCCCTAGAGGGATTTCTATGTCCCTAGAGGGATTTCTATGTCCCAAGAGGGATTTCTATGTCCCTAGAGGGATTTCTATGTCCCTAGAGGGATAGATTTCTATGTCCCTAGAGGGATTTCTATGTCCCAAGAGGGATTTCTATGTCCCAAGAGGGATTTCTATGTCCCAAGAGGGATTTCTATGTCCCAAGAGGGATTTCTATGTCCCTAGAGGGATTTCTATGTCCCTAGAGGGATAGATTTCTATGTCCCTAGAGGGATTTCTATGTCCCTAGAGGGATTTCTATGTCCCAAGAGGGATTTCTATGTCCCAAGAGGGATTTCTATGTCCCTAGAGGGATAGATTTCTATGTCCCTAGAGGGATTTCAATGTCCCTAGAGGGATTTCTATGTCCCAAGAGGGATTTCTATGTCCCAAGAGGGATTTCTATGTCCCTAGAGGGATTTCTATGTCCCTAGAGGGATAGATTTCTATGTCCCTAGAGGGATTTCTAGGTCCCTAGAGGGATTTCTAGGTCCCTAGAGGGATTTCTATGTCCCTAGAGGGATAGATTTCTATGTCGCTAGAGGGATTCCTAGGTCGCTAGAGGGATTTCTATGTCCCTAGAGGGATAGATTTCTATGTCCCTAGAGGGATTTCTATGTCCCTAGAGGGATTTCTATGTCCCTAGAGGGATAGATTTCTATGTCCCTAGAGGGATTTCTATGTCCCTAGAGGGATTTCTAGGTCCCTAGAGAGAGAGATTTCTATGTCCTTAGAGGGATTTCTATGTCGCTAGAGGGATTTCTAGGTCCCTAGAGGGATTTCTATGTCCCAGAGGGATTTCTAGGTCCCTAGAGGGATTTCTAGGTCCCTAGAGGGATTTCTATGTCCCTAGAGGGATAGATTTCTATGTCCCTAGAGGGATTTCTATGTCCCTAGAGGGATTTCTATGTCCCTAGATGGATTTCTATGTCGCTAGAGGGATTTCTAGGTCGCTAGAGGGATTTCTATGTCCCAAGAGGGATTTCTATGTCCCTAGAGGGATAGATTTCTATGTCCCTAGAGGGATTTCTATGTCCCTAGAGGGATTTCTATGTCGCTAGAGGGATTTCTAGGTCGCTAGAGGGATTTCTATGTCCCAAGAGGGATTTCTATGTCCCTAGAGGGATAGATTTCTATGTCCCTAGAGGGATTTCTATGTCGCTAGAGGGATTTCTAGGTCGCTAGAGGGATTTCTATGTCCCTAGAGGGATTTCTAGGTCCCTAGAGGGATAGATTTCTATGTCCCAAGAGGGATTTCTATGTCCCTAGAGGGATAGATTTCTATGTCCCTAGAGGGATTTCTATGTCCCTAGAGGGATTTCTATGTCCCAAGAGGGATTTCTATGTCCCTAGAGGGATTTCTATGTCGCTAGAGGGATTTCTATGTCCCTAGAGGGATAGATTTCTATGTCCCTAGAGGGATTTCTATGTCCCTAGAGGGATAGATTTCTATGTCCCAAGAGGGATTTCTATGTCCCTAGAGGGATTTCTATGTCGCTAGAGGGATTTCTATGTCCCTAGAGGGATTTCTAGGTCCCTAGAGGGATAGATTTCTATGTCCCTAGAGGGATTTCTATGTCCCAAGAGGGATTTCTATGTCGCTAGAGGGATTTCTAGGTCGCTAGAGGGATTTCTATGTCCCTAGAGGGATTTCAATGTCCCTAGAGGGATTTCTATGTCCCAAGAGGGATTTCTATGTCCCAAGAGGGATTTCTAGGTCCCTAGAGGGATTTCTATGTCCCTAGAGGGATTTCTAGGTCCCTAGAGGGATTTCTAGGTCCCTAGAGGGATTTCTATGTCCCTAGAGGGATTTCTATGTCCCAAGAGGGATTTCTATGTCCCTAGAGGGATAGATTTCTATGTCCCTAGAGGGATTTCTATGTCCCTAGAGGGATTTCTATGTCCCAAGAGGGATTTCTATGTCCCTAGAGGGATTTCTATGTCCCTAGAGGGATAGATTTCTATGTCCCTAGAGGGATTTCTATGTCCCAAGAGGGATAGATTTCTATGTCCCTAGAGGGATTTCTATGTCCCTAGAGGGATTTCTATGTCCCAAGAGGGATTTCTATGTCCCTAGAGGGATTTCTATGTCCCTAGAGGGATAGATTTCTATGTCCCTAGAGGGATTTCTATGTCCCAAGAGGGATTTCTATGTCCCAAGAGGGATTTCTATGTCCCTAGAGGGATAGATGTCTATGTCCCTAGAGGGATTTCAATGTCCCTAGAGGGATTTCTATGTCCCAAGAGGGATTTCTATGTCCCTAGAGGGATTTCTATGTCCCTAGAGGGATAGATTTCTATGTCCCTAGAGGGATTTCTATGTCCCAAGAGGGATTTCTATGTCCCAAGAGGGATTTCTATGTCCCTAGAGGGATAGATTTCTATGCCCCTAGAGGGATTTCAATGTCCCTAGAGGGATTTCTATGTCCCAAGAGGGATTTCTAGGTCGCTAGAGGGATTTCTATGTCCCAAGAGGGATTTCTATGTCCCTAGAGGGATAGATTTCTATGTCCCTAGAGGGATTTCTATGTCGCTAGAGGGATTTCTAGGTCGCTAGAGGGATTTCTATGTCCCTAGAGGGATTTCTAGGTCCCTAGAGGGATAGATTTCTATGTCCCAAGAGGGATTTCTATGTCCCTAGAGGGATAGATTTCTATGTCCCTAGAGGGATTTCTATGTCCCTAGAGGGATTTCTATGTCCCAAGAGGGATTTCTATGTCCCTAGAGGGATTTCTATGTCGCTAGAGGGATTTCTATGTCGCTAGAGGGATAGATTTCTATGTCCCTAGAGGGATTTCTATGTTCCTAGAGGGATAGATTTCTATGTCCCAAGAGGGATTTCTATGTCCCTAGAGGGATTTCTATGTCGCTAGAGGGATTTCTATGTCCCTAGAGGGATTTCTATGTCCCTAGAGGGATAGATTTCTATGTCCCTAGAGGGATTTCTATGTCCCTAGAGGGATTTCTATGTCCCAAGAGGGATTTCTATGTCCCAAGAGGGATTTCTATGTCCCTAGAGGGATAGATTTCTATGTCCCTAGAGGGATTTCAATGTCCCTAGAGGGATTTCTATGTCCCAAGAGGGATTTCTATGTCCCTAGAGGGATTTCTATGTCCCAAGAGGGATTTCTATGTCCCTAGAGGGATAGATTTCTATGTCCCTAGAGGGATTTCTATGTCCCTAGAGGGATTTCTATGTCCCAAGAGGGATTTCTATGTCCCTAGAGGGATTTCTATGTCCCTAGAGGGATAGATTTCTATGTCCCTAGAGGGATTTCTATGTCCCAAGAGGGATAGATTTCTATGTCCCTAGAGGGATTTCTATGTCCCTAGAGGGATAGATTTCTATGTCCCTAGAGGGATTTCAATGTCCCTAGAGGGATTTCTATGTCCCAAGAGGGATTTCTATGTCCCTAGAGGGATTTCTATGTCCCAAGAGGGATTTCTATGTCCCTAGAGGGATAGATTTCTATGTCCCTAGAGGGATTTCTATGTCCCTAGAGGGATTTCTATGTCCCAAGAGGGATTTCTATGTCCCTAGAGGGATTTCTATGTCCCTAGAGGGATAGATTTCTATGTCCCTAGAGGGATTTCTATGTCCCAAGAGGGATAGATTTCTATGTCCCTAGAGGGATTTCTATGTCCCTAGAGGGATTTCTATGTCCCTAGAGGGATAGATTTCTATGTCCCTAGAGGGATTTCTATGTCCCAAGAGGGATTTCTAGGTCCCTAGAGGGATTTCTATGTCCCTAGAGGGATTTCTAGGTCCCTAGAGGGATTTCTAGGTCCCTAGAGGGATTTCTATGTCCCTAGAGGGATTTCTATGTCCCAAGAGGGATTTCTATGTCCCTAGAGGGATAGATTTCTATGTCCCTAGAGGGATTTCTATGTCCCTAGAGGGATTTCTATGTCCCAAGAGGGATTTCTATGTCCCTAGAGGGATTTCTATGTCCCTAGAGGGATAGATTTCTATGTCCCTAGAGGGATTTCTATGTCCCAAGAGGGATAGATTTCTATGTCCCTAGAGGGATTTCTATGTCCCTAGAGGGATTTCTATGTCCCAAGAGGGATTTCTATGTCCCTAGAGGGATTTCTATGTCCCTAGAGGGATAGATTTCTATGTCCCTAGAGGGATTTCTATGTCCCAAGAGGGATTTCTATGTCCCAAGAGGGATTTCTATGTCCCTAGAGGGATAGATGTCTATGTCCCTAGAGGGATTTCAATGTCCCTAGAGGGATTTCTATGTCCCAAGAGGGATTTCTATGTCCCTAGAGGGATTTCTATGTCCCTAGAGGGATAGATTTCTATGTCCCTAGAGGGATTTCTATGTCCCAAGAGGGATTTCTATGTCCCAAGAGGGATTTCTATGTCCCTAGAGGGATAGATTTCTATGCCCCTAGAGGGATTTCAATGTCCCTAGAGGGATTTCTATGTCCCAAGAGGGATTTCTAGGTCGCTAGAGGGATTTCTATGTCCCAAGAGGGATTTCTATGTCCCTAGAGGGATAGATTTCTATGTCCCTAGAGGGATTTCTATGTCGCTAGAGGGATTTCTAGGTCGCTAGAGGGATTTCTATGTCCCTAGAGGGATTTCTAGGTCCCTAGAGGGATAGATTTCTATGTCCCAAGAGGGATTTCTATGTCCCTAGAGGGATAGATTTCTATGTCCCTAGAGGGATTTCTATGTCCCTAGAGGGATTTCTATGTCCCAAGAGGGATTTCTATGTCCCTAGAGGGATTTCTATGTCGCTAGAGGGATTTCTATGTCCCTAGAGGGATAGATTTCTATGTCCCTAGAGGGATTTCTATGTTCCTAGAGGGATAGATTTCTATGTCCCAAGAGGGATTTCTATGTCCCTAGAGGGATTTCTATGTCGCTAGAGGGATTTCTATGTCCCTAGAGGGATTTCTATGTCCCTAGAGGGATAGATTTCTATGTCCCTAGAGGGATTTCTATGTCCCTAGAGGGATTTCTATGTCCCAAGAGGGATTTCTATGTCCCTAGAGGGATAGATTTCTATGTCCCTAGAGGGATTTCAATGTCCCTAGAGGGATTTCTATGTCCCAAGAGGGATTTCTATGTCCCTAGAGGGATTTCTATGTCCCAAGAGGGATTTCTATGTCCCTAGAGGGATAGATTTCTATGTCCCTAGAGGGATTTCTATGTCCCTAGAGGGATTTCTATGTCCCAAGAGGGATTTCTATGTCCCTAGAGGGATTTCTATGTCCCTAGAGGGATAGATTTCTATGTCCCTAGAGGGATTTCTATGTCCCAAGAGGGATAGATTTCTATGTCCCTAGAGGGATTTCTATGTCCCTAGAGGGATAGATTTCTATGTCCCTAGAGGGATTTCAATGTCCCTAGAGGGATTTCTATGTCCCAAGAGGGATTTCTATGTCCCTAGAGGGATTTCTATGTCCCAAGAGGGATTTCTATGTCCCTAGAGGGATAGATTTCTATGTCCCTAGAGGGATTTCTATGTCCCTAGAGGGATTTCTATGTCCCAAGAGGGATTTCTATGTCCCTAGAGGGATTTCTATGTCCCTAGAGGGATAGATTTCTATGTCCCTAGAGGGATTTCTATGTCCCAAGAGGGATAGATTTCTATGTCCCTAGAGGGATTTCTATGTCCCTAGAGGGATTTCTATGTCCCAAGAGGGATTTCTATGTCCCTAGAGGGATTTCTATGTCCCTAGAGGGATAGATTTCTATGTCCCTAGAGGGATTTCTATGTCCCTAGAGGGATTTCTATGTCCCAAGAGGGATTTCTATGTCCCTAGAGGGATTTCTATGTCGCTAGAGGGATTTCTATGTCCCTAGAGGGATTTCTATGTCCCTAGAGGGATAGATTTCTATGTCCCTAGAGGGATTTCTATGTCCCTAGAGGGATTTCTATGTCCCAAGAGGGATTTCTATGTCCCAAGAGGGATTTCTATGTCCCTAGAGGGATAGATTTCTATGTCCCTAGAGGGATTTCAATGTCCCTAGAGGGATTTCTATGTCCCAAGAGGGATTTCTATGTCCCAAGAGGGATTTCTATGTCCCTAGAGGGATTTCTATGTCCCTAGAGGGATAGATTTCTATGTCCCTAGAGGGATTTCTAGGTCCCTAGAGGGATTTCTAGGTCCCTAGAGGGATTTCTATGTCCCTAGAGGGATAGATTTCTATGTCGCTAGAGGGATTTCTAGGTCGCTAGAGGGATTTCTATGTCCCTAGAGGGATAGATTTCTATGTCCCTAGAGGGATTTCTATGTCCCTAGAGGGATTTCTATGTCCCTAGAGGGATAGATTTCTATGTCCCTAGAGGGATTTCTATGTCCCTAGAGGGATTTCTAGGTCCCTAGAGAGAGAGATTTCTATGTCCTTAGAGGGATTTCTATGTCGCTAGAGGGATTTCTAGGTCCCTAGAGGGATTTCTATGTCCCAGAGGGATTTCTAGGTCCCTAGAGGGATTTCTAGGTCCCTAGAGGGATTTCTATGTCCCTAAAGGGATAGATTTCTATGTCCCTAGAGGGATTTCTATGTCCCTAGAGGGATTTCTATGTCCCTAGATGGATTTCTATGTCGCTAGAGGGATTTCTAGGTCGCTAGAGGGATTTCTATGTCCCAAGAGGGATTTCTATGTCCCTAGAGGGATAGATTTCTATGTCCCTAGAGGGATTTCTATGTCCCTAGAGGGATTTCTATGTCGCTAGAGGGATTTCTAGGTCGCTAGAGGGATTTCTATGTCCCAAGAGGGATTTCTATGTCCCTAGAGGGATAGATTTCTATGTCCCTAGAGGGATTTCTATGTCGCTAGAGGGATTTCTAGGTCGCTAGAGGGATTTCTATGTCCCTAGAGGGATTTCTAGGTCCCTAGAGGGATAGATTTCTATGTCCCTAGAGGGATTTCTATGTCCCAAGAGGGATTTCTATGTCCCAAGAGGGATTTCTATGTCCCTAGAGGGATAGATTTCTATGTCCCTAGAGGGATTTCAATGTCCCTAGAGGGATTTCTATGTCCCAAGAGGGATTTCTATGTCCCAAGAGGGATTTCTAGGTCCCTAGAGAGATTTCTATGTCCCTAGAGGGATAGATTTCTATGTCCCTAGAGGGATTTCTATGTCCCTAGAGGGATTTCTATGTCCCAAGAGGGATTTCTATGTCCCTAGAGGGATAGATTTCTATGTCCCTAGAGGGATTTCTATGTCCCTAGAGGGATTTCTATGTCCCAAGAGGGATTTCTATGTCCCTAGAGGGATTTCTATGTCCCTAGAGGGATAGATTTCTATGTCCCTAGAGGGATTTCTATGTCCCAAGAGGGATAGATTTCTATGTCCCTAGAGGGATTTCTATGTCCCTAGAGGGATTTCTATGTCCCAAGAGGGATTTCTATGTCCCTAGAGGGATTTCTATGTCCCTAGAGGGATTTCTATGTCCCTAGAGGGATTTCTATGTCCCAAGAGGGATTTCTATGTCCCTAGAGGGATAGATTTCTATGTCCCTAGTGGGATTTCTATGTCCCTAGAGGGATTTCTATGTCCCAAGAGGGATTTCTATGTCCCTAGAGGGATTTCTATGTCGCTAGAGGGATTTCTAGGTCGCTAGAGGGATTTCTATGTCCCAAGAGGGATTTCTATGTCCCTAGAGGGATAGATTTCTATGTCCCTAGAGGGATTTGTATGTCGCTAGAGGGATTTCTAGGTCGCTAGAGGGATTTCTATGTCCCTAGAGGGATAGATTTCTATGTCCCTAGAGGGATTTCTATGTCCCTAGAGGGATTTCTATGTCCCAAGAGGGATTTCTATGTCCCAAGAGGGATTTCTATGTCCCTAGAGGGATAGATTTCTATGTCCCTAGAGGGATTTCAATGTCCCTAGAGGGATTTCTATGTCCCAAGAGGGATTTCTATGTCCCAAGAGGGATTTCTATGTCCCTAGAGGGATTTCTATGTCCCTAGAGGGATAGATTTCTATGTCCCTAGAGGGATTTCTATGTCCCAAGAGGGATAGATTTCTATGTCCCTAGTGGGATTTCTATGTCCCTAGAGGGATTTCTATGTCCCAAGAGGGATTTCTATGTCCCTAGAGGGATTTCTATGTCCCTAGAGGGATTTCTATGTCCCTAGAGGGATTTCTATGTCCCAAGAGGGATTTCTATGTCCCTAGAGGGATAGATTTCTATGTCCCTAGTGGGATTTCTAAGTCCCTAGAGGGATTTCTATGTCCCAAGAGGGATTTCTATGTCCCTAGAGGGATTTCTATGTCGCTAGAGGGATTTCTAGGTCGCTAGAGGGATTTCTATGTCCCAAGAGGGATTTCTATGTCCCTAGAGGGATAGATTTCTATGTCCCTAGAGGGATTTCTATGTCGCTAGAGGGATTTCTAGGTCGCTAGGGGGATTTCTATGTCCCTAGAGGGATAGATTTCTATGTCCCTAGAGGGATTTCTATGTCCCTAGAGGGATTTCTATGTCCCAAGAGGGATTTCTATGTCCCAAGAGGGATTTCTATGTCCCTAGAGGGATAGATTTCTATGTCCCTAGAGGGATTTCAATGTCCCTAGAGGGATTTCTATGTCCCAAGAGGGATTTCTATGTCCCAAGAGGGATTTCTATGTCCCTAGAGGGATTTCTATGTCCCTAGAGGGATTTCTATGTCCCTAGAGGGATTTCTATGTCCCTAGAGGGATTTCTATGTCCCTAGAGGGATTTCTATGTCCCAAGAGGGATTTCTATGTCCCTAGAGGGATAGATTTCTATGTCCCTAGTGGGATTTCTATGTCCCTAGAGGGATTTCTATGTCCCAAGAGGGATTTCTATGTCCCTAGAGGAATTTCTATGTCGCTAGAGGGATTTCTAGGTCGCTAGAGGGATTTCTATGTCCCAAGAGGGATTTCTATGTCCCTAGAGGGATAGATTTCTATGTCCCTAGAGGGATTTCTATGTCGCTAGAGGGATTTCTAGGTCGCTAGAGGGATTTCTATGTCCCTAGAGGGATAGATTTCTATGTCCCTAGAGGGATTTCTATGTCCCTAGAGGGATTTCTATGTCCCAAGAGGGATTTCTATGTCCCAAGAGGGATTTCTATGTCCCTAGAGGGATAGATTTCTATGTCCCTAGAGGGATTTCAATGTCCCTAGAGGGATTTCTATGTCCCAAGAGGGATTTCTATGTCCCAAGAGGGATTTCTATGTCCCTAGAGGGATTTCTATGTCCCTAGAGGGATAGATTTCTATGTCCCTAGAGGGATTTCTAGGTCCCTAGAGGGATTTCTAGGTCCCTAGAGGGATTTCTATGTCCCTAGAGGGATTTCTATGTCCCAAGAGGGATTTCTATGTCCCTAGAGGGATAGATTTCTATGTCCCTAGAGGGATTTCTATGTCCCAAGAGGGATTTCTATGTCCCTAGAGGGATTTCTATGTCCCTAGAGGGATAGATTTCTATGTCCCTAGAGGGATTTCTATGTCCCAAGAGGGATAGATTTCTATGTCCCTAGAGGGATTTCTATGTCCCTAGAGGGATTTCTATGTCCCAAGAGGGATTTCTATGTCCCTAGAGGGATTTCTATGTCCCTAGAGGGATAGATTTCTATGTCCCTAGAGGGATAGATTTCTATGTCGCTAGAGGGATTTCTAGGTCGCTAGAGGGATTTCTATGTCCCTAGAGGGATAGATTTCTATGTCCCTAGAGGGATTTCTATGTCCCTAGAGGGATTTCTATGTCCCTAGAGGGATTTCTATGTCCCTAGAGGGATTTCTAGGTCCCTAGAGAGAGAGATTTCTATGTCCTTAGAGGGATTTCTATGTCGCTAGAGGGATTTCTAGGTCCCTAGAGGGATTTCTATGTCCCAGAGGGATTTCTAGGTCCCTAGAGGGATTTCTAGGTCCCTAGAGGGATTTCTATGTCCCTAAAGGGATAGATTTCTATGTCCCTAGAGGGATTTCTATGTCCCTAGAGGGATTTCTATGTCCCTAGATGGATTTCTATGTCGCTAGAGGGATTTCTAGGTCGCTAGAGGGATTTCTATGTCCCAAGAGGGATTTCTATGTCCCTAGAGGGATAGATTTCTATGTCCCTAGAGGGATTTCTATGTCCCTAGAGGGATTTCTATGTCGCTAGAGGGATTTCTAGGTCGCTAGAGGGATTTCTATGTCCCAAGAGGGATTTCTATGTCCCTAGAGGGATAGATTTCTATGTCCCTAGAGGGATTTCTATGTCGCTAGAGGGATTTCTAGGTCGCTAGAGGGATTTCTATGTCCCTAGAGGGATTTCTAGGTCCCTAGAGGGATAGATTTCTATGTCCCTAGAGGGATTTCTATGTCCCAAGAGGGATTTCTATGTCCCAAGAGGGATTTCTATGTCGCTAGAGGGATTTCTAGGTCGCTAGAGGGATTTCTATGTCCCAAGAGGGATTTCTATGTCCCTAGAGGGATAGATTTCTATGTCCCTAGAGGGATTTCTATGTCGCTAGAGGGATTTCTAGGTCGCTAGAGGGATTTCTATGTCCCTAGAGGGATTTCTAGGTCCCTAGAGGGATAGATTTCTATGTCCCTAGAGGGATTTCTATGTCCCAAGAGGGATTTCTATGTCCCAAGAGGGATTTCTATGTCCCTAGAGAGAGAGATTTCTATGTCCTTAGAGGGATTTCTATGTCGCTAGAGGGATTTCTAGGTCCCTAGAGGGATTTCTATGTCCCAGAGGGATTTCTAGGTCCCTAGAGGGATTTCTAGGTCCCTAGAGGGATTTCTATGTCCCTAAAGGGATAGATTTCTATGTCCCTAGAGGGATTTCTATGTCCCTAGAGGGATTTCTATGTCCCTAGATGGATTTCTATGTCGCTAGAGGGATTTCTAGGTCGCTAGAGGGATTTCTATGTCCCAAGAGGGATTTCTATGTCCCTAGAGGGATAGATTTCTATGTCCCTAGAGGGATTTCTATGTCCCTAGAGGGATTTCTATGTCGCTAGAGGGATTTCTAGGTCGCTAGAGGGATTTCTATGTCCCAAGAGGGATTTCTATGTCCCTAGAGGGATAGATTTCTATGTCCCTAGAGGGATTTCTATGTCGCTAGAGGGATTTCTAGGTCGCTAGAGGGATTTCTATGTCCCTAGAGGGATTTCTAGGTCCCTAGAGGGATAGATTTCTATGTCCCTAGAGGGATTTCTATGTCCCAAGAGGGATTTCTATGTCCCAAGAGGGATTTCTATGTCCCTAGAGGGATAGATTTCTATGTCCCTAGAGGGATTTCAATGTCCCTAGAGGGATTTCTATGTCCCAAGAGGGATTTCTATGTCCCAAGAGGGATTTCTAGGTCCCTAGAGAGATTTCTATGTCCCTAGAGGGATAGATTTCTATGTCCCTAGAGGGATTTCTATGTCCCTAGAGGGATTTCTATGTCCCAAGAGGGATTTCTATGTCCCTAGAGGGATAGATTTCTATGTCCCTAGAGGGATTTCTATGTCCCTAGAGGGATTTCTATGTCCCAAGAGGGATTTCTATGTCCCTAGAGGGATTTCTATGTCCCTAGAGGGATAGATTTCTATGTCCCTAGAGGGATTTCTATGTCCCAAGAGGGATAGATTTCTATGTCCCTAGAGGGATTTCTATGTCCCTAGAGGGATTTCTATGTCCCAAGAGGGATTTCTATGTCCCTAGAGGGATTTCTATGTCCCTAGAGGGATTTCTATGTCCCTAGAGGGATTTCTATGTCCCAAGAGGGATTTCTATGTCCCTAGAGGGATAGATTTCTATGTCCCTAGTGGGATTTCTATGTCCCTAGAGGGATTTCTATGTCCCAAGAGGGATTTCTATGTCCCTAGAGGGATTTCTATGTCGCTAGAGGGATTTCTAGGTCGCTAGAGGGATTTCTATGTCCCAAGAGGGATTTCTATGTCCCTAGAGGGATAGAGTTCTATGTCCCTAGAGGGATTTGTATGTCGCTAGAGGGATTTCTAGGTCGCTAGAGGGATTTCTATGTCCCTAGAGGGATAGATTTCTATGTCCCTAGAGGGATTTCTATGTCCCTAGAGGGATTTCTATGTCCCAAGAGGGATTTCTATGTCCCAAGAGGGATTTCTATGTCCCTAGAGGGATAGATTTCTATGTCCCTAGAGGGATTTCAATGTCCCTAGAGGGATTTCTATGTCCCAAGAGGGATTTCTATGTCCCAAGAGGGATTTCTATGTCCCTAGAGGGATTTCTATGTCCCTAGAGGGATAGATTTCTATGTCCCTAGAGGGATTTCTATGTCCCAAGAGGGATAGATTTCTATGTCCCTAGTGGGATTTCTATGTCCCTAGAGGGATTTCTATGTCCCAAGAGGGATTTCTATGTCCCTAGAGGGATTTCTATGTCCCTAGAGGGATTTCTATGTCCCTAGAGGGATTTCTATGTCCCAAGAGGGATTTCTATGTCCCTAGAGGGATAGATTTCTATGTCCCTAGTGGGATTTCTAAGTCCCTAGAGGGATTTCTATGTCCCAAGAGGGATTTCTATGTCCCTAGAGGGATTTCTATGTCGCTAGAGGGATTTCTAGGTCGCTAGAGGGATTTCTATGTCCCAAGAGGGATTTCTATGTCCCTAGAGGGATAGATTTCTATGTCCCTAGAGGGATTTCTATGTCGCTAGAGGGATTTCTAGGTCGCTAGGGGGATTTCTATGTCCCTAGAGGGATAGATTTCTATGTCCCTAGAGGGATTTCTATGTCCCTAGAGGGATTTCTATGTCCCAAGAGGGATTTCTATGTCCCAAGAGGGATTTCTATGTCCCTAGAGGGATAGATTTCTATGTCCCTAGAGGGATTTCAATGTCCCTAGAGGGATTTCTATGTCCCAAGAGGGATTTCTATGTCCCAAGAGGGATTTCTATGTCCCTAGAGGGATTTCTATGTCCCTAGAGGGATTTCTATGTCCCTAGAGGGATTTCTATGTCCCTAGAGGGATTTCTATGTCCCTAGAGGGATTTCTATGTCCCAAGAGGGATTTCTATGTCCCTAGAGGGATAGATTTCTATGTCCCTAGTGGGATTTCTATGTCCCTAGAGGGATTTCTATGTCCCAAGAGGGATTTCTATGTCCCTAGAGGAATTTCTATGTCGCTAGAGGGATTTCTAGGTCGCTAGAGGGATTTCTATGTCCCAAGAGGGATTTCTATGTCCCTAGAGGGATAGATTTCTATGTCCCTAGAGGGATTTCTATGTCGCTAGAGGGATTTCTAGGTCGCTAGAGGGATTTCTATGTCCCTAGAGGGATAGATTTCTATGTCCCTAGAGGGATTTCTATGTCCCTAGAGGGATTTCTATGTCCCAAGAGGGATTTCTATGTCCCAAGAGGGATTTCTATGTCCCTAGAGGGATAGATTTCTATGTCCCTAGAGGGATTTCAATGTCCCTAGAGGGATTTCTATGTCCCAAGAGGGATTTCTATGTCCCAAGAGGGATTTCTATGTCCCTAGAGGGATTTCTATGTCCCTAGAGGGATAGATTTCTATGTCCCTAGAGGGATTTCTAGGTCCCTAGAGGGATTTCTAGGTCCCTAGAGGGATTTCTATGTCCCTAGAGGGATTTCTATGTCCCAAGAGGGATTTCTATGTCCCTAGAGGGATAGATTTCTATGTCCCTAGAGGGATTTCTATGTCCCAAGAGGGATTTCTATGTCCCTAGAGGGATTTCTATGTCCCTAGAGGGATAGATTTCTATGTCCCTAGAGGGATTTCTATGTCCCAAGAGGGATAGATTTCTATGTCCCTAGAGGGATTTCTATGTCCCTAGAGGGATTTCTATGTCCCAAGAGGGATTTCTATGTCCCTAGAGGGATTTCTATGTCCCTAGAGGGATAGATTTCTATGTCCCTAGAGGGATTTCTATGTCCCAAGAGGGATTTCTATGTCCCAAGAGGGATTTCTATGTCCCTAGAGGGATAGATTTCTATGTCCCTAGAGGGATTTCAATGTCCCTAGAGGGATTTCTATGTCCCAGGAGGGATTTCTATGTCCCTAGAGGGATTTCTATGTCCCTAGAGGGATAGATTTCTATGTCCCTAGAGGGATTTCTATGTCCCAAGAGGGATTTCTATGTCCCAAGAGGGATTTCTATGTCCCTAGAGGGATAGATTTCTATGTCCCTAGAGGGATTTCAATGTCCCTAGAGGGATTTCTATGTCCCAAGAGGGATTTCTAGGTCGCTAGAGGGATTTCTATGTCCCAAGAGGGATTTCTATGTCCCTAGAGGGATAGATTTCTATGTCCCTAGAGGGATTTCTATGTCGCTAGAGGGATTTCTAGGTCGCTAGAGGGATTTCTATGTCCCTAGAGGGATTTCTAGGTCCCTAGAGGGATAGATTTCTATGTCCCAAGAGGGATTTCTATGTCCCTAGAGGGATAGATTTCTATGTCCCTAGAGGGATTTCTATGTCCCTAGAGGGATTTCTATGTCCCAAGAGGGATTTCTATGTCCCTAGAGGGATTTCTATGTCGCTAGAGGGATTTCTATGTCCCTAGAGGGATAGATTTCTATGTCCCTAGAGGGATTTCTATGTCCCTAGAGGGATAGATTTCTATGTCCCAAGAGGGATTTCTATGTCCCTAGAGGGATTTCTATGTCGCTAGAGGGATTTCTATGTCCCTAGAGGGATTTCTAGGTCCCTAGAGGGATAGATTTCTATGTCCCTAGAGGGATTTCTATGTCCCAAGAGGGATTTCTATGTCGCTAGAGGGATTTCTAGGTCGCTAGAGGGATTTCTATGTCCCTAGAGGGATTTCAATGTCCCTAGAGGGATTTCTATGTCCCTAGAGGGATAGATTTCTATGTCCCTAGAGGGATTTCTATGTCCCAAGAGGGATTTCTATGTCCCAAGAGGGATTTCTATGTCCCTAGAGGGATAGATTTCTATGTCCCTAGAGGGATTTCAATGTCCCTAGAGGGATTTCTATGTCCCAAGAGGGATTTCTAGGTCGCTAGAGGGATTTCTATGTCCCAAGAGGGATTTCTATGTCCCTAGAGGGATAGATTTCTATGTCCCTAGAGGGATTTCTATGTCGCTAGAGGGATTTCTAGGTCGCTAGAGGGATTTCTATGTCCCTAGAGGGATTTCTAGGTCCCTAGAGGGATAGATTTCTATGTCCCTAGAGGGATTTCTATGTCCCAAGAGGGATTTCTATGTCCCAAGAGGGATTTCTAGGTCCCTAGAGGGATTTCTATGTCCCTAGAGGGATTTCTAGGTCCCTAGAGGGATTTCTAGGTCCCTAGAGGGATTTCTATGTCCCTAGAGGGATTTCTATGTCCCAAGAGGGATTTCTATGTCCCTAGAGGGATAGATTTCTATGTCCCTAGAGGGATTTCTATGTCCCTAGAGGGATTTCTATGTCCCAAGAGGGATTTCTATGTCCCTAGAGGGATTTCTATGTCCCTAGAGGGATAGATTTCTATGTCCCTAGAGGGATTTCTATGTCCCAAGAGGGATAAATTTCTATGTCCCTAGAGGGATTTCTATGTCCCTAGAGGGATTTCTATGTCCCAAGAGGGATTTCTATGTCCCTAGAGGGATTTCTATGTCCCTAGAGGGATAGATTTCTATGTCCCTAGAGGGATTTCTATGTCCCAAGAGGGATTTCTATGTCCCAAGAGGGATTTCTATGTCCCTAGAGGGATAGATTTCTATGTCCCTAGAGGGATTTCAATGTCCCTAGAGGGATTTCTATGTCCCAAGAGGGATTTCTATGTCCCTAGAGGGATTTCTATGTCCCTAGAGGGATAGATTTCTATGTCCCTAGAGGGATTTCTATGTCCCAAGAGGGATTTCTATGTCCCAAGAGGGATTTCTATGTCCCTAGAGGGATAGATTTCTATGCCCCTAGAGGGATTTCAATGTCCCTAGAGGGATTTCTATGTCCCAAGAGGGATTTCTAGGTCGCTAGAGGGATTTCTATGTCCCAAGAGGGATTTCTATGTCCCTAGAGGGATAGATTTCTATGTCCCTAGAGGGATTTCTATGTCGCTAGAGGGATTTCTAGGTCGCTAGAGGGATTTCTATGTCCCTAGAGGGATTTCTAGGTCCCTAGAGGGATAGATTTCTATGTCCCAAGAGGGATTTCTATGTCCCTAGAGGGATAGATTTCTATGTCCCTAGAGGGATTTCTATGTCCCTAGAGGGATTTCTATGTCCCAAGAGGGATTTCTATGTCCCTAGAGGGATTTCTATGTCGCTAGAGGGATTTCTATGTCCCTAGAGGGATAGATTTCTATGTCCCTAGAGGGATTTCTATGTCCCTAGAGGGATAGATTTCTATGTCCCAAGAGGGATTTCTATGTCCCTAGAGGGATTTCTATGTCGCTAGAGGGATTTCTATGTCCCTAGAGGGATTTCTATGTCCCTAGAGGGATAGATTTCTATGTCCCTAGAGGGATTTCTATGTCCCTAGAGGGATTTCTATGTCCCAAGAGGGATTTCTATGTCCCAAGAGGGATTTCTATGTCCCTAGAGGGATAGATTTCTATGTCCCTAGAGGGATTTCAATGTCCCTAGAGGGATTTCTATGTCCCAAGAGGGATTTCTATGTCCCTAGAGGGATTTCTATGTCCCAAGAGGGATTTCTATGTCCCTAGAGGGATAGATTTCTATGTCCCTAGAGGGATTTCTATGTCCCTAGAGGGATTTCTATGTCCCAAGAGGGATTTCTATGTCCCTAGAGGGATTTCTATGTCCCTAGAGGGATAGATTTCTATGTCCCTAGAGGGATTTCTATGTCCCAAGAGGGATAGATTTCTATGTCCCTAGAGGGATTTCTATGTCCCTAGAGGGATAGATTTCTATGTCCCTAGAGGGATTTCAATGTCCCTAGAGGGATTTCTATGTCCCAAGAGGGATTTCTATGTCCCTAGAGGGATTTCTATGTCCCAAGAGGGATTTCTATGTCCCTAGAGGGATAGATTTCTATGTCCCTAGAGGGATTTCTATGTCCCTAGAGGGATTTCTATGTCCCAAGAGGGATTTCTATGTCCCTAGAGGGATTTCTATGTCCCTAGAGGGATAGATTTCTATGTCCCTAGAGGGATTTCTATGTCCCAAGAGGGATAGATTTCTATGTCCCTAGAGGGATTTCTATGTCCCTAGAGGGATTTCTATGTCCCAAGAGGGATTTCTATGTCCCTAGAGGGATTTCTATGTCCCTAGAGGGATAGATTTCTATGTCCCTAGAGGGATTTCAATGTCCCTAGAGGGATTTCTATGTCCCAAGAGGGATTTCTATGTCCCAAGAGGGATTTCTATGTCCCTAGAGGGATTTCTATGTCCCTAGAGGGATAGATTTCTATGTCCCAAGAGGGATAGATTTCTATGTCCCTAGAGGGATTTCTATGTCCCTAGAGGGATTTCTATGTCCCAAGAGGGATTTCTATGTCCCAAGAGGGATTTCTATGTCCCTAGAGGGATAGATTTCTATGTCCCTAGAGGGATTTCTAGGTCCCTAGAGGGATTTCTAGGTCCCTAGAGGGATTTCTATGTCCCTAGAGGGATAGATTTCTATGTCCCTAGAGGGATTTCTATGTCCCTAGAGGGATTTCTATTTCCCAAGAGGGATTTCTATGTCCCTAGAGGGATAGATTTCTATGTCCCTAGAGGGATTTCTATGTCCCTAGAGGGATTTCTATGTCCCAAGAGGGATTTCTATGTCCCTAGAGGGATTTCTATGTCCCTAGAGGGATAGATTTCTATGTCCCTAGAGGGATTTCTATGTCCCAAGAGGGATAGATTTCTATGTCCCTAGAGGGATTTCTATGTCCCTAGAGGGATTTCTATGTCCCAAGAGGGATTTCTATGTCCCTAGAGGGATTTCTATGTCCCTAGAGGGATAGATTTCTATGTCCCTAGAGGGATTTCTATGTCCGAAGAGGGATTTCTATGTCCCAAGAGGGATTTCTATGTCCCAAGAGGGATTTCTATGTCCCAAGAGGGATTTCTATGTCCCTAGAGGGATTTCTATGTCCCTAGAGGGATAGATTTCTATGTCCCTAGAGGGATTTCTATGTCCCTAGAGGGATTTCTATGTCCCAAGAGGGATTTCTATGTCCCAAGAGGGATTTCTATGTCCCTAGAGGGATAGATTTCTATGTCCCTAGAGGGATTTCAATGTCCCTAGAGGGATTTCTATGTCCCAAGAGGGATTTCTATGTCCCAAGAGGGATTTCTATGTCCCTAGAGGGATTTCTATGTCCCTAGAGGGATAGATTTCTATGTCCCTAGAGGGATTTCTAGGTCCCTAGAGGGATTTCTAGGTCCCTAGAGGGATTTCTATGTCCCTAGAGGGATTTCTATGTCCCAAGAGGGATTTCTATGTCCCTAGAGGGATAGATTTCTATGTCCCTAGAGGGATTTCTATGTCCCTAGAGGGATTTCTATGTCCCAAGAGGGATTTCTATGTCCCTAGAGGGATTTCTATGTCCCTAGAGGGATAGATTTCTATGTCCCTAGAGGGATTTCTATGTCCCAAGAGGGATAGATTTCTATGTCCCAAGAGGGATAGATTTCTATGTCCCTAGAGGGATTTCTATGTCCCTAGAGGGATTTCTATGTCCCAAGAGGGATTTCTATGTCCCTAGAGGGATTTCTATGTCCCTAGAGGGATAGATTTCTATGTCCCTAGAGGGATTTCTATGTCCCAAGAGGGATTTCTATGTCCCAAGAGGGATTTCTATGTCCCTAGAGGGATAGATTTCTATGTCCCTAGAGGGATTTCTATGTCCCTAGAGGGATAGATTTCTATGTCCCTAGAGGGATTTCTATGTCCCAAGAGGGATTTCTATGTCCCAAGAGGGATTTCTATGTCCCTAGAGGGATAGATTTCTATGTCCCTAGAGGGATTTCAATGTCCCTAGAGGGATTTCTATGTCCCAAGAGGGATTTCTAGGTCGCTAGAGGGATTTCTATGTCCCAAGAGGGATTTCTATGTCCCTAGAGGGATAGATTTCTATGTCCCTAGAGGGATTTCTATGTCGCTAGAGGGATTTCTAGGTCGCTAGAGGGATTTCTATGTCCCTAGAGGGATTTCTAGGTCCCTAGAGGGATAGATTTCTATGTCCCAAGAGGGATTTCTATGTCCCTAGAGGGATAGATTTCTATGTCCCTAGAGGGATTTCTATGTCCCTAGAGGGATTTCTATGTCCCAAGAGGGATTTCTATGTCCCTAGAGGGATTTCTATGTCGCTAGAGGGATTTATATGTCCCTAGAGGGATAGATTTCTATGTCCCTAGAGGGATTTCTATGTCCCTAGAGGGATAGATTTCTATGTCCCAAGAGGGATTTCTATGTCCCTAGAGGGATTTCTATGTCGCTAGAGGGATTTCTATGTCCCTAGAGGGATTTCTAGGTCCCTAGAGGGATAGATTTCTATGTCCCTAGAGGGATTTCTATGTCCCAAGAGGGATTTCTATGTCGCTAGAGGGATTTCTAGGTCGCTAGAGGGATTTCTATGTCCCTAGAGGGATTTCAATGTCCCTAGAGGGATTTCTATGTCCCAAGAGGGATTTCTATGTCCCAAGAGGGATTTCTAGGTCCCTAGAGGGATTTCTATGTCCCTAGAGGGATTTCTAGGTCCCTAGAGAGATTTCTAGGTCCCTAGAGGGATTTCTATGTCCCTAGAGGGATTTCTATGTCCCAAGAGGGATTTCTATGTCCCTAGAGGGATAGATTTCTATGTCCCTAGAGGGATTTCTATGTCCCTAGAGGGATTTCTATGTCCCAAGAGGGATTTCTATGTCCCTAGAGGGATTTCTATGTCCCTAGAGGGATAGTTTTCTATGTCCCTAGAGGGATTTCTATGTCCCAAGAGGGATAGATTTCTATGTCCCTAGAGGGATTTCTATGTCCCTAGAGGGATTTCTATGTCCCAAGAGGGATTTCTATGTCCCTAGAGGGATTTCTATGTCCCTAGAGGGATATATTTCTATGTCCCTAGAGGGATTTCTATGTCCCAAGAGGGATTTCTATGTCCCAAGAGGGATTTCTATGTCCCTAGAGGGATAGATTTCTATGTCCCTAGAGGGATTTCAATGTCCCTAGAGGGATTTCTATGTCCCAAGAGGGATTTATATGTCCCTAGAGGGATTTCTATGTCCCTAGAGGGATAGATTTCTATGTCCCTAGAGGGATTTCTATGTCCCAAGAGGGATTTCTATGTCCCAAGAGGGATTTCTATGTCCCTAGAGGGATAGATTTCTATGTCCCTAGAGGGATTTTAATGTCCCTAGAGGGATTTCTATGTCCCAAGAGGGATTTCTAGGTCGCTAGAGGGATTTCTATGTCCCAAGAGGGATTTCTATGTCCCTAGAGGGATAGATTTCTATGTCCCTAGAGGGATTTCTATGTCGCTAGAGGGATTTCTAGGTCGCTAGAGGGATTTCTATGTCCCTAGAGGGATTTCTAGGTCCCTAGAGGGATAGATTTCTATGTCCCAAGAGGGATTTCTATGTCCCTAGAGGGATAGATTTCTATGTCCCTAGAGGGATTTCTATGTCCCTAGAGGGATTTCTATGTCCCAAGAGGGATTTCTATGTCCCTAGAGGGATTTCTATGTCGCTAGAGGGATTTCTATGTCCCTAGAGGGATAGATTTCTATGTCCCTAGAGGGATTTCTATGTCCCTAGAGGGATAGATTTCTATGTCCCAAGAGGGATTTCTATGTCCCTAGAGGGATTTCTATGTCGCTAGAGGGATTTCTATGTCCCTAGAGGGATTTCTATGTCCCTAGAGGGATAGATTTCTATGTCCCTAGAGGGATTTCTATGTCCCTAGAGGGATTTCTATGTCCCAAGAGGGATTTCTATGTCCCAAGAGGGATTTCTATGTCCCTAGAGGGATAGATTTCTATGTCCCTAGAGGGATTTCAATGTCCCTAGAGGGATTTCTATGTCCCAAGAGGGATTTCTATGTCCCTAGAGGGATTTCTATGTCCCAAGAGGGATTTCTATGTCCCTAGAGGGATAGATTTCTATGTCCCTAGAGGGATTTCTATGTCCCTAGAGGGATTTCTATGTCCCAAGAGGGATTTCTATGTCCCTAGAGGGATTTCTATGTCCCTAGAGGGATAGATTTCTATGTCCCTAGAGGGATTTCTATGTCCCAAGAGGGATAGATTTCTATGTCCCTAGAGGGATTTCTATGTCCCTAGAGGGATAGATTTCTATGTCCCTAGAGGGATTTCAATGTCCCTAGAGGGATTTCTATGTCCCAAGAGGGATTTCTATGTCCCTAGAGGGATTTCTATGTCCCAAGAGGGATTTCTATGTCCCTAGAGGGATAGATTTCTATGTCCCTAGAGGGATTTCTATGTCCCTAGAGGGATTTCTATGTCCCAAGAGGGATTTCTATGTCCCAAGAGGGATTTCTATGTCCCAAGAGGGATTTCTATGTCCCTAGAGGGATTTCTATGTCCCTAGAGGGATAGATTTCTATGTCCCTAGAGGGATTTCTATGTCCCTAGAGGGATTTCTATGTCCCAAGAGGGATTTCTATGTCCCAAGAGGGATTTCTATGTCCCTAGAGGGATAGATTTCTATGTCCCTAGAGGGATTTCAATGTCCCTAGAGGGATTTCTATGTCCCAAGAGGGATTTCTATGTCCCAAGAGGGATTTCTATGTCCCTAGAGGGATTTCTATGTCCCTAGAGGGATAGATTTCTATGTCCCTAGAGGGATTTCTAGGTCCCTAGAGGGATTTCTAGGTCCCTAGAGGGATTTCTATGTCCCTAGAGGGATTTCTATGTCCCAAGAGGGATTTCTATGTCCCTAGAGGGATAGATTTCTATGTCCCTAGAGGGATTTCTATGTCCCTAGAGGGATTTCTATGTCCCAAGAGGGATTTCTATGTCCCTAGAGGGATTTCTATGTCCCTAGAGGGATAGATTTCTATGTCCCTAGAGGGATTTCTATGTCCCAAGAGGGATAGATTTCTATGTCCCAAGAGGGATAGATTTCTATGTCCCTAGAGGGATTTCTATGTCCCTAGAGGGATTTCTATGTCCCAAGAGGGATTTCTATGTCCCTAGAGGGATTTCTATGTCCCTAGAGGGATAGATTTCTATGTCCCTAGAGGGATTTCTATGTCCCAAGAGGGATTTCTATGTCCCAAGAGGGATTTCTATGTCCCTAGAGGGATAGATTTCTATGTCCCTAGAGGGATTTCAATGTCCCTAGAGGGATTTCTATGTCCCAAAAGGGATTTCTATGTCCCTAGAGGGATTTCTATGTCCCTAGAGGGATAGATTTCTATGTCCCTAGAGGGATTTCTATGTCCCAAGAGGGATTTCTATGTCCCAAGAGGGATTTCTATGTCCCTAGAGGGATAGATTTCTATGTCCCTAGAGGGATTTCAATGTCCCTAGAGGGATTTCTATGTCCCAAGAGGGATTTCTAGGTCGCTAGAGGGATTTCTATGTCCCAAGAGGGATTTCTATGTCCCTAGAGGGATAGATTTCTATGTCCCTAGAGGGATTTCTATGTCGCTAGAGGGATTTCTAGGTCGCTAGAGGGATTTTTATGTCCCTAGAGGGATTTCTAGGTCCCTAGAGGGATAGATTTCTATGTCCCAAGAGGGATTTCTATGTCCCTAGAGGGATAGATTTCTATGTCCCTAGAGGGATTTCTATGTCCCTAGAGGGATTTCTATGTCCCAAGAGGGATTTCTATGTCCCTAGAGGGATTTCTATGTCGCTAGAGGGATTTATATGTCCCTAGAGGGATAGATTTCTATGTCCCTAGAGGGATTTCTATGTCCCTAGAGGGATAGATTTCTATGTCCCAAGAGGGATTTCTATGTCCCTAGAGGGATTTCTATGTCGCTAGAGGGATTTCTATGTCCCTAGAGGGATTTCTAGGTCCCTAGAGGGATAGATTTCTATGTCCCTAGAGGGATTTCTATGTCCCAAGAGGGATTTCTATGTCGCTAGAGGGATTTCTAGGTCGCTAGAGGGATTTCTATGTCCCTAGAGGGATTTCAATGTCCCTAGAGGGATTTCTATGTCCCAAGAGGGATTTCTATGTCCCAAGAGGGATTTCTAGGTCCCTAGAGGGATTTCTATGTCCCTAGAGGGATTTCTAGGTCCCTAGAGAGATTTCTAGGTCCCTAGAGGGATTTCTATGTCCCTAGAGGGATTTCTATGTCCCAAGAGGGATTTCTATGTCCCTAGAGGGATAGATTTCTATGTCCCTAGAGGGATTTCTATGTCCCTAGAGGGATTTCTATGTCCCAAGAGGGATTTCTATGTCCCTAGAGGGATTTCTATGTCCCTAGAGGGATAGTTTTCTATGTCCCTAGAGGGATTTCTATGTCCCAAGAGGGATAGATTTCTATGTCCCTAGAGGGATTTCTATGTCCCTAGAGGGATTTCTATGTCCCAAGAGGGATTTCTATGTCCCTAGAGGGATTTCTATGTCCCTAGAGGGATATATTTCTATGTCCCTAGAGGGATTTCTATGTCCCAAGAGGGATTTCTATGTCCCAAGAGGGATTTCTATGTCCCTAGAGGGATAGATTTCTATGTCCCTAGAGGGATTTCAATGTCCCTAGAGGGATTTCTATGTCCCAAGAGGGATTTATATGTCCCTAGAGGGATTTCTATGTCCCTAGAGGGATAGATTTCTATGTCCCTAGAGGGATTTCTATGTCCCAAGAGGGATTTCTATGTCCCAAGAGGGATTTCTATGTCCCTAGAGGGATAGATTTCTATGTCCCTAGAGGGATTTTAATGTCCCTAGAGGGATTTCTATGTCCCAAGAGGGATTTCTAGGTCGCTAGAGGGATTTCTATGTCCCAAGAGGGATTTCTATGTCCCTAGAGGGATAGATTTCTATGTCCCTAGAGGGATTTCTATGTCGCTAGAGGGATTTCTAGGTCGCTAGAGGGATTTCTATGTCCCTAGAGGGATTTCTAGGTCCCTAGAGGGATAGATTTCTATGTCCCAAGAGGGATTTCTATGTCCCTAGAGGGATAGATTTCTATGTCCCTAGAGGGATTTCTATGTCCCTAGAGGGATTTCTATGTCCCAAGAGGGATTTCTATGTCCCTAGAGGGATTTCTATGTCGCTAGAGGGATTTCTATGTCCCTAGAGGGATAGATTTCTATGTCCCTAGAGGGATTTCTATGTCCCTAGAGGGATAGATTTCTATGTCCCAAGAGGGATTTCTATGTCCCTAGAGGGATTTCTATGTCGCTAGAGGGATTTCTATGTCCCTAGAGGGATTTCTATGTCCCTAGAGGGATAGATTTCTATGTCCCTAGAGGGATTTCTATGTCCCTAGAGGGATTTCTATGTCCCAAGAGGGATTTCTATGTCCCAAGAGGGATTTCTATGTCCCTAGAGGGATAGATTTCTATGTCCCTAGAGGGATTTCAATGTCCCTAGAGGGATTTCTATGTCCCAAGAGGGATTTCTATGTCCCTAGAGGGATTTCTATGTCCCAAGAGGGATTTCTATGTCCCTAGAGGGATAGATTTCTATGTCCCTAGAGGGATTTCTATGTCCCTAGAGGGATTTCTATGTCCCAAGAGGGATTTCTATGTCCCTAGAGGGATTTCTATGTCCCTAGAGGGATAGATTTCTATGTCCCTAGAGGGATTTCTATGTCCCAAGAGGGATAGATTTCTATGTCCCTAGAGGGATTTCTATGTCCCTAGAGGGATAGATTTCTATGTCCCTAGAGGGATTTCAATGTCCCTACTGGGATTTCTATGTCCCAAGAGGGATTTCTATGTCCCTAGAGGGATTTCTATGTCCCAAGAGGGATTTCTATGTCCCTAGAGGGATAGATTTCTATGTCCCTAGAGGGATTTCTATGTCCCTAGAGGGATTTCTATGTCCCAAGAGGGATTTCTATGTCCCTAGAGGGATTTCTATGTCCCTAGAGGGATAGATTTCTATGTCCCTAGAGGGATTTCTATGTCCCAAGAGGGATAGATTTCTATGTCCCTAGAGGGATTTCTATGTCCCTAGAGGGATTTCTATGTCCCAAGAGGGATTTCTATGTCCCTAGAGGGATTTCTATGTCCCTAGAGGGATAGATTTCTATGTCCCTAGAGGGATTTCAATGTCCCTAGAGGGATTTCTATGTCCCAAGAGGGATTTCTATGTCCCAAGAGGGATTTCTATGTCCCTAGAGGGATTTCTATGTCCCTAGAGGGATAGATTTCTATGTCCCTAGAGGGATTTCTATGTCCCTAGAGGGATAGATTTCTATGTCCCTAGAGGGATTTCTATGTCCCAAGAGGGATAGATTTCTATGTCCCTAGAGGGATTTCTATGTCCCTAGAGGGATAGATTTCTATGTCCCTAGAGGGATTTCAATGTCCCTAGAGGGATTTCTATGTCCCAAGAGGGATTTCTATGTCCCAAGAGGGATTTCTATGTCCCTAGAGGGATAGATTTCTATGTCCCTAGAGGGATTTCTATGTCCCAAGAGGGATTTCTATGTCCCAAGAGGGATTTCTATGTCCCTAGAGGGATAGATTTCTATGTCCCTAGAGGGATTTCAATGTCCCAAGAGGGATTTCTATGTCCCTAGAGGGATAGATTTCTATGTCCCTAGAGGGATTTCTATGTCCCTAGAGGGATTTCTATGTCCCAAGAGGGATTTCTATGTCCCTAGAGGGATTTCTATGTCCCTAGAGGGATAGATTTCTATGTCCCTAGAGGGATTTCTATGTCCCAAGAGGGATAGATTTCTATGTCCCAAGAGGGATAGATTTCTATGTCCCTAGAGGGATTTCTATGTCCCTAGAGGGATTTCTATGCCCCAAGAGGGATTTCTATGTCCCTAGAGGGATTTCTATGTCCCTAGAGGGATAGATTTCTATGTCCCTAGAGGGATTTCTATGTCCCAAGAGGGATTTCTATGTCCCAAGAGGGATTTCTATGTCCCTAGAGGGATAGATTTCTATGTCCCTAGAGGGATTTCAATGTCCCTAGAGGGATTTCTATGTCCCAAAAGGGATTTCTATGTCCCTAGAGGGATTTCTATGTCCCTAGAGGGATAGATTTCTATGTCCCTAGAGGGATTTCTATGTCCCAAGAGGGATTTCTATGTCCCAAGAGGGATTTCTATGTCCCTAGAGGGATAGATTTCTATGTCCCTAGAGGGATTTCAATGTCCCTAGAGGGATTTCTATGTCCCAAGAGGGATTTCTAGGTCGCTAGAGGGATTTCTATGTCCCAAGAGGGATTTCTATGTCCCTAGAGGGATAGATTTCTATGTCCCTAGAGGGATTTCTATGTCGCTAGAGGGATTTCTAGGTCGCTAGAGGGATTTCTATGTCCCTAGAGGGATTTCTAGGTCCCTAGAGGGATAGATTTCTATGTCCCAAGAGGGATTTCTATGTCCCTAGAGGGATAGATTTCTATGTCCCTAGAGGGATTTCTATGTCCCTAGAGGGATTTCTATGTCCCAAGAGGGATTTCTATGTCCCTAGAGGGATTTCTATGTCGCTAGAGGGATTTATATGTCCCTAGAGGGATAGATTTCTATGTCCCTAGAGGGATTTCTATGTCCCTAGAGGGATAGATTTCTATGTCCCAAGAGGGATTTCTATGTCCCTAGAGGGATTTCTATGTCGCTAGAGGGATTTCTATGTCCCTAGAGGGATTTCTAGGTCCCTAGAGGGATAGATTTCTATGTCCCTAGAGGGATTTCTATGTCCCAAGAGGGATTTCTATGTCGCTAGAGGGATTTCTAGGTCGCTAGAGGGATTTCTATGTCCCTAGAGGGATTTCAATGTCCCTAGAGGGATTTCTATGTCCCAAGAGGGATTTCTATGTCCCAAGAGGGATTTCTAGGTCCCTAGAGGGATTTCTATGTCCCTAGAGGGATTTCTAGGTCCCTAGAGAGATTTCTAGGTCCCTAGAGGGATTTCTATGTCCCTAGAGGGATTTCTATGTCCCAAGAGGGATTTCTATGTCCCTAGAGGGATAGATTTCTATGTCCCTAGAGGGATTTCTATGTCCCTAGAGGGATTTCTATGTCCCAAGAGGGATTTCTATGTCCCTAGAGGGATTTCTATGTCCCTAGAGGGATAGTTTTCTATGTCCCTAGAGGGATTTCTATGTCCCAAGAGGGATAGATTTCTATGTCCCTAGAGGGATTTCTATGTCCCTAGAGGGATTTCTATGTCCCAAGAGGGATTTCTATGTCCCTAGAGGGATTTCTATGTCCCTAGAGGGATATATTTCTATGTCCCTAGAGGGATTTCTATGTCCCAAGAGGGATTTCTATGTCCCAAGAGGGATTTCTATGTCCCTAGAGGGATAGATTTCTATGTCCCTAGAGGGATTTCAATGTCCCTAGAGGGATTTCTATGTCCCAAGAGGGATTTATATGTCCCTAGAGGGATTTCTATGTCCCTAGAGGGATAGATTTCTATGTCCCTAGAGGGATTTCTATGTCCCAAGAGGGATTTCTATGTCCCAAGAGGGATTTCTATGTCCCTAGAGGGATAGATTTCTATGTCCCTAGAGGGATTTCAATGTCCCTAGAGGGATTTCTATGTCCCAAGAGGGATTTCTAGGTCGCTAGAGGGATTTCTATGTCCCAAGAGGGATTTCTATGTCCCTAGAGGGATAGATTTCTATGTCCCTAGAGGGATTTCTATGTCGCTAGAGGGATTTCTAGGTCGCTAGAGGGATTTCTATGTCCCTAGAGGGATTTCTAGGTCCCTAGAGGGATAGATTTCTATGTCCCAAGAGGGATTTCTATGTCCCTAGAGGGATAGATTTCTATGTCCCTAGAGGGATTTCTATGTCCCTAGAGGGATTTCTATGTCCCAAGAGGGATTTCTATGTCCCTAGAGGGATTTCTATGTCGCTAGAGGGATTTCTATGTCCCTAGAGGGATAGATTTCTATGTCCCTAGAGGGATTTCTATGTCCCTAGAGGGATAGATTTCTATGTCCCAAGAGGGATTTCTATGTCCCTAGAGGGATTTCTATGTCGCTAGAGGGATTTCTATGTCCCTAGAGGGATTTCTATGTCCCTAGAGGGATAGATTTCTATGTCCCTAGAGGGATTTCTATGTCCCTAGAGGGATTTCTATGTCCCAAGAGGGATTTCTATGTCCCAAGAGGGATTTCTATGTCCCTAGAGGGATAGATTTCTATGTCCCTAGAGGGATTTCAATGTCCCTAGAGGGATTTCTATGTCCCAAGAGGGATTTCTATGTCCCTAGAGGGATTTCTATGTCCCAAGAGGGATTTCTATGTCCCTAGAGGGATAGATTTCTATGTCCCTAGAGGGATTTCTATGTCCCTAGAGGGATTTCTATGTCCCAAGAGGGATTTCTATGTCCCTAGAGGGATTTCTATGTCCCTAGAGGGATAGATTTCTATGTCCCTAGAGGGATTTCTATGTCCCAAGAGGGATAGATTTCTATGTCCCTAGAGGGATTTCTATGTCCCTAGAGGGATAGATTTCTATGTCCCTAGAGGGATTTCAATGTCCCTAGAGGGATTTCTATGTCCCAAGAGGGATTTCTATGTCCCTAGAGGGATTTCTATGTCCCAAGAGGGATTTCTATGTCCCTAGAGGGATAGATTTCTATGTCCCTAGAGGGATTTCTATGTCCCTAGAGGGATTTCTATGTCCCAAGAGGGATTTCTATGTCCCTAGAGGGATTTCTATGTCCCTAGAGGGATAGATTTCTATGTCCCTAGAGGGATTTCTATGTCCCAAGAGGGATAGATTTCTATGTCCCTAGAGGGATTTCTATGTCCCTAGAGGGATTTCTATGTCCCAAGAGGGATTTCTATGTCCCTAGAGGGATTTCTATGTCCCTAGAGGGATAGATTTCTATGTCCCTAGAGGGATTTCAATGTCCCTAGAGGGATTTCTATGTCCCAAGAGGGATTTCTATGTCCCAAGAGGGATTTCTATGTCCCTAGAGGGATTTCTATGTCCCTAGAGGGATAGATTTCTATGTCCCTAGAGGGATTTCTATGTCCCTAGAGGGATTTCTATGTCCCTAGAGGGATTTCTATGTCCCAAGAGGGATTTCTATGTCCCAAGAGGGATTTCTATGTCCCTAGAGGGATAGATTTCTATGTCCCTAGAGGGATTTCTAGGTCCCTAGAGGGATTTCTAGGTCCCTAGTGGGATTTCTATGTCCCTAGAGGGATAGATTTCTATGTCCCTAGAGGGATTTCTATGTCCCAAGAGGGATTTCTATGTCCCTAGAGGGATAGATTTCTATGTCCCTAGAGGGATTTCTATGTCCCTAGAGGGATTTCTATGTCCCAAGAGGGATTTCTATGTCCCTAGAGGGATTTCTATGTCCCTAGAGGGATAGATTTCTATGTCCCTAGAGGGATTTCTATGTCCCAAGAGGGATAGATTTCTATGTCCCTAGAGGGATTTCTATGTCCCTAGAGGGATTTCTATGTCCCAAGAGGGATTTCTATGTCCCTAGAGGGATTTCTATGTCCCTAGAGGGATAGATTTCTATGTCCCTAGAGGGATTTCTATGTCCCAAGAGGGATTTCTATGTCCCAAGAGGGATTTCTATGTCCCAAGAGGGATTTCTATGTCCCAAGAGGGATTTCTATGTCCCTAGAGGGATTTCTATGTCCCTAGAGGGATAGATTTCTATGTCCCTAGAGGGATTTCAATGTCCCTAGAGGGATTTCTATGTCCCAAGAGGGATTTCTATGTCCCAAGAGGGATTTCTATGTCCCTAGAGGGATTTCTATGTCCCTAGAGGGATAGATTTCTATGTCCCTAGAGGGATTTCTATGTCCCTAGAGGGATTTCTATGTCCCTAGAGGGATTTCTATGTCCCAAGAGGGATTTCTATGTCCCAAGAGGGATTTCTATGTCCCTAGAGGGATAGATTTCTATGTCCCTAGAGGGATTTCTAGGTCCCTAGAGGGATTTCTAGGTCCCTAGAGGGATTTCTATGTCCCTAGAGGGATAGATTTCTATGTCCCTAGAGGGATTTCTATGTCCCTAGAGGGATTTCTATGTCCCAAGAGGGATTTCTATGTCCCTAGAGGGATAGATTTCTATGTCCCTAGAGGGAATTCTATGTCCCTAGAGGGATTTCTATGTCCCAAGAGGGATTTCTATGTCCCTAGAGGGATAGATTTCTATGTCCCTAGAGGGATTTCTATGTCCCAAGAGGGATAGATTTCTATGTCCCTAGAGGGATTTCTATGTCCCTAGAGGGATTTCTATGTCCCAAGAGGGATTTCTATGTCCCTAGAGGGATTTCTATGTCCCTAGAGGGATAGATTTCTATGTCCCTAGAGGGATTTCTATGTCCCAAGAGGGATTTCTATGTCCCAAGAGGGATTTCTATGTCCCAAGAGGGATTTCTATGTCCCAAGAGGGATTTCTATGTCCCTAGAGGGATTTCTATGTCCCTAGAGGGATAGATTTCTATGTCCCTAGAGGGATTTCTATGTCCCTAGAGGGATTTCTATGTCCCAAGAGGGATTTCTATGTCCCAAGAGGGATTTCTATGTCCCTAGAGGGATAGATTTCTATGTCCCTAGAGGGATTTCAATGTCCCTAGAGGGATTTCTATGTCCCAAGAGGGATTTCTATGTCCCAAGAGGGATTTCTATGTCCCTAGAGGGATTTCTATGTCCCTAGAGGGATAGATTTCTATGTCCCTAGAGGGATTTCTAGGTCCCTAGAGGGATTTCTAGGTCCCTAGAGGGATTTCTATGTCCCTAGAGGGATAGATTTCTATGTCCCTAGAGGGATTTCTAGGTCCCTAGAGGGATTTCTATGTCCCTAGAGGGATAGATTTCTATGTCCCTAGAGGGATTTCTATGTCCCAAGAGGGATTTCTATGTCCCTAGAGGGATAGATTTCTATGTCCCTAGAGGGATTTCTAGGTCCCTAGAGGGATTTCTAGGTCCCTAGAGGGATTTCTATGTCCCTAGAGGGATTTCTATGTCCCAAGAGGGATTTCTATGTCCCTAGAGGGATAGATTTCTATGTCCCTAGAGGGATTTCTATGTCCCTAGAGGGATTTCTATGTCCCAAGAGGGATTTCTATGTCCCTAGAGGGATTTCTATGTCCCTAGAGGGATAGATTTCTATGTCCCTAGAGGGATTTCTATGTCCCAAGAGGGATAGATTTCTATGTCCCTAGAGGGATTTCTATGTCCCTAGAGGGATTTCTATGTCCCAAGAGGGATTTCTATGTCCCTAGAGGGATTTCTATGTCCCTAGAGGGATAGATTTCTATGTCCCTAGAGGGATTTCTATGTCCCAAGAGGGATTTCTATGTCCCAAGAGGGATTTCTATGTCCCTAGAGGGATAGATTTCTATGTCCCTAGAGGGATTTCAATGTCCCTAGAGGGATTTCTATGTCCCAAGAGGGATTTCTATGTCCCTAGAGGGATTTCTATGTCCCTAGAGGGATAGATTTCTATGTCCCTAGAGGGATTTCTATGTCCCAAGAGGGATTTCTATGTCCCAAGAGGGATTTCTATGTCCCTAGAGGGATAGATTTCTATGTCCCTAGAGGGATTTCAATGTCCCTAGAGGGATTTCTATGTCCCAAGAGGGATTTCTATGTCCCTAGAGGGATTTCTATGTCCCTAGAGGGATAGATTTCTATGTCCCTAGAGGGATTTCTATGTCCCTAGAGGGATAGATTTCTATGTCCCTAGAGGGATTTCTATGTCCCTAGAGGGATTTCTATGTCCCAAGAGGGATTTCTATGTCCCTAGAGGGATTTCTATGTCGCTAGAGGGATTTCTATGTCCCTAGAGGGATAGATTTCTATGTCCCTAGAGGGATTTCTATGTCCCTAGAGGGATAGATTTCTATGTCCCAAGAGGGATTTCTATGTCCCTAGAGGGATTTCTATGTCGCTAGAGGGATTTCTATGTCCCTAGAGGGATTTCTAGGTCCCTAGAGGGATAGATTTCTATGTCCCTAGAGGGATTTCTATGTCCCAAGAGGGATTTCTATGTCGCTAGAGGGATTTCTAGGTCGCTAGAGGGATTTCTATGTCCCTAGAGGGATTTCAATGTCCCTAGAGGGATTTCTATGTCCCAAGAGGGATTTCTATGTCCCAAGAGGGATTTCTAGGTCCCTAGAGGGATTTCTATGTCCCTAGAGGGATTTCTAGGTCCCTAGAGGGATTTCTAGGTCCCTAGAGGGATTTCTATGTCCCTAGAGGGATTTCTATGTCCCAAGAGGGATTTCTATGTCCCTAGAGGGATAGATTTCTATGTCCCTAGAGGGATTTCTATGTCCCTAGAGGGATTTCTATGTCCCAAGAGGGATTTCTATGTCCCTAGAGGGATTTCTATGTCCCTAGAGGGATAGATTTCTATGTCCCTAGAGGGATTTCTATGTCCCAAGAGGGATAGATTTCTATGTCCCTAGAGGGATTTCTATGTCCCTAGAGGGATTTCTATGTCCCAAGAGGGATTTCTATGTCCCTAGAGGGATTTCTATGTCCCTAGAGGGATAGATTTCTATGTCCCTAGAGGGATTTCTATGTCCCAAGAGGGATTTCTATGTCCCAAGAGGGATTTCTATGTCCCTAGAGGGATAGATTTCTATGTCCCTAGAGGGATTTCAATGTCCCTAGAGGGATTTCTATGTCCCAAGAGGGATTTCTATGTCCCTAGAGGGATTTCTATGTCCCTAGAGGGATAGATTTCTATGTCCCTAGAGGGATTTCTATGTCCCAAGAGGGATTTCTATGTCCCAAGAGGGATTTCTATGTCCCTAGAGGGATTTCTATGTCCCTAGAGGGATAGATTTCTATGTCCCTAGAGGGATTTCTATGTCCCAAGAGGGATTTCTATGTCCCAAGAGGGATTTCTATGTCCCTAGAGGGATAGATTTCTATGCCCCTAGAGGGATTTCAATGTCCCTAGAGGGATTTCTATGTCCCAAGAGGGATTTCTAGGTCGCTAGAGGGATTTCTATGTCCCAAGAGGGATTTCTATGTCCCTAGAGGGATAGATTTCTATGTCCCTAGAGGGATTTCTATGTCGCTAGAGGGATTTCTAGGTCGCTAGAGGGATTTCTATGTCCCTAGAGGGATTTCTAGGTCCCTAGAGGGATAGATTTCTATGTCCCAAGAGGGATTTCTATGTCCCTAGAGGGATAGATTTCTATGTCCCTAGAGGGATTTCTATGTCCCTAGAGGGATTTCTATGTCCCAAGAGGGATTTCTATGTCCCTAGAGGGATTTCTATGTCGCTAGAGGGATTTCTATGTCCCTAGAGGGATAGATTTCTATGTCCCTAGAGGGATTTCTATGTCCCTAGAGGGATAGATTTCTATGTCCCAAGAGGGATTTCTATGTCCCTAGAGGGATTTCTATGTCGCTAGAGGGATTTCTATGTCCCTAGAGGGATTTCTATGTCCCTAGAGGGATAGATTTCTATGTCCCTAGAGGGATTTCTATGTCCCTAGAGGGATTTCTATGTCCCAAGAGGGATTTCTATGTCCCAAGAGGGATTTCTATGTCCCTAGAGGGATAGATTTCTATGTCCCTAGAGGGATTTCAATGTCCCTAGAGGGATTTCTATGTCCCAAGAGGGATTTCTATGTCCCTAGAGGGATTTCTATGTCCCAAGAGGGATTTCTATGTCCCTAGAGGGATAGATTTCTATGTCCCTAGAGGGATTTCTATGTCCCTAGAGGGATTTCTATGTCCCAAGAGGGATTTCTATGTCCCTAGAGGGATTTCTATGTCCCTAGAGGGATAGATTTCTATGTCCCTAGAGGGATTTCTATGTCCCAAGAGGGATAGATTTCTATGTCCCTAGAGGGATTTCTATGTCCCTAGAGGGATTTCTATGTCCCAAGAGGGATTTCTATGTCCCTAGAGGGATTTCTATGTCCCTAGAGGGATAGATTTCTATGTCCCTAGAGGGATTTCAATGTCCCTAGAGGGATTTCTATGTCCCAAGAGGGATTTCTATGTCCCAAGAGGGATTTCTATGTCCCTAGAGGGATTTCTATGTCCCTAGAGGGATAGATTTCTATGTCCCTAGAGGGATTTTTATGTCCCTAGAGGGATTTCTATGTCCCTAGAGGGATTTCTATGTCCCAAGAGGGATTTCTATGTCCCAAGAGGGATTTCTATGTCCCAAGAGGGATTTCTATGTCCCTAGAGGGATAGATTTCTATGTCCCTAGAGGGATTTCTAGGTCCCTAGAGGGATTTCTAGGTCCCTAGAGGGATTTCTATGTCCCTAGAGGGATAGATTTCTATGTCCCTAGAGGGATTTCTATGTCCCTAGAGGGATTTCTATTTCCCAAGAGGGATTTCTATGTCCCTAGAGGGATAGATTTCTATGTCCCTAGAGGGATTTCTATGTCCCTAGAGGGATTTCTATGTCCCAAGAGGGATTTCTATGTCCCTAGAGGGATTTCTATGTCCCTAGAGGGATAGATTTCTATGTCCCTAGAGGGATTTCTATGTCCCAAGAGGGATAGATTTCTATGTCCCTAGAGGGATTTCTATGTCCCTAGAGGGATTTCTATGTCCCAAGAGGGATTTCTATGTCCCTAGAGGGATTTCTATGTCCCTAGAGGGATAGATTTCTATGTCCCTAGAGGGATTTCTATGTCCCAAGAGGGATTTCTATGTCCCAAGAGGGATTTCTATGTCCCAAGAGGGATTTCTATGTCCCAAGAGGGATTTCTATGTCCCTAGAGGGATTTCTATGTCCCTAGAGGGATAGATTTCTATGTCCCTAGAGGGATTTCTATGTCCCTAGAGGGATTTCTATGTCCCAAGAGGGATTTCTATGTCCCAAGAGGGATTTCTATGTCCCTAGAGGGATAGATTTCTATGTCCCTAGAGGGATTTCAATGTCCCTAAAGGGATTTCTATGTCCCAAGAGGGATTTCTATGTCCCAAGAGGGATTTCTATGTCCCTAGAGGGATTTCTATGTCCCTAGAGGGATAGATTTCTATGTCCCTAGAGGGATTTCTAGGTCCCTAGAGGGATTTCTAGGTCCCTAGAGGGATTTCTATGTCCCTAGAGGGATAGATTTCTATGTCGCTAGAGGGATTTCTAGGTCGCTAGAGGGATTTCTATGTCCCTAGAGGGATAGATTTCTATGTCCCTAGAGGGATTTCTATGTCCCTAGAGGGATTTCTATGTCCCAAGAGGGATTTCTATGTCCCAAGAGGGATTTCTATGTCCCGAGAGGGATAGATTTCTATGTCCCTAGAGGGATTTCAATGTCCCTAGAGGGATTTCTATGTCCCAAGAGGGATTTCTATGTCCCAAGAAGGATTTCTATGTCCCTAGAGGGATTTCTATGTCCCTAGAGGGATAGATTTCTATGTCCCTAGAGGGATTTCTAGGTCCCTAGAGGGATTTCTAGGTCCCTAGAGGGATTTCTATGTCCCTAGAGGGATTTCTATGTCCCAAGAGGGATTTCTATGTCCCTAGAGGGATAGATTTCTATGTCCCTAGAGGGATTTCTATGTCCCTAGAGGGATTTCTATGTCCCAAGAGGGATTTCTATGTCCCTAGAGGGATTTCTATGTCCCTAGAGGGATAGATTTCTATGTCCCTAGAGGGATTTCTATGTCCCTAGAGGGATTTCTATGTCCCAAGAGGGATTTCTATGTCCCTAGAGGGATTTCTATGTCCCAAGAGGGATTTCTATGTCCCTAGAGGGATAGATTTCTATGTCCCTAGAGGGATTTCAATGTCCCTAGAGGGATTTCTATGTCCCAAGAGGGATTTCTAGGTCGCTAGAGGGATTTCTATGTCCCAAGAGGGATTTCTATGTCCCTAGAGGGATAGATTTCTATGTCCCTAGAGGGATTTCTATGTCGCTAGAGGGATTTCTAGGTCGCTAGAGGGATTTCTATGTCCCTAGAGGGATTTCTAGGTCCCTAGAGGGATAGATTTCTATGTCCCAAGAGGGATTTCTATGTCCCTAGAGGGATAGATTTCTATGTCCCTAGAGGGATTTCTATGTCCCTAGAGGGATTTCTATGTCCCAAGAGGGATTTCTATGTCCCTAGAGGGATTTCTATGTCGCTAGAGGGATTTATATGTCCCTAGAGGGATAGATTTCTATGTCCCTAGAGGGATTTCTATGTCCCTAGAGGGATAGATTTCTATGTCCCAAGAGGGATTTCTATGTCCCTAGAGGGATTTCTATGTCGCTAGAGGGATTTCTATGTCCCTAGAGGGATTTCTAGGTCCCTAGAGGGATAGATTTCTATGTCCCTAGAGGGATTTCTATGTCCCAAGAGGGATTTCTATGTCGCTAGAGGGATTTCTAGGTCGCTAGAGGGATTTCTATGTCCCTAGAGGGATTTCAATGTCCCTAGAGGGATTTCTATGTCCCAAGAGGGATTTCTATGTCCCAAGAGGGATTTCTAGGTCCCTAGAGGGATTTCTATGTCCCTAGAGGGATTTCTAGGTCCCTAGAGAGATTTCTAGGTCCCTAGAGGGATTTCTATGTCCCTAGAGGGATTTCTATGTCCCAAGAGGGATTTCTATGTCCCTAGAGGGATAGATTTCTATGTCCCTAGAGGGATTTCTATGTCCCTAGAGGGATTTCTATGTCCCAAGAGGGATTTCTATGTCCCTAGAGGGATTTCTATGTCTTTAGAGGGATAGATTTCTATGTCCCTAGAGGGATTTCTATGTCCCAAGAGGGATAGATTTCTATGTCCCTAGAGGGATTTCTATGTCCCTAGAGGGATTTCTATGTCCCAAGAGGGATTTCTATGTCCCTAGAGGGATTTCTATGTCCCTAGAGGGATATATTTCTATGTCCCTAGAGGGATTTCTATGTCCCAAGAGGGATTTCTATGTCCCAAGAGGGATTTCTATGTCCCTAGAGGGATAGATTTCTATGTCCCTAGAGGGATTTCAATGTCCCTAGAGGGATTTCTATGTCCCAAGAGGGATTTCTATGTCCCTAGAGGGATTTCTATGTCCCTAGAGGGATAGATTTCTATGTCCCTAGAGGGATTTCTATGTCCCTAGAGGGATAGATTTCTATGTCCCTAGAGGGATTTCTATGTCGCTAGAGGGATTTCTAGGTCGCTAGAGGGATTTCTATGTCCCTAGAGGGATTTCTAGGTCCCTAGAGGGATAGATTTCTATGTCCCAAGAGGGATTTCTATGTCCCTAGAGGGATAGATTTCTATGTCCCTAGAGGGATTTCTATGTCCCTAGAGGGATTTCTATGTCCCAAGAGGGATTTCTATGTCCCTAGAGGGATTTCTATGTCGCTAGAGGGATTTCTATGTCCCTAGAGGGATAGATTTCTATGTCCCTAGAGGGATTTCTATGTCCCTAGAGGGATAGATTTCTATGTCCCAAGAGGGATTTCTATGTCCCTAGAGGGATTTCTATGTCGCTAGAGGGATTTCTATGTCCCTAGAGGGATTTCTATGTCCCTAGAGGGATAGATTTCTATGTCCCTAGAGGGATTTCTATGTCCCTAGAGGGATTTCTATGTCCCAAGAGGGATTTCTATGTCCCAAGAGGGATTTCTATGTCCCTAGAGGGATAGATTTCTATGTCCCTAGAGGGATTTCAATGTCCCTAGAGGGATTTCTATGTCCCAAGAGGGATTTCTATGTCCCTAGAGGGATTTCTATGTCCCTAGAGGGATAGATTTCTATGTCCCTAGAGGGATTTCTATGTCCCAAGAGGGATAGATTTCTATGTCCCTAGAGGGATTTCTATGTCCCTAGAGGGATTTCTATGTCCCAAGAGGGATTTCTATGTCCCTAGAGGGATTTCTATGTCCCTAGAGGGATAGATTTCTATGTCCCTAGAGGGATTTCTATGTCCCAAGAGGGATTTCTATGTCCCAAGAGGGATTTCTATGTCCCTAGAGGGATAGATTTCTATGTCCCTAGAGGGATTTCAATGTCCCTAGAGGGATTTCTATGTCCCAAGAGGGATTTCTATGTCCCTAGAGGGATTTCTATGTCCCTAGAGGGATAGATTTCTATGTCCCTAGAGGGATTTCTATGTCCCAAGAGGGATTTCTATGTCCCTAGAGGGATAGATTTCTATGTCCCTAGAGGGATTTCAATGTCCCTAGAGGGATTTCTATGTCCCAAGAGGGATTTCTATGTCCCAAGAGGGATTTCTATGTCCCTAGAGGGATTTCTATGTCCCTAGAGGGATAGATTTCTATGTCCCTAGAGGGATTTCTAGGTCCCTAGAGGGATTTCTAGGTCCCTAGAGGGATTTCTATGTCCCTAGAGGGATAGATTTCTATGTCGCTAGAGGGATTTCTAGGTCGCTAGAGGGATTTCTATGTCCCTAGAGGGATAGATTTCTATGTCCCTAGAGGGATTTCTATGTCCCTAGAGGGATTTCTATGTCCCAAGAGGGATTTCTATGTCCCAAGAGGGATTTCTATGTCCCGAGAGGGATAGATTTCTATGTCCCTAGAGGGATTTCAATGTCCCTAGAGGGATTTCTATGTCCCAAGAGGGATTTCTATGTCCCAAGAAGGATTTCTATGTCCCTAGAGGGATTTCTATGTCCCTAGAGGGATAGATTTCTATGTCCCTAGAGGGATTTCTAGGTCCCTAGAGGGATTTCTAGGTCCCTAGAGGGATTTCTATGTCCCTAGAGGGATTTCTATGTCCCAAGAGGGATTTCTATGTCCCTAGAGGGATAGATTTCTATGTCCCTAGAGGGATTTCTATGTCCCTAGAGGGATTTCTATGTCCCAAGAGGGATTTCTATGTCCCTAGAGGGATTTCTATGTCCCTAGAGGGATAGATTTCTATGTCCCTAGAGGGATTTCTATGTCCCAAGAGGGATAGATTTCTATGTCCCAAGAGGGATAGATTTCTATGTCCCTAGAGGGATTTCTATGTCCCTAGAGGGATTTCTATGTCCCAAGAGGGATTTCTATGTCCCTAGAGGGATTTCTATGTCCCTAGAGGGATAGATTTCTATGTCCCTAGAGGGATTTCTATGTCCCAAGAGGGATTTCTATGTCCCAAGAGGGATTTCTATGTCCCTAGAGGGATAGATTTCTATGTCCCTAGAGGGATTTCAATGTCCCTAGAGGGATTTCTATGTCCCAAGAGGGATTTCTATGTCCCTAGAGGGATTTCTATGTCCCTAGAGGGATAGATTTCTATGTCCCTAGAGGGATTTCTATGTCCCAAGAGGGATTTCTATGTCCCAAGAGGGATTTCTATGTCCCTAGAGGGATAGATTTCTATGTCCCTAGAGGGATTTCAATGTCCCTAGAGGGATTTCTATGTCCCAAGAGGGATTTCTAGGTCGCTAGAGGGATTTCTATGTCCCAAGAGGGATTTCTATGTCCCTAGAGGGATAGATTTCTATGTCCCTAGAGGGATTTCTATGTCGCTAGAGGGATTTCTAGGTCGCTAGAGGGATTTCTATGTCCCTAGAGGGATTTCTAGGTCCCTAGAGGGATAGATTTCTATGTCCCAAGAGGGATTTCTATGTCCCTAGAGGGATAGATTTCTATGTCCCTAGAGGGATTTCTATGTCCCTAGAGGGATTTCTATGTCCCAAGAGGGATTTCTATGTCCCTAGAGGGATTTCTATGTCGCTAGAGGGATTTATATGTCCCTAGAGGGATAGATTTCTATGTCCCTAGAGGGATTTCTATGTCCCTAGAGGGATAGATTTCTATGTCCCAAGAGGGATTTCTATGTCCCTAGAGGGATTTCTATGTCGCTAGAGGGATTTCTATGTCCCTAGAGGGATTTCTAGGTCCCTAGAGGGATAGATTTCTATGTCCCTAGAGGGATTTCTATGTCCCAAGAGGGATTTCTATGTCGCTAGAGGGATTTCTAGGTCGCTAGAGGGATTTCTATGTCCCTAGAGGGATTTCAATGTCCCTAGAGGGATTTCTATGTCCCAAGAGGGATTTCTATGTCCCAAGAGGGATTTCTAGGTCCCTAGAGGGATTTCTATGTCCCTAGAGGGATTTCTAGGTCCCTAGAGAGATTTCTAGGTCCCTAGAGGGATTTCTATGTCCCTAGAGGGATTTCTATGTCCCAAGAGGGATTTCTATGTCCCTAGAGGGATAGATTTCTATGTCCCTAGAGGGATTTCTATGTCCCTAGAGGGATTTCTATGTCCCAAGAGGGATTTCTATGTCCCTAGAGGGATTTCTATGTCTTTAGAGGGATAGATTTCTATGTCCCTAGAGGGATTTCTATGTCCCAAGAGGGATAGATTTCTATGTCCCTAGAGGGATTTCTATGTCCCTAGAGGGATTTCTATGTCCCAAGAGGGATTTCTATGTCCCTAGAGGGATTTCTATGTCCCTAGAGGGATATATTTCTATGTCCCTAGAGGGATTTCTATGTCCCAAGAGGGATTTCTATGTCCCAAGAGGGATTTCTATGTCCCTAGAGGGATAGATTTCTATGTCCCTAGAGGGATTTCAATGTCCCTAGAGGGATTTCTATGTCCCAAGAGGGATTTCTATGTCCCTAGAGGGATTTCTATGTCCCTAGAGGGATAGATTTCTATGTCCCTAGAGGGATTTCTATGTCCCAAGAGGGATTTCTATGTCCCAAGAGGGATTTCTATGTCCCTAGAGGGATAGATTTCTATGTCCCTAGAGGGATTTCAATGTCCCTAGAGGGATTTCTATGTCCCAAGAGGGATTTCTAGGTCGCTAGAGGGATTTCTATGTCCCAAGAGGGATTTCTATGTCCCTAGAGGGATAGATTTCTATGTCCCTAGAGGGATTTCTATGTCGCTAGAGGGATTTCTAGGTCGCTAGAGGGATTTCTATGTCCCTAGAGGGATTTCTAGGTCCCTAGAGGGATAGATTTCTATGTCCCAAGAGGGATTTCTATGTCCCTAGAGGGATAGATTTCTATGTCCCTAGAGGGATTTCTATGTCCCTAGAGGGATTTCTATGTCCCAAGAGGGATTTCTATGTCCCTAGAGGGATTTCTATGTCGCTAGAGGGATTTCTATGTCCCTAGAGGGATAGATTTCTATGTCCCTAGAGGGATTTCTATGTCCCTAGAGGGATAGATTTCTATGTCCCAAGAGGGATTTCTATGTCCCTAGAGGGATTTCTATGTCGCTAGAGGGATTTCTATGTCCCTAGAGGGATTTCTATGTCCCTAGAGGGATAGATTTCTATGTCCCTAGAGGGATTTCTATGTCCCTAGAGGGATTTCTATGTCCCAAGAGGGATTTCTATGTCCCAAGAGGGATTTCTATGTCCCTAGAGGGATAGATTTCTATGTCCCTAGAGGGATTTCAATGTCCCTAGAGGGATTTCTATGTCCCAAGAGGGATTTCTATGTCCCTAGAGGGATTTCTATGTCCCTAGAGGGATAGATTTCTATGTCCCTAGAGGGATTTCTATGTCCCAAGAGGGATAGATTTCTATGTCCCTAGAGGGATTTCTATGTCCCTAGAGGGATTTCTATGTCCCAAGAGGGATTTCTATGTCCCTAGAGGGATTTCTATGTCCCTAGAGGGATAGATTTCTATGTCCCTAGAGGGATTTCTATGTCCCAAGAGGGATTTCTATGTCCCAAGAGGGATTTCTATGTCCCTAGAGGGATAGATTTCTATGTCCCTAGAGGGATTTCAATGTCCCTAGAGGGATTTCTATGTCCCAAGAGGGATTTCTATGTCCCTAGAGGGATTTCTATGTCCCTAGAGGGATAGATTTCTATGTCCCTAGAGGGATTTCTATGTCCCAAGAGGGATTTCTATGTCCCAAGAGGGATTTCTATGTCCCTAGAGGGATAGATTTCTATGCCCCTAGAGGGATTTCAATGTCCCTAGAGGGATTTCTATGTCCCAAGAGGGATTTCTAGGTCGCTAGAGGGATTTCTATGTCCCAAGAGGGATTTCTATGTCCCTAGAGGGATAGATTTCTATGTCCCTAGAGGGATTTCTATGTCGCTAGAGGGATTTCTAGGTCGCTAGAGGGATTTCTATGTCCCTAGAGGGATTTCTAGGTCCCTAGAGGGATAGATTTCTATGTCCCAAGAGGGATTTCTATGTCCCTAGAGGGATAGATTTCTATGTCCCTAGAGGGATTTCTATGTCCCTAGAGGGATTTCTATGTCCCAAGAGGGATTTCTATGTCCCTAGAGGGATTTCTATGTCGCTAGAGGGATTTCTATGTCCCTAGAGGGATAGATTTCTATGTCCCTAGAGGGATTTCTATGTCCCTAGAGGGATAGATTTCTATGTCCCAAGAGGGATTTCTATGTCCCTAGAGGGATTTCTATGTCGCTAGAGGGATTTCTATGTCCCTAGAGGGATTTCTATGTCCCTAGAGGGATAGATTTCTATGTCCCTAGAGGGATTTCTATGTCCCTAGAGGGATTTCTATGTCCCAAGAGGGATTTCTATGTCCCAAGAGGGATTTCTATGTCCCTAGAGGGATAGATTTCTATGTCCCTAGAGGGATTTCAATGTCCCTAGAGGGATTTCTATGTCCCAAGAGGGATTTCTATGTCCCTAGAGGGATTTCTATGTCCCAAGAGGGATTTCTATGTCCCTAGAGGGGTAGATTTCTATGTCCCTAGAGGGATTTCTATGTCCCTAGAGGGATTTCTATGTCCCAAGAGGGATTTCTATGTCCCTAGAGGGATTTCTATGTCCCAAGAGGGATAGATTTCTATGTCCCTAGAGGGATTTCTATGTCCCTAGAGGGATAGATTTCTATGTCCCTAGAGGGATTTCAATGTCCCTAGAGGGATTTCTATGTCCCAAGAGGGATTTCTATGTCCCTAGAGGGATTTCTATGTCCCAAGAGGGATTTCTATGTCCCTAGAGGGATAGATTTCTATGTCCCTAGAGGGATTTCTATGTCCCTAGAGGGATTTCTATGTCCCAAGAGGGATTTCTATGTCCCTAGAGGGATTTCTATGTCCCTAGAGGGATAGATTTCTATGTCCCTAGAGGGATTTCTATGTCCCAAGAGGGATAGATTTCTATGTCCCTAGAGGGATTTCTATGTCCCTAGAGGGATTTCTATGTCCCAAGAGGGATTTCTATGTCCCTAGAGGGATTTCTATGTCCCTAGAGGGATAGATTTCTATGTCCCTAGAGGGATTTCAATGTCCCTAGAGGGATTTCTATGTCCCAAGAGGGATTTCTATGTCCCAAGAGGGATTTCTATGTCCCTAGAGGGATTTCTATGTCCCTAGAGGGATAGATTTCTATGTCCCTAGAGGGATTTTTATGTCCCTAGAGGGATTTCTATGTCCCTAGAGGGATTTCTATGTCCCAAGAGGGATTTCTATGTCCCAAGAGGGATTTCTATGTCCCTAGAGGGATAGATTTCTATGTCCCTAGAGGGATTTCTAGGTCCCTAGAGGGATTTCTAGGTCCCTAGAGGGATTTCTATGTCCCTAGAGGGATAGATTTCTATGTCCCTAGAGGGATTTCTATGTCCCTAGAGGGATTTCTATTTCCCAAGAGGGATTTCTATGTCCCTAGAGGGATAGATTTCTATGTCCCTAGAGGGATTTCTATGTCCCTAGAGGGATTTCTATGTCCCAAGAGGGATTTCTATGTCCTTAGAGGGATTTCTATGTCCCTAGAGGGATAGATTTCTATGTCCCTAGAGGGATTTCTATGTCCCAAGAGGGATAGATTTCTATGTCCCTAGAGGGATTTCTATGTCCCTAGAGGGATTTCTATGTCCCAAGAGGGATTTCTATGTCCCTAGAGGGATTTCTATGTCCCTAGAGGGATAGATTTCTATGTCCCTAGAGGGATTTCTATGTCCCAAGAGGGATTTCTATGTCCCAAGAGGGATTTCTATGTCCCAAGAGGGATTTCTATGTCCCAAGAGGGATTTCTATGTCCCTAGAGGGATTTCTATGTCCCTAGAGGGATAGATTTCTATGTCCCTAGAGGGATTTCTATGTCCCTAGAGGGATTTCTATGTCCCAAGAGGGATTTCTATGTCCCAAGAGGGATTTCTATGTCCCTAGAGGGATAGATTTCTATGTCCCTAGAGGGATTTCAATGTCCCTAGAGGGATTTCTATGTCCCAAGAGGGATTTCTATGTCCCAAGAGGGATTTCTATGTCCCTAGAGGGATTTCTATGTCCCTAGAGGGATAGATTTCTATGTCCCTAGAGGGATTTCTAGGTCCCTAGAGGGATTTCTAGGTCCCTAGAGGGATTTCTATGTCCCTAGAGGGATAGATTTCTATGTCGCTAGAGGGATTTCTAGGTCGCTAGAGGGATTTCTATGTCCCTAGAGGGATAGATTTATATGTCCCTAGAGGGATTTCTATGTCCCTAGAGGGATTTCTATGTCCCAAGAGGGATTTCTATGTCCCAAGAGGGATTTCTATGTCCCTAGAGGGATAGATTTCTATGTCCCTAGAGGGATTTCAATGTCCCTAGAGGGATTTCTATGTCCCAAGAGGGATTTCTATGTCCCAAGAGGGATTTCTATGTCCCTAGAGGGATTTCTATGTCCCTAGAGGGATAGATTTCTATGTCCCTAGAGGGATTTCTAGGTCCCTAGAGGGATTTCTATGTCCCTAGAGGGATTTCTATGTCCCAAGAGGGATTTCTATGTCCCTAGAGGGATAGATTTCTATGTCCCTAGAGGGATTTCTATGTCCCTAGAGGGATTTCTATGTCCCAAGAGGGATTTCTATGTCCCTAGAGGGATTTCTATGTCCCTAGAGGGATAGATTTCTATGTCCCTAGAGGGATTTCTATGTCCCAAGAGGGATAGATTTCTATGTCCCAAGAGGGATAGATTTCTATGTCCCTAGAGGGATTTCTATGTCCCTAGAGGGATTTCTATGTCCCAAGAGGGATTTCTATGTCCCTAGAGGGATTTCTATGTCCCTAGAGGGATAGATTTCTATGTCCCTAGAGGGATTTCTATGTCCCAAGAGGGATTTCTATGTCCCAAGAGGGATTTCTATGTCCCTAGAGGGATAGATTTCTATGTCCCTAGAGGGATTTCAATGTCCCTAGAGGGATTTCTATGTCCCAAGAGGGATTTCTATGTCCCTAGAGGGATTTCTATGTCCCTAGAGGGATAGATTTCTATGTCCCTAGAGGGATTTCTATGTCCCAAGAGGGATTTCTATGTCCCAAGAGGGATTTCTATGTCCCTAGAGGGATAGATTTCTATGTCCCTAGAGGGATTTCAATGTCCCTAGAGGGATTTCTATGTCCCAAGAGGGATTTCTAGGTCGCTAGAGGGATTTCTATGTCCCAAGAGGGATTTCTATGTCCCTAGAGGGATAGATTTCTATGTCCCTAGAGGGATTTCTATGTCGCTAGAGGGATTTCTAGGTCGCTAGAGGGATTTCTATGTCCCTAGAGGGATTTCTAGGTCCCTAGAGGGATAGATTTCTATGTCCCAAGAGGGATTTCTATGTCCCTAGAGGGATAGATTTCTATGTCCCTAGAGGGATTTCTATGTCCCTAGAGGGATTTCTATGTCCCAAGAGGGATTTCTATGTCCCTAGAGGGATTTCTATGTCGCTAGAGGGATTTATATGTCCCTAGAGGGATAGATTTCTATGTCCCTAGAGGGATTTCTATGTCCCTAGAGGGATAGATTTCTATGTCCCAAGAGGGATTTCTATGTCCCTAGAGGGATTTCTATGTCGCTAGAGGGATTTCTATGTCCCTAGAGGGATTTCTAGGTCCCTAGAGGGATAGATTTCTATGTCCCTAGAGGGATTTCTATGTCCCAAGAGGGATTTCTATGTCGCTAGAGGGATTTCTAGGTCGCTAGAGGGATTTCTATGTCCCTAGAGGGATTTCAATGTCCCTAGAGGGATTTCTATGTCCCAAGAGGGATTTATATGTCCCAAGAGGGATTTCTAGGTCCCTAGAGGGATTTCTATGTCCCTAGAGGGATTTCTAGGTCCCTAGAGAGATTTCTAGGTCCCTAGAGGGATTTCTATGTCCCTAGAGGGATTTCTATGTCCCAAGAGGGATTTCTATGTCCATAGAGGGATAGATTTCTATGTCCCTAGAGGGATTTCTATGTCCCTAGAGGGATTTCTATGTCCCAAGAGGGATTTCTATATCCCTAGAGGGATTTCTATGTCTTTAGAGGGATAGATTTCTATGTCCCTAGAGGGATTTCTATGTCCCAAGAGGGATAGATTTCTATGTCCCTAGAGGGATTTCTTTGTCCCTAGAGGGATTTCTATGTCCCAAGAGGGATTTCTATGTCCCTAGAGGGATTTCTATGTCCCTAGAGGGATATATTTCTATGTCCCTAGAGGGATTTCTATGTCCCTAGAGGGATTTCTATGTCCCAAGAGGGATTTCTATGTCCCTAGAGGGATTTCTATGTCCCTAGAGGGATAGATTTCTATGTCCCTAGAGGGATTTCAATGTCCCTAGAGGGATTTCTATGTCCCAAGAGGGATTTCTATGTCCCTAGAGGGATTTCTATGTCCCTAGAGGGATAGATTTCTATGTCCCTAGAGGGATTTCTATGTCCCAAGAGGGATTTCTATGTCCCAAGAGGGATTTCTATGTCCCTAGAGGGATAGATTTCTATGTCCCTAGAGGGATTTCAATGTCCCTAGAGGGATTTCTATGTCCCAAGAGGGATTTCTAGGTCGCTAGAGGGATTTCTATGTCCCAAGAGGGATTTCTATGTCCCTAGAGGGATAGATTTCTATGTCCCTAGAGGGATTTCTATGTCGCTAGAGGGATTTCTAGGTCGCTAGAGGGATTTCTATGTCCCTAGAGGGATTTCTAGGTCCCTAGAGGGATAGATTTCTATGTCCCAAGAGGGATTTCTATGTCCCTAGAGGGATAGATTTCTATGTCCCTAGAGGGATTTCTATGTCCCTAGAGGGATTTCTATGTCCCAAGAGGGATTTCTATGTCCCTAGAGGGATTTCTATGTCGCTAGAGGGATTTCTATGTCCCTAGAGGGATAGATTTCTATGTCCCTAGAGGGATTTCTATGTCCCTAGAGGGATAGATTTCTATGTCCCAAGAGGGATTTCTATGTCCCTAGAGGGATTTCTATGTCGCTAGAGGGATTTCTATGTCCCTAGAGGGATTTCTATGTCCCTAGAGGGATAGATTTCTATGTCCCTAGAGGGATTTCTATGTCCCTAGAGGGATTTCTATGTCCCAAGAGGGATTTCTATGTCCCAAGAGGGATTTCTATGTCCCTAGAGGGATAGATTTCTATGTTCCTAGAGGGATTTCAATGTCCCTAGAGGGATTTCTATGTCCCAAGAGGGATTTCTATGTCCCTAGAGGGATTTCTATGTCCCAAGAGGGATTTCTATGTCCCTAGAGGGATAGATTTCTATGTCCCTAGAGGGATTTCTATGTCCCTAGAGGGATTTCTATGTCCCAAGAGGGATTTCTATGTCCCTAGAGGGATTTCTATGTCCCTAGAGGGATAGATTTCTATGTCCCTAGAGGGATTTCTATGTCCCAAGAGGGATAGATTTCTATGTCCCTAGAGGGATTTCTATGTCCCTAGAGGGATAGATTTCTATGTCCCTAGAGGGATTTCAATGTCCCTAGAGGGATTTCTATGTCCCAAGAGGGATTTCTATGTCCCTAGAGGGATTTCTATGTCCCAAGAGGGATTTCTATGTCCCTAGAGGGATAGATTTCTATGTCCCTAGAGGGATTTCTATGTCCCTAGAGGGATTTCTATGTCCCAAGAGGGATTTCTATGTCCCTAGAGGGATTTCTATGTCCCTAGAGGGATAGATTTCTATGTCCCTAGAGGGATTTCTATGTCCCAAGAGGGATAGATTTCTATGTCCCTAGAGGGATTTCTATGTCCCTAGAGGGATTTCTATGTCCCAAGAGGGATTTCTATGTCCCTAGAGGGATTTCTATGTCCCTAGAGGGATAGATTTCTATGTCCCTAGAGGGATTTTAATGTCCCTAGAGGGATTTCTATGTCCCAAGAGGGATTTCTATGTCCCAAGAGGGATTTCTATGTCCCTAGAGGGATTTCTATGTCCCTAGAGGGATAGATTTCTATGTCCCTAGAGGGATTTTTATGTCCCTAGAGGGATTTCTATGTCCCTAGAGGGATTTCTATGTCCCAAGAGGGATTTCTATGTCCCAAGAGGGATTTCTATGTCCCTAGAGGGATAGATTTCTATGTCCCTAGAGGGATTTCTAGGTCCCTAGAGGGATTTCTAGGTCCCTAGAGGGATTTCTATGTCCCTAGAGGGATAGATTTCTATGTCCCTAGAGGGATTTCTATGTCCCTAGAGGGATTTCTATTTCCCAAGAGGGATTTCTATGTCCCTAGAGGGATAGATTTCTATGTCCCTAGAGGGATTTCTATGTCCCTAGAGGGATTTCTATGTCCCAAGAGGGATTTCTATGTCCCTAGAGGGATTTCTATGTCCCTAGAGGGATAGATTTCTATGTCCCTAGAGGGATTTCTATGTCCCAAGAGGGATAGATTTCTATGTCCCTAGAGGGATTTCTATGTCCCTAGAGGGATTTCTATGTCCCAAGAGGGATTTCTATGTCCCTAGAGGGATTTCTATGTCCCTAGAGGGATAGATTTCTATGTCCCTAGAGGGATTTCTATGTCCCAAGAGGGATTTCTATGTCCCAAGAGGGATTTCTATGTCCCAAGAGGGATTTCTATGTCCCAAGAGGGATTTCTATGTCCCTAGAGGGATTTCTATGTCCCTAGAGGGATAGATTTCTATGTCCCTAGAGGGATTTCTATGTCCCTAGAGGGATTTCTATGTCCCAAGAGGGATTTCTATGTCCCAAGAGGGATTTCTATGTCCCTAGAGGGATAGATTTCTATGTCCCTAGAGGGATTTCAATGTCCCTAGAGGGATTTCTATGTCCCAAGAGGGATTTCTATGTCCCAAGAGGGATTTCTATGTCCCTAGAGGGATTTCTATGTCCCTAGAGGGATAGATTTCTATGTCCCTAGAGGGATTTCTAGGTCCCTAGAGGGATTTCTAGGTCCCTAGAGGGATTTCTATGTCCCTAGAGGGATAGATTTCTATGTCGCTAGAGGGATTTCTAGGTCGCTAGAGGGATTTCTATGTCCCTAGAGGGATAGATTTCTATGTCCCTAGAGGGATTTCTATGTCCCTAGAGGGATTTCTATGTCCCAAGAGGGATTTCTATGTCCCAAGAGGGATTTCTATGTCCCTAGAGGGATAGATTTCTATGTCCCTAGAGGGATTTCAATGTCCCTAGAGGGATTTCTATGTCCCAAGAGGGATTTCTATGTCCCAAGAGGGATTTCTATGTCCCTAGAGGGATTTCTATGTCCCTAGAGGGATAGATTTCTATGTCCCTAGAGGGATTTCTAGGTCCCTAGAGGGATTTCTATGTCCCTAGAGGGATTTCTATGTCCCAAGAGGGATTTCTATGTCCCTAGAGGGATAGATTTCTATGTCCCTAGAGGGATTTCTATGTCCCTAGAGGGATTTCTATGTCCCAAGAGGGATTTCTATGTCCCTAGAGGGATTTCTATGTCCCTAGAGGGATAGATTTCTATGTCCCTAGAGGGATTTCTATGTCCCAAGAGGGATAGATTTCTATGTCCCAAGAGGGATAGATTTCTATGTCCCTAGAGGGATTTCTATGTCCCTAGAGGGATTTCTATGTCCCAAGAGGGATTTCTATGTCCCTAGAGGGATTTCTATGTCCCTAGAGGGATAGATTTCTATGTCCCTAGAGGGATTTCTATGTCCCAAGAGGGATTTCTATGTCCCAAGAGGGATTTCTATGTCCCTAGAGGGATAGATTTCTATGTCCCTAGAGGGATTTCAATGTCCCTAGAGGGATTTCTATGTCCCAAGAGGGATTTCTATGTCCCTAGAGGGATTTCTATGTCCCTAGAGGGATAGATTTCTATGTCCCTAGAGGGATTTCTATGTCCCAAGAGGGATTTCTATGTCCCAAGAGGGATTTCTATGTCCCTAGAGGGATAGATTTCTATGTCCCTAGAGGGATTTCAATGTCCCTAGAGGGATTTCTATGTCCCAAGAGGGATTTCTAGGTCGCTAGAGGGATTTCTATGTCCCAAGAGGGATTTCTATGTCCCTAGAGGGATAGATTTCTATGTCCCTAGAGGGATTTCTATGTCGCTAGAGGGATTTCTAGGTCGCTAGAGGGATTTCTATGTCCCTAGAGGGATTTCTAGGTTCCTAGAGGGATAGATTTCTATGTCCCAAGAGGGATTTCTATGTCCCTAGAGGGATAGATTTCTATGTCCCTAGAGGGATTTCTATGTCCCTAGAGGGATTTCTATGTCCCAAGAGGGATTTCTATGTCCCTAGAGGGATTTCTATGTCGCTAGAGGGATTTATATGTCCCTAGAGGGATAGATTTCTATGTCCCTAGAGGGATTTCTATGTCCCTACAGGGATAGATTTCTATGTCCCAAGAGGGATTTCTATGTCCCTAGAGGGATTTCTATGTCGCTAGAGGGATTTCTATGTCCCTAGAGGGATTTCTAGGTCCCTAGAGGGATAGATTTCTATGTCCCTAGAGGGATTTCTATGTCCCAAGAGGGATTTCTATGTCGCTAGAGGGATTTCTAGGTCGCTAGAGGGATTTCTATGTCCCTAGAGGGATTTCAATGTCCCTAGAGGGATTTCTATGTCCCAAGAGGGATTTCTATGTCCCAAGAGGGATTTCTAGGTCCCTAGAGGGATTTCTATGTCCCTAGAGGGATTTCTATGTCCCAAGAGGGATTTCTATGTCCCTAGAGGGATTTCTATGTCTTTAGAGGGATAGATTTCTATGTCCCTAGAGGGATTTCTATGTCCCAAGAGGGATAGATTTCTATGTCCCTAGAGGGATTTCTATGTCCCTAGAGGGATTTCTATGTCCCAAGAGGGATTTCTATGTCCCTAGAGGGATTTCTATGTCCCTAGAGGGATATATTTCTATGTCCCTAGAGGGATTTCTATGTCCCAAGAGGGATTTCTATGTCCCAAGAGGGATTTCTATGTCCCTAGAGGGATAGATTTCTATGTCCCTAGAGGGATTTCAATGTCCCTAGAGGGATTTCTATGTCCCAAGAGGGATTTCTATGTCCCTAGAGGGATTTCTATGTCCCTAGAGGGATAGATTTCTATGTCCCTAGAGGGATTTCTATGTCCCAAGAGGGATTTCTATTTCCCAAGAGGGATTTCTATGTCCCTAGAGGGATAGATTTCTTTGTCCCTAGAGGGATTTCAATGTCCCTAGAGGGATTTCTATGTCCCAAGAGGGATTTCTAGGTCGCTAGAGGGATTTCTATGTCCCAAGAGGGATTTCTATGTCCCTAGAGGGATAGATTTCTATGTCCCTAGAGGGATTTCTATGTCGCTAGAGCGATTTCTAGGTCGCTAGAGGGATTTCTATGTCCCTAGAGGGATTTCTAGGTCCCTAGAGGGATAGATTTCTATGTCCCAAGAGGGATTTCTATGTCCCTAGAGGGATAGATTTCTATGTCCCTAGAGGGATTTCTATGTCCCTAGAGGAATTTCTATGTCCCAAGAGGGATTTCTATGTCCCTAGAGGGATTTCTATGTCGCTAGAGGGATTTCTATGTCCCTAGAGGGATAGATTTCTATGTCCCTAGAGGGATTTCTATGTCCCTAGAGGGATAGATTTCTATGTCCCAAGAGGGATTTCTATGTCCCTAGAGGGATTTCTATGTCGCTAGAGGGATTTCTATGTCCCTAGAGGGATTTCTATGTCCCTAGAGGGATAGATTTCTATGTCCCTAGAGGGATTTCTATGTCCCTAGAGGGATTTCTATGTCCCAAGAGGGATTTCTATGTCCCAAGAGGGATTTCTATGTCCCTAGAGGGATAGATTTCTATGTCCCTAGAGGGATTTCAATGTCCCTAGAGGGATTTCTATGTCCCAAGAGGGATTTCTATGTCCCTAGAGGGATTTCTATGTCCCAAGAGGGATTTCTATGTCCCTAGAGGGATTTCTATGTCCCTAGAGGGATAGATTTCTATGTCCCTAGAGGGATTTCTATGTCCCAAGAGGGATAGATTTCTATGTCCCTAGAGGGATTTCTATGTCCCTAGAGGGATAGATTTCTATGTCCCTAGAGGGATTTCAATGTCCCTAGAGGGATTTCTATGTCCCAAGAGGGATAGATTTCTATGTCCCTAGAGGGATTTCTAGGTCCCTAGAGGGATTTCTATGTCCCAAGAGGGATTTCTATGTCCCTAGAGGGATAGATTTCTATGTCCCTAGAGGGATTTCTATGTCCCTAGAGGGATTTCTATGTCCCAAGAGAGATTTCTATGTCCCTAGAGGGATTTCTATGTCCCTAGAGGGATAGATTTCTATGTCCCTAGAGGGATTTCTATGTCCCAAGAGGGATAGATTTCTATGTCCCTAGAGGGATTTCTATGTCCCTAGAGGGATTTCTATGTCCCAAGAGGGATTTCTATGTCCCTAGAGGGATTTCTATGTCCCTAGAGGGATTTCTATGTCGCTAGAGGGATTTCTAGGTCGCTAGAGGGATTTCTATGTCCCTAGAGGGATTTCTAGGTCCCTAGAGGGATAGATTTCTATGTCCCAAGAGGGATTTCTATGTCCCTAGAGGGATAGATTTCTATGTCCCTAGAGGGATTTCTATGTCCCTAGAGGGATTTCTATGTCCCAAGAGGGATTTCTATGTCCCTAGAGGGATTTCTATGTCGCTAGAGGGATTTCTATGTCCCTAGAGGGATAGATTTCTATGTCCCTAGAGGGATTTCTATGTCCCTAGAGGGATAGATTTCTATGTCCCAAGAGGGATTTCTATGTCCCTAGAGGGATTTCTATGTCGCTAGAGGGATTTTTATGTCCCTAGAGGGATTTCTATGTCCCTAGAGGGATAGATTTCTATGTCCCTAGAGGGATTTCTATGTCCCTAGAGGGATTTCTATGTCCCAAGAGGGATTTCTATGTCCCAAGAGGGATTTCTATGTCCCTAGAGGGATAGATTTCTATGTCCCTAGAGGGATTTCAATGTCCCTAGAGGGATTTCTATGTCCCAAGAGGGATTTCTATGTCCCTAGAGGGATAGATTTCTATGTCCCTAGAGGGATTTCTATGTCCCTAGAGGGATTTCTATGTCCCAAGAGGGATTTCTATGTCCCTAGAGGGATTTCTATGTCCCTAGAGGGATAGATTTCTATGTCCCTAGAGGGATTTCTATGTCCCAAGAGGGATAGATTTCTATGTCCCTAGAGGGATTTCTATGTCCCTAGAGGGATAGATTTCTATGTCCCTAGAGGGATTTCAATGTCCCTAGAGGGATTTCTATGCCCCAAGAGGGATTTCTATGTCCCTAGAGGGATTTCTATGTCCCAAGAGGGATTTCTATGTCCCTAGAGGGATAGATTTCTATGTCCCTAGAGGGATTTCTATGTCCCTAGAGGGATTTCTATGTCCCAAGAGGGATTTCTATGTCCCTAGAGGGATTTCTATGTCCCTAGAGGGATAGATTTCTATGTCCCTAGAGGGATTTCTATGTCCCAAGAGGGATAGATTTCTATGTCCCTAGAGGGATTTCTATGTCCCTAGAGGGATTTCTATGTCCCAAGAGGGATTTCTATGTCCCAAGAGGGATTTCTATGTCCCTAGAGGGATAGATTTCTATGTCCCTAGAGGGATTTCTAGGTCCCTAGAGGGATTTCTAGGTCCCTAGAGGGATTTCTATGTCCCTAGAGGGATAGATTTCTATGTCCCTAGAGGGATTTCTATGTCCCTAGAGGGATTTCTATGTCCCAAGAGGGATTTCTATGTCCCTAGAGGGATAGATTTCTATGTCCCTAGAGGGATTTCTATGTCCCTAGAGGGATTTCTATGTCCCAAGAGGGATTTCTATGTCCCTAGAGGGATTTCTATGTCCCTAGAGGGATTTCTATGTCCCTAGAGGGATAGATTTCTATGTCCCTAGAGGGATTTCTATGTCCCAAGAGGGATAGATTTCTATGTCCCTAGAGGGATTTCTATGTCCCTAGAGGGATTTCTATGTCCCAAGAGGGATTTCTATGTCCCTAGAGGGATTTCTATGTCCCTAGAGGGATAGATTTCTATGTCCCTAGAGGGATTTCTATGTCCCTAGAGGGATTACTATGTCGCTAGAGGGATTTCTAGGTCGCTAGAGGGATTTCTATGTCCCAAGAGGGATTTCTATGTCCCTAGAGGGATAGATTTCTATGTCCCTAGAGGGATTTCTATGTCGCTAGAGGGATTTCTAGGTCGCTAGAGGGATTTCTATGTCCCTAGAGGGATTTCTAGGTCCCTAGAGGGATAGATTTCTATGTCCCAAGAGGGATTTCTATGTCCCTAGAGGGATTTCTATGTCCCAAGAGGGATTTCTATGTCCCTAGAGGGATAGATTTCTATGTCCCTAGAGGGATTTCTATGTCCCTAGAGGGATTTCTATGTCCCAAGAGGGATTTCTATGTCCCTAGAGGGATTTCTATGTCCCTAGAGGGATAGATTTCTATGTCCCTAGAGGGATTTCTATGTCCCAAGAGGGATAGATTTCTATGTCCCTAGAGGGATTTCTATGTCCCTAGAGGGATAGATTTCTATGTCCCTAGAGGGATTTCAATGTCCCTAGAGGGATTTCTATGTCCCAAGAGGGATTTCTATGTCCCTAGAGGGATTTCTATGTCCCAAGAGGGATTTCTATGTCCCTAGAGGGATAGATTTCTATGTCCCTAGAGGGATTTCTATGTCCCTAGAGGGATTTCTATGTCCCAAGAGGGATTTCTATGTCCCTAGAGGGATTTCTATGTCCCTAGAGGGATAGATTTCTATGTCCCTAGAGGGATTTCTATGTCCCAAGAGGGATAGATTTCTATGTCCCTAGAGGGATTTCTATGTCGCTAGAGGGATTTCTAGGTCGCTAGAGGGATTTCTATGTCCCTAGAGGGATTTCTAGGTCCCTAGAGGGATAGATTTCTATGTCCCAAGAGGGATTTCTATGTCCCTAGAGGGATTTCTATGTCCCAAGAGGGATTTCTATGTCCCTAGAGGGATAGATTTCTATGTCCCTAGAGGGATTTCTATGTCCCTAGAGGGATTTCTATGTCCCAAGAGGGATTTCTATGTCCCTAGAGGGATTTCTATGTCCCTAGAGGGATAGATTTCTATGTCCCTAGAGGGATTTCTATGTCCCAAGAGGGATAGATTTCTATGTCCCTAGAGGGATTTCTATGTCCCTAGAGGGATAGATTTCTATGTCCCTAGAGGGATTTCTATGTCGCTAGAGGGATTTCTATGTCCCTAGAGGGATAGATTTCTATGTCCCTAGAGGGATTTCTATGTCCCTAGAGGGATAGATTTCTATGTCCCAAGAGGGATTTCTATGTCCCTAGAGGGATTTCTATGTCGCTAGAGGGATTTCTATGTCCCTAGAGGGATTTCTATGTCCCTAGAGGGATAGATTTCTATGTCCCTAGAGGGATTTCTATGTCCCTAGAGGGATTTCTATGTCCCAAGAGGGATTTCTATGTCCCAAGAGGGATTTCTATGTCCCTAGAGGGATAGATTTCTATGTCCCTAGAGGGATTTCAATGTCCCTAGAGGGATTTCTATGTCCCAAGAGGGATTTCTATGTCCCTAGAGGGATTTCTATGTCCCAAGAGGGATTTCTATGTCCCTAGAGGGATTTCTATGTCCCTAGAGGGATAGATTTCTATGTCCCTAGAGGGATTTCTATGTCCCAAGAGGGATAGATTTCTATGTCCCTAGAGGGATTTCTATGTCCCTAGAGGGATAGATTTCTATGTCCCTAGAGGGATTTCAATGTCCCTAGAGGGATTTCTATGTCCCAAGAGGGATTTCTATGTCCCTAGAGGGATTTCTATGTCCCAAGAGGGATTTCTATGTCCCTAGAGGGATAGATTTCTATGTCCCTAGAGGGATTTCTATGTCCCTAGAGGGATTTCTATGTCCCAAGAGAGATTTCTATGTCCCTAGAGGGATTTCTATGTCCCTAGAGGGATAGATTTCTATGTCCCTAGAGGGATTTCTATGTCCCAAGAGGGATAGATTTCTATGTCCCTAGAGGGATTTCTATGTCCCTAGAGGGATTTCTAGGTCCCTAGAGGGATTTCTATGTCCCTAGAGGGATAGATTTCTATGTCCCTAGAGGGATTTCTATGTCCCAAGAGGGATAGATTTCTATGTCCCTAGAGGGATTTCTATGTCCCTAGAGGGATTTCTATGTCCCAAGAGGGATTTCTATGTCCCTAGAGGGATTTCTATGTCCCTAGAGGGATAGATTTCTATGTCCCTAGAGGGATTTCAATGTCCCTAGAGGGATTTCTATGTCCCAAGAGGGATTTCTATGTCCCAAGAGGGATTTCTATGTCCCTAGAGGGATTTCTATGTCCCTAGAGGGATAGATTTCTATGTCCCTAGAGGGATTTCTATGTCCCTAGAGGGATTTCTATGTCCCAAGAGGGATTTCTATGTCCCAAGAGGGATTTCTATGTCCCTAGAGGGATAGATTTCTATGTCCCTAGAGGGATTTCTAGGTCCCTAGAGGGATTTCTAGGTCCCTAGAGGGATTTCTATGTCCCTAGAGGGATAGATTTCTATGTCCCTAGAGGGATTTCTATGTCCCTAGAGGGATTTCTATGTCCCAAGAGGGATTTCTATGTCCCTAGAGGGATAGATTTCTATGTCCCTAGAGGGATTTCTATGTCCCTAGAGGGATTTCTATGTCCCAAGAGGGATTTCTATGTCCCTAGAGGGATTTCTATGTCCCTAGAGGGATAGATTTCTATGTCCCTAGAGGGATTTCTATGTCCCAAGAGGGATAGATTTCTATGTCCCTAGAGGGATTTCTATGTCCCTAGAGGGATTTCTATGTCCCAAGAGGGATTTCTATGTCCCTAGAGGGATTTCTATGTCCCTAGAGGGATAGATTTCTATGTCCCTAGAGGGATTTCTATGTCCCTAGAGGGATTACTATGTCGCTAGAGGGATTTCTAGGTCGCTAGAGGGATTTCTATGTCCCAAGAGGGATTTCTATGTCCCTAGAGGGATAGATTTCTATGTCCCTAGAGGGATTTCTATGTCCCTAGAGGGATTTCTATGTCCCAAGAGGGATAGATTTCTATGTCCCTAGAGGGATTTCTATGTCCCTAGAGGGATAGATTTCTATGTCCCTAGAGGGATTTCAATGTCCCTAGAGGGATTTCTATGTCCCAAGAGGGATTTCTATGTCCCTAGAGGGATTTCTATGTCCCAAGAGGGATTTCTATGTCCCTAGAGGGATAGATTTCTATGTCCCTAGAGGGATTTCTATGTCCCTAGAGGGATTTCTATGTCCCAAGAGGGATTTCTATGTCCCTAGAGGGATTTCTATGTCCCTAGAGGGATAGATTTCTATGTCCCTAGAGGGATTTCTATGTCCCAAGAGGGATAGATTTCTATGTCCCTAGAGGGATTTCTATGTCGCTAGAGGGATTTCTAGGTCGCTAGAGGGATTTCTATGTCCCTAGAGGGATTTCTAGGTCCCTAGAGGGATAGATTTCTATGTCCCAAGAGGGATTTCTATGTCCCTAGAGGGATTTCTATGTCCCAAGAGGGATTTCTATGTCCCTAGAGGGATAGATTTCTATGTCCCTAGAGGGATTTCTATGTCCCTAGAGGGATTTCTATGTCCCAAGAGGGATTTCTATGTCCCTAGAGGGATTTCTATGTCCCTAGAGGGATAGATTTCTATGTCCCTAGAGGGATTTCTATGTCCCAAGAGGGATAGATTTCTATGTCCCTAGAGGGATTTCTATGTCCCTAGAGGGATAGATTTCTATGTCCCTAGAGGGATTTCTATGTCGCTAGAGGGATTTCTATGTCCCTAGAGGGATAGATTTCTATGTCCCTAGAGGGATTTCTATGTCCCTAGAGGGATAGATTTCTATGTCCCAAGAGGGATTTCTATGTCCCTAGAGGGATTTCTATGTCGCTAGAGGGATTTCTATGTCCCTAGAGGGATTTCTATGTCCCTAGAGGGATAGATTTCTATGTCCCTAGAGGGATTTCTATGTCCCTAGAGGGATTTCTATGTCCCAAGAGGGATTTCTATGTCCCAAGAGGGATTTCTATGTCCCTAGAGGGATAGATTTCTATGTCCCTAGAGGGATTTCAATGTCCCTAGAGGGATTTCTATGTCCCAAGAGGGATTTCTATGTCCCTAGAGGGATTTCTATGTCCCAAGAGGGATTTCTATGTCCCTAGAGGGATTTCTATGTCCCTAGAGGGATAGATTTCTATGTCCCTAGAGGGATTTCTATGTCCCAAGAGGGATAGATTTCTATGTCCCTAGAGGGATTTCTATGTCCCTAGAGGGATAGATTTCTATGTCCCTAGAGGGATTTCAATGTCCCTAGAGGGATTTCTATGTCCCAAGAGGGATTTCTATGTCCCTAGAGGGATTTCTATGTCCCAAGAGGGATTTCTATGTCCCTAGAGGGATAGATTTCTATGTCCCTAGAGGGATTTCTATGTCCCTAGAGGGATTTCTATGTCCCAAGAGAGATTTCTATGTCCCTAGAGGGATTTCTATGTCCCTAGAGGGATAGATTTCTATGTCCCTAGAGGGATTTCTATGTCCCAAGAGGGATAGATTTCTATGTCCCTAGAGGGATTTCTATGTCCCTAGAGGGATTTCTAGGTCCCTAGAGGGATTTCTATGTCCCTAGAGGGATAGATTTCTATGTCCCTAGAGGGATTTCTATGTCCCAAGAGGGATAGATTTCTATGTCCCTAGAGGGATTTCTATGTCCCTAGAGGGATTTCTATGTCCCAAGAGGGATTTCTATGTCCCTAGAGGGATTTCTATGTCCCTAGAGGGATAGATTTCTATGTCCCTAGAGGGATTTCAATGTCCCTAGAGGGATTTCTATGTCCCAAGAGGGATTTCTATGTCCCAAGAGGGATTTCTATGTCCCTAGAGGGATTTCTATGTCCCTAGAGGGATAGATTTCTATGTCCCTAGAGGGATTTCTATGTCCCTAGAGGGATTTCTATGTCCCAAGAGGGATTTCTATGTCCCAAGAGGGATTTCTATGTCCCTAGAGGGATAGATTTCTATGTCCCTAGAGGGATTTCTAGGTCCCTAGAGGGATTTCTAGGTCCCTAGAGGGATTTCTATGTCCCTAGAGGGATAGATTTCTATGTCCCTAGAGGGATTTCTATGTCCCTAGAGGGATTTCTATGTCCCAAGAGGGATTTCTATGTCCCTAGAGGGATAGATTTCTATGTCCCTAGAGGGATTTCTATGTCCCTAGAGGGATTTCTATGTCCCAAGAGGGATTTCTATGTCCCTAGAGGGATTTCTATGTCCCTAGAGGGATAGATTTCTATGTCCCTAGAGGGATTTCTATGTCCCAAGAGGGATAGATTTCTATGTCCCTAGAGGGATTTCTATGTCCCTAGAGGGATTTCTATGTCCCAAGAGGGATTTCTATGTCCCTAGAGGGATTTCTATGTCCCTAGAGGGATAGATTTCTATGTCCCTAGAGGGATTTCTATGTCCCTAGAGGGATTACTATGTCGCTAGAGGGATTTCTAGGTCGCTAGAGGGATTTCTATGTCCCAAGAGGGATTTCTATGTCCCTAGAGGGATAGATTTCTATGTCCCTAGAGGGATTTCTATGTCGCTAGAGGGATTTCTAGGTCGCTAGAGGGATTTCTATGTCCCTAGAGGGATTTCTAGGTCCCTAGAGGGATAGATTTCTATGTCCCAAGAGGGATTTCTATGTCCCTAGAGGGATAGATTTCTATGTCCCTAGAGGGATTTCTATGTCCCTAGAGGGATTTCTATGTCCCAAGAGGGATTTCTATGTCCCTAGAGGGATTTCTATGTCGCTAGAGGGATTTCTATGTCCCTAGAGGGATAGATTTCTATGTCCCTAGAGGGATTTCTATGTCCCTAGAGGGATAGATTTCTATGTCCCAAGAGGGATTTCTATGTCCCTAGAGGGATTTCTATGTCGCTAGAGGGATTTCAATGTCCCTAGAGGGATTTCTATGTCCCAAGAGGGATTTCTATGTCCCTAGAGGGATTTCTATGTCGCTAGAGGGATTTCTATGTCCCTAGAGGGATAGATTTCTATGTCCCTAGAGGGATTTCTATGTCCCTAGAGGGATAGATTTCAATGTCCCAAGAGGGATTTCTATGTCCCTAGAGGGATTTCTATGTCGCTAGAGGGATTTTTATGTCCCTAGAGGGATTTCTATGTCCCTAGAGGGATAGATTTCTATGTCCCTAGAGGGATTTCTATGTCCCTAGAGGGATTTCTATGTCCCAAGAGGGATTTCTATGTCCCAAGAGGGATTTCTATGTCCCTAGAGGGATAGATTTCTATGTCCCTAGAGGGATTTCAATGTCCCTAGAGGGATTTCTATGTCCCAAGAGGGATTTCTATGTCCCTAGAGGGATTTCTATGTCCCAAGAGGGATTTCTATGTCCCTAGAGGGATAGATTTCTATGTCCCTAGAGGGATTTCTATGTCCCTAGAGGGATTTCTATGTCCCAAGAGGGATTTCTATGTCCCTAGAAGGATTTCTATGTCCCTAGAGGGATAGATTTCTATGTCCCTAGAGGGATTTCTATGTCCCAAGAGGGATAGATTTCTATGTCCCTAGAGGGATTTCTATGTCCCTAGAGGGATAGATTTCTATGTCGCTAGAGGGATTTCTAGGTCGCTAGAGGGATTTCTATGTCCCAAGAGGGATTTCTATCTCCCTAGAGGGATAGATTTCTATGTCCCTAGAGGGATTTCAATGTCCCTAGAGGGATTTCTATGTCCCAAGAGGGATTTCTATGTTTCAAGAGGGATTTCTAGGTCCCTAGAGGGATAGATTTCTATGTCCCTAGAGGGATTTCTATGTCCCTAGAGGGATAGATTTCTATGTCCCTAGAGGGATTTCTATGTCCCAAGAGGGATAGATTTCTATGTCCCTAGAGGGATTTCTATGTCCCTAGAGGGATAGATTTCTATGTCCCTAGAGGGATTTCTATGTCCCTAGAGGGATAGATTTCTATGTCCCAAGAGGGATTTCTATGTCCCTAGAGGGATTTCTATGTCGCTAGAGGGATTTCAATGTCCCTAGAGGGATTTCTATGTCCCAAGAGGGATTTCTATGTCCCAAGAGGGATTTCTAGGTCCCTAGAGGGATTTCTATGTCCCTAGAGGGATAGATTTCTATGTCCCTAGAGGGATTTGTATGTCCCTAGAGGGATTTATATGTCCCAAGAGGGATTTCTATGTCCCTAGAGGGATAGATTTCTATGTCCCTAGAGGGATTTCTATGTCCCTAGAGGGATTTCTATGTCCCTAGAGGGATAGATTTCTATGTCCCTAGAGGGATTTCTATGTCCCTAGAGGGATTTCTATGTCCCAAGAGGGATTTCTATGTCCCTAGAGGGATAGATTTCTATGTCCCTAGAGGGATTTCTATGTCCCTAGAGGGATTTCTATGTCGCTAGAGGGATTTCTAGGTCGCTAGAGGGATTTCTATGTCCCAAGAGGGATTTCTATCTCCCTAGAGGGATAGATTTCTATGTCCCTAGAGGGATTTCAATGTCCCTAGAGGGATTTCTATGTCCCAAGAGGGATTTCTATGTCCCAAGAGGGATTTCTAGGTCCCTAGAGGGATAGATTTCTATGTCCCTAGAGGGATTTCTATGTCCCTAGAGGGATAGATTTCTATGTCCCTAGAGGGATTTCTATGTCCCAAGAGGGATAGATTTCTATGTCCCTAGAGGGATTTCTATGTCCCTAGAGGGATTTCTATGTCCCAAGAGGGATTTCTATGTCCCTAGAGGGATTTCTATGTCCCTAGAGGGATAGATTTCTATGTCCCTAGAGGGATTTCAATGTCCCTAGAGGGATTTCTATGTCCCTAGAGGGATTTCTATGTCCCTAGAGGGATAGATTTCTATGTCCCTAGAGGGATTTCTATGTCCCTAGAGGGATTTCTATGTCCCTAGAGGGATTTCTATGTCCCAAGAGGGATTTCTATGTCCCAAGAGGGATTTCTATGTCCCTAGAGGGATAGATTTCTATGTCCCTAGAGGGATTTCTAGGTCCCTAGAGGGATTTCTAGGTCCCTAGAGGGATTTCTATGTCCCTAGAGGGATAGATTTCTATGTCCCTAGAGGGATTTCTATGTCCCTAGAGGGATTTCTATGTCCCAAGAGGGATTTCTATGTCCCTAGAGGGATAGATTTCTATGTCCCTAGAGGGATTTCTATGTCCCTAGAGGGATTTCTATGTCCCAAGAGGGATTTCTATGTCCCTAGAGGGATTTCTATGTCCCTAGAGGGATAGATTTCTATGTCCCTAGAGGGATTTCTATGTCCCAAGAGGGATAGATTTCTATGTCCCTAGAGGGATTTCTATGTCCCTAGAGGGATTTCTATGTCCCAAGAGGGATTTCTATGTCCCTAGAGGGATTTCTATGTCCCTAGAGGGATAGATTTCTATGTCCCTAGAGGGATTTCTATGTCCCTAGAGGGATTACTATGTCGCTAGAGGGATTTCTAGGTCGCTAGAGGGATTTCTATGTCCCAAGAGGGATTTCTATGTCCCTAGAGGGATAGATTTCTATGTCCCTAGAGGGATTTCTATGTCGCTAGAGGGATTTCTAGGTCGCTAGAGGGATTTCTATGTCCCTAGAGGGATTTCTAGGTCCCTAGAGGGATAGATTTCTATGTCCCAAGAGGGATTTCTATGTCCCTAGAGGGATAGATTTCTATGTCCCTAGAGGGATTTCTATGTCCCTAGAGGGATTTCTATGTCCCAAGAGGGATTTCTATGTCCCTAGAGGGATTTCTATGTCGCTAGAGGGATTTCTATGTCCCTAGAGGGATAGATTTCTATGTCCCTAGAGGGATTTCTATGTCCCTAGAGGGATAGATTTCTATGTCCCAAGAGGGATTTCTATGTCCCTAGAGGGATTTCTATGTCGCTAGAGGGATTTCAATGTCCCTAGAGGGATTTCTATGTCCCAAGAGGGATTTCTATGTCCCAAGAGGGATTTCTAGGTCCCTAGAGGGATTTCTATGTCCCTAGAGGGATAGATTTCTATGTCCCTAGAGGGATTTGTATGTCCCTAGAGGGATTTCTATGTCCCAAGAGGGATTTCTATGTCCCTAGAGGGATAGATTTCTATGTCCCTAGAGGGATTTCTATGTCCCTAGAGGGATTTCTATGTCCCAAGAGGGATTTCTATGTCCCTAGAGGGATTTCTATGTCCCTAGAGGGATAGATTTCTATGTCCCTAGAGGGATTTCTATGTCCCAAGAGGGATAGATTTCTATGTCCCTAGAGGGATTTCTATGTCCCTAGAGGGATTTCTATGTCCCAAGAGGGATTTCTATGTCCCTAGAGGGATTTCTATGTCCCTAGAGGGATAGATTTCTATGTCCCTAGAGGGATTTCTATGTCCCAAGAGGGATTTCTATGTCCCAAGAGGGATTTCTATGTCCCAAGAGGGATTTCTATGTCCCAAGAGGGATTTCTATGTCCCTAGAGGGATGTCTATGTCCCTAGAGGGATAGATTTCTATGTCCCTAGAGGGATTTCTATGTCCCTAGAGGGATTTCTATGTCCCAAGAGGGATTTCTATGTCCCAAGAGGGATTTCTATGTCCCTAGAGGGATAGATTTCTATGTCCCTAGAGGGATTTCAATGTCCCTAGAGGGATTTCTATGTCCCAAGAGGGATTTCTATGTCCCAAGAGGGATTTCTATGTCCCTAGAGGGATTTCTATGTCCCTAGAGGGATAGATTTCTATGTCCCTAGAGGGATTTCTAGGTCCCTAGAGGGATTTCTAGGTCCCTAGAGGGATTTCTATGTCCCTAGAGGGATAGATTTCTATGTCCCTAGAGGGATTTCTAGGTCCCTAGAGGGATTTCTATGTCCCTAGAGGGATAGATTTCTATGTCCCTAGAGGGATTTCTATGTCCCTAGAGGGATTTCTATGTCCCTAGAGGGATAGATTTCTATGTCCCTAGAGGGATTTCTATGTCCCTAGAGGGATTTCTATGTCCCAAGAGGGATTTCTATGTCCCTAGAGGGATAGATTTCTATGTCCCTAGAGGGATTTCTATGTCCCAAGAGGGATTTCTATGTCCCAAGAGGGATTTCTATGTCCCTAGAGGGATAGATTTCTATGTCCCTAGAGGGATTTCAATGTCCCTAGAGGGATTTCTATGTCCCAAGAGGGATTTCTATGTCCCAAGAGGGATTTCTATGTCCCTAGAGGGATTTCTATGTCCCTAGAGGGATAGATTTCTATGTCCCTAGAGGGATTTCTAGGTCCTTAGAGGGATTTCTAGGTCCCTAGAGGGATTTCTATGTCCCTAGAGGGATAGATTTCTATGTCCCTAGAGGGATTTCTAGGTCCCTAGAGGGATTTCTATGTCCCTAGAGGGATAGATTTCTATGTCCCTAGAGGGATTTCTATGTCCCTAGAGGGATTTCTATGTCGCTAGAGGGATTTCTAGGTCGCTAGAGGGATTTCTATGTCCCAAGAGGGATTTCTATCTCCCTAGAGGGATAGATTTCTATGTCCCTAGAGGGATTTCAATGTCCCTAGAGGGATTTCTATGTCCCAAGAGGGATTTCTATGTCCCAAGAGGGATTTCTAGGTCCCTAGAGGGATAGATTTCTATGTCCCTAGAGGGATTTCTATGTCCCTAGAGGGATTTCTATGTCCCAAGAGGGATTTCTATGTCCCTAGAGGGATAGATTTCTATGTCCCTAGAGGGATTTCTATGTCCCTAGAGGGATTTCTATGTCCCAAGAGGGATTTCTATGTCCCTAGAGGGATTTCTATGTCGCTAGAGGGATTTCTAGGTCGCTAGAGGGATTTCTATGTCCCAAGAGGGATTTCTATGTCCCTAGAGGGATAGATTTCTATGTCCCTAGAGGGATTTCTATGTCGCTAGAGGGATTTCTAGGTCGCTAGAGGGATTTCTATGTCCCTAGAGGGATAGATTTCTATGTCCCTAGAGGGATTTCTATGTCCCTAGAGGGATTTCTATGTCCCAAGAGGGATTTCTATGTCCCAAGAGGGATTTCTATGTCCCTAGAGGGATAGATTTCTATGTCCCTAGAGGGATTTCTATGTCCCAAGAGGGATTTCTATGTCCCTAGAGGGATTTCTATGTCCCTAGAGGGATAGATTTCTATGTCCCTAGAGGGATTTCTAGGTCCCTAGAGGGATTTCTAGGTCCCTAGAGGGATTTCTATGTCCCTAGAGGGATAGATTTCTATGTCCCTAGAGGGATTTCTAGGTCCCTAGAGGGATTTCTATGTCCCTAGAGGGATAGATTTCTATGTCCCTAGAGGGATTTCTATGTCCCTAGAGGGATTTCTATGTCCCTAGAGGGATAGATTTCTATGTCCCTAGAGGGATTTCTATGTCCCTAGAGGGATTTCTATGTCCCAAGAGGGATTTCTATGTCCCTAGAGGGATTTCTATGTCCCTAGAGGGATTTCTATGTCCCAAGAGGGATTTCTATGTCCCTAGAGGGATTTCTATGTCGCTAGAGGGATTTCTAGGTCGCTAGAGGGATTTCAATGTCCCAAGAGGGATTTCTATGTCCCTAGAGGGATAGATTTCTATTTCCCTAGAGGGATTTCTATGTCGCTAGAGGGATTTCTAGGTCGCTAGAGGGATTTCTATGTCCCTAGAGGGATTTCTAGGTCCCTAGAGGGATAGATTTCTATGTCCCTAGAGGGATTTCTATGTCCCAAGAGGGATTTCTATGTCCCAAGAGGGATTTCTATGTCCCTAGAGGGATAGATTTCTATGTCCCTAGAGGGATTTCAATGTCCCTAGAGGGATTTCTATGTCCCAAGAGGGATTTCTATGTCCCAAGAGGGATTTCTAGGTCCCTAGAGGGATTTCTATGTCCCTAGAGGGATTTCTATGTCCCTAGAGGGATTTCTATGTCCCTAGAGGGATTTCTATGTCCCTAGAGGGATAGATTTCTATGTCCCTAGAGGGATTTCTATGTCCCAAGAGGGATTTCTATGTCCCAAGAGGGATTTCTATGTCCCTAGAGGGATAGATTTCTATGTCCCTAGAGGGATTTCAATGTCCCTAGAGGGATTTCTATGTCCCAAGAGGGATTTCTATGTCCCAAGAGGGATTTCTATGTCCCTAGAGGGATTTCTATGTCCCTAGAGGGATAGATTTCTATGTCCCTAGAGGGATTTCTATGTCCCTAGAGGGATTTCTATGTCCCAAGAGGGATTTCTATGTCCCAAGAGGGATTTCTATGTCCCTAGAGGGATTTCTAGGTCCCTAGAGGGATAGATTTCTATGTCCCTAGAGGGATTTCTATGTCCCAAGAGGGATTTCTATGTCCCAAGAGGGATTTCTATGTCCCTAGAGGGATAGATTTCTATGTCCCTAGAGGGATTTCAATGTCCCTAGAGGGATTTCTATGTCCCAAGAGGGATTTCTATGTCCCTAGAGGGATAGATTTCTATGTCCCTAGAGGGATTTCTATGTCCCTAGAGGGATTTCTAGGTCCCTAGAGGGATTTCTATGTCCCTAGAGAGAGAGATTTCTATGTCCCTAGAGGGATTTCTATGTCGCTAGAGGGATTTCTAGGTCGCTAGAGGGATTTCAATGTCCCTAGAGGGATTTCTAGGTCCCTAGAGGGATTTCTATGTCCCTAGAGTGATAGATTTCTATGTCCCTAGAGGGATTTCTATGTCGCTAGAGGGATTTCTAGGTCGCTAGAGGGATTTCTAGGTCGCTAGAGGGATTTCTATGTCCCAAGAGGGATTTCTATGTCCCTAGAGGGATAGATTTCTATGTCCCTAGAGGGATTTCTATGTCCCTAGAGGGATTTCTATGTCGCTAGAGGGATTTCTAGGTCGCTAGAGGGATTTCTATGTCCCAAGAGGGATTTCTATGTCCCTAGAGGGATAGATTTCTATGTCCCTAGAGGGATTTCTATGTCGCTAGAGGGATTTCTAGGTCGCTAGAGGGATTTCTATGTCCCTAGAGGGATTTCTAGGTCCCTAGAGGGATAGATTTCTATGTCCCAAGAGGGATTTCTATGTCCCTAGAGGGATAGATTTCTATGTCCCTAGAGGGATTTCTATGTCCCTAGAGGGATTTCTATGTCCCAAGAGGGATTTCTATGTCCCTAGAGGGATAGATTTCTATGTCCCAAGAGGGATTTCTATGTCCCAAGAGGGATTTCTATGTCCCAAGAGGGATTTCTATGTCCCAAGAGGGATTTCTATGTCCCTAGAGGGATTTCTATGTCCCTAGAGGGATAGATTTCTATGTCCCTAGAGGGATTTCTATGTCCCAAGAGGGATTTCTATGTCCCAAGAGGGATTTCTATGTCCCAAGAGGGATTTCTATGTCCCAAGAGGGATTTCTATGTCCCTAGAGGGATTTCTATGTCCCTAGAGGGATAGATTTCTATGTCCCTAGAGGGATTTCTATGTCCCTAGAGGGATTTCTATGTCCCAAGAGGGATTTCTATGTCCCTAGAGGGATAGATTTCTATGTCCCTAGAGGGATTTCAATGTCCCTAGAGGGATTTCTATGTCCCAAGAGGGATTTCTATGTCCCAAGAGGGATTTCTATGTCCCTAGAGGGATATCTATGTCCCTAGAGGGATAGATTTCTATGTCCCTAGAGGGATTTCTAGGTCCCTAGAGGGATTTCTAGGTCCCTAGAGGGATTTCTAGGTCCCTAGAGGGATTTCTATGTCCCTAGAGGGATAGATTTCTATGTCCCTAGAGGGATTTCTATGTCCCTAGAGGGATAGATTTCTATGTCCCTAGAGGGATTTCTATGTCCCTAGAGGGATTTCTATGTCCCTAGAGGGATAGATTTCTATGTCCCTAGAGGGATTTCTATGTCCCTAGAGGGATTTCTATGTCCCAAGAGGGATTTCTATGTCCCTAGAGGGATAGATTTCTATGTCCCTAGAGGGATTTCTATGTCCCTAGAGGGATTTCTATGTCGCTAGAGGGATTTCTAGGTCGCTAGAGGGATTTCTATGTCCCAAGAGGGATTTCTATGTCCCTAGAGGGATTTCTATGTCCCAAGAGGGATTTCTATGTCCCAAGAGGGATTTCTATGTCCCTAGAGGGATAGATTTCTATGTCCCTAGAGGGATTTCAATGTCCCTAGAGGGATTTCTATGTCCCAAGAGGGATTTCTATGTCCCAAGAGGGATTTCTATGTCCCTAGAGGGATTTCTATGTCCCTAGAGGGATAGATTTCTATGTCCCTAGAGGGATTTCTAGGTCCCTAGAGGGATTTCTAGGTCCCTAGAGGGATTTCTATGTCCCTAGAGGGATAGATTTCTATGTCCCTAGAGGGATTTCTAGGTCCCTAGAGGGATTTCTATGTCCCTAGAGGGATAGATTTCTATGTCCCTAGAGGGATTTCTATGTCCCTAGAGGGATTTCTATGTCCCTAGAGGGATAGATTTCTATGTCCCTAGAGGGATTTCTATGTCCCTAGAGGGATTTCTATGTCCCAAGAGGGATTTCTATGTCCCTAGAGGGATAGATTTCTATGTCCCTAGAGGGATTTCTATGTCCCTAGAGGGATTTCTATGTCGCTAGAGGGATTTCTAGGTCGCTAGAGGGATTTCTATGTCCCAAGAGGGATTTCTATCTCCCTAGAGGGATAGATTTCTATGTACCTAGAGGGATTTCAATGTCCCTAGAGGGATTTCTATGTCCCAAGAGGGATTTCTATGTCCCAAGAGGGATTTTTAGGTCCCTAGAGGGATAGATTTCTATGTCCCTAGAGGGATTTCTATGTCCCTAGAGGGATTTCTATGTCCCAAGAGGGATTTCTATGTCCCTAGAGGGATAGATTTCTATGTCCCTAGAGGGATTTCTATGTCCCTAGAGGGATTTCTATGTCCCAAGAGGGATTTCTATGACCCTAGAGGGATTTCTATGTCGCTAGAGGGATTTCTAGGTCGCTAGAGGGATTTCTATGTCCCAAGAGGGATTTCTATGTCCCTAGAGGGATAGATTTCTATGTCCCTAGAGGGATTTCTATGTCGCTAGAGGGATTTCTAGGTCGCTAGAGGGATTTCTATGTCCCTAGAGGGATAGATGTCTATGTCCCTAGAGGGATTTCTATGTCCCTAGAGGGATTTCTATGTCCCAAGAGGGATTTCTATGTCCCAAGAGGGATTTCTATGTCCCTAGAGGGATAGATTTCTATGTCCCTAGAGGGATTTCAATGTCCCTAGAGGGATTTCTATGTCCCAAGAGGGATTTCTATGTCCCAAGAGGGATTTCTATGTCCCTAGAGGGATTTCTATGTCCCTAGAGGGATAGATTTCTATGTCCCTAGAGGGATTTCTAGGTCCCTAGAGGGATTTCTAGGTCCCTAGAGGGATTTCTATGTCCCTAGAGGGATTTCTATGTCCCAAGAGGGATTTCTATGTCCCTAGAGGGATAGATTTCTATGTCCCTAGAGGGATTTCTATGTCCCTAGAGGGATTTCTATGTCCCAAGAGGGATTTCTATGTCCCTAGAGGGATTTCTATGTCCCTAGAGGGATAGATTTCTATGTCCCTAGAGGGATTTCTATGTCCCAAGAGGGATAGATTTCTATGTCCCTAGAGGGATTTCTATGTCCCAAGAGGGATTTCTATGTCCCTAGAGGGATAGATTTCTATGTCCCTAGAGGGATTTCTATGTCCCAAGAGGGATTTCTATGTCCCAAGAGGGATTTCTATGTCCCTAGAGGGATTTCTATGTCCCTAGAGGGATAGATTTCTATGTCCCTAGAGGGATTTCTAGGTCCCTAGAGGGATTTCTAGGTCCCTAGAGGGATTTCTATGTCCCTAGAGGGATAGATTTCTATGTCCCTAGAGGGATTTCTAGGTCCCTAGAGGGATTTCTATGTCCCTAGAGGGATAGATTTCTATGTCCCTAGAGGGATTTCTATGTCCCTAGAGGGATTTCTATGTCCCTAGAGGGATAGATTTCTATGTCCCTAGAGGGATTTCTATGTCCCTAGAGGGATTTCTATGTCCCAAGAGGGATTTCTATGTCCCTAGAGGGATAGATTTCTATGTCCCTAGAGGGATTTCTATGTCCCTAGAGGGATTTCTATGTCCCAAGAGGGATTTCTATGTCCCTAGAGGGATTTCTATGTCGCTAGAGGGATTTCTAGGTCGCTAGAGGGATTTCAATGTCCCAAGAGGGATTTCTATGTCCCTAGAGGGATAGATTTCTATTTCCCTAGAGGGATTTCTATGTCGCTAGAGGGATTTCTAGGTCGCTAGAGGGATTTCTATGTCCCTAGAGGGATTTCTAGGTCCCTAGAGGGATAGATTTCTATGTCCCTAGAGGGATTTCTATGTCCCAAGAGGGATTTCTATGTCCCAAGAGGGATTTCTATGTCCCTAGAGGGATAGATTTCTATGTCCCTAGAGGGATTTCTATGTCCCTAGAGGGATTTCTATGTCCCAAGAGGGATTTCTATGTCCCAAGAGGGATTTCTATGTCCCTAGAGGGATTTCTAGGTCCCTAGAGGGATAGATTTCTATGTCCCTAGAGGGATTTCTATGTCCCAAGAGGGATTTCTATGTCCCAAGAGGGATTTCTATGTCCCTAGAGGGATAGATTTCTATGTCCCTAGAGGGATTTCAATGTCCCTAGAGGGATTTCTATGTCCCAAGAGGGATTTCTATGTCCCTAGAGGGATAGATTTCTATGTCCCTAGAGGGATTTCTATGTCCCTAGAGGGATTTCTAGGTCCCTAGAGGGATTTCTATGTCCCTAGAGAGAGAGATTTCTATGTCCCTAGAGGGATTTCTATGTCGCTAGAGGGATTTCTAGGTCGCTAGAGGGATTTCAATGTCCCTAGAGGGATTTCTAGGTCCCTAGAGGGATTTCTATGTCCCTAGAGTGATAGATTTCTATGTCCCTAGAGGGATTTCTATGTCGCTAGAGGGATTTCTAGGTCGCTAGAGGGATTTCTAGGTCGCTAGAGGGATTTCTATGTCCCAAGAGGGATTTCTATGTCCCTAGAGGGATAGATTTCTATGTCCCTAGAGGGATTTCTATGTCCCTAGAGGGATTTCTATGTCGCTAGAGGGATTTCTAGGTCGCTAGAGGGATTTCTATGTCCCAAGAGGGATTTCTATGTCCCTAGAGGGATAGATTTCTATGTCCCTAGAGGGATTTCTATGTCGCTAGAGGGATTTCTAGGTCGCTAGAGGGATTTCTATGTCCCTAGAGGGATATCTAGGTCCCTAGAGGGATAGATTTCTATGTCCCAAGAGGGATTTCTATGTCCCTAGAGGGATAGATTTCTATGTCCCTAGAGGGATTTCTATGTCCCTAGAGGGATTTCTATGTCCCAAGAGGGATTTCTATGTCCCTAGAGGGATAGATTTCTATGTCCCAAGAGGGATTTCTATGTCCCAAGAGGGATTTCTATGTCCCAAGAGGGATTTCTATGTCCCAAGAGGGATTTCTATGTCCCTAGAGGGATTTCTATGTCCCTAGAGGGATAGATTTCTATGTCCCTAGAGGGATTTCTATGTCCCAAGAGGGATTTCTATGTCCCAAGAGGGATTTCTATGTCCCAAGAGGGATTTCTATGTCCCAAGAGGGATTTCTATGTCCCTAGAGGGATTTCTATGTCCCTAGAGGGATAGATTTCTATGTCCCTAGAGGGATTTCTATGTCCCTAGAGGGATTTCTATGTCCCAAGAGGGATTTCTATGTCCCTAGAGGGATAGATTTCTATGTCCCTAGAGGGATTTCAATGTCCCTAGAGGGATTTCTATGTCCCAAGAGGGATTTCTATGTCCCAAGAGGGATTTCTATGTCCCTAGAGGGATATCTATGTCCCTAGAGGGATAGATTTCTATGTCCCTAGAGGGATTTCTAGGTCCCTAGAGGGATTTCTAGGTCCCTAGAGGGATTTCTATGTCCCTAGAGGGATTTCTATGTCCCTAGAGGGATTTCTATGTCCCAAGAGGGATTTCTATGTCCCTAGAGGGATAGATTTCTATGTCCCTAGAGGGATTTCAATGTCCCTAGAGGGATTTCTATGTCCCAAGAGGGATTTCTATGTCCCAAGAGGGATTTCTATGTCCCTAGAGGGATATCTATGTCCCTAGAGGGATAGATTTCTATGTCCCTAGAGGGATTTCTAGGTCCCTAGAGGGATTTCTAGGTCCCTAGAGGGATTTCTAGGTCCCTAGAGGGATTTCTATGTCCCTAGAGGGATAGATTTCTATGTCCCTAGAGGGATTTCTATGTCCCTAGAGGGATAGATTTCTATGTCCCTAGAGGGATTTCTATGTCCCTAGAGGGATTTCTATGTCCCTAGAGGGATAGATTTCTATGTCCCTAGAGGGATTTCTATGTCCCTAGAGGGATTTCTATGTCCCAAGAGGGATTTCTATGTCCCTAGAGGGATAGATTTCTATGTCCCTAGAGGGATTTCTATGTCCCTAGAGGGATTTCTATGTCGCTAGAGGGATTTCTAGGTCGCTAGAGGGATTTCTATGTCCCAAGAGGGATTTCTATGTCCCTAGAGGGATTTCTATGTCCCAAGAGGGATTTCTATGTCCCAAGAGGGATTTCTATGTCCCTAGAGGGATAGATTTCTATGTCCCTAGAGGGATTTCAATGTCCCTAGAGGGATTTCTATGTCCCAAGAGGGATTTCTATGTCCCAAGAGGGATTTCTATGTCCCTAGAGGGATTTCTATGTCCCTAGAGGGATAGATTTCTATGTCCCTAGAGGGATTTCTAGGTCCCTAGAGGGATTTCTAGGTCCCTAGAGGGATTTCTATGTCCCTAGAGGGATAGATTTCTATGTCCCTAGAGGGATTTCTAGGTCCCTAGAGGGATTTCTATGTCCCTAGAGGGATAGATTTCTATGTCCCTAGAGGGATTTCTATGTCCCTAGAGGGATTTCTATGTCCCTAGAGGGATAGATTTCTATGTCCCTAGAGGGATTTCTATGTCCCTAGAGGGATTTCTATGTCCCAAGAGGGATTTCTATGTCCCTAGAGGGATAGATTTCTATGTCCCTAGAGGGATTTCTATGTCCCTAGAGGGATTTCTATGTCGCTAGAGGGATTTCTAGGTCGCTAGAGGGATTTCTATGTCCCAAGAGGGATTTCTATCTCCCTAGAGGGATAGATTTCTATGTACCTAGAGGGATTTCAATGTCCCTAGAGGGATTTCTATGTCCCAAGAGGGATTTCTATGTCCCAAGAGGGATTTTTAGGTCCCTAGAGGGATAGATTTCTATGTCCCTAGAGGGATTTCTATGTCCCTAGAGGGATTTCTATGTCCCAAGAGGGATTTCTATGTCCCTAGAGGGATAGATTTCTATGTCCCTAGAGGGATTTCTATGTCCCTAGAGGGATTTCTATGTCCCAAGAGGGATTTCTATGACCCTAGAGGGATTTCTATGTCGCTAGAGGGATTTCTAGGTCGCTAGAGGGATTTCTATGTCCCAAGAGGGATTTCTATGTCCCTAGAGGGATAGATTTCTATGTCCCTAGAGGGATTTCTATGTCGCTAGAGGGATTTCTAGGTCGCTAGAGGGATTTCTATGTCCCTAGAGGGATAGATGTCTATGTCCCTAGAGGGATTTCTATGTCCCTAGAGGGATTTCTATGTCCCAAGAGGGATTTCTATGTCCCAAGAGGGATTTCTATGTCCCTAGAGGGATAGATTTCTATGTCCCTAGAGGGATTTCAATGTCCCTAGAGGGATTTCTATGTCCCAAGAGGGATTTCTATGTCCCAAGAGGGATTTCTATGTCCCTAGAGGGATTTCTATGTCCCTAGAGGGATAGATTTCTATGTCCCTAGAGGGATTTCTAGGTCCCTAGAGGGATTTCTAGGTCCCTAGAGGGATTTCTATGTCCCTAGAGGGATTTCTATGTCCCAAGAGGGATTTCTATGTCCCTAGAGGGATAGATTTCTATGTCCCTAGAGGGATTTCTATGTCCCTAGAGGGATTTCTATGTCCCAAGAGGGATTTCTATGTCCCTAGAGGGATTTCTATGTCCCTAGAGGGATAGATTTCTATGTCCCTAGAGGGATTTCTATGTCCCAAGAGGGATAGATTTCTATGTCCCTAGAGGGATTTCTATGTCCCAAGAGGGATTTCTATGTCCCTAGAGGGATAGATTTCTATGTCCCTAGAGGGATTTCTATGTCCCAAGAGGGATTTCTATGTCCCAAGAGGGATTTCTATGTCCCTAGAGGGATTTCTATGTCCCTAGAGGGATAGATTTCTATGTCCCTAGAGGGATTTCTAGGTCCCTAGAGGGATTTCTAGGTCCCTAGAGGGATTTCTATGTCCCTAGAGGGATAGATTTCTATGTCCCTAGAGGGATTTCTAGGTCCCTAGAGGGATTTCTATGTCCCTAGAGGGATAGATTTCTATGTCCCTAGAGGGATTTCTATGTCCCTAGAGGGATTTCTATGTCCCTAGAGGGATAGATTTCTATGTCCCTAGAGGGATTTCTATGTCCCTAGAGGGATTTCTATGTCCCAAGAGGGATTTCTATGTCCCTAGAGGGATAGATTTCTATGTCCCTAGAGGGATTTCTATGTCCCTAGAGGGATTTCTATGTCCCAAGAGGGATTTCTATGTCCCTAGAGGGATTTCTATGTCGCTAGAGGGATTTCTAGGTCGCTAGAGGGATTTCAATGTCCCAAGAGGGATTTCTATGTCCCTAGAGGGATAGATTTCTATTTCCCTAGAGGGATTTCTATGTCGCTAGAGGGATTTCTAGGTCGCTAGAGGGATTTCTATGTCCCTAGAGGGATTTCTAGGTCCCTAGAGGGATAGATTTCTATGTCCCTAGAGGGATTTCTATGTCCCAAGAGGGATTTCTATGTCCCAAGAGGGATTTCTATGTCCCTAGAGGGATAGATTTCTATGTCCCTAGAGGGATTTCTATGTCCCTAGAGGGATTTCTATGTCCCAAGAGGGATTTCTATGTCCCAAGAGGGATTTCTATGTCCCTAGAGGGATTTCTAGGTCCCTAGAGGGATAGATTTCTATGTCCCTAGAGGGATTTCTATGTCCCAAGAGGGATTTCTATGTCCCAAGAGGGATTTCTATGTCCCTAGAGGGATAGATTTCTATGTCCCTAGAGGGATTTCAATGTCCCTAGAGGGATTTCTATGTCCCAAGAGGGATTTCTATGTCCCTAGAGGGATAGATTTCTATGTCCCTAGAGGGATTTCTATGTCCCTAGAGGGATTTCTAGGTCCCTAGAGGGATTTCTATGTCCCTAGAGAGAGAGATTTCTATGTCCCTAGAGGGATTTCTATGTCGCTAGAGGGATTTCTAGGTCGCTAGAGGGATTTCAATGTCCCTAGAGGGATTTCTAGGTCCCTAGAGGGATTTCTATGTCCCTAGAGTGATAGATTTCTATGTCCCTAGAGGGATTTCTATGTCGCTAGAGGGATTTCTAGGTCGCTAGAGGGATTTCTAGGTCGCTAGAGGGATTTCTATGTCCCAAGAGGGATTTCTATGTCCCTAGAGGGATAGATTTCTATGTCCCTAGAGGGATTTCTATGTCCCTAGAGGGATTTCTATGTCGCTAGAGGGATTTCTAGGTCGCTAGAGGGATTTCTATGTCCCAAGAGGGATTTCTATGTCCCTAGAGGGATAGATTTCTATGTCCCTAGAGGGATTTCTATGTCGCTAGAGGGATTTCTAGGTCGCTAGAGGGATTTCTATGTCCCTAGAGGGATATCTAGGTCCCTAGAGGGATAGATTTCTATGTCCCAAGAGGGATTTCTATGTCCCTAGAGGGATAGATTTCTATGTCCCTAGAGGGATTTCTATGTCCCTAGAGGGATTTCTATGTCCCAAGAGGGATTTCTATGTCCCTAGAGGGATAGATTTCTATGTCCCAAGAGGGATTTCTATGTCCCAAGAGGGATTTCTATGTCCCAAGAGGGATTTCTATGTCCCAAGAGGGATTTCTATGTCCCTAGAGGGATTTCTATGTCCCTAGAGGGATAGATTTCTATGTCCCTAGAGGGATTTCTATGTCCCAAGAGGGATTTCTATGTCCCAAGAGGGATTTCTATGTCCCAAGAGGGATTTCTATGTCCCAAGAGGGATTTCTATGTCCCTAGAGGGATTTCTATGTCCCTAGAGGGATAGATTTCTATGTCCCTAGAGGGATTTCTATGTCCCTAGAGGGATTTCTATGTCCCAAGAGGGATTTCTATGTCCCTAGAGGGATAGATTTCTATGTCCCTAGAGGGATTTCAATGTCCCTAGAGGGATTTCTATGTCCCAAGAGGGATTTCTATGTCCCAAGAGGGATTTCTATGTCCCTAGAGGGATATCTATGTCCCTAGAGGGATAGATTTCTATGTCCCTAGAGGGATTTCTAGGTCCCTAGAGGGATTTCTAGGTCCCTAGAGGGATTTCTAGGTCCCTAGAGGGATTTCTATGTCCCTAGAGGGATAGATTTCTATGTCCCTAGAGGGATTTCTATGTCCCTAGAGGGATAGATTTCTATGTCCCTAGAGGGATTTCTATGTCCCTAGAGGGATTTCTATGTCCCTAGAGGGATAGATTTCTATGTCCCTAGAGGGATTTCTATGTCCCTAGAGGGATTTCTATGTCCCAAGAGGGATTTCTATGTCCCTAGAGGGATAGATTTCTATGTCCCTAGAGGGATTTCTATGTCCCTAGAGGGATTTCTATGTCGCTAGAGGGATTTCTAGGTCGCTAGAGGGATTTCTATGTCCCAAGAGGGATTTCTATGTCCCTAGAGGGATTTCTATGTCCCAAGAGGGATTTCTATGTCCCAAGAGGGATTTCTATGTCCCTAGAGGGATAGATTTCTATGTCCCTAGAGGGATTTCAATGTCCCTAGAGGGATTTCTATGTCCCAAGAGGGATTTCTATGTCCCAAGAGGGATTTCTATGTCCCTAGAGGGATTTCTATGTCCCTAGAGGGATAGATTTCTATGTCCCTAGAGGGATTTCTAGGTCCCTAGAGGGATTTCTAGGTCCCTAGAGGGATTTCTATGTCCCTAGAGGGATAGATTTCTATGTCCCTAGAGGGATTTCTAGGTCCCTAGAGGGATTTCTATGTCCCTAGAGGGATAGATTTCTATGTCCCTAGAGGGATTTCTATGTCCCTAGAGGGATTTCTATGTCCCTAGAGGGATAGATTTCTATGTCCCTAGAGGGATTTCTATGTCCCTAGAGGGATTTCTATGTCCCAAGAGGGATTTCTATGTCCCTAGAGGGATAGATTTCTATGTCCCTAGAGGGATTTCTATGTCCCTAGAGGGATTTCTATGTCGCTAGAGGGATTTCTAGGTCGCTAGAGGGATTTCTATGTCCCAAGAGGGATTTCTATCTCCCTAGAGGGATAGATTTCTATGTACCTAGAGGGATTTCAATGTCCCTAGAGGGATTTCTATGTCCCAAGAGGGATTTCTATGTCCCAAGAGGGATTTTTAGGTCCCTAGAGGGATAGATTTCTATGTCCCTAGAGGGATTTCTATGTCCCTAGAGGGATTTCTATGTCCCAAGAGGGATTTCTATGTCCCTAGAGGGATAGATTTCTATGTCCCTAGAGGGATTTCTATGTCCCTAGAGGGATATCTATGTCCCAAGAGGGATTTCTATGTCCCTAGAGGGATTTCTATGTCGCTAGAGGGATTTCTAGGTCGCTAGAGGGATTTCTATGTCCCAAGAGGGATTTCTATGTCCCTAGAGGGATAGATTTCTATGTCCCTAGAGGGATTTCTATGTCGCTAGAGGGATTTCTAGGTCGCTAGAGGGATTTCTATGTCCCTAGAGGGATAGATGTCTATGTCCCTAGAGGGATTTCTATGTCCCTAGAGGGATTTCTATGTCCCAAGAGGGATTTCTATGTCCCAAGAGGGATTTCTATGTCCCTAGAGGGATAGATTTCTATGTCCCTAGAGGGATTTCAATGTCCCTAGAGGGATTTCTATGTCCCAAGAGGGATTTCTATGTCCCAAGAGGGATTTCTATGTCCCTAGAGGGATTTCTATGTCCCTAGAGGGATAGATTTCTATGTCCCTAGAGGGATTTCTAGGTCCCTAGAGGGATTTCTAGGTCCCTAGAGGGATTTCTATGTCCCTAGAGGGATTTCTATGTCCCAAGAGGGATTTCTATGTCCCTAGAGGGATAGATTTCTATGTCCCTAGAGGGATTTCTATGTCCCTAGAGGGATTTCTATGTCCCAAGAGGGATTTCTATGTCCCTAGAGGGATTTCTATGTCCCTAGAGGGATAGATTTCTATGTCCCTAGAGGGATTTCTATGTCCCAAGAGGGATAGATTTCTATGTCCCTAGAGGGATTTCTATGTCCCAAGAGGGATTTCTATGTCCCTAGAGGGATAGATTTCTATGTCCCTAGAGGGATTTCTATGTCCCAAGAGGGATTTCTATGTCCCAAGAGGGATTTCTATGTCCCTAGAGGGATTTCTATGTCCCTAGAGGGATAGATTTCTATGTCCCTAGAGGGATTTCTAGGTCCCTAGAGGGATTTCTAGGTCCCTAGAGGGATTTCTATGTCCCTAGAGGGATAGATTTCTATGTCCCTAGAGGGATTTCTAGGTCCCTAGAGGGATTTCTATGTCCCTAGAGGGATAGATTTCTATGTCCCTAGAGGGATTTCTATGTCCCTAGAGGGATTTCTATGTCCCTAGAGGGATAGATTTCTATGTCCCTAGAGGGATTTCTATGTCCCTAGAGGGATTTCTATGTCCCAAGAGGGATTTCTATGTCCCTAGAGGGATAGATTTCTATGTCCCTAGAGGGATTTCTATGTCCCTAGAGGGATTTCTATGTCCCAAGAGGGATTTCTATGTCCCTAGAGGGATTTCTATGTCGCTAGAGGGATTTCTAGGTCGCTAGAGGGATTTCAATGTCCCAAGAGGGATTTCTATGTCCCTAGAGGGATAGATTTCTATATCCCTAGAGGGATTTCTATGTCGCTAGAGGGATTTCTAGGTCGCTAGAGGGATTTCTATGTCCCTAGAGGGATTTCTAGGTCCCTAAAGGGATAGATTTCTATGTCCCTAGAGGGATTTCTATGTCCCAAGAGGGATTTCTATGTCCCAAGAGGGATTTCTATGTCCCTAGAGGGATAGATTTCTATGTCCCTAGAGGGATTTCAATGTCCCTAGAGGGATTTCTATGTCCCAAGAGGGATTTCTATGTCCCAAGAGGGATTTCTAGGTCCCTAGAGGGATTTCTATGTCCCTAGAGGGATTTCTATGTCCCTAGAGGGATTTCTATGTCCCTAGAGGGATTTCTATGTCCCTAGAGGGATAGATTTCTATGTCCCTAGAGGGATTTCTAGGTCCCTAGAGGGATTTCTAGGTCCCTAGAGGGATTTCTATGTCCCTAGAGGGATAGATTTCTATGTCCCTAGAGGGATTTCTAGGTCCCTAGAGGGATTTCTATGTCCCTAGAGGGATAGATTTCTATGTCCCTAGAGGGATTTCTATGTCCCTAGAGGGATTTCTATGTCCCTAGAGGGATAGATTTCTATGTCCCTAGAGGGATTTCTATGTCCCTAGAGGGATTTCTATGTCCCAAGAGGGATTTCTATGTCCCTAGAGGGATAGATTTCTATGTCCCTAGAGGGATTTCTATGTCCCTAGAGGGATTTCTATGTCGCTAGAGGGATTTCTAGGTCGCTAGAGGGATTTCTATGTCCCAAGAGGGATTTCTATCTCCCTAGAGGGATAGATTTCTATGTACCTAGAGGGATTTCAATGTCCCTAGAGGGATTTCTATGTCCCAAGAGGGATTTCTATGTCCCAAGAGGGATTTTTAGGTCCCTAGAGGGATAGATTTCTATGTCCCTAGAGGGATTTCTATGTCCCTAGAGGGATTTCTATGTCCCAAGAGGGATTTCTATGTCCCTAGAGGGATAGATTTCTATGTCCCTAGAGGGATTTCTATGTCCCTAGAGGGATTTCTATGTCCCAAGAGGGATTTCTATGTCCCTAGAGGGATTTCTATGTCGCTAGAGGGATTTCTAGGTCGCTAGAGGGATTTCTATGTCCCAAGAGGGATTTCTATGTCCCTAGAGGGATAGATTTCTATGTCCCTAGAGGGATTTCTATGTCGCTAGAGGGATTTCTAGGTCGCTAGAGGGATTTCTATGTCCCTAGAGGGATAGATGTCTATGTCCCTAGAGGGATTTCTATGTCCCTAGAGGGATTTCTATGTCCCAAGAGGGATTTCTATGTCCCAAGAGGGATTTCTATGTCCCTAGAGGGATAGATTTCTATGTCCCTAGAGGGATTTCAATGTCCCTAGAGGGATTTCTATGTCCCAAGAGGGATTTCTATGTCCCAAGAGGGATTTCTATGTCCCTAGAGGGATTTCTATGTCCCTAGAGGGATAGATTTCTATGTCCCTAGAGGGATTTCTAGGTCCCTAGAGGGATTTCTAGGTCCCTAGAGGGATTTCTATGTCCCTAGAGGGATTTCTATGTCCCAAGAGGGATTTCTATGTCCCTAGAGGGATAGATTTCTATGTCCCTAGAGGGATTTCTATGTCCCTAGAGGGATTTCTATGTCCCAAGAGGGATTTCTATGTCCCTAGAGGGATTTCTATGTCCCTAGAGGGATAGATTTCTATGTCCCTAGAGGGATTTCTATGTCCCAAGAGGGATAGATTTCTATGTCCCTAGAGGGATTTCTATGTCCCAAGAGGGATTTCTATGTCCCTAGAGGGATAGATTTCTATGTCCCTAGAGGGATTTCTATGTCCCAAGAGGGATTTCTATGTCCCAAGAGGGATTTCTATGTCCCTAGAGGGATTTCTATGTCCCTAGAGGGATAGATTTCTATGTCCCTAGAGGGATTTCTAGGTCCCTAGAGGGATTTCTAGGTCCCTAGAGGGATTTCTATGTCCCTAGAGGGATAGATTTCTATGTCCCTAGAGGGATTTCTAGGTCCCTAGAGGGATTTCTATGTCCCTAGAGGGATAGATTTCTATGTCCCTAGAGGGATTTCTATGTCCCTAGAGGGATTTCTATGTCCCTAGAGGGATAGATTTCTATGTCCCTAGAGGGATTTCTATGTCCCTAGAGGGATTTCTATGTCCCAAGAGGGATTTCTATGTCCCTAGAGGGATAGATTTCTATGTCCCTAGAGGGATTTCTATGTCCCTAGAGGGATTTCTATGTCCCAAGAGGGATTTCTATGTCCCTAGAGGGATTTCTATGTCGCTAGAGGGATTTCTAGGTCGCTAGAGGGATTTCAATGTCCCAAGAGGGATTTCTATGTCCCTAGAGGGATAGATTTCTATTTCCCTAGAGGGATTTCTATGTCGCTAGAGGGATTTCTAGGTCGCTAGAGGGATTTCTATGTCCCTAGAGGGATTTCTAGGTCCCTAGAGGGATAGATTTCTATGTCCCTAGAGGGATTTCTATGTCCCAAGAGGGATTTCTATGTCCCAAGAGGGATTTCTATGTCCCTAGAGGGATAGATTTCTATGTCCCTAGAGGGATTTCAATGTCCCTAGAGGGATTTCTATGTCCCAAGAGGGATTTCTATGTCCCAAGAGGGATTTCTAGGTCCCTAGAGGGATTTCTATGTCCCTAGAGGGATTTCTATGTCCCTAGAGGGATTTCTATGTCCCTAGAGGGATTTCTATGTCCCTAGAGGGATAGATTTCTATGTCCCTAGAGGGATTTCTATGTCCCAAGAGGGATTTCTATGTCCCAAGAGGGATTTCTATGTCCCTAGAGGGATAGATTTCTATGTCCCTAGAGGGATTTCAATGTCCCTAGAGGGATTTCTATGTCCCAAGAGGGATTTCTATGTCCCAAGAGGGATTTCTATGTCCCTAGAGGGATTTCTATGTCCCTAGAGGGATAGATTTCTATGTCCCTAGAGGGATTTCTATGTCCCTAGAGGGATTTCTATGTCCCAAGGGGGATTTCTATGTCCCAAGAGGGATTTCTATGTCCCTAGAGGGATTTCTAGGTCCCTAGAGGGATAGATTTCTATGTCCCTAGAGGGATTTCTATGTCCCAAGAGGGATTTCTATGTCCCAAGAGGGATTTCTATGTCCCTAGAGGGATAGATTTCTATGTCCCTAGAGGGATTTCAATGTCCCTAGAGGGATTTCTATGTCCCAAGAGGGATTTCTATGTCCCTAGAGGGATAGATTTCTATGTCCCTAGAGGGATTTCTATGTCCCTAGAGGGATTTCTAGGTCCCTAGAGGGATTTCTATGTCCCTAGAGAGAGAGATTTCTATGTCCCTAGAGGGATTTCTATGTCCCTAGAGGGATTTCTATGTCGCTAGAGGGATTTCTAGGTCGCTAGAGGGATTTCTATGTCCCAAGAGGGATTTCTATGTCCCTAGAGGGATAGATTTCTATGTCCCTAGAGGGATTTCTATGTCGCTAGAGGGATTTCTAGGTCGCTAGAGGGATTTCTATGTCCCTAGAGGGATTTCTAGGTCCCTAGAGGGATAGATTTCTATGTCCCAAGAGGGATTTCTATGTCCCTAGAGGGATAGATTTCTATGTCCCTAGAGGGATTTCTATGTCCCTAGAGGGATTTCTATGTCCCAAGAGGGATTTCTATGTCCCTAGAGGGATTTCTATGTCGCTAGAGGGATTTCTATGTCCCTAGAGGGATAGATTTCTATGTCCCTAGAGGGATTTCTATGTCCCTAGAGGGATAGATTTCTATGTCCCAAGAGGGATTTCTATGTCCCTAGAGGGATTTCTATGTCGCTAGAGGGATTTCTATGTCCCTAGAGGGATTTCTAGGTCCCTAGAGGGATTTCTATGTCCCTAGAGGGATAGATTTCTATGTCCCTAGAGGGATTTCTATGTCCCTAGAGGGATTTCTATGTCCCAAGAGGGATTTCTATGTCCCTAGAGGGATAGATTTCTATGTCCCTAGAGGGATTTCTATGTCCCTAGAGGGATTTCTATGTCCCAAGAGGGATTTCTATGTCCCTAGAGGGATTTCTATGTCCCTAGAGGGATAGATTTCTATGTCCCTTGAGGGATTTCTATGTCCCAAGAGGGATAGATTTCTATGTCCCTAGAGGGATTTCTATGTCCCTAGAGGGATTTCTATGTCCCAAGAGGGATTTCTATGTCCCTAGAGGGATTTCTATGTCCCTAGAGGGATAGATTTCTATGTCCCTAGAGGGATTTCTATGTCCCAAGAGGGATTTCTATGTCCCAAGAGGGATTTCTATGTCCCAAGAGGGATTTCTATGTCCCAAGAGGGATTTCTATGTCCCTAGAGGGATAGATTTCTATGTCCCTAGAGGGATTTCTATGTCCCAAGAGGGATTTCTATGTCCCAAGAGGGATTTCTATGTCCCAAGAGGGATTTCTATGTCCCAAGAGGGATTTCTATGTCCCTAGAGGGATTTCTATGTCCCTAGAGGGATAGATTTCTATGTCCCTAGAGGGATTTCTATGTCCCAAGAGGGATTTCTATGTCCCAAGAGGGATTTCTATGTCCCAAGAGGGATTTCTATGTCCCAAGAGGGATTTCTATGTCCCTAGAGGGATTTCTATGTCCCTAGAGGGATAGATTTCTATGTCCCTAGAGGGATTTCTATGTCCCTAGAGGGATTTCTATGTCCCAAGAGGGATTTCTATGTCCCAAGAGGGATTTCTATGTCCCTAGAGGGATAGATTTCTATGTCCCTAGAGGGATTTCAATGTCCCTAGAGGGATTTCTATGTCCCAAGAGGGATTTCTATGTCCCAAGAGGGATTTCTATGTCCCTAGAGGGATATCTATGTCCCTAGAGGGATAGATTTCTATGTCCCTAGAGGGATTTCTAGGTCCCTAGAGGGATTTCTAGGTCCCTAGAGGGATTTCTAGGTCCCTAGAGGGATTTCTATGTCCCTAGAGGGATAGATTTCTATGTCCCTAGAGGGATTTCTATGTCCCTAGAGGGATAGATTTCTATGTCCCTAGAGGGATTTCTATGTCCCTAGAGGGATTTCTATGTCCCTAGAGGGATAGATTTCTATGTCCCTAGAGGGATTTCTATGTCCCTAGAGGGATTTCTATGTCCCAAGAGGGATTTCTATGTCCCTAGAGGGATAGATTTCTATGTCCCTAGAGGGATTTCTATGTCCCTAGAGGGATTTCTATGTCGCTAGAGGGATTTCTAGGTCGCTAGAGGGATTTCTATGTCCCAAGAGGGATTTCTATGTCCCTAGAGGGATTTCTATGTCCCAAGAGGGATTTCTATGTCCCAAGAGGGATTTCTATGTCCCTAGAGGGATAGATTTCTATGTCCCTAGAGGGATTTCAATGTCCCTAGAGGGATTTCTATGTCCCAAGAGGGATTTCTATGTCCCAAGAGGGATTTCTATGTCCCTAGAGGGATTTCTATGTCCCTAGAGGGATAGATTTCTATGTCCCTAGAGGGATTTCTAGGTCCCTAGAGGGATTTCTAGGTCCCTAGAGGGATTTCTATGTCCCTAGAGGGATAGATTTCTATGTCCCTAGAGGGATTTCTAGGTCCCTAGAGGGATTTCTATGTCCCTAGAGGGATAGATTTCTATGTCCCTAGAGGGATTTCTATGTCCCTAGAGGGATTTCTATGTCCCTAGAGGGATAGATTTCTATGTCCCTAGAGGGATTTCTATGTCCCTAGAGGGATTTCTATGTCCCAAGAGGGATTTCTATGTCCCTAGAGGGATAGATTTCTATGTCCCTAGAGGGATTTCTATGTCCCTAGAGGGATTTCTATGTCGCTAGAGGGATTTCTAGGTCGCTAGAGGGATTTCTATGTCCCAAGAGGGATTTCTATCTCCCTAGAGGGATAGATTTCTATGTACCTAGAGGGATTTCAATGTCCCTAGAGGGATTTCTATGTCCCAAGAGGGATTTCTATGTCCCAAGAGGGATTTCTAGGTCCCTAGAGGGATAGATTTCTATGTCCCTAGAGGGATTTCTATGTCCCTAGAGGGATTTCTATGTCCCAAGAGGGATTTCTATGTCCCTAGAGGGATAGATTTCTATGTCCCTAGAGGGATTTCTATGTCCCTAGAGGGATTTCTATGTCCCAAGAGGGATTTCTATGTGCCTAGAGGGATTTCTATGTCGCTAGAGGGATTTCTAGGTCGCTAGAGGGATTTCTATGTCCCAAGAGGGATTTCTATGTCCCTAGAGGGATAGATTTCTATGTCCCTAGAGGGATTTCTATGTCGCTACAGGGATTTCTAGGTCGCTAGAGGGATTTCTATGTCCCTAGAGGGATAGATTTCTATGTCCCTAGAGGGATTTCTATGTCCCTAGAGGGATTTCTATGTCCCAAGAGGGATTTCTATGTCCCAAGAGGGATTTCTATGTCCCTAGAGGGATAGATTTCTATGTCCCTAGAGGGATTTCAATGTCCCTAGAGGGATTTCTATGTCCCAAGAGGGATTTCTATGTCCCAAGAGGGATTTCTATGTCCCTAGAGGGATTTCTATGTCCCTAGAGGGATAGATTTCTATGTCCCTAGAGGGATTTCTAGGTCCCTAGAGGGATTTCTAGGTCCCTAGAGGGATTTCTATGTCCCTAGAGGGATTTCTATGTCCCAAGAGGGATTTCTATGTCCCTAGAGGGATAGATTTCTATGTCCCTAGAGGGATTTCTATGTCCCTAGAGGGATTTCTATGTCCCAAGAGGGATTTCTATGTCCCTAGAGGGATTTCTATGTCCCTAGAGGGATAGATTTCTATGTCCCTAGAGGGATTTCTATGTCCCAAGAGGGATAGATTTCTATGTCCCTAGAGGGATTTCTATGTCCCTAGAGGGATTTCTATGTCCCAAGAGGGATTTCTATGTCCCTAGAGGGATTTCTATGTCCCTAGAGGGATAGATTTCTATGTCCCTAGAGGGATTTCTATGTCCCAAGAGGGATTTCTATGTCCCAAGAGGGATTTCTATGTCCCTAGAGGGATAGATTTCTATGTCCCTAGAGGGATTTCAATGTCCCTAGAGGGATTTCTATGTCCCAAGAGGGATTTCTATGTCCCTAGAGGGATTTCTATGTCCCTAGAGAGATAGATTTCTATGTCCCTAGAGGGATTTCTATGTCCCAAGAGGGATTTCTATGTCCCAAGAGGGATTTCTATGTCCCTAGAGGGATAGATTTCTATGTCCCTAGAGGGATTTCAATGTCCCTAGAGGGATTTCTATGTCCCAAGAGGGATTTCTATGTCCCAAGAGGGATTTCTATGTCCCTAGAGGGATTTCTATGTCCCTAGAGGGATAGATTTCTATGTCCCTAGAGGGATTTCTAGGTCCCTAGAGGGATTTCTAGGTCCCTAGAGGGATTTCTATGTCCCTAGAGGGATAGATTGCTATGTCCCTAGAGGGATTTCTATGTCCCTAGAGGGATTTCTATGTCCCTAGAGGGATTTCTATGTCCCTAGAGGGATAGATTTCTATGTCCCTAGAGGGATTTCTATGTCCCAAGAGGGATTTCTATGTCCCAAGAGGGATTTCTATGTCCCTAGAGGGATAGATTTCTATGTCCCTAGAGGGATTTCAATGTCCCTAGAGGGATTTCTATGTCCCAAGAGGGATTTCTATGTCCCAAGAGGGATTTCTATGTCCCTAGAGGGATTTCTATGTCCCTAGAGGGATAGATTTCTATGTCCCTAGAGGGATTTCTATGTCCCTAGAGGGATTTCTATGTCCCAAGAGGGATTTCTATGTCCCAAGAGGGATTTCTATGTCCCTAGAGGGATTTCTAGGTCCCTAGAGGGATAGATTTCTATGTCCCTAGAGGGATTTCTATGTCCCAAGAGGGATTTCTATGTCCCAAGAGGGATTTCTATGTCCCTAGAGGGGTAGATTTCTATGTCCCTAGAGGGATTTCAATGTCCCTAGAGGGATTTCTATGTCCCAAGAGGGATTTCTATGTCCCTAGAGGGATAGATTTCTATGTCCCTAGAGGGATTTCTATGTCGCTAGAGGGATTTCTAGGTCGCTAGAGGGATTTCAATGTCCCTAGAGGGATTTCTAGGTCCCTAGAGGGATTTCTATGTCCCTAGAGGGATAGATTTCTATGTCCCTAGAGGGATTTCTATGTCGCTAGAGGGATTTCTAGGTCGCTAGAGGGATTTCTAGGTCGCTAGAGGGATTTCTATGTCCCAAGAGGGATTTCTATGTCCCTAGAGGGATAGATTTCTATGTCCCTAGAGGGATTTCTATGTCCCTAGAGGGATTTCTATGTCGCTAGAGGGATTTCTAGGTCGCTAGAGGGATTTCTATGTCCCAAGAGGGATTTCTATGTCCCTAGAGGGATAGATTTCTATGTCCCTAGAGGGATTTCTATGTCGCTAGAGGGATTTCTAGGTCGCTAGAGGGATTTCTATGTCCCTAGAGGGATTTCTAGGTCCCTAGAGGGATAGATTTCTATGTCCCAAGAGGGATTTCTATGTCCCTAGAGGGATAGATTTCTATGTCCCTAGAGGGATTTCTATGTCCCTAGAGGGATTTCTATGTCCCAAGAGGGATTTCTATGTCCCTAGAGGGATTTCTATGTCGCTAGAGGGATTTCTATGTCCCTAGAGGGATAGATTTCTATGTCCCTAGAGGGATTTCTATGTCCCTAGAGGGATAGATTTCTATGTCCCAAGAGGGATTTCTATGTCCCTAGAGGGATTTCTATGTCGCTAGAGGGATTTCTATGTCCCTAGAGGGATTTCTAGGTCCCTAGAGGGATAGATTTCTATGTCCCTAGAGGGATTTCTATGTCCCAAGAGGGATTTCTATGTCGCTAGAGGGATTTCTAGGTCGCTAGAGGGATTTCTATGTCCCTAGAGGGATTTCAATGTCCCTAGAGGGATTTCTATGTCCCAAGAGGGATTTCTATGTCCCAAGAGGGATTTTTAGGTCCCTAGAGGGATTTCTATGTCCCTAGAGGGATAGATTTCTATGTCCCTAGAGGGATTTCTATGTCCCTAGAGGGATTTCTATGTCCCAAGAGGGATTTCTATGTCCCTAGAGGGATAGATTTCTATGTCCCTAGAGGGATTTCTATGTCCCTAGAGGGATTTCTATGTCCCAAGAGGGATTTCTATGTCCCTAGAGGGATTTCTATGTCCCTAGAGGGATAGATTTCTATGTCCCTAGAGGGATTTCTATGTCCCAAGAGGGATAGATTTCTATGTCCCTAGAGGGATTTCTATGTCCCTAGAGGGATTTCTATGTCCCAAGAGGGATTTCTATGTCCCTAGAGGGATTTCTATGTCCCTAGAGGGATAGATTTCTATGTCCCTAGAGGGATTTCTATGTCCCAAGAGGGATTTCTATGTCCCAAGAGGGATTTCTATGTCCCAAGAGGGATTTCTATGTCCCAAGAGGGATTTCTATGTCCCTAGAGGGATTTCTATGTCCCTAGAGGGATAGATTTCTATGTCCCTAGAGGGATTTCTATGTCCCAAGAGGGATTTCTATGTCCCAAGAGGGATTTCTATGTTCCTAGAGGGATTTCTATGTCCCTAGAGGGATTTCTAGGTCGCTAGAGGGATTTCAATGTCCCTAGAGGGATTTCTAGGTCCCTAGAGGGATTTCTATGTCCCTAGAGTGATAGATTTCTATGTCCCTAGAGGGATTTCTATGTCGCTAGAGGGATTTCTAGGTCGCTAGAGGGATTTCTAGGTCGCTAGAGGGATTTCTATGTCCCAAGAGGGATTTCTATGTCCCTAGAGGGATAGATTTCTATGTCCCTAGAGGGATTTCTATGTCCCTAGAGGGATTTCTATGTCGCTAGAGGGATTTCTAGGTCGCTAGAGGGATTTCTATGTCCCAAGAGGGATTTCTATGTCCCTAGAGGGATAGATTTCTATGTCCCTAGAGGGATTTCTATGTCGCTAGAGGGATTTCTAGGTCGCTAGAGGGATTTCTATGTCCCTAGAGGGATTTCTAGGTCCCTAGAGGGATAGATTTCTATGTCCCAAGAGGGATTTCTATGTCCCTAGAGGGATAGATTTCTATGTCCCTAGAGGGATTTCTATGTCCCTAGAGGGATTTCTATGTCCCAAGAGGGATTTCTATGTCCCTAGAGGGATTTCTATGTCGCTAGAGGGATTTCTATGTCCCTAGAGGGATAGATTTCTATGTCCCTAGAGGGATTTCTATGTCCCTAGAGGGATAGATTTCTATGTCCCAAGAGGGATTTCTATGTCCCTAGAGGGATTTCTATGTCGCTAGAGGGATTTCTATGTCCCTAGAGGGATTTCTAGGTCCCTAGAGGGATTTCTATGTCCCTAGAGGGATAGATTTCTATGTCCCTAGAGGGATTTCTATGTCCCTAGAGGGATTTCTATGTCCCAAGAGGGATTTCTATGTCCCTAGAGGGATAGATTTCTATGTCCCTAGAGGGATTTCTATGTCCCTAGAGGGATTTCTATGTCCCAAGAGGGATTTCTATGTCCCTAGAGGGATTTCTATGTCCCTAGAGGGATAGATTTCTATGTCCCTTGAGGGATTTCTATGTCCCAAGAGGGATAGATTTCTATGTCCCTAGAGGGATTTCTATGTCCCTAGAGGGATTTCTATGTCCCAAGAGGGATTTCTATGTCCCTAGAGGGATTTCTATGTCCCTAGAGGGATAGATTTCTATGTCCCTAGAGGGATTTCTATGTCCCAAGAGGGATTTCTATGTCCCAAGAGGGATTTCTATGTCCCAAGAGGGATTTCTATGTCCCAAGAGGGATTTCTATGTCCCTAGAGGGATAGATTTCTATGTCCCTAGAGGGATTTCTATGTCCCAAGAGGGATTTCTATGTCCCAAGAGGGATTTCTATGTCCCAAGAGGGATTTCTATGTCCCAAGAGGGATTTCTATGTCCCTAGAGGGATTTCTATGTCCCTAGAGGGATAGATTTCTATGTCCCTAGAGGGATTTGTATGTCCCAAGAGGGATTTCTATGTCCCAAGAGGGATTTCTATGTCCCAAGTGGGATTTCTATGTCCCAAGAGGGATTTCTATGTCCCTAGAGGGATTTCTATGTCCCTAGAGGGATAGATTTCTATGTCCCTAGAGGGATTTCTATGTCCCTAGAGGGATTTCTATGTCCCAAGAGGGATTTCTATGTCCCAAGAGGGATTTCTATGTCCCTAGAGGGATAGATTTCTATGTCCCTAGAGGGATTTCAATGTCCCTAGAGGGATTTCTATGTCCCAAGAGGGATTTCTATGTCCCAAGAGGGATTTCTATGTCCCTAGAGGGATATCTATGTCCCTAGAGGGATAGATTTCTATGTCCCTAGAGGGATTTCTAGGTCCCTAGAGGGATTTCTAGGTCCCTAGAGGGATTTCTAGGTCCCTAGAGGGATTTCTATGTCCCTAGAGGGATAGATTTCTATGTCCCTAGAGGGATTTCTATGTCCCTAGAGGGATAGATTTCTATGTCCCTAGAGGGATTTCTATGTCCCTAGAGGGATTTCTATGTCCCTAGAGGGATAGATTTCTATGTCCCTAGAGGGATTTCTATGTCCCTAGAGGGATTTCTATGTCCCAAGAGGGATTTCTATGTCCCTAGAGGGATAGATTTCTATGTCCCTAGAGGGATTTCTATGTCCCTAGAGGGATTTCTATGTCGCTAGAGGGATTTCTAGGTCGCTAGAGGGATTTCTATGTCCCAAGAGGGATTTCTATGTCCCTAGAGGGATTTCTATGTCCCAAGAGGGATTTCTATGTCCCAAGAGGGATTTCTATGTCCCTAGAGGGATAGATTTCTATGTCCCTAGAGGGATTTCAATGTCCCTAGAGGGATTTCTATGTCCCAAGAGGGATTTCTATGTCCGAAGAGGGATTTCTATGTCCCTAGAGGGATTTCTATGTCCCTAGAGGGATAGATTTCTATGTCCCTAGAGGGATTTCTAGGTCCCTAGAGGGATTTCTAGGTCCCTAGAGGGATTTCTATGTCCCTAGAGGGATAGATTTCTATGTCCCTAGAGGGATTTCTAGGTCCCTAGAGGGATTTCTATGTCCCTAGAGGGATAGATTTCTATGTCCCTAGAGGGATTTCTATGTCCCTAGAGGGATTTCTATGTCCCTAGAGGGATAGATTTCTATGTCCCTAGAGGGATTTCTATGTCGCTAGAGGGATTTCTAGGTCGCTAGAGGGATTTCTATGTCCCTAGAGGGATTTCTAGGTCCCTAGAGGGATAGATTTCTATGTCCCAAGAGGGATTTCTATGTCCCTAGAGGGATAGATTTCTATGTCCCTAGAGGGATTTCTATGTCCCTAGAGGGATTTCTATGTCCCAAGAGGGATTTCTATGTCCCTAGAGGGATTTCTATGTCGCTAGAGGGATTTCTATGTCCCTAGAGGGATAGATTTCTATGTCCCTAGAGGGATTTCTATGTCCCTAGAGGGATAGATTTCTATGTCCCAAGAGGGATTTCTATGTCCCTAGAGGGATTTCTATGTCGCTAGAGGGATTTCTATGTCCCTAGAGGGATTTCTAGGTCCCTAGAGGGATTTCTATGTCCCTAGAGGGATAGATTTCTATGTCCCTAGAGGGATTTCTATGTCCCTAGAGGGATTTCTATGTCCCAAGAGGGATTTCTATGTCCCTAGAGGGATAGATTTCTATGTCCCTAGAGGGATTTCTATGTCCCTAGAGGGATTTCTATGTCCCAAGAGGGATTTCTATGTCCCTAGAGGGATTTCTATGTCCCTAGAGGGATAGATTTCTATGTCCCTTGAGGGATTTCTATGTCCCAAGAGGGATAGATTTCTATGTCCCTAGAGGGATTTCTATGTCCCTAGAGGGATTTCTATGTCCCAAGAGGGATTTCTATGTCCCTAGAGGGATTTCTATGTCCCTAGAGGGATAGATTTCTATGTCCCTAGAGGGATTTCTATGTCCCAAGAGGGATTTCTATGTCCCAAGAGGGATTTCTATGTCCCAAGAGGGATTTCTATGTCCCAAGAGGGATTTCTATGTCCCTAGAGGGATAGATTTCTATGTCCCTAGAGGGATTTCTATGTCCCAAGAGGGATTTCTATGTCCCAAGAGGGATTTCTATGTCCCAAGAGGGATTTCTATGTCCCAAGAGGGATTTCTATGTCCCTAGAGGGATTTCTATGTCCCTAGAGGGATAGATTTCTATGTCCCTAGAGGGATTTCTATGTCCCAAGAGGGATTTCTATGTCCCAAGAGGGATTTCTATGTCCCAAGAGGGATTTCTATGTCCCAAGAGGGATTTCTATGTCCCTAGAGGGATTTCTATGTCCCTAGAGGGATAGATTTCTATGTCCCTAGAGGGATTTCTATGTCCCTAGAGGGATTTCTATGTCCCAAGAGGGATTTCTATGTCCCAAGAGGGATTTCTATGTCCCTAGAGGGATAGATTTCTATGTCCCTAGAGGGATTTCAATGTCCCTAGAGGGATTTCTATGTCCCAAGAGGGATTTCTATGTCCCAAGAGGGATTTCTATGTCCCTAGAGGGATATCTATGTCCCTAGAGGGATAGATTTCTATGTCCCTAGAGGGATTTCTAGGTCCCTAGAGGGATTTCTAGGTCCCTAGAGGGATTTCTAGGTCCCTAGAGGGATTTCTATGTCCCTAGAGGGATAGATTTCTATGTCCCTAGAGGGATTTCTATGTCCCTAGAGGGATAGATTTCTATGTCCCTAGAGGGATTTCTATGTCCCTAGAGGGATTTCTATGTCCCTAGAGGGATAGATTTCTATGTCCCTAGAGGGATTTCTATGTCCCTAGAGGGATTTCTATGTCCCAAGAGGGATTTCTATGTCCCTAGAGGGATAGATTTCTATGTCCCTAGAGGGATTTCTATGTCCCTAGAGGGATTTCTATGTCGCTAGAGGGATTTCTAGGTCGCTAGAGGGATTTCTATGTCCCAAGAGGGCTTTCTATGTCCCTAGAGGGATTTCTATGTCCCAAGAGGGATTTCTATGTCCCAAGAGGGATTTCTATGTCCCTAGAGGGATTTCTATGTCCCTAGAGGGATAGATTTCTATGTCCCTAGAGGGATTTCTAGGTCCCTAGAGGGATTTCTAGGTCCCTAGAGGGATTTCTATGTCCCTAGAGGGATAGATTTCTATGTCCCTAGAGGGATTTCTAGGTCCCTAGAGGGATTTCTATGTCCCTAGAGGGATAGATTTCTATGTCCCTAGAGGGATTTCTATGTCCCTAGAGGGATTTCTATGTCCCTAGAGGGATAGATTTCTATGTCCCTAGAGGGATTTCTATGTCCCTAGAGGGATTTCTATGTCCCAAGAGGGATTTCTATGTCCCTAGAGGGATAGATTTCTATGTCCCTAGAGGGATTTCTATGTCCCTAGAGGGATTTCTATGTCGCTAGAGGGATTTCTAGGTCGCTAGAGGGATTTCTATGTCCCAAGAGGGATTTCTATCTCCCTAGAGGGATAGATTTCTATGTACCTAGAGGGATTTCAATGTCCCTAGAGGGATTTCTATGTCCCAAGAGGGATTTCTATGTCCCAAGAGGGATTTCTAGGTCCCTAGAGGGATAGATTTCTATGTCCCTAGAGGGATTTCTATGTCCCTAGAGGGATTTCTATGTCCCAAGAGGGATTTCTATGTCCCTAGAGGGATAGATTTCTATGTCCCTAGAGGGATTTCTATGTCCCTAGAGGGATTTCTATGTCCCAAGAGGGATTTCTATGTGCCTAGAGGGATTTCTATGTCGCTAGAGGGATTTCTAGGTCGCTAGAGGGATTTCTATGTCCCAAGAGGGATTTCTATGTCCCTAGAGGGATAGATTTCTATGTCCCTAGAGGGATTTCTATGTCGCTACAGGGATTTCTAGGTCGCTAGAGGGATTTCTATGTCCCTAGAGGGATAGATTTCTATGTCCCTAGAGGGATTTCTATGTCCCTAGAGGGATTTCTATGTCCCAAGAGGGATTTCTATGTCCCAAGAGGGATTTCTATGTCCCTAGAGGGATAGATTTCTATGTCCCTAGAGGGATTTCAATGTCCCTAGAGGGATTTCTATGTCCCAAGAGGGATTTCTATGTCCCAAGAGGGATTTCTATGTCCCTAGAGGGATTTCTATGTCCCTAGAGGGATAGATTTCTATGTCCCTAGAGGGATTTCTAGGTCCCTAGAGGGATTTCTAGGTCCCTAGAGGGATTTCTATGTCCCTAGAGGGATTTCTATGTCCCAAGAGGGATTTCTATGTCCCTAGAGGGATAGATTTCTATGTCCCTAGAGGGATTTCTATGTCCCTAGAGGGATTTCTATGTCCCAAGAGGGATTTCTATGTCCCTAGAGGGATTTCTATGTCCCTAGAGGGATAGATTTCTATGTCCCTAGAGGGATTTCTATGTCCCAAGAGGGATAGATTTCTATGTCCCTAGAGGGATTTCTATGTCCCTAGAGGGATTTCTATGTCCCAAGAGGGATTTCTATGTCCCTAGAGGGATTTCTATGTCCCTAGAGGGATAGATTTCTATGTCCCTAGAGGGATTTCTATGTCCCAAGAGGGATTTCTATGTCCCAAGAGGGATTTCTATGTCCCTAGAGGGATAGATTTCTATGTCCCTAGAGGGATTTCAATGTCCCTAGAGGGATTTCTATGTCCCAAGAGGGATTTCTATGTCCCTAGAGGGATTTCTATGTCCCTAGAGAGATAGATTTCTATGTCCCTAGAGGGATTTCTATGTCCCAAGAGGGATTTCTATGTCCCAAGAGGGATTTCTATGTCCCTAGAGGGATAGATTTCTATGTCCCTAGAGGGATTTCAATGTCCCTAGAGGGATTTCTATGTCCCAAGAGGGATTTCTATGTCCCAAGAGGGATTTCTATGTCCCTAGAGGGATTTCTATGTCCCTAGAGGGATAGATTTCTATGTCCCTAGAGGGATTTCTATGTCCCTAGAGGGATTTCTATGTCCCAAGAGGGATTTCTATGTCCCAAGAGGGATTTCAATGTCCCTAGAGGGATTTCTATGTCCCAAGAGGGATTTCTATGTCCCAAGAGGGATTTCTATGTCCCTAGAGGGATTTCTATGTCCCTAGAGGGATAGATTTCTATGTCCCTAGAGGGATTTCTAGGTCCCTAGAGGGATTTCTAGGTCCCTAGAGGGATTTCTATGTCCCTAGAGGGATAGATTGCTATGTCCCTAGAGGGATTTCTATGTCCCTAGAGGGATTTCTATGTCCCTAGAGGGATTTCTATGTCCCTAGAGGGATAGATTTCTATGTCCCTAGAGGGATTTCTATGTCCCAAGAGGGATTTCTATGTCCCAAGAGGGATTTCTATGTCCCTAGAGGGATAGATTTCTATGTCCCTAGAGGGATTTCAATGTCCCTAGAGGGATTTCTATGTCCCAAGAGGGATTTCTATGTCCCAAGAGGGATTTCTATGTCCCTAGAGGGATTTCTATGTCCCTAGAGGGATAGATTTCTATGTCCCTAGAGGGATTTCTATGTCCCTAGAGGGATTTCTATGTCCCAAGAGGGATTTCTATGTCCCAAGAGGGATTTCTATGTCCCTAGAGGGATTTCTAGGTCCCTAGAGGGATAGATTTCTATGTCCCTAGAGGGATTTCTATGTCCCAAGAGGGATTTCTATGTCCCAAGAGGGATTTCTATGTCCCTAGAGGGATAGATTTCTATGTCCCTAGAGGGATTTCAATGTCCCTAGAGGGATTTCTATGTCCCAAGAGGGATTTCTATGTCCCTAGAGGGATAGATTTCTATGTCCCTAGAGGGATTTCTATGTCGCTAGAGGGATTTCTAGGTCGCTAGAGGGATTTCAATGTCCCTAGAGGGATTTCTAGGTCCCTAGAGGGATTTCTATGTCCCTAGAGGGATAGATTTCTATGTCCCTAGAGGGATTTCTATGTCGCTAGAGAGATTTCTAGGTCGCTAGAGGGATTTCTAGGTCGCTAGAGGGATTTCTATGTCCCAAGAGGGATTTCTATGTCCCTAGAGGGATAGATTTCTATGTCCCTAGAGGGATTTCTATGTCCCTAGAGGGATTTCTATGTCGCTAGAGGGATTTCTAGGTCGCTAGAGGGATTTCTATGTCCCAAGAGGGATTTCTATGTCCCTAGAGGGATAGATTTCTATGTCCCTAGAGGGATTTCTATGTCGCTAGAGGGATTTCTAGGTCGCTAGAGGGATTTCTATGTCCCTAGAGGGATTTCTAGGTCCCTAGAGGGATAGATTTCTATGTCCCAAGAGGGATTTCTATGTCCCTAGAGGGATAGATTTCTATGTCCCTAGAGGGATTTCTATGTCCCTAGAGGGATTTCTATGTCCCAAGAGGGATTTCTATGTCCCTAGAGGGATTTCTATGTCGCTAGAGGGATTTCAATGTCCCTAGAGGGATAGATTTCTATGTCCCTAGAGGGATTTCTATGTCCCTAGAGGGATAGATTTCTATGTCCCAAGAGGGATTTCTATGTCCCTAGAGGGATTTCTATGTCGCTAGAGGGATTTCTATGTCCCTAGAGGGATTTCTAGGTCCCTAGAGGGATAGATTTCTATGTCCCTAGAGGGATTTCTATGTCCCAAGAGGGATTTCTATGTCGCTAGAGGGATTTCTAGGTCGCTAGAGGGATTTCTATGTCCCTAGAGGGATTTCAATGTCCCTAGAGGGATTTCTATGTCCCAAGAGGGATTTCTATGTCCCAAGAGGGATTTTTAGGTCCCTAGAGGGATTTCTATGTCCCTAGAGGGATAGATTTCTATGTCCCTAGAGGGATTTCTATGTCCCTAGAGGGATTTCTATGTCCCAAGAGGGATTTCTATGTCCCTAGAGGGATAGATTTCTATGTCCCTAGAGGGATTTCTATGTCCCTAGAGGGATTTCTATGTCCCAAGAGGGATTTCTATGTCCCTAGAGGGATTTCTATGTCCCTAGAGGGATAGATTTCTATGTCCCTAGAGGGATTTCTATGTCCCAAGAGGGATAGATTTCTATGTCCCTAGAGGGATTTCTATGTCCCTAGAGGGATTTCTATGTCCCAAGAGGGATTTCTATGTCCCTAGAGGGATTTCTATGTCCCTAGAGGGATAGATTTCTATGTCCCTAGAGGGATTTCTATGTCCCAAGAGGGATTTCTATGTCCCAAGAGGGATTTCTATGTCCCAAGAGGGATTTCTATGTCCCAAGAGGGATTTCTATGTCCCTAGAGGGATTTCTATGTCCCTAGAGGGATAGATTTCTATGTCCCTAGAGGGATTTCTATGTCCCAAGAGGGATTTCTATGTCCCAAGAGGGATTTCTATGTCCCTAGAGGGATTTCTATGTCCCTAGAGGGATTTCTAGGTCCCTAGAGGGATTTCTATGTCCCTAGAGAGAGAGATTTCTATGTCCCTAGAGGGATTTCTATGTCGCTAGAGGGATTTCTAGGTCGCTAGAGGGATTTCAATGTCCCTAGAGGGATTTCTAGGTCCCTAGAGGGATTTCTATGTCCCTAGAGTGATAGATTTCTATGTCCCTAGAGGGATTTCTATGTCGCTAGAGGGATTTCTAGGTCGCTAGAGGGATTTCTAGGTCGCTAGAGGGATTTCTATGTCCCAAGAGGGATTTCTATGTCCCTAGAGGGATAGATTTCTATGTCCCTAGAGGGATTTCTATGTCCCTAGAGGGATTTCTATGTCGCTAGAGGGATTTCTAGGTCGCTAGAGGGATTTCTATGTCCCAAGAGGGATTTCTATGTCCCTAGAGGGATAGATTTCTATGTCCCTAGAGGGATTTCTATGTCGCTAGAGGGATTTCTAGGTCGCTAGAGGGATTTCTATGTCCCTAGAGGGATTTCTAGGTCCCTAGAGGGATAGATTTCTATGTCCCAAGAGGGATTTCTATGTCCCTAGAGGGATAGATTTCTATGTCCCTAGAGGGATTTCTATGTCCCTAGAGGGATTTCTATGTCCCAAGAGGGATTTCTATGTCCCTAGAGGGATTTCTATGTCGCTAGAGGGATTTCTATGTCCCTAGAGGGATAGATTTCTATGTCCCTAGAGGGATTTCTATGTCCCTAGAGGGATAGATTTCTATGTCCCAAGAGGGATTTCTATGTCCCTAGAGGGATTTCTATGTCGCTAGAGGGATTTCTATGTCCCTAGAGGGATTTCTAGGTCCCTAGAGGGATTTCTATGTCCCTAGAGGGATAGATTTCTATGTCCCTAGAGGGATTTCTATGTCCCTAGAGGGATTTCTATGTCCCAAGAGGGATTTCTATGTCCCTAGAGGGATAGATTTCTATGTCCCTAGAGGGATTTCTATGTCCCTAGAGGGATTTCTATGTCCCAAGAGGGATTTCTATGTCCCTAGAGGGATTTCTATGTCCCTAGAGGGATAGATTTCTATGTCCCTTGAGGGATTTCTATGTCCCAAGAGGGATAGATTTCTATGTCCCTAGAGGGATTTCTATGTCCCTAGAGGGATTTCTATGTCCCAAGAGGGATTTCTATGTCCCTAGAGGGATTTCTATGTCCCTAGAGGGATAGATTTCTATGTCCCTAGAGGGATTTCTATGTCCCAAGAGGGATTTCTATGTCCCAAGAGGGATTTCTATGTCCCAAGAGGGATTTCTATGTCCCAAGAGGGATTTCTATGTCCCTAGAGGGATTTCTATGTCGCTAGAGGGATTTCTATGTCCCTAGAGGGATTTCTAGGTCCCTAGAGGGATAGATTTCTATGTCCCTAGAGGGATAGATTTCTATGTCCCTAGAGGGATTTCTATGTCCCAAGAGGGATTTCTATGTCCCAAGAGGGATTTCTATGTCCCAAGAGGGATTTCTATGTCCCAAGAGGGATTTCTATGTCCCAAGAGGGATTTCTATGTCCCTAGAGGGATTTCTATGTCCCAAGAGGGATTTCTATGTCCCAAGAGGGATTTCTATGTCCCTAGAGGGATAGATTTCTATGTCCCTAGAGGGATTTCAATGTCCCTAGAGGGATTTCTATGTCCCAAGAGGGATTTCTATGTCCCAAGAGGGATTTCTATGTCCCTAGAGGGATATCTATGTCCCTAGAGGGATAGATTTCTATGTCCCTAGAGGGATTTCTAGGTCCCTAGAGGGATTTCTAGGTCCCTAGAGGGATTTCTAGGTCCCTAGAGGGATTTCTATGTCCCTAGAGGGATAGATTTCTATGTCCCTAGAGGGATTTCTATGTCCCTAGAGGGATAGATTTCTATGTCCCTAGAGGGATTTCTATGTCCCTAGAGGGATTTCTATGTCCCTAGAGGGATAGATTTCTATGTCCCTAGAGGGATTTCTATGTCCCTAGAGGGATTTCTATGTCCCAAGAGGGATTTCTATGTCCCTAGAGGGATAGATTTCTATGTCCCTAGAGGGATTTCTATGTCCCTAGAGGGATTTCTATGTCGCTAGAGGGATTTCTAGGTCGCTAGAGGGATTTCTATGTCCCAAGAGGGATTTCTATGTCCCTAGAGGGATTTCTATGTCCCAAGAGGGATTTCTATGTCCCAAGAGGGATTTCTATGTCCCTAGAGGGATAGATTTCTATGTCCCTAGAGGGATTTCAATGTCCCTAGAGGGATTTCTATGTCCCAAGAGGGATTTCTATGTCCCAAGAGGGATTTCTATGTCCCTAGAGGGATTTCTATGTCCCTAGAGGGATAGATTTCTATGTCCCTAGAGGGATTTCTAGGTCCCTAGAGGGATTTCTAGGTCCCTAGAGGGATTTCTATGTCCCTAGAGGGATAGATTTCTATGTCCCTAGAGGGATTTCTAGGTCCCTAGAGGGATTTCTATGTCCCTAGAGGGATAGATTTCTATGTCCCTAGAGGGATTTCTATGTCCCTAGAGGGATTTCTATGTCCCTAGAGGGATAGATTTCTATGTCCCTAGAGAGATTTCTATGTCGCTAGAGGGATTTCTAGGTCGCTAGAGGGATTTCTATGTCCCTAGAGGGATTTCTAGGTCCCTAGAGGGATAGATTTCTATGTCCCAAGAGTGATTTCTATGTCCCTAGAGGGATAGATTTCTATGTCCCTAGAGGGATTTCTATGTCCCTAGAGGGATTTCTATGTCCCAAGAGGGATTTCTATGTCCCTAGAGGGATTTCTATGTCGCTAGAGGGATTTCTATGTCCCTAGAGGGATAGATTTCTATGTCCCTAGAGGGATTTCTATGTCCCTAGAGGGATAGATTTCTATGTCCCAAGAGGGATTTCTATGTCCCTAGAGGGATTTCTATGTCGCTAGAGGGATTTCTATGTCCCTAGAGGGATTTCTAGGTCCCTAGAGGGATTTCTATGTCCCTAGAGGGATAGATTTCTATGTCCCTAGAGGGATTTCTATGTCCCTAGAGGGATTTCTATGTCCCAAGAGGGATTTCTATGTCCCTAGAGGGATAGATTTCTATGTCCCTAGAGGGATTTCTATGTCCCTAGAGGGATTTCTATGTCCCAAGAGGGATTTCTATGTCCCTAGAGGGATTTCTATGTCCCTAGAGGGATAGATTTCTATGTCACTTGAGGGATTTCTATGTCCCAAGAGGGATAGATTTCTATGTCCCTAGAGGGATTTCTATGTCCCTAGAGGGATTTCTATGTCCCAAGAGGGATTTCTATGTCCCTAGAGGGATTTCTATGTCCCTAGAGGGATAGATTTCTATGTCCCTAGAGGGATTTCTATGTCCCAAGAGGGATTTCTATGTCCCAAGAGGGATTTCTATGTCCCAAGAGGGATTTCTATGTCCCAAGAGGGATTTCTATGTCCCTAGAGGGATAGATTTCTATGTCCCTAGAGGGATTTCTATGTCCCAAGAGGGATTTCTATGTCCCAAGAGGGATTTCTATGTCCCAAGAGGGATTTCTATGTCCCAAGAGGGATTTCTATGTCCCTAGAGGGATTTCTATGTCCCTAGAGGGATAGATTTCTATGTCCCTAGAGGGATTTCTATGTCCCAAGAGGGATTTCTATGTCCCAAGAGGGATTTCTATGTCCCAAGAGGGATTTCTATGTCCCAAGAGGGATTTCTATGTCCCTAGAGGGATTTCTATGTCCCTAGAGGGATAGATTTCTATGTCCCTAGAGGGATTTCTATGTCCCTAGAGGGATTTCTATGTCCCAAGAGGGATTTCTATGTCCCAAGAGGGATTTCTATGTCCCTAGAGGGATAGATTTCTATGTCCCTAGAGGGATTTCAATGTCCCTAGAGGGATTTCTATGTCCCAAGAGGGATTTCTATGTCCCAAGAGGGATTTCTATGTCCCTAGAGGGATATCTATGTCCCTAGAGGGATAGATTTCTATGTCCCTAGAGGGATTTCTAGGTCCCTAGAGGGATTTCTAGGTCCCTAGAGGGATTTCTAGGTCCCTAGAGGGATTTCTATGTCCCTAGAGGGATAGATTTCTATGTCCCTAGAGGGATTTCTATGTCCCTAGAGGGATAGATTTCTATGTCCCTAGAGGGATTTCTATGTCCCTAGAGGGATTTCTATGTCCCTAGAGGGATAGATTTCTATGTCCCTAGAGGGATTTCTATGTCCCTAGAGGGATTTCTATGTCCCAAGAGGGATTTCTATGTCCCTAGAGGGATAGATTTCTATGTCCCTAGAGGGATTTCTATGTCCCTAGAGGGATTTCTATGTCGCTAGAGGGATTTCTAGGTCGCTAGAGGGATTTCTATGTCCCAAGAGGGATTTCTATGTCCCTAGAGTGATTTCTATGTCCCAAGAGGGATTTCTATGTCCCAAGAGGGATTTCTATGTCCCTAGAGGGATAGATTTCTATGTCCCTAGAGGGATTTCAATGTCCCTAGAGGGATTTCTATGTCCCAAGAGGGATTTCTATGTCCCAAGAGGGATTTCTATGTCCCTAGAGGGATTTCTATGTCCCTAGAGGGATAGATTTCTATGTCCCTAGAGGGATTTCTAGGTCCCTAGAGGGATTTCTAGGTCCCTAGAGGGATTTCTATGTCCCTAGAGGGATAGATTTCTATGTCCCTAGAGGGATTTCTAGGTCCCTAGAGGGATTTCTATGTCCCTAGAGGGATAGATTTCTATGTCCCTAGAGGGATTTCTATGTCCCTAGAGGGATTTCTATGTCCCTAGAGGGATAGATTTCTATGTCCCTAGAGGGATTTCTATGTCCCTAGAGGGATTTCTATGTCCCAAGAGGGATTTCTATGTCCCTAGAGGGATAGATTTCTATGTCCCTAGAGGGATTTCTATGTCCCTAGAGGGATTTCTATGTCGCTAGAGGGATTTCTAGGTCGCTAGAGGGATTTCTATGTCCCAAGAGGGATTTCTATCTCCCTAGAGGGATAGATTTCTATGTACCTAGAGGGATTTCAATGTCCCTAGAGGGATTTCTATGTCCCAAGAGGGATTTCTATGTCCCAAGAGGGATTTCTAGGTCCCTAGAGGGATAGATTTCTATGTCCCTAGAGGGATTTCTATGTCCCTAGAGGGATTTCTATGTCCCAAGAGGGATTTCTATGTCCCTAGAGGGATAGATTTCTATGTCCCTAGAGGGATTTCTATGTCCCTAGAGGGATTTCTATGTCCCAAGAGGGATTTCTATGTCCCTAGAGGGATTTCTATGTCGCTAGAGGGATTTCTAGGTCGCTAGAGGGATTTCTATGTCCCAAGAGGGATAGATTTCTATGTCCCTAGAGGGATTTCTATGTCCCTAGAGGGATTTCTATGTCCCAAGAGGGATTTCTATGTCCCTAGAGGGATAGATTTCTATGTCCCTAGAGGGATTTCTATGTCCCTAGAGGGATTTCTATGTCGCTAGAGGGATTTCTAGGTCGCTAGAGGGATTTCTATGTCCCAAGAGGGATTTCTATGTCCCTAGAGGGATTTCTATGTCCCAAGAGGGATTTCTATGTCCCAAGAGGGATTTCTATGTCCCTAGAGGGATAGATTTCTATGTCCCTAGAGGGATTTCAATGTCCCTAGAGGGATTTCTATGTCCCAAGAGGGATTTCTATGTCCCAAGAGGGATTTCTATGTCCCTAGAGGGATTTCTATGTCCCTAGAGGGATAGATTTCTATGTCCCTAGAGGGATTTCTAGGTCCCTAGAGGGATTTCTAGGTCCCTAGAGGGATTTCTATGTCCCTAGAGGGATAGATTTCTATGTCCCTAGAGGGATTTCTAGGTCCCTAGAGGGATTTCTATGTCCCTAGAGGGATAGATTTCTATGTCCCTAGAGGGATTTCTATGTCCCTAGAGGGATTTCTATGTCCCTAGAGGGATAGATTTCTATGTCCCTAGAGGGATTTCTATGTCCCTAGAGGGATTTCTATGTCCCAAGAGGGATTTCTATGTCCCTAGAGGGATAGATTTCTATGTCCCTAGAGGGATTTCTATGTCCCTAGAGGGATTTCTATGTCGCTAGAGGGATTTCTAGGTCGCTAGAGGGATTTCTATGTCCCAAGAGGGATTTCTATCTCCCTAGAGGGATAGATTTCTATGTACCTAGAGGGATTTCAATGTCCCTAGAGGGATTTCTATGTCCCAAGAGGGATTTCTATGTCCCAAGAGGGATTTCTAGGTCCCTAGAGGGATAGATTTCTATGTCCCTAGAGGGATTTCTATGTCCCTAGAGGGATTTCTATGTCCCAAGAGGGATTTCTATGTCCCTAGAGGGATAGATTTCTATGTCCCTAGAGGGATTTCTATGTCCCTAGAGGGATTTCTATGTCCCAAGAGGGATTTCTATGTCCCTAGAGGGATTTCTATGTCGCTAGAGGGATTTCTAGGTCGCTAGAGGGATTTCTATGTCCCAAGAGGGATTTCTATGTCCCTAGAGGGATAGATTTCTATGTCCCTAGAGGGATTTCTATGTCGCTAGAGGGATTTCTAGGTCGCTAGAGGGATTTCTATGTCCCTAGAGGGATAGATTTCTATGTCCCTAGAGGGATTTCTATGTCCCTAGAGGGATTTCTATGTCCCAAGAGGGATTTCTATGTCCCAAGAGGGATTTCTATGTCCCTAGAGGGATAGATTTCTATGTCCCTAGAGGGATTTCAATGTCCCTAGAGGGATTTCTATGTCCCAAGAGGGATTTCTATGTCCCAAGAGGGATTTCTATGTCCCTAGAGGGATTTCTATGTCCCTAGAGGGATAGATTTCTATGTCCCTAGAGGGATTTCTAGGTCCCTAGAGGGATTTCTAGGTCCCTAGAGGGATTTCTATGTCCCTAGAGGGATTTCTATGTCCCAAGAGGGATTTCTATGTCCCTAGAGGGATAGATTTCTATGTCCCTAGAGGGATTTCTATGTCCCTAGAGGGATTTCTATGTCCCAAGAGGGATTTCTATGTCCCTAGAGGGATTTCTATGTCCCTAGAGGGATAGATTTCTATGTCCCTAGAGGGATTTCTATGTCCCAAGAGGGATAGATTTATATGTCCCTAGAGGGATTTCTATGTCCCTAGAGGGATTTCTATGTCCCAAGAGGGATTTCTATGTCCCTAGAGGGATTTCTATGTCCCTAGAGGGATAGATTTCTATGTCCCTAGAGGGATTTCTATGTCCCAAGAGGGATTTCTATGTCCCAAGAGGGATTTCTATGTCCCTAGAGGGATAGATTTCTATGTCCCTAGAGGGATTTCAATGTCCCTAGAGGGATTTCTATGTCCCAAGAGGGATTTCTATGTCCCTAGAGGGATTTCTATGTCCCTAGAGAGATAGATTTCTATGTCCCTAGAGGGATTTCTATGTCCCAAGAGGGATTTCTATGTCCCAAGAGGGATTTCTATGTCCCTAGAGGGATAGATTTCTATGTCCCTAGAGGGATTTCAATGTCCCTAGAGGGATTTCTATGTCCCAAGAGGGATTTCTATGTCCCAAGAGGGATTTCTATGTCCCTAGAGGGATTTCTATGTCCCTAGAGGGATAGATTTCTATGTCCCTAGAGGGATTTCTATGTCCCTAGAGGGATTTCTATGTCCCAAGAGGGATTTCTATGTCCCAAGAGGGATTTCAATGTCCCTAGAGGGATTTCTATGTCCCAAGAGGGATTTCTATGTCCCAAGAGGGATTTCTATGTCCCTAGAGGGATTTCTATGTCCCTAGAGGGATAGATTTCTATGTCCCTAGAGGGATTTCTAGGTCCCTAGAGGGATTTCTAGGTCCCTAGAGGGATTTCTATGTCCCTAGAGGGATAGATTGCTATGTCCCTAGAGGGATTTCTATGTCCCTAGAGGGATTTCTATGTCCCTAGAGGGATTTCTATGGCCCTAGAGGGATAGATTTCTATGTCCCTAGAGGGATTTCTATGTCCCAAGAGGGATTTCTATGTCCCAAGAGGGATTTCTATGTCCCTAGAGGGATAGATTTCTATGTCCCTAGAGGGATTTCAATGTCCCTAGAGGGATTTCTATGTCCCAAGAGGGATTTCTATGTCCCAAGAGGGATTTCTATGTCCCTAGAGGGATTTCTATGTCCCTAGAGGGATAGATTTCTATGTCCCTAGAGGGATTTCTATGTCCCTAGAGGGATTTCTATGTCCCAAGAGGGATTTCTATGTCCCAAGAGGGATTTCTATGTCCCTAGAGGGATTTCTAGGTCCCTAGAGGGATAGATTTCTATGTCCCTAGAGGGATTTCTATGTCCCAAGAGGGATTTCTATGTCCCAAGAGGGATTTCTATGTCCCTAGAGGGATAGATTTCTATGTCCCTAGAGGGATTTCAATGTCCCTAGAGGGATTTCTATGTCCCAAGAGGGATTTCTATGTCCCTAGAGGGATAGATTTCTATGTCCCTAGAGGGATTTCTATGTCGCTAGAGGGATTTCTAGGTCGCTAGAGGGATTTCAATGTCCCTAGAGGGATTTCTAGGTCCCTAGAGGGATTTCTATGTCCCTAGAGGGATAGATTTCTATGTCCCTAGAGGGATTTCTATGTCGCTAGAGGGATTTCTAGGTCGCTAGAGGGATTTCTAGGTCGCTAGAGGGATTTCTATGTCCCAAGAGGGATTTCTATGTCCCTAGAGGGATAGATTTCTATGTCCCTAGAGGGATTTCTATGTCCCTAGAGGGATTTCTATGTCGCTAGAGGGATTTCTAGGTCGCTAGAGGGATTTCTATGTCCCAAGAGGGATTTCTATGTCCCTAGAGGGATAGATTTCTATGTCCCTAGAGGGATTTCTATGTCGCTAGAGGGATTTCTAGGTCGCTAGAGGGATTTCTATGTCCCTAGAGGGATTTCTAGGTCCCTAGAGGGATAGATTTCTATGTCCCAAGAGGGATTTCTATGTCCCTAGAGGGATAGATTTCTATGTCCCTAGAGGGATTTCTATGTCCCTAGAGGGATTTCTATGTCCCAAGAGGGATTTCTATGTCCCTAGAGGGATTTCTATGTCGCTAGAGGGATTTCTATGTCCCTAGAGGGATAGATTTCTATGTCCCTAGAGGGATTTCTATGTCCCTAGAGGGATAGATTTCTATGTCCCAAGAGGGATTTCTATGTCCCTAGAGGGATTTCTATGTCGCTAGAGGGATTTCTATGTCCCTAGAGGGATTTCTAGGTCCCTAGAGGGATAGATTTCTATGTCCCTAGAGGGATTTCTATGTCCCAAGAGGGATTTCTATGTCGCTAGAGGGATTTCTAGGTCGCTAGAGGGATTTCTATGTCCCTAGAGGGATTTCAATGTCCCTAGAGGGATTTCTATGTCCCAAGAGGGATTTCTATGTCCCAAGAGGGATTTTTAGGTCCCTAGAGGGATTTCTATGTCCCTAGAGGGATAGATTTCTATGTCCCTAGAGGGATTTCTATGTCCCTAGAGGGATTTCTATGTCCCAAGAGGGATTTCTATGTCCCTAGAGGGATAGATTTCTATGTCCCTAGAGGGATTTCTATGTCCCTAGAGGGATTTCTATGTCCCAAGAGGGATTTCTATGTCCCTAGAGGGATTTCTATGTCCCTAGAGGGATAGATTTCTATGTCCCTAGAGGGATTTCTATGTCCCAAGAGGGATAGATTTCTATGTCCCTAGAGGGATTTCTATGTCCCTAGAGGGATTTCTATGTCCCAAGAGGGATTTCTATGTCCCTAGAGGGATTTCTATGTCCCTAGAGGGATAGATTTCTATGTCCCTAGAGGGATTTCTATGTCCCAAGAGGGATTTCTATGTCCCAAGAGGGATTTCTATGTCCCAAGAGGGATTTCTATGTCCCAAGAGGGATTTCTATGTCCCTAGAGGGATTTCTATGTCCCTAGAGGGATAGATTTCTATGTCCCTAGAGGGATTTCTATGTCCCTAGAGGGATTTCTATGTCCCAAGAGGGATTTCTATGTCCCAAGAGGGATTTCTATGTCCCTAGAGGGATAGATTTCTATGTCCCTAGAAGGATTTCAATGTCCCTAGAGGGATTTCTATGTCCCAAGAGGGATTTCTATGTCCCAAGAGGGATTTCTATGTCCCTAGAGGGATTTCTATGTCCCTAGAGGGATAGATTTCTATGTCCCTAGAGGGATTTCTAGGTCCCTAGAGGGATTTCTAGGTCCCTAGAGGGATTTCTATGTCCCTAGAGGGATAGATTTCTATGTCCCTAGAGGGATTTCTAGGTCCCTAGAGGGATTTCTATGTCCCTAGAGGGATAGATTTCTATGTCCCTAGAGGGATTTCTATGTCCCTAGAGGGATTTCTATGTCCCTAGAGGGATAGATTTCTAAGTCCCTAGAGGGATTTCTATGTCCCTAGAGGGATTTCTATGTCCCAAGAGGGATTTCTATGTCCCTAGAGGGATAGATTTCTATGTCCCTAGAGGGATTTCTATGTCCCTAGAGGGATTTCTATGTCGCTAGAGGGATTTCTAGGTCGCTAGAGGGATTTCTATGTCCCAAGAGGGATTTCTATCTCCCTAGAGGGATAGATTTCTATGTCCCTAGAGGGATTTCAATGTCCCTAGAGGGATTTCTATGTCCCAAGAGGGATTTCTATGTCCCAAGAGGGATTTCTAGGTCCCTAGAGGGATAGATTTCTATGTCCCTAGAGGGATTTCTATGTCCCTAGAGGGATTTCTATGTCCCAAGAGGGATTTCTATGTCCCTAGAGGGATAGATTTCTATGTCCCTAGAGGGATTTCTATGTCCCTAGAGGGATTTCTATGTCCCAAGAGGGATTTCTATGTCCCTAGAGGGATTTCTATGTCGCTAGAGGGATTTCTAGGTCGCTAGAGGGATTTCTATGTCCCAAGAGGGATTTCTATGTCCCTAGAGGGATAGATTTCTATGTCCCTAGAGGGATTTCTATGTCGCTAGAGGGATTTCTAGGTCGCTAGAGGGATTTCTATGTCCCTAGAGGGATAGATTTCTATGTCCCTAGAGGGATTTCTATGTCCCTAGAGGGATTTCTATGTCCCAAGAGGGATTTCTATGTCCCAAGAGGGATTTCTATGTCCCTAGAGGGATAGATTTCTATGTCCCTAGAGGGATTTCTATGTCCCAAGAGGGATTTCTATGTCCCTAGAGGGATTTCTATGTCCCAAGAGGGATTTCTATGTCCCTAGAGGGATTTCTATGTCCCTAGAGGGATAGATTTCTATGTCCCTAGAGGGATTTCTATGTCCCAAGAGGGATAGATTTCTATGTCCCTAGAGGGATTTCTATGTCCCTAGAGGGATTTCTATGTCCCTAGAGGGATTTCTATGTCCCAAGAGGGATTTCTATGTCCCTAGAGGGATTTCTATGTCCCTAGAGGGATAGATTTCTATGTCCCTAGAGGGATTTCTATGTCCCAAGAGGGATTTCTATGTCCCAAGAGGGATTTCTATGTCCCTAGAGGGATAGATTTCTATGTCCCTAGAGGGATTTCAATGTCCCTAGAGGGATTTCTATGTCCCTAGAGGGATTTCTAGGTCCCTAGAGGGATTTCTATGTCCCTAGAGGGATAGATTTCTATGTCCCTAGAGGGATTTCAATGCCCCTAGAGGGATTTCTATGTCCCTAGAGGGATTTCTATGTCCCAAGAGGGATTTCTATGTCCCAAGAGGGATTTCTATGTCCCTAGAGGGATAGATTTCTATGTCCCTAGAGGGATTTCAATGTCCCTAGAGGGATTTCTATGTCCCAAGAGGGATTTCTATGTCCCAAGAGGGATTTCTATGTCCCTAGAGGGATTTCTATGTCCCTAGAGGGATAGATTTCTATGTCCCTAGAGGGATTTCTAGGTCCCTAGAGGGATTTCTAGGTCCCTAGAGGGATTTCTATGTCCCTAGAGGGATAGATTTCTATGTCCCTAGAGGGATTTCTATGTCCCTAGAGGGATTTCTATGTCCCTAGAGGGATTTCTATGTCGCTAGAGGGATTTCTAGGTCGCTAGAGGGATTTCTATGTCCCAAGAGGGATTTCTATGTCCCTAGAGGGATAGATTTCTATGTCCCAAGAGGGATTTCTATGTCCCTAGAGGGATTTCTATGTCGCTAGAGGGATTTCTAGGTCGCTAGAGGGATTTCTATGTCCCTAGAGGGATTTCTAGGTCCCTAGAGGGATAGATTTCTATGTCCCTAGAGGGATTTCTATGTCCCAAGAGGGATTTCTATGTCCCAATAGGGATTTCTATGTCCCTAGAGGGATAGATTTCTATGTCCTTAGAGGGATTTCAATGTCCCTAGAGGGATTTCTATGTCCCAAGAGGGATTTCTATGTCCCGCGAGGGATTTCTATGTCCCTAGAGGGATTTCTATGTCCCAAGAGGGATAGATTTCTATGTCCCTAGAGGGATTTCTATGTCCCTAGAGGGATTTCTATGTCCCAAGAGGGATTTCTATGTCCCAAGAGGGATTTCTAGGTCCCTAGAGGGATTTCTAGGTCCCTAGAGAGAGAGATTTCTATGTCCCTAGAGGGATTTCTATGTCCCAAGAGGGATTTCTAGGTCCCTAGAGGGATAGATTTCTAGGTCCCTAGAGGGATTTCTATGTCCCAAGAGGGATTTCTATGTCCCTAGAGGGATAGATTTCTATGTCCCTAGAGGGATTTCTATGTCCCTAGAGGGATTTCTATGTCCCAAGAGGGATTTCTATGTCCCAAGAGGGATTTCTATGTCCCTAGAGGGATAGATTTCTATGTCCCTAGAGGGATTTCAATGTCCCTAGAGGGATTTCTATGTCCCAAGAGGGATTTCTATGTCCCAAGAGGGATTTCTATGTCCCTACAGGGATAGATTTCTATGTCCCTAGAGGGATTTCAATGTCCCTAGAGGGATTTCTATGTCCCAAGAGGGATTTCTATGTCCCAAGAGGGATTTCTATGTCCCTAGAGGGATTTCTATGTCCCTAGAGGGATAGATTTCTATGTCCCTAGAGGGATTTCAATGTCCCTAGAGGGATTTCTATGTCCCTAGAGGGATTTCTATGTCCCTAGAGGGATTTCTAGGTCCCTAGAGGGATTTCTGTGTCCCTAGAGGGATTTCTATGTCCGTTGAGGGATAGATTTCTATGTCCCTAGAGGGATTTCTATGTCCCTAGAGGGATTTCTAGGTCCCTAGAGAGAGAGATTTCTATGTCCCTAGAGGGATTTCTATGTCGCTAGAGGGATTTCTATGTCCCAAGAGGGATTTCTATGTCCCTAGAGGGATAGATTTCTATGTCCCCAGAGGGATTTCTATGTCGCTAGAGAGATTTCTAGGTCCCTAGAGGGATTTCTAGGTCCCTAGAGGGATTTCTAGGTCCCTAGAGGGATTTCTATGTCCCAAGAGGGATTTCTATGTCCCAAGAGGGATTTCTAGGTCCCTAGAGGGATTTCTATGTCCCTAGAGGGATAGATTTCTATGTCCCTAGAGGGATTTCTATGTCCCTAGAGGGATTTCTATGTCCCAAGAGGGATTTCTATGTCCCTAGAGGGATAGATTTCTATGTCCCTAGAGGGATTTCTATGTCCCTAGAGGGATTTCTATGTCCCTAGAGGGATAGATTTCTATGTCCCTAGAGGGATTTCTATGTCTTAAGAGGGATAGATTTCTATGTCCCTAGAGGGATTTCTATGTCCCTAGAGGGATTTCTATGTCCCAAGAGGGATTTCTATGTCCCAAGAGGGATTTCTAGGTCCCTAGAGAGAGAGATTTCTATGTCCCTAGAGGGATTTCTATGTCCCAAGAGGGATTTCTAGGTCCCTAGAGGGATAGATTTCTAGGTCCCTAGAGGGATTTCTATGTCCCAAGAGGGATTTCTATGTCCCTAGAGGGATAGATTTCTATGTCCCTAGAGGGATTTCTATGTCCCTAGAGGGATTTCTATGTCCCAAGAGGGATTTCTATGTCCCAAGAGGGATTTCTATGTCCCTAGAGGGATAGATTTCTATGTCCCTAGAGGGATTTCAATGTCCCTAGAGGGATTTCTATGTCCCAAGAGGGATTTCTATGTCCCAAGAGGGATTTCTATGTCCCTAGAGGGATAGATTTCTATGTCCCTAGAGGGATTTCAATGTCCCTAGAGGGATTTCTATGTCCCAAGAGGGATTTCTATGTCCCAAGAGGGATTTCTATGTCCCTAGAGGGATTTCTATGTCCCTAGAGGGATAGATTTCTATGTCCCTAGAGGGATTTCAATGTCCCTAGAGGGATTTCTATGTCCCTAGAGGGATTTCTATGTCCCTAGAGGGATTTCTAGGTCCCTAGAGGGATTTCTATGTCCCTAGAGGGATTTCTATGTCCGTTGAGGGATAGATTTCTATGTCCCTAGAGGGATTTCTATGTCCCTAGAGGGATTTCTAGGTCCCTAGAGAGAGAGATTTCTATGTCCCTAGAGGGATTTCTATGTCGCTAGAGGGATTTCTATGTCCCAAGAGGGATTTCTATGTCCCTAGAGGGATAGATTTCTATGTCCCCAGAGGGATTTCTATGTCGCTAGAGGGATTTCTATGTCCCTAGAGGGATTTCTAGGTCCCTAGAGGGATTTCTAGGTCCCTAGAGGGATTTCTAGGTCCCTAGAGAGAGAGATTTCTATGTCCCTAGAGGGATTTCTAGGTCCCTAGAGGGATTTCTAGGTCCCTAGAGAGAGAGATTTCTATGTCCCTAGAGGGATTTCTATGTCCCAAGAGGGATTTCTATGTCCCTAGAGGGATTTCTATGTCCCTAGAGGGATAGATTTCTATGTCCCTAGAGGGATTTCTATGTCCCTAGAGGGATTTCTAGGTCCCTAGAGAGAGAGATTTCTATGTCCCTAGAGGGATTTCTATGTCGCTAGAGGGATTTCTATGTCCCAAGAGGGATTTCTATGTCCCTAGAGGGATAGATTTCTATGTCCCTAGAGGGATTTCTATGTCGCTAGAGGGATTTCTATGTCCCTAGAGGGATAGATTTCTATGTCCCTAGAGGGATTTCTATGTCCCTAGAGGGATTTCTAGGTCCCTAGAGGGATTTCTATGTCCCTAGAGGGATTTCTATGTCCCTAGAGGGATAGATTTCTATGTCCCTAGAGGGATTTCTATGTCCCTAGAGGGATTTCTAGGTCCCTAGAGAGAGAGATTTCTATGTCCCTAGAGGGATTTCTATGTCGCTAGAGGGATTTCTATGTCCCAAGAGGGATTTCTATGTCCCTAGAGGGATAGATTTCTATGTCCCTAGAGGGATTTCTATGTCACTAGAGGGATTTCTATGTCCCTAGAGGGATAGATTTCTATGTCCCTAGAGGGATTTCTATGTCCCTAGAGGGATTTCTAGGTCCCTAGAGGGATTTCTAGGTCCCTAGAGGGATTTCTATGTCCCAAGAGGGATTTCTATGTCCCAAGAGGGATTTCTATGTCCCTAGAGGGATAGATTTCTATGTCCCTAGAGGGATTTCAATGTCCCTAGAGGGATTTCTATGTCCCAAGAGGGATTACTATGTCCCAAGAGGGATTTCTATGTCCCTAGAGGGATTTCTATGTCCCTAGAGGGATAGATTTCTATGTCCCTAGAGGGATTTCAATGTCCCTAGAGGGATTTCTATGTCCCTAGAGGGATTTCTATGTCCCTAGAGGGATTTCTAGGTCCCTAGAGGGATTTCTATGTCCCTAGAGGGATTTCTATGTCCGTTGAGGGATAGATTTCTATGTCCCTAGAGGGATTTCTATGTCCCTAGAGGGATTTCTAGGTCCCTAGAGAGAGAGATTTCTATGTCCCTAGAGGGATTTCTATGTCGCTAGAGGGATTTCTATGTCCCAAGAGGGATTTCTATGTCCCTAGAGGGATAGATTTCTATGTCCCCAGAGGGATTTCTATGTCGCTAGAGGGATTTCTAGGTCCCTAGAGGGATTTCTAGGTCCCTAGAGGGATTTCTAGGTCCCTAGAGGGATTTCTATGTCCCAAGAGGGATTTCTATGTCCCAAGAGGGATTTCTAGGTCCCTAGAGGGATTTCTATGTCCCTAGAGGGATAGATTTCTATGTCCCTAGAGGGATTTCTATGTCCCTAGAGGGATTTCTATGTCCCAAGAGGGATTTCTATGTCCCTAGAGGGATAGATTTCTATGTCCCTAGAGGGATTTCTATGTCCCTAGAGGGATTTCTATGTCCCAAGAGGGATTTTTATGTCCCTAGAGGGATTTCTATGTCCCTAGAGGGATAGATTTCTATGTCCCTAGAGGGATTTCTATGTCCCAAGAGGGATAGATTTCTATGTCCCTAGAGGGATTTCTATGTCCCTAGAGGGATTTCTATGTCCCAAGAGGGATTTCTATGTCCCAAGAGGGATTTCTAGGTCCCTAGAGGGATTTCTAGGTCCCTAGAGAGAGAGATTTCTATGTCCCTAGAGGGATTTCTATGTCCCAAGAGGGATTTCTAGGTCCCTAGAGGGATAGATTTCTAGGTCCCTAGAGGGATTTCTATGTCCCAAGAGGGATTTCTATGTCCCTAGAGGGATAGATTTCTATGTCCCTAGAGGGATTTCTATGTCCCTAGAGGGATTTCTATGTCCCAAGAGGGATTTCTATGTCCCAAGAGGGATTTCTATGTCCCTAGAGGGATAGATTTCTATGTCCCTAGAGGGATTTCAATGTCCCTAGAGGGATTTCTATGTCCCAAGAGGGATTTCTATGTCCCAAGAGGGATTTCTATGTCCCTAGAGGGATAGATTTCTATGTCCCTAGAGGGATTTCAATGTCCCTAGAGGGATTTCTATGTCCCAAGAGGGATTTCTATGTCCCAAGAGGGATTTCTATGTCCCTAGAGGGATTTCTATGTCCCTAGAGGGATAGATTTCTATGTCCCTAGAGGGATTTCAATGTCCCTAGAGGGATTTCTATGTCCCTAGAGGGATTTCTATGTCCCTAGAGGGATTTCTAGGTCCCTAGAGGGATTTCTATGTCCCTAGAGGGATTTCTATGTCCGTTGAGGGATAGATTTCTATGTCCCTAGAGGGATTTCTATGTCCCTAGAGGGATTTCTAGGTCCCTAGAGAGAGAGATTTCTATGTCCCTAGAGGGATTTCTATGTCGCTAGAGGGATTTCTATGTCCCAAGAGGGATTTCTATGTCCCTAGAGGGATAGATTTCTATGTCCCCAGAGGGATTTCTATGTCGCTAGAGGGATTTCTATGTCCCTAGAGGGATTTCTAGGTCCCTAGAGGGATTTCTAGTTCCCTAGAGAGAGAGATTTCTATGTCCCTAGAGGGATTTCTAGGTCCCTAGAGGGATTTCTAGGTCCCTAGAGAGAGAGATTTCTATGTCCCTAGAGGGATTTCTATGTCCCAAGAGGGATTTCTATGTCCCTAGAGGGATTTCTATGTCCCTAGAGGGATAGATTTCTATGTCCCTAGAGGGATTTCTATGTCCCTAGAGGGATTTCTAGGTCCCTAGAGAGAGAGATTTCTATGTCCCTAGAGGGATTTCTATGTCGCTAGAGGGATTTCTATGTCCCAAGAGGGATTTCTATGTCCCTAGAGGGATAGATTTCTATGTCCCTAGAGGGATTTCTATGTCGCTAGAGGGATTTCTATGTCCCTAGAGGGATAGATTTCTATGTCCCTAGAGGGATTTCTATGTCCCTAGAGGGATTTCTAGGTCCCTAGAGGGATTTCTATGTCCCTAGAGGGATTTCTATGTCCCTAGAGGGATAGATTTCTATGTCCCTAGAGGGATTTCTATGTCCCTAGAGGGATTTCTAGGTCCCTAGAGAGAGAGATTTCTATGTCCCTAGAGGGATTTCTATGTCGCTAGAGGGATTTCTATGTCCCAAGAGGGATTTCTATGTCCCTAGAGGGATAGATTTCTATGTCCCTAGAGGGATTTCTATGTCGCTAGAGGGATTTCTATGTCCCTAGAGGGATAGATTTCTATGTCCCTAGAGGGATTTCTATGTCCCTAGAGGGATTTCTAGGTCCCTAGAGGGATTTCTAGGTCCCTAGAGGGATTTCTAGGTCCCTAGAGGGATTTCTAGGTCCCTAGAGAGAGAGATTTCTATGTCCCTAGAGGGATTTCTATGTCCCAAGAGGGATTTCTAGGTCCCTAGAGGGATAGATTTCTAGGTCCCTAGAGGAATTTCTATGTCCCAAGAGGGATTTCTATGTCCCTAGAGGGATAGATTTCTATGTCCCTAGAGGGATTTCTATGTCCCTAGAGGGATTTCTATGTCCCAAGAGGGATTTCTATGTCCCAAGAGGGATTTCTATGTCCCTAGAGGGATAGATTTCTATGTCCCTAGAGGGATTTCAATGTCCCTAGAGGGATTTCTATGTCCCAAGAGGGATTTCTATGTCCCAAGAGGGATTTCTATGTCCCTAGAGGGATAGATTTCTATGTCCCTAGAGGGATTTCAATGTCCCTAGAGGGATTTCTATGTCCCAAGAGGGATTTCTATGTCCCAAGAGGGATTTCTATGTCCCTAGAGGGATTTCTATGTCCCTAGAGGGATAGATTTCTATGTCCCTAGAGGGATTTCAATGTCCCTAGAGGGATTTCTATGTCCCTAGAGGGATTTCTATGTCCCTAGAGGGATTTCTATGTCCCTAGAGGGATTTCTAGGTCCCTAGAGGGATTTCTATGTCCCTAGAGGGATTTCTATGTCCGTTGAGGGATAGATTTCTATGTCCCTAGAGGGATTTCTATTACAAACAGTCGTGGGGATTTATATACAATAAATTTTTACTTTAAAGTGTAAATGGGAATTGTCGGATAATAAAATTGTTTGCCAAATTATAGAAATATTTGCTGTTGAAGCATTGACATAATTTAAACAAATAATAAATGTTTAATTTTATAATTTACTCGTTTTTATTAATTTCATTGGATTTATTAAGAATTATATCTTTATTAATCAGTAGTAACATATGTAAATTTAATATTATATATACATACAGAGACTTGTTTTGAACCTAGTACTATAATTTAGAATTTAATTAATGCAAACAGCTCTGCGCGCCGTTTCAGGCTACTTCAACATTTACTAGGCAGACGCTCTAAGCTCCCAATTAATTACAAAAGAGTCATAATCGTGATTATTGTAAGACCTATATGGAACAGAATAGAGTTTTGGGGCTCCTCTCAACCATCGAATTCCTCTCGTATACAATCCTTAGAATCCAAAATCTTTCATGAAATCCTCAATGTTCCTTAGTTTTTTACGAACAATGGGTTACTTTGTTCTATCTTATTGTTTGTGGTAATGACCTTACCATAAGGTACCGTTGTTACTGATTTCGCAAGAATATGAATACTTTTTTGACAAACTTCATTCCCACTCAAACCCACAAGTTTCAAACCTCTTCAATTCTAACCTAGCAATCCTCCGAGGCGTCTGAAAAGAATATGGTCCTTCAAGTTGAAATTTTTATTTTTGTATTACCGCTGGGTAGTTTCTCTACTTGCCTTTATGCATGACAATACGTACCATTCATCCTAGGTACTTGTTGTATAAGCATAATACAGTTGTAAATTGAATTGAATAAAAAATAAATAGTGGGAATAATTAAAGGATGATTTTAAAATCATTTTTATTTTTTATTATACTGAATTTACTATTCATATATATCCTTTGATCCAGGTTATAATATATAGGAATTGTTATTGTAAATTTATATTAGTTTAATAATTTAATTGTTTTAAATAATGTCATTGTATTCTTTTTAATTTGTTAATAAATATTAGTATCTTGAATTTAGTAATAGTTTAATTCATTTTACACCAAGTAGCCCGTAACAATATAATTATTGCCTACTTCTTCGTTCGGGATTTCGGTTGTACTGATTGTTCGACGGGCTATAGTGGCACTGTAGTGATCAGTGAACTTACTTGTTTGTTCCTCATCTGGCAAAAGCTTATCTCCGTCGTTTAGCTTCCTACACTCTTCCTGAGTAACTTCCAAAATTAACGGTGGTCACCATGGATTGCTCGGAATTTTTCATGCCACTGTGTAGTCCGCCATTCTTTCAACAGATTGCGAATCTGAGTTGTAAGGGAATTCACAACCAATTTCACTTCATGATCCCTGGCCCAATACAATTTATTCTTCCACTTATCGCGCAAGGTGATAAGTGAAAGAATGTGATCTAATAGGCTACACAGGGCTAGCAGAAGTGGCCTGAACTTTGGTATGGTCGTGTCTGATACATCAGTGATAGGATCTGTGAAAAACCATATATATATTATATATGTCTATTTCAATCGGCGTACGGAGAGTGGGAACTGTTGACAGATTATGGTAGACCAGTGCTTTATAGGTCCCCCAGTCTGCCTCTTGAGGTTTATATTTCGTTGGTGGAGGTGGGGGTAGCGTTTCTCTGTCTAATAGGTAAAGCACAGGCGTATGGTCGGTAGTTAAGCTGTCCAGCGCAACGCAGTCAACAAAACGGTGTGGCTGACGAGTGAGGAAGAGTTCAACTATGGATGCGAATGTCGAATACGCCATATGTATGAATGTGTGGATGTTTTAAAGATAATTTTATCAGGTATTAATAGTTATTATTCTAGAGCGTTAAAGTCGCCCATACCCAAAGGTTTGTCCTCTTGGCGCACTCGTCGAGCAATCTTGAGAATCACACCGGGGACGATTTAGATGGATGATGACGGTGGGCTTACCAAAGAGAACCTTTATGGTCTTGTGGTGAATTTTTGGGTCCATGGAAATTTATTCTGGTGTTAGTGAGGATCACAGTGGGTTGAAATTGTGCTATCAGAGCGCATACCTCTGTAATTTTAGGGATGGGTCCGTTAGTATTGAAATTTGGTACTATTAGTGGGTTACTCATTTCGTCAATAGTATAGAAAATATTTCTAGAAGTCTATTTCTATTATACGTTTAATATGTTAATATGGTTTTACTATGTGCCTAATATAGCATGGTATGTTATTATGTAAACATGTAAGTATTTATTTTATGTAAGTATTATTTTTACTAAGTGTAATAAGGTAACAAGAATATATAAATGTAATTATGTAGGTTATGTAAATATGTATATTCTCTAGTGGTAATTATGTAGACACTGTAAATAGTTATATTCTCCAGTAGTGAGGGCAATAATAACCATTTGTAGTTGTTTGCCCTTAAAATAAAACAACAACAACAACGAGTCCTGTCAGCGCATGCCTCCGTTCGTCCACCGGGGCGGGGGTTGAGGCCGGTCCCACTGTAATGTATCCACTCTACCAGAATATATGTCACTATGGCAACCTAGGTGACTCTAATGCAGTCTCTGTTCATAAATGTTCAGGGTACCTCATTAGTTAGTGTAATTATTTTTATTAAAATCTACGGGAATTGTTGATCCTATCAATTTGACAATGAAGATGATGTTTGAGGGGCTCTAAACCCAACTCAGGGAAGCCACCTTACCTTGCTCTGTCCTAGGCACTGTTTGGATGAACTAGTGTTTTCCGTTTACGCGCATATATATGACGAAATGAGTAACCCACTAATAGTACCAAATTTCAATACTAACGGACCCATCCCTAAAATTACAGAGGTATGCGCTCTGATAGCACAATTTCAACCCACTGTGATCCTCACTAACACCAGAATAAATTTCCATGGACCCAAAAATTCACCACAAGACCATAAAGGTTCTCTTTGGTAAGCCCACCGTCATCATCCATCTAAATCGTCCCCGGTGTGATTCTCAAGATTGCTCGACGAGTGCGCCAAGAGGACAAACCTTTGGGTATGGGCGACTTTAACGCTCTAGAATAATAACTATTAATACCTGATAAAATTATCTTTAAAACATCCACACATTCATACATATGGCGTATTCGACATTCGCATCCATAGTTGAACTCTTCCTCACTCGTCAGCCACACCGTTTTGTTGACTGCGTTGCGCTGGACAGCTTAACTACCGACCATACGCCTGTGCTTTACCTATTAGACAGAGAAACGCTACCCCCACCTCCACCAACGAAATATAAACCTCAAGAGGCAGACTGGGGGACCTATAAAGCACTGGTCTACCATAATCTGTCAACAGTTCCCACTCTCCGTACGCCGATTGAAATAGACATATATAATATATATATGGTTTTTCACAGATCCTATCACTGATGTATCAGACACGACCATACCAAAGTTCAGGCCACTTCTGCTAGCCCTGTGTAGCCTATTAGATCACATTCTTTCACTTATCACCTTGCGCGATAAGTGGAAGAATAAATTGTATTGGGCCAGGGATCATGAAGTGAAATTGGTTGTGAATTCCCTTACAACTCAGATTCGCAATCTGTTGAAAGAATGGCGGACTACACAGTGGCATGAAAAATTCCGAGCAATCCATGGTGACCACCGTTAATTTTGGAAGTTACTCAGGAAGAGTGTAGGAAGCTAAACGACGGAGATAAGCTTTTGCCAGATGAGGAACAAACAAGTAAGTTCACTGATCACTACAGTGCCACTATAGCCCGTCGAACAATCAGTACAACCGAAATCCCGAACGAAGAAGTAGGCAATAATTATATTGTTACGGGCTACTTGGTGTAAAATGAATTAAACTATTACTAAATTCAAGATACTAATATTTATTAACAAATTAAAAAGAATACAATGACATTATTTAAAACAATTAAATTATTAAACTAATATAAATTTACAATAACAATTCCTATATATTATAACCAAAGCCTAACTGTTATCTAATTACTAAAATAATATACAAATAGTATAAGATATTGCTAATACTAAATAACTTAATTATTTAATTATTTAGATAAATTTGTACAAATACAATAAAATTACGCTATAGTTTATAACTAAAAATTAACACTTACAGTCCTCTAATTAAAGTCCACCGACAGTAAGACACTCCCAACATGGCAAACTGACACATAGTTTATTACACTCACTTATCACTGACTAGTTCACGCTGCCACTGTCACTCACACGGACTGTCACCGTTCACTGTCACAGAAGTCAACAACTTTACTACTCTCGCGGCTGAAACAGCTGGCCTTTTATATAGGCAAGGTTGGTCGGGGGGGCTTCTAGAAGTTCCAAGAATTGTCTCGCCAGATCGAGATGCTTCTCGATCTTTCTAATCTCATAATCCCTTCAGCCGTCCTAATCCTTCCCAATCGGCCCATCTTTCTCTTCTCTCTTGGACCTTAACAATATGTTTGTATCTCCGAAGCAGCTGAAGGCGATACTCCGTCGTTCGCGCTGGAATACAGCCCCAGGCCACGACGGGATACAAACTATACTCCTGAAACAATTACATAAGTAAAATGAGTACCACATAGTAAAATTATTTAATTCTTCCCTGTTATCATCTTAATTGAGGCGTGAACATGGTAAAGATATGACACAGGAAACGGGAGACACAGGAACATTCAATTTACTATGGAAGTTGAAGCTGAAGAAAGTATCTCGTTCGTAGATGTAAAAGTTGAGAAGAAAGATAACCGCTTGGGATACTCGGTATACAGAAAACCGACCGACACTGACCGATACTTGAATGCCTGCTCACATCACCACGCTGTCCAAAAACATGGGGTGATTAGAACGTTGATTACAAGGGCCATTAGGATTTCAGAGCCGGTGTGTTTGAAGAAAGAAGAAAGACATTTAAAAAAGCTCTCATGAAAAATGGTTATCAGGAAGAAATAATAAAGAGTGAATTTAAAAACGCCCAAAAGGCAGGCCCACGCACAACACAAGAAAGAAGAGAAGAAATTAAGAGAGCAGCGATCCCATATGTAAAAGGCACAACAGAGAAAATAGCTTAAGTACTGAAGAAGTTTAATAAAGGAACGATATACACCACAGACAGGAAGATAGGTCAGATTTTGCCGAATCCAAAAGACAGCTTAGGACTCAGGACACCTGGGATATACAGCATTCCATGCTCCTGTGGTAAGGAATACATTCGTCAAACGGGAAGGCTGATGTCTCACAAGGCTGACAGAACACATTAAAAGCGTGAAGAAAATGGACAGCTAAACATGGGCTTTGGCAGAACATTTCACTACTACGAACCACGCCATAGAATTTGACAAAATCAGAGTAGTTTAGAAATGTAGCAAGGCCACAGAAAGGAAGATACAGGAAGCAAAAGAAATAGTTAAACACCCGGAAAACTTCAACAGGGAGGGCGGGTACAAATTAAGTAAACTAACATAGCACAGAAGAAGGAACAACAAATCAACCTAGCAGCAACAATCAAGTCGAATTCCAGCCAATCAGAGCCCGAGCAATCAGAAACTAGCCAATCACAATCATGGAAGAGCAGACTCCGACCCCGGTCACGTAAAAACCCGATCGAATGCCTGGCGAAACGTTGGCAGAAAATTCACCGACACGGTCTAAACTAGAAGAAACAACTGAAGTTTATTGTATAAATAGTGGCAGTGGAAACTTGAAAGAGTATGGTAAAGATATATAATAATAATAACAATAAAAATATTTATTTGAGAAATAATACAAATACCATTTGGCACACATTGTATTTTTAATGTTCTTTGTAAAACCTCCCCTAAGGAATTCTCGTGAAAGCGTGAATGGAGAAACCTCCCATTGAAAGCACTCCTAGTGTGGTTCATCTCTCTGTAGCAGATCCCTGCTCAAGAGACGTTTCAGTCCCCTTGTCGGATTCTATGGCAATGTGTCAGTAGTGATTGTACCAGTAAGTTTGATGGTAAAGATAGTTTGAAAATGTAATGAATGTGGAAAAGTCATGAAAAGGTACTTTTACGGAAGAAAAAATCTACTAAACCACTCCCAGTTTTGACTTACTCTTTTTTCTACGCTATTTTTATGATCAATTACTATCTTTTCTATACTATATATATACATGTATATAATTTTATTTTATTAAAATTAAATATTATCACATCTGAATGATATGTAGAAAGACCGAGGGTTCAACACCTCGCTAGCAGCTGATGAAGTTTGTTAGGGACCACGGAGCGCTAAGTTTGCTGACAGTGTTGATGGATTGTCGAGCAGGCGGTCAACCGATATATCTCATATCGACTCTAACCAGGCTTCTCACTTAATCACTTTATACTTGTCTTTTTTAAAATGCTTCCTTGAAAAAAAACTTAAAACCAACTTTAACAGTGCTTGGTTACAAGAAACAATTTTCCTGTCAAAGAAAGCTTTATCAGGTAAAGCATTCTACAACTTTTAACACACTGCTTTTTGTTTACCATATAAGCTAATTTAGTAAAAAAAAACTGCAATAGATACATTGGGTGCTTATCGTCTCATTATACTATAACAAAAAAAATATACAAATATTATATTGGATGCATTTGACGTTTTATAATGGCATTATAAATATTTTTAGTTTCTAAAGGTCATCCGCATATTGTAACTGGCTGAGCGATAACAGTGAATACGAAAATAAATGATTATATCATTTATATGACAGGCAGTGATGACAGCCCTTCATGACTACCAGTTATGAAAATCATGTATTTTTTTTTCAACGACTCAATCACTAATCTGCTGTTGAATGTTAGATTGTAGGCATCATTGTTATCAGTTCCATTATGATTATTATTGACAGTTGTAGGGTTATCTTTTTTTTTATGTAGTAGTGTTTTTAATTTTACCTTTGATGGAGTTTTGGGTTCGTTTCTTTCCCATATTTCTCATGCGTGCCCTTGACTGTACCTTGTTCTCCTACCAGTTCTTTCCAGGAGTCCAGGAGGTCTAAGAGAAGAACTGCAGGTAACAGGAATGTTAATTTCTCAAATATAAGATGTTCTTTAAGAAAAATGACATCATGATACATCAACGATGGGCCAGATCAAAGGATATATATGAATAGTAAATTCAGTATAATAAAAAATAAAAATGATTTTAAAATCATCCTTTAATTATTCCCACTATTTATTTTTTATTCAATTCAATTTACAACTGTATTATGCTTATACAACAAGTACCTAGGATGAATGGTACGTATTGTCATGCATAAAGGCAAGTAGAGAAACTACCCAGCGGTAATACAAAAATAAAAATTTCAACTTGAAGGACCATATTCTTTTCAGACGCCTCGGAGGATTGCTAGGTTAGAATTGAAGAGGTTTGAAACTTGTGGGTTTGAGTGGGAATGAAGTTTGTCAAAAAAGTATTCATATTCTTGCGAAATCAGTAACAACGGTACCTTATGGTAAGGTCATTACCACAAACAATAAGATAGAACAAAGTAACCCATTGTTCGTAAAAAACTAAGGAACATTGAGGATTTCATGAAAGATTTTGGATTCTAAGGATTGTATACGAGAGGAATTCGATGGTTGAGAGGAGCCCCAAAACTCTATTCTGTTCCATATAGGTCTTACAATAATCACGATTATGACTCTTTTGTAATTAATTGGGAGCTTAGAGCGTCTGCCTAGTAAATGTTGAAGTAGCCTGAAACGGCGCGCAGAGCTGTTTGCATTAATTAAATTCTAAATTATAGTACTAGGTTCAAAACAAGTCTCTGTATGTATATATAATATTAAATTTACATATGTTACTACTGATTAATAAAGATATAATTCTTAATAAATCCAATGAAATTAATAAAAACGAGTAAATTATAAAATTAAACATTTATTATTTGTTTAAATTATGTCAATGCTTCCACAGCAAATATTTCTATAATTTGGCAAACAATTTTATTATCCGACAATTCCCATTTACACTTTAAAGTAAAAATTTATTGTATATAAATCCCCACGACTGTTTGTTATTAATCTAAATAAAGAGTTAGTTTAGTTGAATATAATATTTCAACTATTTGTTTGTTTTTCATATTAAATATTTCTTGTGTATGTACTGGGGAACTATAAAGACCATTTTAATTATTTAATTAATTAATTATTTCTCCAGTAATTATTTTACTTTAGCTAAGACTCCATTAAGCTCCCCTTTTGTTTGCTTCTTAAAAACGGTGCCGTCCTTTCCTTCTTTGTCTGAATAGGTTTTTAATTTTCATAATTTTTTTAATTCCATTCGGGTCGTTGTATTTTAAGAAAATTATTATCATACCTCCTTTTTCGGAACTAGTAATAAACAATTTAGGATATTATTAGTATCCTGTATACGGATAACTCCTATATATGGATAACTTTTATTAACGAGTCAAGGAAAATACATTTTTTTTTTGTAAATATTTTATTTATTTTATAAATTAATTTATGAAAACAAACTATTAAAGTTAAAACTGTTGAAAGTAATCTCTATATTTTATATATATAATCTGTCGGTAGGTAAGTTATCTATAGTATTGTATTATTATTATTATTATAGTCTGTAATAGCAACAACAAAAAAAGTTTCGGAGGGTGCAGCACAACTTTTAATGAACTTTTACATTGGAATACATTTTAAGATTTTTCATTTTGTTTCCATGAAAACATTTTTTTTTAATCATACAATTTATTAACAACTACAACCACAATGTGTATTTTGTCAGTCTCTGATAGCTTCTATGACTTTATGAACCAGATATTATTTTTTCTTAAGTCATTACCTTTTCAACGTTATCTTGAAGGTCACTACACATTTTTGTCAAAAATTAATCTTTTTTTTATATAGATGTTAAACAGAAAATAATAAACGATTACTATACGAGTTTGCTTGAAACGTTTACATTAATCATGCTATTAATCATATAATTATTTTTTTGTAACAATATATTTTTTGTCATAAAAAGGCTCCCTAAGCATATTTTGGAAAGACGCCCAGATTGAGAAAGAGAAAGAGGCAGGCCTAGACTGCGACGGCTAGAGGATGTGGAAACAGACCTTAGGCTCCTGAGTGTGGGAACATGGAGAAGAGCAGCGGAAGATCGGTCAACGTGGAGGAAAATTGTCGAGGAGGCCAGGGTCATCCATGGGCCATAGCGCCGATAAAATTATTATATAATATTTTATTTTTTATATATTTCTCGACTCTTCCAAGAATCGTGACAATTATATGTGATGGGATACCAACCGAATTAAAATTGATTCCTGATCATTTTTTTTTTTTTTTATAAAAGGACTAATGCTGGCAATAATGAGCCTCTAACAGTCTATATCTGGGAGCACACAATGATGAGAATGGAGTCATGGACAATGAAATGCAGGAGAGGGTCAACCCAGCTAAATTGTTCCATGCACTAAATAAAAGGTTCCTGAATAAAAGAGAAGTATCCAAGGACACAAAGTTGAGGGTATACAAATCTACTTTTCTCCCCATATTAACATAATCCTCGGAATCTTGGGCGTTGACCACCAAACATAAAAGTAGGATCCAGGCTTCAGAAATGAGATTCCTAAGGAAGATAAAGGGAAAAACAAGACGAGACCATTAGATCATTAGATCAAGCCTCGGAGTGGAGCCTGCAGAAAAAGTCATTGAAGAAAACAGTCTAAGATGGATGTCCCTAGAGGGATTTCAATGTCCCTAGAGGGATTTCTATGTCCCAAGAGGGATTTCTATGTCCCAAGAGGGATTTCTATGTCCCTAGAGGGATTTCTATGTCCCTAGAGGGATAGATTTCTATGTCCCTAGAGGGATTTCTAGGTCCCTAGAGGGATTTCTAGGTCCCTAGAGGGATTTCTATGTCCCTAGAGGGATTTCTATGTCCCAAGAGGGATTTCTATGTCCCTAGAGGGATAGATTTCTATGTCCCTAGAGGGATTTCTATGTCCCTAGAGGGATTTCTATGTCCCAAGAGGGATTTCTATGTCCCTAGAGGGATTTCTATGTCCCTAGAGGGATAGATTTCTATGTCCCTAGAGGGATTTCTATGTCCCAAGAGGGATAGATTTCTATGTCCCTAGAGGGATTTCTATGTCCCTAGAGGGATTTCTATGTCCCAAGAGGGATTTCTATGTCCCTAGAGGGATTTCTATGTCCCTAGAGGGATAGATTTCTATGTCCCTAGAGGGATTTCTATGTCCCAAGAGGGATTTCTATGTCCCAAGAGGGATTTCTATGTCCCTAGAGGGATAGATTTCTATGTCCCTAGAGGGATTTCAATGTCCCTAGAGGGATTTCTATGTCCCAAGAGGGATTTCTATGTCCCTAGAGGGATTTCTATGTCCCTAGAGGGATAGATTTCTATGTCCCTAGAGGGATTTCTATGTCCCAAGAGGGATTTCTATGTCCCAAGAGGGATTTCTATGTCCCTAGAGGGATAGATTTCTATGTCCCTAGAGGGATTTCAATGTCCCTAGAGGGATTTCTATGTCCCAAGAGGGATTTCTATGTCCCAAGAGGGATTTCTATGTCCCTAGAGGGATTTCTATGTCCCTAGAGGGATAGATTTCTATGTCCCTAGAGGGATTTCAATGTCCCTAGAGGGATTTCTATGTCCCAAGAGGGATTTCTATGTCCCAAGAGGGATTTCAATGTCCCTAGAGGGATTTCTATGTCCCTAGAGGGATAGATTTCTATGTCCCTAGAGGGATTTCTAGGTCCCTAGAGGGATTTCTAGGTCCCTAGAGGGATTTCTATGTCCCTAGAGGGATAGATTTCTATGTCCCTAGAGGGATTTCTATGTCCCTAGAGGGATTTCTATGTCCCTAGAGGGATTTCTATGTCCCTAGAGGGATAGATTTCTATGTCCCTAGAGGGATTTCTATGTCCCAAGAGGGATTTCTATGTCCCAAGAGGGATTTCTATGTCCCAAGAGGGATTTCTATGTCCCTAGAGGGATTTCTATGTCCCTAGAGGGATAGATTTCTATGTCCCTAGAGGGATTTCTATGTCCCTAGAGGGATTTCTATGTCCCAAGAGGGATTTCTATGTCCCAAGAGGGATTTCTATGTCCCTAGAGGGATTTCTAGGTCCCTAGAGGGATAGATTTCTATGTCCCTTGAGGGATTTCTATGTCCCAAGAGGGATTTCTATGTCCCAAGAGGGATTTCTATGTCCCTAGAGGGATAGATTTCTATGTCCCTAGAGGGATTTCAATGTCCCTAGAGGGATTTCTATGTCCCAAGAGGGATTTCTATGTCCCTAGAGGGATAGATTTCTATGTCCCTAGAGGGATTTCTATGTCCCTAGAGGGATTTCTAGGTCCCTAGAGGGATTTCTATGTCCCTAGAGAGAGAGATTTCTATGTCCCTAGAGGGATTTCTATGTCGCTAGAGGGATTTCTAGGTCGCTAGAGGGATTTCAATGTCCCTAGAGGGATTTCTAGGTCCCTAGAGGGATTTCTATGTCCCTAGAGGGATAGATTTCTATGTCCCTAGAGGGATTTCTATGTCGCTAGAGGGATTTCTAGGTCGCTAGAGGGATTTCTAGGTCGCTAGAGGGATTTCTATGTCCCAAGAGGGATTTCTATGTCCCTAGAGGGATAGATTTCTATGTCCCTAGAGGGATTTCTATGTCCCTAGAGGGATTTCTATGTCGCTAGAGGGATTTCTAGGTCGCTAGAGGGATTTCTATGTCCCAAGAGGGATTTCTATGTCCCTAGAGGGATAGATTTCTATGTCCCTAGAGGGATTTCTATGTCGCTAGAGGGATTTCTAGTCGCTAGAGGGATTTCTATGTCCCTAGAGGGATTTCTAGGTCCCTAGAGGGATAGATTTCTATGTCCCAAGAGGGATTTCTATGTCCCTAGAGGGATAGATTTCTATGTCCCTAGAGGGATTTCTATGTCCCTAGAGGGATTTCTATGTCCCAAGAGGGATTTCTATGTCCCTAGAGGGATTTCTATGTCGCTAGAGGGATTTCTATGTCCCTAGAGGGATAGATTTCTATGTCCCTAGAGGGATTTCTATGTCCCTAGAGGGATAGATTTCTATGTCCCAAGAGGGATTTCTATGTCCCTAGAGGGATTTCTATGTCGCTAGAGGGATTTCTATGTCCCTAGAGGGATTTCTAGGTCCCTAGAGGGATAGATTTCTATGTCCCTAGAGGGATTTCTATGTCCCAAGAGGGATTTCTATGTCGCTAGAGGGATTTCTAGGTCGCTAGAGGGATTTCTATGTCCCTAGAGGGATTTCAATGTCCCTAGAGGGATTTCTATGTCCCAAGAGGGATTTCTATGTCCCAAGAGGGATTTCTAGGTCCCTAGAGGGATTTCTATGTCCCTAGAGGGATAGATTTCTATGTCCCTAGAGGGATTTCTATATCCCAAGAGGGATTTCTATGTCCCTAGAGGGATAGATTTCTATGTCCCTAGAGGGATTTCAATGTCCCTAGAGGGATTTCTATGTCCCAAGAGGGATAGATTTCTATGTCCCAAGAGGGATTTCTATGTCCCAAGAGGGATTTCTATGTCCCTAGAGGGATAGATTTCTATGTCCCTAGAGGGATTTCAATGTCCCTAGAGGGATTTCTATGTCCCAAGAGGGATTTCTATGTCCCAAGAGGGATTTCTATGTCCCTAGAGGGATTTCTATGTCCCTAGAGGGATAGATTTCTATGTCCCTAGAGGGATTTCTAGGTCCCTAGAGGGATTTCTATGTCCCTAGAGGGATAGATTTCTATGTCCCTAGAGGGATTTCTATGTCCCTAGAGGGATTTCTATGTCCCAAGAGGGATTTCTATGTCCCTAGAGGGATAGATTTCTATGTCCCTAGAGGGATTTCTATGTCCCTAGAGGGATTTCTAGGTCCCTAGAGAGAGAGATTTCTATGTCCTTAGAGGGATTTCTATGTCGCTAGAGGGATTTCTAGGTCCCTAGAGGGATTTCTATGTCCCAGAGGGATTTCTAGGTCCTTTGAGGGATTTCTATGTCCCTAGAGGGATAGATTTCTATGTCCCTAGAGGGATTTCTATGTCCCTAGAGGGATTTCTATGTCCCTAGAGGGATAGATTTCTATGTCCCTAGAGGGATTTCTATGTCCCTAGAGGGATTTCTATGTCCCAAGAGGGATTTCTATGTCCCTAGAGGGATAGATTTCTATGTCCCTAGAGGGATTTCTATGTCCCTAGAGGGATTTCTATGTCGCTAGAGGGATTTCTATGTCCCAAGAGGGATTTCTATGTCCCTAGAGGGATAGATTTCTATGTCCCTAGAGGGATTTCAATGTCCCTAGAGGGATTTCTATGTCCCAAGAGGGATTTCTATGTCCCAAGAGGGATTTCTAGGTCCCTAGAGGGATAGATTTCTATGTCCCTAGAGGGATTTCTATGTCCCAAGAGGGATTTCTATGTCCCTAGAGGGATAGATTTCTATGTCCCTAGAGGGATTTCTATGTCGCTAGAGGGATTTCTAGGTCGCTAGAGGGATTTCTATGTCCCTAGAGGGATTTCTAGGTCCCTAGAGGGATAGATTTCTATGTCCCTAGAGGGATTTCTATGTCCCAAGAGGGATTTCTATGTCCCAAGAGGGATTTCTATGTCCCTAGAGGGATAGATTTCTATGTCCCTAGAGGGATTTCAATGTCCCTAGAGGGATTTCTATGTCCCAAGAGGGATTTCTATGTCCCAAGAGGGATTTCTATGTCCCAAGAGGGATTTCTATGTCCCTAGAGGGATTTCTATGTCCCTAGAGGGATAGATTTCTATGTCCCTAGAGGGATTTCTAGGTCCCTAGAGGGATTTCTATGTCCCTAGAGGGATAGATTTCTATGTCCCTAGAGGGATTTCTATGTCCCTAGAGGGATTTCTATGTCCCAAGAGGGATTTCTATGTCCCTAGAGGGATAGATTTCTATGTCCCTAGAGGGATTTCTATGTCCCTAGAGGGATTTCTAGGTCCCTAGAGAGAGAGATTTCTATGTCCTTAGAGGGATTTCTATGTCGCTAGAGGGATTTCTAGGTCCCTAGAGGGATTTCTATGTCCCAGAGGGATTTCTAGGTCCCTAGAGGGATTTCTATGTCCCTAGAGGGATAGATTTCTATGTCCCTAGAGGGATTTCTATGTCCCTAGAGGGATTTCTATGTCCCTAGAGGGATAGATTTCTATGTCCCTAGAGGGATTTCAATGTCCCTAGAGGGATTTCTATGTCCCAAGAGGGATTTCTATGTCCCTAGAGGGATAGATTTCTATGTCCCTAGAGGGATTTCTATGTCCCTAGAGGGATTTCTATGTCGCTAGAGGGATTTCTATGTCCCAAGAGGGATTTCTATGTCCCTAGAGGGATAGATTTCTATGTCCCTAGAGGGATTTCAATGTCCCTAGAGGGATTTCTATGTCCCAAGAGGGATTTCTATGTCCCAAGAGGGATTTCTAGGTCCCTAGAGGGATAGATTTTTATGTCCCTAGAGGGATTTCTATGTCCCAAGAGGGATTTCTATGTCCCTAGAGGGATAGATTTCTATGTCCCTAGAGGGATTTCTATGTCGCTAGAGGGATTTCTAGGTCGCTAGAGGGATTTCTATGTCCCTAGAGGGATTTCTAGGTCCCTAGAGGGATAGATTTCTATGTCCCTAGAGGGATTTCTATGTCCCAAGAGGGATTTCTATGTCCCAAGAGGGATTTCTATGTCCCTAGAGGGATTTCAATGTCCCTAGAGGGATTTCTATGTCCCAAGAGGGATTTCTATGTCCCAAGAGGGATTTCTAGGTCCCTAGAGGGATTTCTATGTCCCTAGAGGGATAGATTTCTATGTCCCTAGAGGGATTTCTATGTCCCTAGAGGGATTTCTATGTCCCAAGAGGGATTTCTATGTCCCTAGAGGGATAGATTTCTATGTCCCTAGAGGGATTTCTATGTCCCTAGAGGGATTTCTATGTCCCAAGAGGGATTTCTATGTCCCTAGAGGGATTTCTATGTCCCTAGAGGGATAGATTTCTATGTCCCTAGAGGGATTTCTATGTCCCAAGAGGGATAGATTTCTATGTCCCTAGAGGGATTTCTATGTCCCTAGAGGGATTTCTATGTCCCAAGAGGGATTTCTATGTCCCTAGAGGGATTTCTATGTCCCTAGAGGGATAGATTTCTATGTATCTAGAGGGATTTCTATGTCCCAAGAGGGATTTCTATGTCCCTAGAGGGATAGATTTCTATGTCCCTAGAGGGATTTCAATGTCCCTAGAGGGATTTCTATGTCCCTAGAGGGATTTCTAGGTCCCTAGAGGGATTTCTATGTCCCTAGAGGGATAGATTTCTATGTCCCTAGAGGGATTTCAATGTCCCTAGAGGGATTTCTATGTCCCAAGAGGGATTTCTATGTCCCAAGAGGGATTTCTATGTCCCTAGAGGGATTTCTATGTCCCTAGAGGGATAGATTTCTATGTATCTAGAGGGATTTCTATGTCCCAAGAGGGATTTCTATGTCCCTAGAGGGATAGATTTCTATGTCCCTAGAGGGATTTCAATGTCCCTAGAGGGATTTCTATGTCCCTAGAGGGATTTCTAGGTCCCTAGAGGGATTTCTATGTCCCTAGAGGGATAGATTTCTATGTCCCTAGAGGGATTTCAATGTCCCTAGAGGGATTTCTATGTCCCAAGAGGGATTTCTATGTCCCAAGAGGGATTTCTATGTCCCTAGAGGGATTTCTATGTCCCTAGAGGGATAGATTTCTATGTCCCTAGAGGGATTTCTATGTCCCTAGTGGGATTTCTATGTCCCAAGAGGGATTTCTATGTCCCAAGAGGGATTTCTATGTCCCTAGAGGGATTTCTATGTCCCAAGAGGGATTTCTATGTCCCTAGAGGGATAGATTTCTATGTCCCTAGAGGGATTTCTATGTCCCTAGAGGGATTTCTAGGTCCCTAGAGAGAGAGATTTCTATGTCCTTAGAGGGATTTCTATGTCGCTAGAGGGATTTCTAGGTCCCTAGAGGGATTTCTATGTCCCAGAGGGATTTCTAGGTCCTTTGAGGGATTTCTATGTCCCTAGAGGGATAGATTTCTATGTCCCTAGAGGGATTTCTATGTCCCTAGAGGGATTTCTATGTCCCTAGAGGGATAGATTTCTATGTCCCTAGAGGGATTTCTATGTCCCTAGAGGGATTTCTATGTCCCAAGAGGGATTTCTATGTCCCTAGAGGGATAGATTTCTATGTCCCTAGAGGGATTTCTATGTCCCTAGAGGGATTTCTATGTCGCTAGAGGGATTTCTATGTCCCAAGAGGGATTTCTATGTCCCTAGAGGGATAGATTTCTATGTCCCTAGAGGGATTTCAATGTCCCTAGAGGGATTTCTATGTCCCAAGAGGGATTTCTATGTCCCAAGAGGGATTTCTAGGTCCCTAGAGGGATAGATTTCTATGTCCCTAGAGGGATTTCTATGTCCCAAGAGGGATTTCTATGTCCCTAGAGGGATAGATTTCTATGTCCCTAGAGGGATTTCTATGTCGCTAGAGGGATTTCTAGGTCGCTAGAGGGATTTCTATGTCCCTAGAGGGATTTCTAGGTCCCTAGAGGGATAGATTTCTATGTCCCTAGAGGGATTTCTATGTCCCAAGAGGGATTTCTATGTCCCAAGAGGGATTTCTATGTCCCTAGAGGGATAGATTTCTATGTCCCTAGAGGGATTTCAATGTCCCTAGAGGGATTTCTATGTCCCAAGAGGGATTTCTATGTCCCAAGAGGGATTTCTATGTCCCAAGAGGGATTTCTATGTCCCTAGAGGGATTTCTATGTCCCTAGAGGGATAGATTTCTATGTCCCTAGAGGGATTTCTAGGTCCCTAGAGGGATTTCTATGTCCCTAGAGGGATAGATTTCTATGTCCCTAGAGGGATTTCTATGTCCCTAGAGGGATTTCTATGTCCCAAGAGGGATTTCTATGTCCCTAGAGGGATAGATTTCTATGTCCCTAGAGGGATTTCTATGTCCCTAGAGGGATTTCTAGGTCCCTAGAGAGAGAGATTTCTATGTCCTTAGAGGGATTTCTATGTCGCTAGAGGGATTTCTAGGTCCCTAGAGGGATTTCTATGTCCCAGAGGGATTTCTAGGTCCCTAGAGGGATTTCTATGTCCCTAGAGGGATAGATTTCTATGTCCCTAGAGGGATTTCTATGTCCCTAGAGGGATTTCTATGTCCCTAGAGGGATAGATTTCTATGTCCCTAGAGGGATTTCAATGTCCCTAGAGGGATTTCTATGTCCCAAGAGGGATTTCTATGTCCCTAGAGGGATAGATTTCTATGTCCCTAGAGGGATTTCTATGTCCCTAGAGGGATTTCTATGTCGCTAGAGGGATTTCTATGTCCCAAGAGGGATTTCTATGTCCCTAGAGGGATAGATTTCTATGTCCCTAGAGGGATTTCAATGTCCCTAGAGGGATTTCTATGTCCCAAGAGGGATTTCTATGTCCCAAGAGGGATTTCTAGGTCCCTAGAGGGATAGATTTTTATGTCCCTAGAGGGATTTCTATGTCCCAAGAGGGATTTCTATGTCCCTAGAGGGATAGATTTCTATGTCCCTAGAGGGATTTCTATGTCGCTAGAGGGATTTCTAGGTCGCTAGAGGGATTTCTATGTCCCTAGAGGGATTTCTAGGTCCCTAGAGGGATAGATTTCTATGTCCCTAGAGGGATTTCTATGTCCCAAGAGGGATTTCTATGTCCCAAGAGGGATTTCTATGTCCCTAGAGGGATTTCAATGTCCCTAGAGGGATTTCTATGTCCCAAGAGGGATTTCTATGTCCCAAGAGGGATTTCTAGGTCCCTAGAGGGATTTCTATGTCCCTAGAGGGATAGATTTCTATGTCCCTAGAGGGATTTCTATGTCCCTAGAGGGATTTCTATGTCCCAAGAGGGATTTCTATGTCCCTAGAGGGATAGATTTCTATGTCCCTAGAGGGATTTCTATGTCCCTAGAGGGATTTCTATGTCCCAAGAGGGATTTCTATGTCCCTAGAGGGATTTCTATGTCCCTAGAGGGATAGATTTCTATGTCCCTAGAGGGATTTCTATGTCCCAAGAGGGATAGATTTCTATGTCCCTAGAGGGATTTCTATGTCCCTAGAGGGATTTCTATGTCCCAAGAGGGATTTCTATGTCCCTAGAGGGATTTCTATGTCCCTAGAGGGATAGATTTCTATGTATCTAGAGGGATTTCTATGTCCCAAGAGGGATTTCTATGTCCCTAGAGGGATAGATTTCTATGTCCCTAGAGGGATTTCAATGTCCCTAGAGGGATTTCTATGTCCCTAGAGGGATTTCTAGGTCCCTAGAGGGATTTCTATGTCCCTAGAGGGATAGATTTCTATGTCCCTAGAGGGATTTCAATGTCCCTAGAGGGATTTCTATGTCCCAAGAGGGATTTCTATGTCCCAAGAGGGATTTCTATGTCCCTAGAGGGATTTCTATGTCCCTAGAGGGATAGATTTCTATGTATCTAGAGGGATTTCTATGTCCCAAGAGGGATTTCTATGTCCCTAGAGGGATAGATTTCTATGTCCCTAGAGGGATTTCAATGTCCCTAGAGGGATTTCTATGTCCCTAGAGGGATTTCTAGGTCCCTAGAGGGATTTCTATGTCCCTAGAGGGATAGATTTCTATGTCCCTAGAGGGATTTCAATGTCCCTAGAGGGATTTCTATGTCCCAAGAGGGATTTCTATGTCCCAAGAGGGATTTCTATGTCCCTAGAGGGATTTCTATGTCCCTAGAGGGATAGATTTCTATGTCCCTAGAGGGATTTCTATGTCCCTAGTGGGATTTCTATGTCCCAAGAGGGATTTCTATGTCCCAAGAGGGATTTCTATGTCCCTAGAGGGATAGATTTCTATGTCCCTAGAGGGATTTCAATGTCCCTAGAGGGATTTCTATGTCCCAAGAGGGATTTCTATGTCCCAAGAGGGATTTCTATGTCCCTAGAGGGATTTCTATGTCCCTAGAGGGATAGATTTCTATGTCCCTAGAGGGATTTCTAGGTCCCTAGAGGGATTTCTAGGTCCCTAGAGGGATTTATATGTCCATAGAGGGATAGATTTCTATGTCCCTAGAGGGATTTCTATGTCCCTAGAGGGATTTCTATGTCCCTAGAGGGATTGCTATGTCCCTAGAGGGATTTCTATGTCCCTAGAGGGATTTCTATGTCGCTAGAGGGATTTCTAGGTCGCTAGAGGGATTTCTATGTCCCAAGAGGGATTTCTATGTCCCTAGAGGGATAGATTTCTATGTCCCAAGAGGGATTTCTATGTCCCTAGAGGGATTTCTATGTCGCTAGAGGGAATTCTAGGTCGCTAGAGGGATTTCTATGTCCCTAGAGGGATTTCTATGTCCCAAGAGGGATTTCTAGGTCCCTAGAGGGATTTCTAGGTCCCTAGAGGGATTTCTATGTCCCTAGAGGGATAGATTTCTATGTCCCTAGAGGGATTTCTATGTCCCTAGAGGGATTTCAATGTCCCTAGAGGGATTTCTATGTCCCAAGAGGGATTTCTATGTCCCAAGAGGGATTTCTATGTCCCTAGAGGGATAGATTTCTATGTCCCTAGAGGGATTTCAATGTCCCTAGAGGGATTTCTATGTCCCAAGAGGGATTTCTATGTCCCAAGAGGGATTTCTATGTCCCTAGAGGGATTTCTATGTCCCTAGAGGGATAGATTTCTATGTCCCTAGAGGGATTTCTAGGTCCCTAGAGGGATTTCTATGTCCCTAGAGGGATAGATTTCTATGTCCCTAGAGGGATTTCTATGTCCCTAGAGGGATTTCTATGTCCCAAGAGGGATTTCTATGTCCCTAGAGGGATAGATTTCTATGTCCCTAGAGGGATTTCTATGTCCCTAGAGGGATTTCTAGGTCCCTAGAGAGAGAGATTTCTATGTCCTTAGAGGGATTTCTATGTCGCTAGAGGGATTTCTAGGTCCCTAGAGGGATTTCTATGTCCCAGAGGGATTTCTAGGTCCCTAGAGGGATTTCTATGTCCCTAGAGGGATAGATTTCTATGTCCCTAGAGGGATTTCTATGTCCCTAGAGGGATTTCTATGTCCCTAGAGGGATAGATTTCTATGTCCCTAGAGGGATTTCTATGTCCCTAGAGGGATTTCTATGTCCCTAGAGGGATTTCTATGTCCCAAGAGGGATTTCTATGTCCCTAGAGGGATAGATTTCTATGTCCCTAGAGGGATTTCTATGTCCCTAGAGGGATTTCTATGTCGCTAGAGGGATTTCTATGTCCCAAGAGGGATTTCTATGTCCCTAGAGGGATAGATTTCTATGTCCCTAGAGGGATTTCAATGTCCCTAGAGGGATTTCTATGTCCCAAGAGGGATTTCTATGTCCCAAGAGGGATTTCTAGGTCCCTAGAGGGATAGATTTTTATGTCCCTAGAGGGATTTCTATGTCCCAAGAGGGATTTCTATGTCCCTAGAGGGATAGATTTCTATGTCCCTAGAGGGATTTCTATGTCGCTAGAGGGATTTCTAGGTCGCTAGAGGGATTTCTATGTCCCTAGAGGGATTTCTAGGTCCCTAGAGGGATAGATTTCTATGTCCCTAGAGGGATTTCTATGTCCCAAGAGGGATTTCTATGTCCCAAGAGGGATTTCTATGTCCCTAGAGGGATAGATTTCTATGTCCCTAGAGGGATTTCAATGTCCCTAGAGGGATTTCTATGTCCCAAGAGGGATTTCTATGTCCCAAGAGGGATTTCTAGGTCCCTAGAGGGATTTCTATGTCCCTAGAGGGATAGATTTCTATGTCCCTAGAGGGATTTCTATGTCCCTAGAGGGATTTCTATGTCCCAAGAGGGATTTCTATGTCCCTAGAGGGATAGATTTCTATGTCCCTAGAGGGATTTCTATGTCCCTACAGGGATTTCTATGTCCCAAGAGGGATTTCTATGTCCCTAGAGGGATTTCTATGTCCCTAGAGGGATAGATTTCTATGTCCCTAGAGGGATTTCTATGTCCCAAGAGGGATAGATTTCTATGTCCCTAGAGGGATTTCTATGTCCCTAGAGGGATTTCTATGTCCCAAGAGGGATTTCTATGTCCCTAGAGGGATTTCTATGTCCCTAGAGGGATAGATTTCTATGTATCTAGAGGGATTTCTATGTCCCAAGAGGGATAGATTTCTATGTCCCTAGAGGGATTTCTATGTCCCTAGAGGGATTTCTATGTCCCTAGAGGGATAGATTTCTATGTCCCTAGAGGGATTTCTATGTCCCTAGAGGGATTTCTATGTCCCTAGAGGGATTTCTATGTCCCTAGAGGGATTTCTATGTCCCTAGAGGGATTTCTATGTCGCTAGAGGGATTTCTAGGTCGCTAGAGGGATTTCTATGTCCCAAGAGGGATTTCTATGTCCCTAGAGGGATAGATTTCTATGTCCCAAGAGGGATTTCTATGTCCCTAGAGGGATTTCTATGTCGCTAGAGGGATTTCTAGGTCGCTAGAGGGATTTCTATGTCCCTAGAGGGATTTCTAGGTCCCTAGAGGGATAGATTTCTATGTCCCTAGAGGGATTTCTATGTCCCAAGAGGGATTTCTATGTCCCAAGAGGGATTTCTATGTCCCTAGAGGGATAGATTTCTATGTCCCTAGAGGGATTTCAATGTCCCTAGAGGGATTTCTATGTCCCAAGAGGGATTTCTATGTCCCAAGAGGGATTTCTAGGTCCCTAGAGGGATTTCTATGTCCCTAGAGGGATAGATTTCTATGTCCCTAGAGGGATTTCTATGTCCCTAGAGGGATTTCTATGTCCCAAGAGGGATTTCTATGTCCCTAGAGGGATAGATTTCTATGTCCCTAGAGGGATTTCTATGTCCCTAGAGGGATTTCTATGTCCCAAGAGGGATTTCTATGTCCCTAGAGGGATTTCTATGTCCCTAGAGGGATAGATTTCTATGTCCCTAGAGGGATTTCTATGTCCCAAGAGGGATAGATTTCTATGTCCCTAGAGGGATTTCTATGTCCCTAGAGGGATTTCTATGTCCCAAGAGGGATTACTATGTCCCTAGAGGGATTTCTATGTCCCTAGAGGGATAGATTTCTATGTCCCTAGAGGGATTTCTATGTCCCTAGAGGGATAGATTTCTACGTCCCTAGAGGGATTTCAATGTCCCTAGAGGGATAGATTTCTATGTCCCTAGAGGGATTTCTAGGTCCCTAGAGGGATTTCTATGTCCCTAGAGGGATTTCTATGTCCCAAGAGGGATAGATTTCTATGTCCCTAGAGGGATTTCTATGTCCCTAGAGGGATTTCTATGTCCCTAGAGGGATAGATTTCTATGTCCCTAGAGGGATTTCTATGTCCCAAGAGGGATAGATTTCTATGTCCCTAGAGGGATTTCTATGTCCCTAGAGGGATTTCTATGTCCCAAGAGGGATTTCTATGTCCCTAGAGGGATTTCTATGTCCCTAGAGGGATAGATTTCTATGTCCCTAGAGGGATTTCTATGTCCCAAGAGGGATTTCTATGTCCCAAGAGGGATTTCTATGTCCCTAGAGGGATAGATTTCTATGTCCCTAGAGGGATTTCAATGTCCCTAGAGGGATTTCTATGTCCCAAGAGGGATTTCTATGTCCCAAGAGGGATTTCTATGTCCCTAGAGGGATTTCTATGTCCCTAGAGGGATAGATTTCTATGTCCCTAGAGGGATTTCTATGTCCCTAGAGGGATTTCTATGTCCCAAGAGGGATTTCTATGTCCCTAGAGGGATTTCTATGTCCCTAGAGGGATAGATTTCTATGTCCCTAGAGGGATTTCTATGTCCCTAGAGGGATAGATTTCTATGTCCCAAGAGGGATTTCTATGTCCCTAGAGGGATTTCTATGTCGCTAGAGGGATTTCTAGGTCGCTAGAGGGATTTCTATGTCCCTAGAGGGATTTCTAGGTCCCTAGAGGGATAGATTTCTATGTCCCTAGAGGGATTTCTATGTCCCAAGAGGGATTTCTATGTCCCAAGAGGGATTTCTATGTCCCTAGAGGGATAGATTTCTATGTCCCTAGAGGGATTTCAATGTCCCTAGAGGGATTTCTATGTCCCAAGAGGGATTTCTATGTCCCAAGAGGGATTTCTAGGTCCCTAGAGGGATTTCTATGTCCCTAGAGGGATAGATTTCTATGTCCCTAGAGGGATTTCTATGTCCCAAGAGGGATAGATTTCTATGTCCCTAGAGGGATTTCTATGTCCCTAGAGGGATTTCTATGTCCCTAGAGGGATAGATTTCTATGTCCCTAGAGGGATTTCTATGTCCCAAGAGGGATAGATTTCTATGTCCCTAGAGGGATTTCTATGTCCCTAGAGGGATTTCTATGTCCCAAGAGGGATTTCTATGTCCCTAGAGGGATTTCTATGTCCCTAGAGGGATAGATTTCTATGTCCCTAGAGGGATTTCAATGTCCCTAGAGGGATAGATTTCTATGTCCCTAGAGGGATTTCTATGTCCCTAGAGGGATTTCTATGTCCCTAGAGGGATTTCTATGTCCCAAGAGGGATTTCTATGTCCCTAGAGGGATAGATTTCTATGTCCCTAGAGGGATTTCTATGTCCCTAGAGGGATTTCTATGTCGCTAGAGGGATTTCTATGTCCCAAGAGGGATTTCTATGTCCCTAGAGGGATAGATTTCTATGTCCCTAGAGGGATTTCAATGTCCCTAGAGGGATTTCTATGTCCCAAGAGGGATTTCTATGTCCCAAGAGGGATTTCTAGGTCCCTAGAGGGATAGATTTTTATGTCCCTAGAGGGATTTCTATGTCCCAAGAGGGATTTCTATGTCCCTAGAGGGATAGATTTCTATGTCCCTAGAGGGATTTCTATGTCGCTAGAGGGATTTCTAGGTCGCTAGAGGGATTTCTATGTCCCTAGAGGGATTTCTAGGTCCCTAGAGGGATAGATTTCTATGTCCCTAGAGGGATTTCTATGTCCCAAGAGGGATTTCTATGTCCCAAGAGGGATTTCTATGTCCCTAGAGGGATAGATTTCTATGTCCCTAGAGGGATTTCAATGTCCCTAGAGGGATTTCTATGTCCCAAGAGGGATTTCTATGTCCCAAGAGGGATTTCTAGGTCCCTAGAGGGATTTCTATGTCCCTAGAGGGATAGATTTCTATGTCCCTAGAGGGATTTCTATGTCCCTAGAGGGATTTCTATGTCCCAAGAGGGATTTCTATGTCCCTAGAGGGATTTCTAGGTCCCTAGAGGGATAGATTTCTATGTCCCTTGAGGGATTTCTATGTCCCAAGAGGGATTTCTATGTCCCAAGAGGGATTTCTATGTCCCTAGAGGGATAGATTTCTATGTCCCTAGAGGGATTTCAATGTCCCTAGAGGGATTTCTATGTCCCAAGAGGGATTTCTATGTCCCTAGAGGGATAGATTTCTATGTCCCTAGAGGGATTTCTATGTCTCTAGAGGGATTTCTAGGTCCCTAGAGGGATTTCTATGTCCCTAGAGAGAGAGATTTCTATGTCCCTAGAGGGATTTCTATGTCGCTAGAGGGATTTCTAGGTCGCTAGAGGGATTTCAATGTCCCTAGAGGGATTTCTAGGTCCCTAGGGGGATTTCTATGTCCCTAGAGGGATAGATTTCTATGTCCCTAGAGGGATTTCTATGTCGCTAGAGGGATTTCTAGGTCGCTAGAGGGATTTCTAGGTCGCTAGAGGGATTTCTATGTCCCAAGAGGGATTTCTATGTCCCTAGAGGGATAGATTTCTATGTCCCTAGAGGGATTTCTATGTCCCTAGAGGGATTTCTATGTCGCTAGAGGGATTTCTAGGTCGCTAGAGGGATTTCTATGTCCCAAGAGGGATTTCTATGTCCCTAGAGGGATAGATTTCTATGTCCCTAGAGGGATTTCTATGTCGCTAGAGGGATTTCTAGGTCGCTAGAGGGATTTCTATGTCCCTAGAGGGATTTCTAGGTCCCTAGAGGGATAGATTTCTATGTCCCAAGAGGGATTTCTATGTCCCTAGAGGGATAGATTTCTATGTCCCTAGAGGGATTTCTATGTCCCTAGAGGGATTTCTATGTCCCAAGAGGGATTTCTATGTCCCTAGAGGGATTTCTATGTCGCTAGAGGGATTTCTATGTCCCTAGAGGGATAGATTTCTATGTCCCTAGAGGGATTTCTATGTCCCTAGAGGGATAGATTTCTATGTCCCAAGAGGGATTTCTATGTCCCTAGAGGGATTTCTATGTCGCTAGAGGGATTTCTATGTCCCTAGAGGGATTTCTAGGTCCCTAGAGGGATAGATTTCTATGTCCCTAGAGGGATTTCTATGTCCCAAGAGGGATTTCTATGTCGCTAGAGGGATTTCTAGGTCGCTAGAGGGATTTCTATGTCCCTAGAGGGATTTCAATGTCCCTAGAGGGATTTCTATGTCCCAAGAGGGATTTCTATGTCCCAAGAGGGATTTCTAGGTCCCTAGAGGGATTTCTATGTCCCTAGAGGGATAGATTTCTATGTCCCTAGAGGGATTTCTATGTCCCAAGAGGGATTTCTATGTCCCTAGAGGGATAGATTTCTATGTCCCTAGAGGGATTTCAATGTCCCTAGAGGGATTTCTATGTCCCAAGAGGGATAGATTTCTATGTCCCAAGAGGGATTTCTATGTCCCAAGAGGGATTTCTATGTCCCTAGAGGGATAGATTTCTATGTCCCTAGAGGGATTTCAATGTCCCTAGAGGGATTTCTATGTCCCAAGAGGGATTTCTATGTCCCAAGAGGGATTTCTATGTCCCTAGAGGGATTTCTATGTCCCTAGAGGGATAGATTTCTATGTCCCTAGAGGGATTTCTAGGTCCCTAGAGGGATTTCTATGTCCCTAGAGGGATAGATTTCTATGTCCCTAGAGGGATTTCTATGTCCCTAGAGGGATTTCTATGTCCCAAGAGGGATTTCTATGTCCCTAGAGGGATAGATTTCTATGTCCCTAGAGGGATTTCTATGTCCCTAGAGGGATTTCTAGGTCCCTAGAGAGAGAGATTTCTATGTCCTTAGAGGGATTTCTATGTCGCTAGAGGGATTTCTAGGTCCCTAGAGGGATTTCTATGTCCCAGAGGGATTTCTAGGTCCTTTGAGGGATTTCTATGTCCCTAGAGGGATAGATTTCTATGTCCCTAGAGGGATTTCTATGTCCCTAGAGGGATTTCTATGTCCCTAGAGGGATAGATTTCTATGTCCCTAGAGGGATTTCTATGTCCCTAGAGGGATTTCTATGTCCCAAGAGGGATTTCTATGTCCCTAGAGGGATAGATTTCTATGTCCCTAGAGGGATTTCTATGTCCCTAGAGGGATTTCTATGTCGCTAGAGGGATTTCTATGTCCCAAGAGGGATTTCTATGTCCCTAGAGGGATAGATTTCTATGTCCCTAGAGGGATTTCAATGTCCCTAGAGGGATTTCTATGTCCCAAGAGGGATTTCTATGTCCCAAGAGGGATTTCTAGGTCCCTAGAGGGATAGATTTCTATGTCCCTAGAGGGATTTCTATGTCCCAAGAGGGATTTCTATGTCCCTAGAGGGATAGATTTCTATGTCCCTAGAGGGATTTCTATGTCGCTAGAGGGATTTCTAGGTCGCTAGAGGGATTTCTATGTCCCTAGAGGGATTTCTAGGTCCCTAGAGGGATAGATTTCTATGTCCCTAGAGGGATTTCTATGTCCCAAGAGGGATTTCTATGTCCCAAGAGGGATTTCTATGTCCCTAGAGGGATAGATTTCTATGTCCCTAGAGGGATTTCAATGTCCCTAGAGGGATTTCTATGTCCCAAGAGGGATTTCTATGTCCCAAGAGGGATTTCTATGTCCCAAGAGGGATTTCTATGTCCCTAGAGGGATTTCTATGTCCCTAGAGGGATAGATTTCTATGTCCCTAGAGGGATTTCTAGGTCCCTAGAGGGATTTCTATGTCCCTAGAGGGATAGATTTCTATGTCCCTAGAGGGATTTCTATGTCCCTAGAGGGATTTCTATGTCCCAAGAGGGATTTCTATGTCCCTAGAGGGATAGATTTCTATGTCCCTAGAGGGATTTCTATGTCCCTAGAGGGATTTCTAGGTCCCTAGAGAGAGAGATTTCTATGTCCTTAGAGGGATTTCTATGTCGCTAGAGGGATTTCTAGGTCCCTAGAGGGATTTCTATGTCCCAGAGGGATTTCTAGGTCCCTAGAGGGATTTCTATGTCCCTAGAGGGATAGATTTCTATGTCCCTAGAGGGATTTCTATGTCCCTAGAGGGATTTCTATGTCCCTAGAGGGATAGATTTCTATGTCCCTAGAGGGATTTCAATGTCCCTAGAGGGATTTCTTTGTCCCAAGAGGGATTTCTATGTCCCTAGAGGGATAGATTTCTATGTCCCTAGAGGGATTTCTATGTCCCTAGAGGGATTTCTATGTCGCTAGAGGGATTTCTATGTCCCAAGAGGGATTTCTATGTCCCTAGAGGGATAGATTTCTATGTCCCTAGAGGGATTTCAATGTCCCTAGAGGGATTTCTATGTCCCAAGAGGGATTTCTATGTCCCAAGAGGGATTTCTAGGTCCCTAGAGGGATAGATTTTTATGTCCCTAGAGGGATTTCTATGTCCCAAGAGGGATTTCTATGTCCCTAGAGGGATAGATTTCTATGTCCCTAGAGGGATTTCTATGTCGCTAGAGGGATTTCTAGGTCGCTAGAGGGATTTCTATGTCCCTAGAGGGATTTCTAGGTCCCTAGAGGGATAGATTTCTATGTCCCTAGAGGGATTTCTATGTCCCAAGAGGGATTTCTATGTCCCAAGAGGGATTTCTATGTCCCTAGAGGGATTTCAATGTCCCTAGAGGGATTTCTATGTCCCAAGAGGGATTTCTATGTCCCAAGAGGGATTTCTAGGTCCCTAGAGGGATTTCTATTTCCCTAGAGGGATAGATTTCTATGTCCCTAGAGGGATTTCTATGTCCCTAGAGGGATTTCTATGTCCCAAGAGGGATTTCTATGTCCCTAGAGGGATAGATTTCTATGTCCCTAGAGGGATTACTATGTCCCTAGAGGGATTTCTATGTCCCAAGAGGGATTTCTATGTCCCTAGAGGGATTTCTATGTCCCTAGAGGGATAGATTTCTATGTCCCTAGAGGGATTTCTATGTCCCAAGAGGGATAGATTTCTATGTCCCTAGAGGGATTTCTATGTCCCTAGAGGGATTTCTATGTCCCAAGAGGGATTTCTATGTCCCTAGAGGGATTTCTATGTCCCTAGAGGGATAGATTTCTATGTATCTAGAGGGATTTCTATGTCCCAAGAGGGATTTCTATGTCCCTAGAGGGATAGATTTCTATGTCCCTAGAGGGATTTCAATGTCCCTAGAGGGATTTCTATGTCCCTAGAGGGATTTCTAGGTCCCTAGAGGGATTTCTATGTCCCTAGAGGGATAGATTTCTATGTCCCTAGAGGGATTTCAATGTCCCTAGAGGGATTTCTATGTCCCAAGAGGGATTTCTATGTCCCAAGAGGGATTTCTATGTCCCTAGAGGGATTTCTATGTCCCTAGAGGGATAGATTTCTATGTATCTAGAGGGAGTTCTATGTCCCAAGAGGGATTTCTATGTCCCTAGAGGGATAGATTTCTATGTCCCTAGAGGGATTTCAATGTCCCTAGAGGGATTTCTATGTCCCTAGAGGGATTTCTAGGTCCCTAGAGGGATTTCTATGTCCCTAGAGGGATAGATTTCTATGTCCCTAGAGGGATTTCAATGTCCCTAGAGGGATTTCTATGTCCCAAGAGGGATTTCTATGTCCCAAGAGGGATTTCTATGTCCCAAGAGGGATTTCTATGTCCCTAGAGGGATAGATTTCTATGTCCCTAGAGGGATTTCTATGTCCCTAGAGGGATTTCTATGTCGCTAGAGGGATTTCTATGTCCCAAGAGGGATTTCTATGTCCCTAGAGGGATAGATTTCTATGTCCCTAGAGGGATTTCAATGTCCCTAGAGGGATTTCTATGTCCCAAGAGGGATTTCTATGTCCCAAGAGGGATTTCTAGGTCCCTAGAGGGATAGATTTCTATGTCCCTAGAGGGATTTCTATGTCCCAAGAGGGATTTCTATGTCCCTAGAGGGATTTCTAGGTCCCTAGAGGGATTTCTATGTCCCAGAGGGATTTCTAGGTCCCTAGAGGGATTTCTATGTCCCTAGAGGGATAGATTTCTATGTCCCTAGAGGGATTTCTATGTCCCTAGAGGGATTTCTATGTCCCTAGAGGGATAGATTTCTATGTCCCTAGAGGGATTTCTATGTCCCTAGAGGGATTTCTATGTCCCTAGAGGGATTTCTATGTCCCAAGAGGGATTTCTATGTCCCTAGAGGGATAGATTTCTATGTCCCTAGAGGGATTTCTATGTCCCTAGAGGGATTTCTATGTCGCTAGAGGGATTTCTATGTCCCAAGAGGGATTTCTATGTCCCTAGAGGGATAGATTTCTATGTCCCTAGAGGGATTTCAATGTCCCTAGAGGGATTTCTATGTCCCAAGAGGGATTTCTATGTCCCAAGAGGGATTTCTAGGTCCCTAGAGGGATAGATTTTTATGTCCCTAAAGGGATTTCTATGTCCCAAGAGGGATTTCTATGTCCCTAGAGGGATAGATTTCTATGTCCCTAGAGGGATTTCTATGTCGCTAGAGGGATTTCTAGGTCGCTAGAGGGATTTCTATGTCCCTAGAGGGATTTCTAGGTCCCTAGAGGGATAGATTTCTATGTCCCTAGAGGGATTTCTATGTCCCAAGAGGGATTTCTATGTCCCAAGAGGGATTTCTATGTCCCTAGAGGGATAGATTTCTATGTCCCTAGAGGGATTTCAATGTCCCTAGAGGGATTTCTATGTCCCAAGAGGGATTTCTATGTCCCAAGAGGGATTTCTAGGTCCCTAGAGGGATTTCTATGTCCCTAGAGGGATAGATTTCTATGTCCCTAGAGGGATTTCTATGTCCCTAGAGGGATTTCTATGTCCCAAGAGGGATTTCTATGTCCCTAGAGGGATAGATTTCTATGTCCCTAGAGGGATTTCTATGTCCCTAGAGGGATTTCTATGTCCCAAGAGGGATTTCTATGTCCCTAGAGGGATTTCTATGTCCCTAGAGGGATAGATTTCTATGTCCCTAGAGGGATTTCTATGTCCCAAGAGGGATAGATTTCTATGTCCCTAGAGGGATTTCTATGTCCCTAGAGGGATTTCTATGTCCCAAGAGGGATTTCTATGTCCCTAGAGGGATTTCTATGTCCCTAGAGGGATAGATTTCTATGTATCTAGAGGGATTTCTATGTCCCAAGAGGGATAGATTTCTATGTCCCTAGAGGGATTTCTATGTCCCTAGAGGGATTTCTATGTCCCTAGAGGGATAGATTTCTATGTCCCTAGAGGGATTTCTATGTCCCTAGAGGGATTTCTATGTCCCTAGAGGGATTTCTATGTCCCTAGAGGGATTTCTATGTCCCTAGAGGGATTTCTATGTCGCTAGAGGGATTTCTAGGTCGCTAGAGGGATTTCTATGTCCCAAGAGGGATTTCTATGTCCCTAGAGGGATAGATTTCTATGTCCCAAGAGGGATTTCTATGTCCCTAGAGGGATTTCTATGTCGCTAGAGGGATTTCTAGGTCGCTAGAGGGATTTCTATGTCCCTAGAGGGATTTCTAGGTCCCTAGAGGGATAGATTTCTATGTCCCTAGAGGGATTTCTATGTCCCAAGAGGGATTTCTATGTCCCAAGAGGGATTTCTATGTCCCTAGAGGGATAGATTTCTATGTCCCTAGAGGGATTTCAATGTCCCTAGAGGGATTTCTATGTCCCAAGAGGGATTTCTATGTCCCAAGAGGGATTTCTAGGTCCCTAGAGGGATTTCTATGTCCCTAGAGGGATAGATTTCTATGTCCCTAGAGGGATTTCTATGTCCCTAGAGGGATTTCTATGTCCCAAGAGGGATTTCTATGTCCCTAGAGGGATAGATTTCTATGTCCCTAGAGGGATTTCTATGTCCCTAGAGGGATTTCTATGTCCCAAGAGGGATTTCTATGTCCCTAGAGGGATTTCTATGTCCCTAGAGGGATAGATTTCTATGTCCCTAGAGGGATTTCTATGTCCCAAGAGGGATAGATTTCTATGTCCCTAGAGGGATTTCTATGTCCCTAGAGGGATTTCTATGTCCCAAGAGGGATTACTATGTCCCTAGAGGGATTTCTATGTCCCTAGAGGGATAGATTTCTATGTCCCTAGAGGGATTTCTATGTCCCAAGAGGGATTTCTATGTCCCAAGAGGGATTTCTATGTCCCTAGAGGGATAGATTTCTATGTCCCTAGAGGGATTTCAATGTCCCTAGAGGGATAGATTTCTATGTCCCTAGAGGGATTTCTAGGTCCCTAGAGGGATTTCTATGTCCCTAGAGGGATTTCTATGTCCCAAGAGGGATAGATTTCTATGTCCCTAGAGGGATTTCTATGTCCCTAGAGGGATTTCTATGTCCCTAGAGGGATAGATTTCTATGTCCCTAGAGGGATTTCTATGTCCCAAGAGGGATAGATTTCTATGTCCCTAGAGGGATTTCTATGTCCCTAGAGGGATTTCTATGTCCCAAGAGGGATTTCTATGTCCCTAGAGGGATTTCTATGTCCCTAGAGGGATAGATTTCTATGTCCCTAGAGGGATTTCTATGTCCCAAGAGGGATTTCTATGTCCCAAGAGGGATTTCTATGTCCCTAGAGGGATAGATTTCTATGTCCCTAGAGGGATTTCAATGTCCCTAGAGGGATTTCTATGTCCCAAGAGGGATTTCTATGTCCCAAGAGGGATTTCTATGTCCCTAGAGGGATTTCTATGTCCCTAGAGGGATAGATTTCTATGTCCCTAGAGGGATTTCTATGTCCCTAGAGGGATTTCTATGTCCCAAGAGGGATTTCTATGTCCCTAGAGGGTTTTCTATGTCCCTAGAGGGATAGATTTCTATGTCCCTAGAGGGATTTCTATGTCCCTAGAGGGATAGATTTCTATGTCCCAAGAGGGATTTCTATGTCCCTAGAGGGATTTCTATGTCGCTAGAGGGATTTCTAGGTCGCTAGAGGGATTTCTATGTCCCTAGAGGGATTTCTAGGTCCCTAGAGGGATAGATTTCTATGTCCCTAGAGGGATTTCTATGTCCCAAGAGGGATTTCTATGTCCCAAGAGGGATTTCTATGTCCCTAGAGGGATAGATTTCTATGTCCCTAGAGGGATTTCAATGTCCCTAGAGGGATTTCTATGTCCCAAGAGGGATTTCTATGTCCCAAGAGGGATTTCTAGGTCCCTAGAGGGATTTCTATGTCCCTAGAGGGATAGATTTCTATGTCCCTAGAGGGATTTCTATGTCCCAAGAGGGATTTCTATGTCCCTAGAGGGATTTCTATGTCCCTAGAGGGATAGATTTCTATGTCCCTAGAGGGATTTCAATGTCCCTAGAGGGATAGATTTCTATGTCCCTAGAGGGATTTCTATGTCCCTAGAGGGATTTCTATGTCCCTAGAGGGATTTCTATGTCCCAAGAGGGATTTCTATGTCCCTAGAGGGATAGATTTCTATGTCCCTAGAGGGATTTCTATGTCCCTAGAGGGATTTCTATGTCGCTAGAGGGATTTCTATGTCCCAAGAGGGATTTCTATGTCCCTAGAGGGATAGATTTCTATGTCCCTAGAGGGATTTCAATGTCCCTAGAGGGATTTCTATGTCCCAAGAGGGATTTCTATGTCCCAAGAGGGATTTCTAGGTCCCTAGAGGGATAGATTTTTATGTCCCTAGAGGGATTTCTATGTCCCAAGAGGGATTTCTATGTCCCAAGAGGGATTTCTATGTCCCAAGAGGGATTTCTATGTCCCAAGAGGGATTTCTATGTCCCTAGAGGGATAGATTTCTATGTCCCTAGAGGGATTTCAATGTCCCTAGAGGGATTTCTATGTCCCAAGAGGGATTTCTATGTCCCAAGAGGGATTTCTAGGTCCCTAGAGGGATTTCTATGTCCCTAGAGGGATAGATTTCAATGTCCCTAGAGGGATTTCTATGTCCCTAGAGGGATTTCTATGTCCCAAGAGGGATTTCTATGTCCCTAGAGGGATAGATTTCTATGTCCCTAGAGGGATTTCTATGTCCCTAGAGGGATTTCTATGTCCCAAGAGGGATTTCTATGTCCCTAGAGGGATTTCTATGTCCCTAGAGGGATAGATTTCTATGTCCCTAGAGGGATTTCTATGTCCCAAGAGGGATAGATTTCTATGTCCCTAGAGGGATTTCTATGTCCCTAGAGGGATTTCTATGTCCCAAGAGGGATTTCTATGTCCCTAGAGGGATTTCTATGTCCCTAGAGGGATAGATTTCTATGTATCTAGAGGGATTTCTATGTCCCAAGAGGGATAGATTTCTATGTCCCTAGAGGGATTTCTTTGTCCCTAGAGGGATTTCTATGTCCCTAGAGGGATAGATTTCTATGTCCCTAGAGGGATTTCTATGTCCCTAGAGGGATTTCTATGTCCCTAGAGGGATTTCTATGTCCCTAGAGGGATTTCTATGTCCCAAGAGGGATTTCTATGTCCCTAGAGGGATAGATTTCTATGTCCCTAGAGGGATTTCAATGTCCCTAGAGGGATTTCTATGTCCCAAGAGGGATTTCTATGTCCCAAGAGGGATTTCTAGGTCCCTAGAGGGATAGATTTTTATGTCCCTAGAGGGATTTCTATGTCCCAAGAGGGATTTCTATGTCCCTAGAGGGATAGATTTCTATGTCCCTAGAGGGATTTCTATGTCGCTAGAGGGATTTCTAGGTCGCTAGAGGGATTTCTATGTCCCTAGAGGGATTTCTAGGTCCCTAGAGGGATAGATTTCTATGTCCCTAGAGGGATTTCTATGTCCCAAGAGGGATTTCTATGTCCCAAGAGGGATTTCTATGTCCCTAGAGGGATAGATTTCTATGTCCCTAGAGGGATTTCAATGTCCCTAGAGGGATTTCTATGTCCCAAGAGGGATTTCTATGTCCCAAGAGGGATTTCTAGGTCCCTAGAGGGATTTCTATGTCCCTAGAGGGATAGATTTCTATGTCCCTAGAGGGATTTCTATGTCCCTAGAGGGATTTCTATGTCCCAAGAGGGATTTCTATGTCCCTAGAGGGATTTCTAGGTCCCTAGAGGGATAGATTTCTATGTCCCTTGAGGGATTTCTATGTCCCAAGAGGGATTTCTATGTCCCAAGAGGGATTTCTATGTCCCTAGAGGGATAGATTTCTATGTCCCTAGAGGGATTTCAATGTCCCTAGAGGGATTTCTATGTCCCAAGAGGGATTTCTATGTCCCTAGAGGGATAGATTTCTATGTCCCTAGAGGGATTTCTATGTCTCTAGAGGGATTTCTAGGTCCCTAGAGGGATTTCTATGTCCCTAGAGAGAGAGATTTCTATGTCCCTAGAGGGATTTCTATGTCGCTAGAGGGATTTCTAGGTCGCTAGAGGGATTTCAATGTCCCTAGAGGGATTTCTAGGTCCCTAGGGGGATTTCTATGTCCCTAGAGGGATAGATTTCTATGTCCCTAGAGGGATTTCTATGTCGCTAGAGGGATTTCTAGGTCGCTAGAGGGATTTCTAGGTCGCTAGAGGGATTTCTATGTCCCAAGAGGGATTTCTATGTCCCTAGAGGGATAGATTTCTATGTCCCTAGAGGGATTTCTATGTCCCTAGAGGGATTTCTATGTCGCTAGAGGGATTTCTAGGTCGCTAGAGGGATTTCTATGTCCCAAGAGGGATTTCTATGTCCCTAGAGGGATAGATTTCTATGTCCCTAGAGGGATTTCTATGTCGCTAGAGGGATTTCTAGGTCGCTAGAGGGATTTCTATGTCCCTAGAGGGATTTCTAGGTCCCTAGAGGGATAGATTTCTATGTCCCAAGAGGGATTTCTATGTCCCTAGAGGGATAGATTTCTATGTCCCTAGAGGGATTTCTATGTCCCTAGAGGGATTTCTATGTCCCAAGAGGGATTTCTATGTCCCTAGAGGGATTTCTATGTCGCTAGAGGGATTTCTATGTCCCTAGAGGGATAGATTTCTATGTCCCTAGAGGGATTTCTATGTCCCTAGAGGGATAGATTTCTATGTCCCAAGAGGGATTTCTATGTCCCTAGAGGGATTTCTATGTCGCTAGAGGGATTTCTATGTCCCTAGAGGGATTTCTAGGTCCCTAGAGGGATAGATTTCTATGTCCCTAGAGGGATTTCTATGTCCCAAGAGGGATTTCTATGTCGCTAGAGGGATTTCTAGGTCGCTAGAGGGATTTCTATGTCCCTAGAGGGATTTCAATGTCCCTAGAGGGATTTCTATGTCCCAAGAGGGATTTCTATGTCCCAAGAGGGATTTCTAGGTCCCTAGAGGGATTTCTATGTCCCTAGAGGGATAGATTTCTATGTCCCTAGAGGGATTTCTATGTCCCAAGAGGGATTTCTATGTCCCTAGAGGGATAGATTTCTATGTCCCTAGAGGGATTTCAATGTCCCTAGAGGGATTTCTATGTCCCAAGAGGGATAGATTTCTATGTCCCAAGAGGGATTTCTATGTCCCAAGAGGGATTTCTATGTCCCTAGAGGGATAGATTTCTATGTCCCTAGAGGGATTTCAATGTCCCTAGAGGGATTTCTATGTCCCAAGAGGGATTTCTATGTCCCAAGAGGGATTTCTATGTCCCTAGAGGGATTTCTATGTCCCTAGAGGGATAGATTTCTATGTCCCTAGAGGGATTTCTAGGTCCCTAGAGGGATTTCTATGTCCCTAGAGGGATAGATTTCTATGTCCCTAGAGGGATTTCTATGTCCCTAGAGGGATTTCTATGTCCCAAGAGGGATTTCTATGTCCCTAGAGGGATAGATTTCTATGTCCCTAGAGGGATTTCTATGTCCCTAGAGGGATTTCTAGGTCCCTAGAGAGAGAGATTTCTATGTCCTTAGAGGGATTTCTATGTCGCTAGAGGGATTTCTAGGTCCCTAGAGGGATTTCTATGTCCCAGAGGGATTTCTAGGTCCTTTGAGGGATTTCTATGTCCCTAGAGGGATAGATTTCTATGTCCCTAGAGGGATTTCTATGTCCCTAGAGGGATTTCTATGTCCCTAGAGGGATAGATTTCTATGTCCCTAGAGGGATTTCTATGTCCCTAGAGGGATTTCTATGTCCCAAGAGGGATTTCTATGTCCCTAGAGGGATAGATTTCTATGTCCCTAGAGGGATTTCTATGTCCCTAGAGGGATTTCTATGTCGCTAGAGGGATTTCTATGTCCCAAGAGGGATTTCTATGTCCCTAGAGGGATAGATTTCTATGTCCCTAGAGGGATTTCAATGTCCCTAGAGGGATTTCTATGTCCCAAGAGGGATTTCTATGTCCCAAGAGGGATTTCTAGGTCCCTAGAGGGATAGATTTCTATGTCCCTAGAGGGATTTCTATGTCCCAAGAGGGATTTCTATGTCCCTAGAGGGATAGATTTCTATGTCCCTAGAGGGATTTCTATGTCGCTAGAGGGATTTCTAGGTCGCTAGAGGGATTTCTATGTCCCTAGAGGGATTTCTAGGTCCCTAGAGGGATAGATTTCTATGTCCCTAGAGGGATTTCTATGTCCCAAGAGGGATTTCTATGTCCCAAGAGGGATTTCTATGTCCCTAGAGGGATAGATTTCTATGTCCCTAGAGGGATTTCAATGTCCCTAGAGGGATTTCTATGTCCCAAGAGGGATTTCTATGTCCCAAGAGGGATTTCTATGTCCCAAGAGGGATTTCTATGTCCCTAGAGGGATTTCTATGTCCCTAGAGGGATAGATTTCTATGTCCCTAGAGGGATTTCTAGGTCCCTAGAGGGATTTCTATGTCCCTAGAGGGATAGATTTCTATGTCCCTAGAGGGATTTCTATGTCCCTAGAGGGATTTCTATGTCCCAAGAGGGATTTCTATGTCCCTAGAGGGATAGATTTCTATGTCCCTAGAGGGATTTCTATGTCCCTAGAGGGATTTCTAGGTCCCTAGAGAGAGAGATTTCTATGTCCTTAGAGGGATTTCTATGTCGCTAGAGGGATTTCTAGGTCCCTAGAGGGATTTCTATGTCCCAGAGGGATTTCTAGGTCCCTAGAGGGATTTCTATGTCCCTAGAGGGATAGATTTCTATGTCCCTAGAGGGATTTCTATGTCCCTAGAGGGATTTCTATGTCCCTAGAGGGATAGATTTCTATGTCCCTAGAGGGATTTCAATGTCCCTAGAGGGATTTCTTTGTCCCAAGAGGGATTTCTATGTCCCTAGAGGGATAGATTTCTATGTCCCTAGAGGGATTTCTATGTCCCTAGAGGGATTTCTATGTCGCTAGAGGGATTTCTATGTCCCAAGAGGGATTTCTATGTCCCTAGAGGGATAGATTTCTATGTCCCTAGAGGGATTTCAATGTCCCTAGAGGGATTTCTATGTCCCAAGAGGGATTTCTATGTCCCAAGAGGGATTTCTAGGTCCCTAGAGGGATAGATTTTTATGTCCCTAGAGGGATTTCTATGTCCCAAGAGGGATTTCTATGTCCCTAGAGGGATAGATTTCTATGTCCCTAGAGGGATTTCTATGTCGCTAGAGGGATTTCTAGGTCGCTAGAGGGATTTCTATGTCCCTAGAGGGATTTCTAGGTCCCTAGAGGGATAGATTTCTATGTCCCTAGAGGGATTTCTATGTCCCAAGAGGGATTTCTATGTCCCAAGAGGGATTTCTATGTCCCTAGAGGGATTTCAATGTCCCTAGAGGGATTTCTATGTCCCAAGAGGGATTTCTATGTCCCAAGAGGGATTTCTAGGTCCCTAGAGGGATTTCTATTTCCCTAGAGGGATAGATTTCTATGTCCCTAGAGGGATTTCTATGTCCCTAGAGGGATTTCTATGTCCCAAGAGGGATTTCTATGTCCCTAGAGGGATAGATTTCTATGTCCCTAGAGGGATTACTATGTCCCTAGAGGGATTTCTATGTCCCAAGAGGGATTTCTATGTCCCTAGAGGGATTTCTATGTCCCTAGAGGGATAGATTTCTATGTCCCTAGAGGGATTTCTATGTCCCAAGAGGGATAGATTTCTATGTCCCTAGAGGGATTTCTATGTCCCTAGAGGGATTTCTATGTCCCAAGAGGGATTTCTATGTCCCTAGAGGGATTTCTATGTCCCTAGAGGGATAGATTTCTATGTATCTAGAGGGATTTCTATGTCCCAAGAGGGATTTCTATGTCCCTAGAGGGATAGATTTCTATGTCCCTAGAGGGATTTCAATGTCCCTAGAGGGATTTCTATGTCCCTAGAGGGATTTCTAGGTCCCTAGAGGGATTTCTATGTCCCTAGAGGGATAGATTTCTATGTCCCTAGAGGGATTTCAATGTCCCTAGAGGGATTTCTATGTCCCAAGAGGGATTTCTATGTCCCAAGAGGGATTTCTATGTCCCTAGAGGGATTTCTATGTCCCTAGAGGGATAGATTTCTATGTATCTAGAGGGAGTTCTATGTCCCAAGAGGGATTTCTATGTCCCTAGAGGGATAGATTTCTATGTCCCTAGAGGGATTTCAATGTCCCTAGAGGGATTTCTATGTCCCTAGAGGGATTTCTAGGTCCCTAGAGGGATTTCTATGTCCCTAGAGGGATAGATTTCTATGTCCCTAGAGGGATTTCAATGTCCCTAGAGGGATTTCTATGTCCCAAGAGGGATTTCTATGTCCCAAGAGGGATTTCTATGTCCCAAGAGGGATTTCTATGTCCCTAGAGGGATAGATTTCTATGTCCCTAGAGGGATTTCTATGTCCCTAGAGGGATTTCTATGTCGCTAGAGGGATTTCTATGTCCCAAGAGGGATTTCTATGTCCCTAGAGGGATAGATTTCTATGTCCCTAGAGGGATTTCAATGTCCCTAGAGGGATTTCTATGTCCCAAGAGGGATTTCTATGTCCCAAGAGGGATTTCTAGGTCCCTAGAGGGATAGATTTCTATGTCCCTAGAGGGATTTCTATGTCCCAAGAGGGATTTCTATGTCCCTAGAGGGATTTCTAGGTCCCTAGAGGGATTTCTATGTCCCAGAGGGATTTCTAGGTCCCTAGAGGGATTTCTATGTCCCTAGAGGGATAGATTTCTATGTCCCTAGAGGGATTTCTATGTCCCTAGAGGGATTTCTATGTCCCTAGAGGGATAGATTTCTATGTCCCTAGAGGGATTTCTATGTCCCTAGAGGGATTTCTATGTCCCTAGAGGGATTTCTATGTCCCAAGAGGGATTTCTATGTCCCTAGAGGGATAGATTTCTATGTCCCTAGAGGGATTTCTATGTCCCTAGAGGGATTTCTATGTCGCTAGAGGGATTTCTATGTCCCAAGAGGGATTTCTATGTCCCTAGAGGGATAGATTTCTATGTCCCTAGAGGGATTTCAATGTCCCTAGAGGGATTTCTATGTCCCAAGAGGGATTTCTATGTCCCAAGAGGGATTTCTAGGTCCCTAGAGGGATAGATTTTTATGTCCCTAAAGGGATTTCTATGTCCCAAGAGGGATTTCTATGTCCCTAGAGGGATAGATTTCTATGTCCCTAGAGGGATTTCTATGTCGCTAGAGGGATTTCTAGGTCGCTAGAGGGATTTCTATGTCCCTAGAGGGATTTCTAGGTCCCTAGAGGGATAGATTTCTATGTCCCTAGAGGGATTTCTATGTCCCAAGAGGGATTTCTATGTCCCAAGAGGGATTTCTATGTCCCTAGAGGGATAGATTTCTATGTCCCTAGAGGGATTTCAATGTCCCTAGAGGGATTTCTATGTCCCAAGAGGGATTTCTATGTCCCAAGAGGGATTTCTAGGTCCCTAGAGGGATTTCTATGTCCCTAGAGGGATAGATTTCTATGTCCCTAGAGGGATTTCTATGTCCCTAGAGGGATTTCTATGTCCCAAGAGGGATTTCTATGTCCCTAGAGGGATAGATTTCTATGTCCCTAGAGGGATTTCTATGTCCCTAGAGGGATTTCTATGTCCCAAGAGGGATTTCTATGTCCCTAGAGGGATTTCTATGTCCCTAGAGGGATAGATTTCTATGTCCCTAGAGGGATTTCTATGTCCCAAGAGGGATAGATTTCTATGTCCCTAGAGGGATTTCTATGTCCCTAGAGGGATTTCTATGTCCCAAGAGGGATTTCTATGTCCCTAGAGGGATTTCTATGTCCCTAGAGGGATAGATTTCTATGTATCTAGAGGGATTTCTATGTCCCAAGAGGGATAGATTTCTATGTCCCTAGAGGGATTTCTATGTCCCTAGAGGGATTTCTATGTCCCTAGAGGGATAGATTTCTATGTCCCTAGAGGGATTTCTATGTCCCTAGAGGGATTTCTATGTCCCTAGAGGGATTTCTATGTCCCTAGAGGGATTTCTATGTCCCTAGAGGGATTTCTATGTCGCTAGAGGGATTTCTAGGTCGCTAGAGGGATTTCTATGTCCCAAGAGGGATTTCTATGTCCCTAGAGGGATAGATTTCTATGTCCCAAGAGGGATTTCTATGTCCCTAGAGGGATTTCTATGTCGCTAGAGGGATTTCTAGGTCGCTAGAGGGATTTCTATGTCCCTAGAGGGATTTCTAGGTCCCTAGAGGGATAGATTTCTATGTCCCTAGAGGGATTTCTATGTCCCAAGAGGGATTTCTATGTCCCAAGAGGGATTTCTATGTCCCTAGAGGGATAGATTTCTATGTCCCTAGAGGGATTTCAATGTCCCTAGAGGGATTTCTATGTCCCAAGAGGGATTTCTATGTCCCAAGAGGGATTTCTAGGTCCCTAGAGGGATTTCTATGTCCCTAGAGGGATAGATTTCTATGTCCCTAGAGGGATTTCTATGTCCCTAGAGGGATTTCTATGTCCCAAGAGGGATTTCTATGTCCCTAGAGGGATAGATTTCTATGTCCCTAGAGGGATTTCTATGTCCCTAGAGGGATTTCTATGTCCCAAGAGGGATTTCTATGTCCCTAGAGGGATTTCTATGTCCCTAGAGGGATAGATTTCTATGTCCCTAGAGGGATTTCTATGTCCCAAGAGGGATAGATTTCTATGTCCCTAGAGGGATTTCTATGTCCCTAGAGGGATTTCTATGTCCCAAGAGGGATTACTATGTCCCTAGAGGGATTTCTATGTCCCTAGAGGGATAGATTTCTATGTCCCTAGAGGGATTTCTATGTCCCAAGAGGGATTTCTATGTCCCAAGAGGGATTTCTATGTCCCTAGAGGGATAGATTTCTATGTCCCTAGAGGGATTTCAATGTCCCTAGAGGGATAGATTTCTATGTCCCTAGAGGGATTTCTAGGTCCCTAGAGGGATTTCTATGTCCCTAGAGGGATTTCTATGTCCCAAGAGGGATAGATTTCTATGTCCCTAGAGGGATTTCTATGTCCCTAGAGGGATTTCTATGTCCCTAGAGGGATAGATTTCTATGTCCCTAGAGGGATTTCTATGTCCCAAGAGGGATAGATTTCTATGTCCCTAGAGGGATTTCTATGTCCCTAGAGGGATTTCTATGTCCCAAGAGGGATTTCTATGTCCCTAGAGGGATTTCTATGTCCCTAGAGGGATAGATTTCTATGTCCCTAGAGGGATTTCTATGTCCCAAGAGGGATTTCTATGTCCCAAGAGGGATTTCTATGTCCCTAGAGGGATAGATTTCTATGTCCCTAGAGGGATTTCAATGTCCCTAGAGGGATTTCTATGTCCCAAGAGGGATTTCTATGTCCCAAGAGGGATTTCTATGTCCCTAGAGGGATTTCTATGTCCCTAGAGGGATAGATTTCTATGTCCCTAGAGGGATTTCTATGTCCCTAGAGGGATTTCTATGTCCCAAGAGGGATTTCTATGTCCCTAGAGGGTTTTCTATGTCCCTAGAGGGATAGATTTCTATGTCCCTAGAGGGATTTCTATGTCCCTAGAGGGATAGATTTCTATGTCCCAAGAGGGATTTCTATGTCCCTAGAGGGATTTCTATGTCGCTAGAGGGATTTCTAGGTCGCTAGAGGGATTTCTATGTCCCTAGAGGGATTTCTAGGTCCCTAGAGGGATAGATTTCTATGTCCCTAGAGGGATTTCTATGTCCCAAGAGGGATTTCTATGTCCCAAGAGGGATTTCTATGTCCCTAGAGGGATAGATTTCTATGTCCCTAGAGGGATTTCAATGTCCCTAGAGGGATTTCTATGTCCCAAGAGGGATTTCTATGTCCCAAGAGGGATTTCTAGGTCCCTAGAGGGATTTCTATGTCCCTAGAGGGATAGATTTCTATGTCCCTAGAGGGATTTCTATGTCCCAAGAGGGATTTCTATGTCCCTAGAGGGATTTCTATGTCCCTAGAGGGATAGATTTCTATGTCCCTAGAGGGATTTCAATGTCCCTAGAGGGATAGATTTCTATGTCCCTAGAGGGATTTCTATGTCCCTAGAGGGATTTCTATGTCCCTAGAGGGATTTCTATGTCCCAAGAGGGATTTCTATGTCCCTAGAGGGATAGATTTCTATGTCCCTAGAGGGATTTCTATGTCCCTAGAGGGATTTCTATGTCGCTAGAGGGATTTCTATGTCCCAAGAGGGATTTCTATGTCCCTAGAGGGATAGATTTCTATGTCCCTAGAGGGATTTCAATGTCCCTAGAGGGATTTCTATGTCCCAAGAGGGATTTCTATGTCCCAAGAGGGATTTCTAGGTCCCTAGAGGGATAGATTTTTATGTCCCTAGAGGGATTTCTATGTCCCAAGAGGGATTTCTATGTCCCAAGAGGGATTTCTATGTCCCAAGAGGGATTTCTATGTCCCAAGAGGGATTTCTATGTCCCTAGAGGGATAGATTTCTATGTCCCTAGAGGGATTTCAATGTCCCTAGAGGGATTTCTATGTCCCAAGAGGGATTTCTATGTCCCAAGAGGGATTTCTAGGTCCCTAGAGGGATTTCTATGTCCCTAGAGGGATAGATTTCAATGTCCCTAGAGGGATTTCTATGTCCCTAGAGGGATTTCTATGTCCCAAGAGGGATTTCTATGTCCCTAGAGGGATAGATTTCTATGTCCCTAGAGGGATTTCTATGTCCCTAGAGGGATTTCTATGTCCCAAGAGGGATTTCTATGTCCCTAGAGGGATTTCTATGTCCCTAGAGGGATAGATTTCTATGTCCCTAGAGGGATTTCTATGTCCCAAGAGGGATAGATTTCTATGTCCCTAGAGGGATTTCTATGTCCCTAGAGGGATTTCTATGTCCCAAGAGGGATTTCTATGTCCCTAGAGGGATTTCTATGTCCCTAGAGGGATAGATTTCTATGTATCTAGAGGGATTTCTATGTCCCAAGAGGGATAGATTTCTATGTCCCTAGAGGGATTTCTTTGTCCCTAGAGGGATTTCTATGTCCCTAGAGGGATAGATTTCTATGTCCCTAGAGGGATTTCTATGTCCCTAGAGGGATTTCTATGTCCCTAGAGGGATTTCTATGTCCCTAGAGGGATTTCTATGTCCCTAGAGGGATTTCTATGTCGCTAGAGGGATTTCTAGGTCGCTAGAGGGATTTCTATGTCCCAAGAGGGATTTCTATGTCCCTAGAGGGATAGATTTCTATGTCCCAAGAGGGATTTCTATGTCCCTAGAGGGATTTCTATGTCGCTAGAGGGATTTCTAGGTCGCTAGAGGGATTTCTATGTCCCTAGAGGGATTTCTAGGTCCCTAGAGGGATAGATTTCTATGTCCCTAGAGGGATTTCTATGTCCCAAGAGGGATTTCTATGTCCCTAGAGGGATTTCAATGTCCCTAGAGGGATAGATTTCTATGTCCCTAGAGGGATTTCAATGTCCCTAGAGGGATTTCTATGTCCCAAGAGGGATTTCTATGTCCCAAGAGGGATTTCTATGTCCCAAGAGGGATTTCTATGTCCCTAGAGGGATAGATTTCTATGTCCCTAGAGGGATTTCAATGTCCCTAGAGGGATTTCTATGTCCCAAGAGGGATTTCTATGTCCCAAGAGGGATTTCTATGTCCCTAGAGGGATTTCTATGTCCCTAGAGGGATAGATTTCTATGTCCCTAGAGGGATTTCTAGGTCCCTAGAGGGATTTCTAGGTCCCTAGAGGGATTTCTATGTCCCTAGAGGGATAGATTTCTATGTCCCTAGAGGGATTTCTATGTCCCTAGAGGGATTTCTATGTCCCAAGAGGGATTTCTATGTCCCTAGAGGGATAGATTTCTATGTCCCTAGAGGGATTTCTATGTCCCTAGAGGGATTTCTATGTCCCAAGAGGGATTTCTATGTCCCTAGAGGGATTTCTATGTCCCTAGAGGGATAGATTTCTATGTCCCTAGAGGGATTTCTATGTCCCAAGAGGGATAGATTTCTATGTCCCTAGAGGGATTTCTATGTCCCTAGAGGGATTTCTATGTCCCAAGAGGGATTTCTATGTCCCAAGAGGGATTTCTATGTCCCTAGAGGGATAGATTTCTATGTCCCTAGAGGGATTTCTATGTCCCTAGAGGGATTTCTAGGTCCCTAGAGAGAGAGATTTCTATGTCCTTAGAGGGATTTCTATGTCGCTAGAGGGATTTCTAGGTCCCTAGAAGGATTTCTATGTCCCAGAGGGATTTCTAGGTCCCTAGAGGGATTTCTATGTCCCTAGAGGGATAGATTTCTATGTCCCTAGAGGGATTTCTATGTCCCTAGAGGGATTTCTATGTCCCAAGAGGGATTTCTATGTCCCTAGAGGGATAGATTTCTATGTCCCTAGAGGGATTTCTATGTCCCAAGAGGGATTTCTATGTCCCAAGAGGGATTTCTATGTCCCTAGAGGGATAGATTTCTATGTCCCTAGAGGGATTTCAATGTCCCTAGAGGGATTTCTATGTCCCAAGAGGGATAGATTTCTATGTCCCTAGAGGGATTTCTATGTCCCTAGAGGGATTTCTATGTCCCAAGAGGGATTTCTATGTCCCAAGAGGGATTTCTATGTCCCTAGAGGGATAGATTTCTATGTCCCTAGAGGGATTTCTATGTCCCTAGAGGGATTTCTAGGTCCCTAGAGAGAGAGATTTCTATGTCCTTAGAGGGATTTCTATGTCGCTAGAGGGATTTCTAGGTCCCTAGAAGGATTTCTATGTCCCAGAGGGATTTCTAGGTCCCTAGAGGGATTTCTATGTCCCTAGAGGGATAGATTTCTATGTCCCTAGAGGGATTTCTATGTCCCTAGAGGGATTTCTATGTCCCAAGAGGGATTTCTATGTCCCTAGAGGGATAGATTTCTATGTCCCTAGAGGGATTTCTATGTCCCAAGAGGGATTTCTATGTCCCAAGAGGGATTTCTATGTCCCTAGAGGGATAGATTTCTATGTCCCTAGAGGGATTTCAATGTCCCTAGAGGGATTTCTATGTCCCTAGAGGGATTTCTAGGTCCCTAGAGGGATTTCTATGTCCCTAGAGGGATAGATTTCTATGTCCCTAGAGGGATTTCAATGTCCCTAGAGGGATTTCTATGTCCCAAGAGGGATTTCTATGTCCCAAGAGGGATTTCTATGTCCCTAGAGGGATTTCTATGTCCCTAGAGGGATAGATTTCTATGTCCCTAGAGGGATTTCTATGTCCCTAGAGGGATTTCTATGTCCCAAGAGGGATTTCTATGTCCCAAGAGGGATTTCTATGTCCCTAGAGGGATAGATTTCTATGTCCCTAGAGGGATTTCAATGTCCCTAGAGGGATTTCTATGTCCCAAGAGGGATTTCTATGTCCCAAGAGGGATTTCTATGTCCCTAGAGGGATTTCTATGTCCCTAGAGGGATAGATTTCTATGTCCCTAGAGGGATTTCTAGGTCCCTAGAGGGATTTCTAGGTCCCTAGAGGGATTTCTATGTCCCTAGAGGGATAGATTTCTATGTCCCTAGAGGGATTTCTATGTCCCTAGAGGGATTTCTATGTCCCTAGAGGGATTTCTATGTCCCTAGAGGGATTTCTATGTCCCTAGAGGGATTTCTATGTCGCTAGAGGGATTTCTAGGTCGCTAGAGGGATTTCTATGTCCCAAGAGGGATTTCTATGTCCCTAGAGGGATAGATTTCTATGTCCCAAGAGGGATTTCTATGTCCCTAGAGGGATTTCTATGTCGCTAGAGGGATTTCTAGGTCGCTAGAGGGATTTCTATGTCCCTAGAGGGATTTCTAGGTCCCTAGAGGGATAGATTTCTATGTCCCTAGAGGGATTTCTATGTCCCAAGAGGGATTTCTATGTCCCTAGAGGGATAGATTTCTATGTCCCTAGAGGGATTTCAATGTCCCTAGAGGGATTTCTATGTCCCAAGAGGGATTTCTATGTCCCAAGAGGGATTTCTAGGTCCCTAGAGGGATTTCTATGTCCCTAGAGGGATAGATTTCTATGTCCCTAGAGGGATTTCTATGTCCCTAGAGGGATTTCTATGTCCCAAGAGGGATTTCTATGTCCCTAGAGGGATAGATTTCTATGTCCCTAGAGGGATTTCTATGTCCCTAGAGGGATTTCTATGTCCCAAGAGGGATTTCTATGTCCCTAGAGGGATTTCTATGTCCCTAGAGGGATAGATTTCTATGTCCCTAGAGGGATTTCTATGTCCCAAGAGGGATAGATTTCTATGTCCCTAGAGGGATTTCTATGTCCCTAGAGGGATTTCTATGTCCCAAGAGGGATTTCTATGTCCCTAGAGGGATTTCTATGTCCCTAGAGGGATAGATTTCTATGTCCCTAGAGGGATTTCTATGTCCCAAGAGGGATTTCTATGTCCCAAGAGGGATTTCTATGTCCCTAGAGGGATAGATTTCTATGTCCCTAGAGGGATTTCAATGTCCCTAGAGGGATAGATTTCTATGTCCCTAGAGGGATTTCTAGGTCCCTAGAGGGATTTCTATGTCCCTAGAGGGATTTCTATGTCCCAAGAGGGATTTCTATGTCCCTAGAGGGATAGATTTCTATGTCCCTAGAGGGATTTCAATGTCCCTAGAGGGATTTCTATGTCCCTAGAGGGATTTCTAGGTCCCTAGAGGGATAGATTTCTATGTCCCTAGAGGGATTTCTATGTCCCAAGAGGGATTTCTATGTCCCTAGAGGGATAGATTTCTATGTCCCTAGAGGGATTTCAATGTCCCTAGAGGGATTTCTATGTCCCTAGAGGGATAGATTTCTATGTCCCTAGAGGGATTTCTATGTCCCAAGAGGGATTTCTATGTCCCTAGAGGGATTTCTATGTCCCTAGAGGGATTTCTATGTCCCAAGAGGGATTTCTATGTCCCTAGAGGGATAGATTTCTATGTCCCTAGAGGGATTTCTATGTCCCTAGAGGGATTTCTATGTCCCAAGAGGGATTTCTATGTCCCTAGAGGGATTTCTATGTCCCAAGAGGGATAGATTTCTATGTCCCTAGAGGGATTTCTATGTCCCTAGAGGGATTTCTATGTCCCAAGAGGGATTTCTATGTCCCTAGAGGGATTTCTATGTCCCTAGAGGGATAGATTTCTATGTCCCTAGAGGGATTTCTATGTCCCAAGAGGGATTTCTATGTCCCAAGAGGGATTTCTATGTCCCTAGAGGGATAGATTTCTATGTCCCTAGAGGGATTTCAATGTCCCTAGAGGGATAGATTTCTATGTCCCTAGAGGGATTTCTAGGTCCCTAGAGGGATTTCTATGTCCCTAGAGGGATTTCTATGTCCCAAGAGGGATTTCTATGTCCCTAGAGGGATAGATTTCTATGTCCCTAGAGGGATTTCAATGTCCCTAGAGGGATAGATTTCTATGTCCCTAGAGGGATTTCTATGTCCCAAGAGGGATTTCTAGGTCCCTAGAGGGATTTCTATGTCCCTAGAGGGATTTCTATGTCCCAAGAGGGATAGATTTCTATGTCCCTAGAGGGATTTCTATGTCCCTAGAGGGATTTCTATGTCCCTAGAGGGATAGATTTCTATGTCCCTAGAGGGATTTCTATGTCCCAAGAGGGATAGATTTCTATGTCCCTAGAGGGATTTCTATGTCCCTAGAGGGATTTCTATGTCCCAAGAGGGATTTCTATGTCCCTAGAGGGATTTCTATGTCCCTAGAGGGATAGATTTCTATGTCCCTAGAGGGATTTCTATGTCCCAAGAGGGATTTCTATGTCCCAAGAGGGATTTCTATGTCCCTAGAGGGATAGATTTCTATGTCCCTAGAGGGATTTCAATGTCCCTAGAGGGATTTCTATGTCCCAAGAGGGATTTCTATGTCCCAAGAGGGATTTCTATGTCCCTAGAGGGATTTCTATGTCCCTAGAGGGATAGATTTCTATGTCCCTAGAGGGATTTCTATGTCCCTAGAGGGATTTCTATGTCCCAAGAGGGATTTCTATGTCCCAAGAGGGATTTCTATGTCCCTAGAGGGATTTCTATGTCCCTAGAGGGATAGATTTCTATGTCCCTAGAGGGATTTCTATGTCCCAAGAGGGATTTCTATGTCCCAAGAGGGATTTCTATGTCCCTAGAGCGATAGATTTCTATGTCCCTAGAGGGATTTCAATGTCCCTAGAGGGATTTCTATGTCCCAAGAGGGATTTCTATGTCCCAAGAGGGATTTCTATGTCCCTAGAGGGATTTCTATGTCCCTAGAGGGATAGATTTCTATGTCCCTAGAGGGATTTCTATGTCCCTAGAGGGATTTCTATGTCCCAAGAGGGATTTCTATGTCCCAAGAGGGATTTCTATGTCCCTAGAGGGATAGATTTCTATGTCCCTAGAGGGATTTCAATGTCCCTAGAGGGATTTCTATGTCCCAAGAGGGATAGATTTCTATGTCCCTAGAGGGATTTCTATGTCCCTAGAGGGATTTCTATGTCCCAAGAGGGATTTCTATGTCCCTAGAGGGATTTCTATGTCCCTAGAGGGATAGATTTCTATGTCCCTAGAGGGATTTCTATGTCCAAAGAGGGATTTCTATGTCCCAAGAGGGATTTCTATGTCCCTAGAGGGATAGATTTCTATGTCCCTAGAGGGATTTCAATGTCCCTAGAGGGATAGATTTCTATGTCCCTAGAGGGATTTCTAGGTCCCTAGAGGGATTTCTATGTCCCTAGAGGGATTTCTATGTCCCTAGAGGGATAGATTTCTATGTCCCTAGAGGGATTTCAATGTCCCTAGAGGGATTTCTATGTCCCAAGAGGGATTTCTATGTCCCAAGAGGGATTTCTATGTCCCTAGAGGGATTTCTATGTCCCTAGAGGGATAGATTTCTATGTCCCTAGAGGGATTTCTATGTCCCTAGAGGGATTTCTATGTCCCAAGAGGGATTTCTATGTCCCAAGAGGGATTTCTATGTCCCTAGAGGGATAGATTTCTATGTCCCTAGAGGGATTTCAATGTCCCTAGAGGGATTTCTATGTCCCAAGAGGGATTTCTATGTCCCAAGAGGGATTTCTATGTCCCTAGAGGGATTTCTATGTCCCTAGAGGGATAGATTTCTATGTCCCTAGAGGGATTTCTAGGTCCCTAGAGGGATTTCTAGGTCCCTAGAGGGATTTCTATGTCCCTAGAGGGATAGATTTCTATGTCCCTAGAGGGATTTCTATGTCCCTAGAGGGATTTCTATGTCCCTAGAGGGATTTCTATGTCCCTAGAGGGATTTCTATGTCCCTAGAGGGATTTCTATGTCGCTAGAGGGATTTCTAGGTCGCTAGAGGGATTTCTATGTCCCAAGAGGGATTTCTATGTCCCTAGAGTGATAGATTTCTATGTCCCAAGAGGGATTTCTATGTCCCTAGAGGGATAGATTTCTATGTCCCTAGAGGGATTTCTATGTCCCTAGAGGGATTTCTATGTCCCAAGAGGGATTTCTATGTCCCAAGAGGGATTTCTATGTCCCTAGAGGGATTTCTATGTCCCTAGAGGGATAGATTTCTATGTCCCTAGAGGGATTTCTATGTCCCAAGAGGGATTTCTATGTCCCAAGAGGGATTTCTATGTCCCTAGAGCGATAGATTTCTATGTCCCTAGAGGGATTTCAATGTCCCTAGAGGGATTTCTATGTCCCAAGAGGGATTTCTATGTCCCAAGAGGGATTTCTATGTCCCTAGAGGGATTTCTATGTCCCTAGAGGGATAGATTTCTATGTCCCTAGAGGGATTTCTATGTCCCTAGAGGGATTTCTATGTCCCAAGAGGGATTTCTATGTCCCAAGAGGGATTTCTATGTCCCTAGAGGGATAGATTTCTATGTCCCTAGAGGGATTTCAATGTCCCTAGAGGGATTTCTATGTCCCAAGAGTGATAGATTTCTATGTCCCTAGAGGGATTTCTATGTCCCTAGAGGGATTTCTATGTCCCAAGAGGGATTTCTATGTCCCTAGAGGGATTTCTATGTCCCTAGAGGGATAGATTTCTATGTCCCTAGAGGGATTTCTATGTCCAAAGAGGGATTTCTATGTCCCAAGAGGGATTTCTATGTCCCTAGAGGGATAGATTTCTATGTCCCTAGAGGGATTTCAATGTCCCTAGAGGGATAGATTTCTATGTCCCTAGAGGGATTTCTAGGTCCCTAGAGGGATTTCTATGTCCCTAGAGGGATTTCTATGTCCCTAGAGGGATAGATTTCTATGTCCCTAGAGGGATTTCAATGTCCCTAGAGGGATTTCTATGTCCCAAGAGGGATTTCTATGTCCCAAGAGGGATTTCTATGTCCCTAGAGGGATTTCTATGTCCCTAGAGGGATAGATTTCTATGTCCCTAGAGGGATTTCTATGTCCCTAGAGGGATTTCTATGTCCCAAGAGGGATTTCTATGTCCCAAGAGGGATTTCTATGTCCCTAGAGGGATAGATTTCTATGTCCCTAGAGGGATTTCAATGTCCCTAGAGGGATTTCTATGTCCCAAGAGGGATTTCTATGTCCCAAGAGGGATTTCTATGTCCCTAGAGGGATTTCTATGTCCCTAGAGGGATAGATTTCTATGTCCCTAGAGGGATTTCTAGGTCCCTAGAGGGATTTCTAGGTCCCTAGAGGGATTTCTATGTCCCTAGAGGGATAGATTTCTATGTCCCTAGAGGGATTTCTATGTCCCTAGAGGGATTTCTATGTCCCTAGAGGGATTTCTATGTCCCTAGAGGGATTTCTATGTCCCTAGAGGGATTTCTATGTCGCTAGAGGGATTTCTAGGTCGCTAGAGGGATTTCTATGTCCCAAGAGGGATTTCTATGTCCCTAGAGTGATAGATTTCTATGTCCCAAGAGGGATTTCTATGTCCCTAGAGGGATTTCTATGTCGCTAGAGGGATTTCTAGGTCG